>JALIGW010000010.1:19845184-21045184 GCA_023053685.1 Diadophis punctatus similis
TTCAGTTCCAATCTTGCTTTGTTATGATTCTCAAAACTCCCCGGCAAAATTATGAAGAAATAAACAAAAAAATGAATGAAACAACAATTAAAGTGGCAACTTTTCTACAACATTTAGTGCACATATCATCAAAACTCTCAGCTATGTATTATAATCAAGATAAATATGTACTAGCATGTGAAGAGACAGATTTTTTTAATTGGATGCAATCATAAATCTCATGGAAGGATAGCAAAGTAGAAGGAAAAGAATTCAGGAAAACAAGCATTTTGAAAAGAGACTGTGAATTAATTTTTGACTCAACAGTTGCAGAGCGCAGTGGGATGTTAATATATATGCTGTTCCTTGACATACAATGAATCTGTTTAATCTTTCATAATTAATCATCATAAAAATGAATTAGAAGAAGAGGAAAAGAGGAAAAATGGTAATCAATCCTGCATTGTAGAGTATCATGCAGCCTCCTTCAAATAAGTAGCAATATTATCCATTTGTTTTCATTTATCCTCTCCTCAAGTTAGATACACATTATAACATCAATTTGGGTACTACCAAAATGAATCTCTTCCTAAACAAACAAACAATAGCAATAGCAATAGCACTTAGACTTATATACCGCTTCACAGTGCTTTACAGCCCTCTCTAAGCAGTTTACAGACTCAACATAGTGCCCCCAACAATCTGGGTTCTCATTTTACCAACCTCAGAAGGATGGAAGGCTGAGTCAACCTTGAGCCAGTAAGAATCAAACTGCTGAACTGCTGGCAGCCGGCAGTCAGCACACGGAGCCTGCAGTACTGCATTCTAACCAGTGTGCCACCACGGAACAAACAAATACAAGTAAATCCTTCATTTAGTGACTGTTCAAAGTTACAACAGCACTGAAAAAAGTGACTTATGACCATTTTTCATACTTACGACCTTTGCAGCATCTCCATGATCATGTGATCAGAATTCAGATGCTTGGCAACTGGTTCATACTTATGACCATTGCCTTGTCCCGTGATCATCTTTTGCAATCTTCTGATAAGCAAAATCAATGGGGAAGCCAGATTAATTTAACAACCATATTACTAACAACTGAAGTGATTCACTTAACAACTGTAGCCAGGAAGGTCATAAAGTGGGGCAAAACTCACTTAACAAATGTCTCACTTAATGACAGAAATGTTGGGCTCAATTGTGGTCATACATTGAGGACTGCCTGTATGTACTATTTTCTATTTGAATAATGAATATTTCTTGTAGAGATGACTATAAATATCTATATCTTAAGGACTGAGAAATTTTACGTCTATTGTTTTAGGCAAAACAGTCCTCAATAGAAAAGTAGGTTTAAACCAGAAGCAGCTTGCTAACATTTGCAAGTAGGGGCTTTTTATATTGGATTAAGAGTTAATCATAGCTACAATTCACTTAATGCTACTTCCATTACCAAAACTTTTGGCAGTATCTTTCTCTTCCCTCCATAGTTTTTCCCTATCCAGAGAACCTGGGAAAGTGATTTGTTGAAAAGCCACAATAGTTGCATCAATAACTAGGATAGCCTTTAAAAACAAACATGATGGCTATGAAGCAAAATGATTTTATGAATTAGGAAATAGCTCACTTTTTTTCAGTGCTGTTGTAACTTTGAACAGTCACTAAATGAACTGTTGTAAGTGGAGGACTACCTGTACTTGGTGCTCACACATTTAACTTCAACTGGGTGCAATAAATCTCAGCATTGGTGTATTCTTTAAATGTAGTAAATTTGCATCAAGAACTCTTTAGATAATTTTGTAGAATAGTCGGTAGTGTCTGTAAGAAAGGGATGAAGGAATTGATTAACATCAGCAACGCCATGATGCAGTCTCTGCCTCTATTCTATATGTGACCTGATGTCTCCCACATACCCCAAGGGACGGATTTTGTAGTGCAAAATCTGCTTTCATCATTCTGATGAAAGCGATAAGCTTGTGTGGATGCCCCTAGCAGTATCTCACAGCGCTTGAAATGTGTTCCAGAGTTCCTTGGGAATGCTGTCAATATGAAAAAGTTTCCATGAAGAAAAATTACAGTGCCACTGCTTTGAGGGATTTGTGTGCAATTCTGTATCAGTTTCTTAAGCAGAAAACTTCCCCTACCTTCCTTCCTTATTTCTTAATGTAATTTAAACATCATTGAGATTGACTATTTTGAAAAATGAGTCTTCATGGAATTCTACTGTTTCACGGCCCATTGACTTTAGGATATTGCCATCTGTCTGAAATGACAATGGAAATGATATTCGCAGTAGGGAAAACAAAACCCAGCAGATATATATTTTACAAGGTAGCTATAGCAGAAAAAGAGATCCAATAAATAATTCATTGAATAAAGTGAACATATGGTGTTTGACATAATTCTCAGCTGCAAATCTTGCTGGTAGAACTCTGTCCCGCCTACCCATAGTAAACTACTTGAAAAAATTGTGGTCTCTTGAATGTTGCAGGTATGTATATTAATTTATCTTTTTTTTAAATGAAATTATAATCCTTAACCTAACTTCTATGATTTGCTGTGCTTGACTAATGCTGTTTAACAAGTAACAGTCTTTACTGCCTTATGCTGGTAAAATATGTTTTGGGTTGTACAAATATACCTTAAAGTTGATTAGATAATTATTATAGTTTAAAGATTGAAAATTGTTTTATTTTTTCAGTGATCTTTTTAAATGAATTTAATTTCTGATCTAATTATACTTACCGGTAGATATTTTATATATTTACCAAGTTATACCTTTTATATAATCTTTGTTCGAGTCATTTGTATTTTCCAACATTGGATTCTCTTATGCAGGGGTGTCAAACTCACGTCATCACAGCGGCATCACGTGACATATCGGAACTTTCCTCCTCTTTCCTAAATCATGCGTGGGCGTGGCCAGTGCGTGACCCATCCAGCCGCGGGCTGGGAGTTTGACAACCCTGCTCTTATGTATTTGATTTTTATCCCACCTTTATTGCTTTATAAGTCACTCAAAGTGGCAAACATATATCATACTCCTTCCTTCTCCTATTTTCCATACAACAATAACCCTGTGAGGTGGATTGGGCTGAGAGAGAGCAACTGGCTCAAAGTCACTCAGCTGGTTTTTGTGTTTAAGGCGGGATTAGAACTCACAGACTCCTGGTATCTAGGTCAGCACATTAGCCAATCACCACACCAATCTGACTCTCTTATTATTATCATAATAAACTGCATTAAACAGATTTATACCCAGTATAATCACAACACCTAGTTTACAAACCACAGTGGTTCAATTCACATATCATACTATATTTGGCTTAGAGAACATTGTAAACTCAAATCTATTTTACTGTCACATAATCACACATTCTCTTGTATTTTTATGATATATATATGCTATGTTCAATCAAAGAAATTGTCTTTAAATTAATCTGATGTTTCCATGCTCTTCCAGTATTTCACCTGTGAACAGTCAGTATAAGGGATATGACTACATAGCCCTTTGAATGCTGTTTCAGATGCAAATTGTAAAAGGAGCACTGAACATCATCCAGCCAAAGTCAAACATATTAAATTCCACCAATTGCAATGAGAGGAGTTTCAGTATGTGCACAACTTTCCCATTAAACTAAATTGCCTGGTCTTAAAAAGAATGGATGTTCTTGCTATCAAGTTTAAATGGTTTTTCTTGAAGGTAATTTGTTAAAATGGAGTGGAATTCAGAGAATGAACCAGAAAGCGCATGTATCTGTTCAATATCAATGGATAAGGGCGGGAATGGGGGAATGGACTCCTATTATCCTATTGGGACAAAAGCCAAACCAATGAATAGTAGAGTACTGGATCAGATATTTCCTGAGAACTCATTGAACAATTGGGTAAGCAATTGTTCGTTAAATGAGAAACTTTATAGAGGTTTCTTGTGCTACATGCTACTGCATGGTAAATCTGATCTGGGAAAATATTTTTTTATCTTTAATATTAAATTACAAACATATATTTAATAATTAATATTTACCAAAAGTGCTAGATTTTAATAATAATTGCTGATAATCCTGTTATGTCCTAGGCATCATTGAAATTGTCTTGTGACTTTTGTAGGAAAAAATATGCTTCAGATTTTAAGAGCTGTATTTTTAACTAGTGCAAATTATTAAGTTTCCCCTCAAACTTAATAATGTAACAGGGATCAAATGACAGCAACTTAGAACTAAGTAGACCTGAAGGGCTCGCAATATACAACAGAATCTAGGAACACAATAATTATATAAATTGCATAAAACTGAGTAAAAAAATAATTTAATAAAAACTAAATGTTAATTTATACATATAATATTCTGCTCTATTTTTATTTTACTTTAAAATTAATTGATTATTGCACAGAAGTATTTCTGCTTAGTCATTTACAAATTGAATTAATATATCATTAGTTCCATACAACTGAAACCAAAAGTGATTGTAGTTTAAAAAAAATCAGTAGTAAAATATATGCCTAATTGTGTGAATGTGGTATAAATTTGGAAGACTTAAAGTAGTTAAATATTTAAAAAAGAAACTGCAAGGAAAACACTTTTGCAAAGCCACAAACCAAGCTATAACTTGGCATTTCTTACATTTAACTGAAAGCCAACTCCAAAGCAATGGTTAGATTACTGTTCTCTTAAGGTTCTCAAATAAAGCTTGGATGCCTTTCTCCAAGGGAGTATCCCTATGTTAAGGCTTTTACTAATTTCATATGTCTTTATTGTCACTGTATACTGTAAATCCTCAAGTAAAAGTTTTATATGTTGACACATTTTTTGAACCTTCTGGCACCTGTGTTCTACCTACTCTGTTTTCACTTCACATACTTCAACTTCTTGGAGAATATGGAAGAATTATTAGAGCAGGAAAGGAAATAGTCAAAATTATTATGTTCCAGAATTCATATAGTGTAATAGGTAGCAAATGTTTATCTCCAGGGGTGGGATTGAAAAATTTTAGCAACCGGTTCTCTGCTCGGTTGCTGGGTGGGTGTGGCCATGGGGGCATGGCCTACTCGGCCTCCTGCACCATGGTGGGGGAGGGCCATTTTCACCCTCCACAGGCTCCGGGAGGGCGAAAACGGCCTCCCCCGGGCTCCAGAGGCCCTCTGGAGGCTGGAAATGGTAGTACTTCCGGTAGGCCTGTTTTTTGCCCTCCCAGAGCCTCCGCGCAGACCCTGCACTTACCATGCATCCAAAACGGGCTGTGTGGAGACTCCTGGAAGGGGAGGGGCGGGGTGGGCAGGTCAGCCAGTCCTTGCAACTACCGGTTTGGCGAACCAGATGTAAAATTAAAATCCAGTTCACCCGAACCGGTCCGAACTGGCTGAATCCCATCCCTGATTATCTCATAGTTTAGAATCCAGTCAAATTCTCAGTGCCAATTAATTTTCAACATTGGTTTGTTTGGTTTAATATCCATCGAAAAAAAAATATTATGTGATATGGGAGGTATTTTACCAATGGCTGGAGAATAAAAAAGGAATTTGGAAATGAAGATTATTTTATATTTTATTTTATTTATTTATTTTGTCAAGTACGTATTTGATAATATACATAAATATAACATTATTTTAATACATAAGATGGGTACAAATAAAAGGAAACATTTGGACAGGGACGGTAGGCACGCTGGTGCGCTTATGCACGCCCCTTACTGACCTCTTAGAAATGGGGTGAGGTCAACAGTAGACAGTCTAAGGGTAAAGTTTTGGGGATTTGGGGATGAAACCACAGAGTCAGGTAGTGAGTTCCAGGCATTAACCACTCTGTTGCTGAAGTTGTATTTTCTACAGTCAAGTTTGGAGCAGATCACTTTGAGTTTGTATCTGTTGTGTGCTCGTGTATTGTTGTGGTTGAAGCTGAAGTAGTCGTTGACAGGTAGGACATTGTAGCAGATAATTTTATGAACTGCGCTTAGGTCATGCCGAAGGCGAAGTAGTTCTAAGTTTTCTAAGCCCAGAATTTCAATTTCAATTTCAATTTGGCTGAACCTCTAAGCATAATTTTTAAAAAATCCTTCAGAACTAGCTCCTTACCCAACCTATGGTCACTAGCCACGGTCATCCCTATCTTCAAAAAAGGAGATCCAAGTAACGTTGAAAATTACAGACCAATCTCTTTGGGCTGCGTCACCTGCAAAGTCATGGAATCAATCATAAACCAATCCATTACACTTCACTTAGAAACTAACAACCTACTCTCCAACAAACAATTTGGTTTCAGAAAAAAATTATCCTGTAATCTGCAACTCTTGCACTGCAAAAACATATGGACCACTCAACTTGATCAGGGTAAAACAATAGATGCAATTTACATAGACTTTTGTAAAGCCTTTGATTCAGTAGTACATGACAAACTACTTCTGAAACTAAAATCCTATGGCATTTCTGGACCCCTACATAATTGGATAACTGTGTTCCTGTCTAACAGACAACAAGTGGTCAAAATAGGAAGTGCCATATCAAATCCTGCTGCTGTCAACAGTGGTGTCCCTCAAGGCAGTGTTCTAGGACCAACACTCTTCATACTCTACATAAACGATCTTTGTGATCATATTATAAGCAACTGCATTCTCTTTGCTGATGATGTTAAACTATTTAACACCACCGACAATGTTGCTACCCTTCAAAAAGACCTTGACCATGTAGCAGAATGGTCAAACAACTGGCAACTTCAAATCTCAACCAACAAATGCTCTGTCTTACACACTGGCAAAAAAAAATCAGAATACAAAATACAAACTTGGAGGAAACGAACTTGTAGATGACCCTCACTCTGTCAAAGACCTTGGAGTACTCATATCCAATGACCTAAGTGCTAGAGCCCATTGTAAGAACATTGCCAAAAAGGCACTAAGAGTTGTTAATCTAATCTTGCGTAGCTTCTTCTCTGGCAACATTACATTACTAACCAGAGCATACAAAACATTTGTTAGACCAATTCTGGAATACAGCTCACCTGTCTGGAACCCGCACTGCATATCAGACATAAATACAATCGAGAGAGTCCAGAAATATTTCACAAGAAGAGTCCTTCACTCCTCCACTCACAACAAAATACCTTATTCCACCAGACTTGAAATACTGGGACTAGACAATTTACAACTACGTCGCCTCCGATCTGATCTAAATGTAGTTCATAAAATCATATACCAAAATGTCCTTCCTGTTAATGACTACTTCAGCTTCAACCGTAACAATACACGAGCACGTAATAGATTCAAACTAAATGTAAAGCGCTCCAAACTCGACTGCAGAAAATACAACTTCAGCAACAGAGTGATCAATGCCTGGAATGCACTACCTGACTCTGTGGTTTCTTCCCCAAACCCCAAAAACTTTAACCTTAGACTGTCTACAGTCGACCTCTCCTCGTTTCTAAGAGGTCTGTAAGGGGCGTGCATAACCGCACCAGCGTGCCTACCGTCCCTGTCCTACTGTCCAATTGTCCTCTTTTATCGTTACTTTTTACTTATGTTTATACAAATTACTACTATACATGTTTGACAAATAAATAAATAAAAAAAATAAAAAAAATAAAGAATTTCAAGTCTGGTGGCGTAAGGTATTCTGTTGCGTGCAGAGGAGTGGATGACTCTTCTCATAAAATATCTCTGGACACGCTCTATTGTATTAATGTCCGATATGCAGTGTGGGTTCCAGACAGCTGAGCTGTATTCAAGGATTGGTCTGGCAAATGTTTTGTATGCTCTAGTTAATAGTGTAATATTACCGGAGAAGAAGCTACGTAACATTAGGTTTACAACTCTTAATGCCTTTTTGGCAATGTTGTTACTGTGGGCTTTGGCACTTAGATCATTAGATATGAGTACTCCAAGGTCTTTGACAAAGTGAGGGTCATCTGCAAGGTCGTGTCCATTCAGCTTGTATCACATAATTATCACATAATTAAATAATTAATTTAATTATATATCACATAATTAAAGAGAAAGTAAAAATACATTAAGATAAAGATGTAAATAAAAAGTGAATTGTTAATATATATATATATATAATGAGAATATGGATGTGCACTGTTAAAATGTATTATCATAAGATATTAAGAAAATGGAGAGCTTTATAATGTTTAAATATATAATATACTATAATATTAAGCTTAGCGAAACAATGTTATGTGAATGCAAATGAGATGGAAAATGGTGACTGATATTGCAGAGAGATGTTTGTAACCAGATGACACACTGCAGATGGACTGATAGAATGTTTATGTTTATAACTGAAAAATAAATAAAAAATTATTTAAAAAAATATCCATCGAAAAATAGAGATAGAGGAATCTGTGTTTATAATCTGAGTATTATTTTTATAATTGTTTTTCAGAATCAAAATGAAAGAAGAAAAAAATAAAAATTCCACAGAAATTCAGGCATGTGCAGAATATAATGGTGCACACAGTCCCGAGAGCCCTTAAGGCTGCACATATAACACCACTCCATTCACGCCAGCAGAAGAGGCCTGCTATGGATCCCATCTATTAAGGAACTCCGACAGATGGATTCAAGGAGAATAGCCTTTTCTTCTCCTCTCTGTGAAACATTCTATCATCAGAGGTGAGAACTGCTCCCTTTTGACCTTTTGGAAGATATTACAATTTGACTTTGCCAGTTGGCCTGGAGCTCCAAGGGGAGCACTCACTGGTGGAGGTGGTTGACAGTGTAAGACTTCATCCCCATCCTGTCCATCTCTTAGTTCTGGTTTCAGTATAGTTTTTAAAATTTTAATATGTGTAGTTATAATGTTGAGATATTTTAATTATTTTTCTACTTATTTTATAATATGTAATCTGCATAGAGTCATCTTACGGGAGATGGAAGCATAAAAATTTAATAAACAAATAAAATAAATGATGTGGTCAATTAATAAGACTTGTTAGACTACAGTCTTCCTTCTTCCTTTTGAACAGAGTGTAGAGTAGCATGAGACGACCATAGATTTCATATCATCTGGAAGGTTTATAGCAGTGGTTTACCAACCTTTCTGGCTCTGTGGACTGGCAGCAGCAGCAGCAGTGTGGTGGGGGAGAATGAATGATTTCGCATGCTTTCACAAATGAAATTTCGCATGCTTGCCCACCAATTGTGCGGCCAGTTCCCAACAGGCTGCAGACCAGTACTGGTCTACAGACTGGGGGTTAAGGATTCCTGGTTTACAGCATTCAGAAGTTTCAGGGAAAGGTTAAACTGCTTTCAGTTTCTTCAGGAGTCTTAAATAGTAGCTATAAAATCTGCTTAAAATAAAATCAGTTAAGTATGAAAAAATTGGCCTTAAACCAATAGCCTTTGTGCCCTTGTAAGTTGTAATTAAATATTCAAACTATTATTAAATTCTCTTCTGGGTTTGTGGAGATTCTTCCAATCACCCAATTGTGGGTGATCACTGGAGATTTTTAAAAATATATTAGACAATCATTTGACTGAGATGGTATGATGTCTTCTGCTTTGAGCAAGGGGTTGGACTAGAAAACCTGTGAAGTCCCTTCTAGCCCTTTGATTCTACGTTCCATGTTTGCATATAACATAATAAAGAATGGTTTATAAGCCACAATGATTGACACATTCCTTTAAGTAAGCCAAAATAATACAGATTGGAATTAATGGGAATCCAACCAATATCTGTGGTTCCCTCATATATTATATTCTTATTTTCGGATGCTTTTTCAACAGAAATTGGGGAGGAGAGGGAAAGTTGCATGTTGGGTTAGAAGTCTGGAAATATGTTCTCTTGATGACTCATTGGGCAGGATTCTCCATCCACAATCATCCAGTATAAAAATTCAAAAAACATAATATATCTGAAAAATATATTCCAATGAAATTGATAGCTTATATCTATTCTGTTCTAAAATTGTGGGACTTTCTGAAGAACCTTACTGGTTTTGAATTACTAGTTTGTTATTATTGTTGTTCAATAACTGCTGGTTATTGCTTTGAAATGTTCCCTAATATTAATTTACTGCAAAGGAATGAGTCATATCTTAATGTTAAAAAAATTCATTGGGATGCTTGTACTTTCTGGTGCAGAAGTTATTAAATGTATTAATGCTGCAGGAAAATGATGTGCTCCTGGTTCTGCTTATTTTAGGATGAATATCAGATCTTGTTTCAAAGGATTAACTTTCTGCTACAAAGCATTAGCTGGGCTTTCTTACATAAACAAAAGCAAAAATAATCTTTCATTTTTTTCCCTCAGATTCCAAAATATTACGGAAAATAAAGAGGAAGAATTAGGGAAACTATGGCAGAAATATTGGCAGTGGCATTACAAATAGACAAACAAGATATATTAAAAGAGATTGATGAAGTCTATAGGGTATACATGAATTATGCACACAGACATAAACTACCAAGGGAAATACACGTACGATTCACCAAAAAAGCAATAAGAGATGAAATATACAAAAAAATGAGAGAGGAACCAATATCATATAAAGGAAGGGAAATAATAACATTAAAACAAATACAGAGACCAAAGAAGGAATTACCCATTTTTAACGTCACAATTAAATAAGGAAAATGTAATGTTCCGATGGTTAATCCCGGAAGGAGTATTGATTACCTGGCAAGAGAAAAAGTTTAAGATAGTTACATTAGATAAAGCAAGAGAATTTCTAGAACACCCTTTTGGAATAGGAGAAGAACAAGAGAGTAGGGAAGAAGTGGAGAATAAGAGCCAGGAGGAAGACCAAATAGAGGAGAAAGAGGAAGAATGAGAAGAAAGGAGAAAACAGGAAAAAGAACGGATAGTAAGAGAAGGAACAAGAGAAAAAGTACAAAGAGAAACAAGGTATACAAGGAGATTAAGAACAACTAATAAATAATAAAGTAAATGGAGGAGGAAATAAAAATGGTCTCAATAAACATAAATGGATTGAATTCACCAAATAAAAGAACACAGATATTTACAAGATTGCAAAGATTGGATATGGATATTATAAATTTACAGGAAGTACATATTAAGAAACAACAAAGTAAACTATTAGAACACTCAATATTAGGTAAATTATATATAGCTTTAGCGCAACAAAAAAAAGAGGAATAGCGATTTATATTTAAAAAAGATTAAAATCAAAACATACACAGATGAAGAGGGAAGGATATTAATGATTGAAATAGAAACAGAACAAAAAAAATATTATTGGTTTCAATATATGCACCAAATGAAAATCAAAGGGAATTTTATAGAAAGATACATAATGTAATAAAGGAATTGGAATATGAAAATATTTGTTTGATTGATGATTTCAATGCAATTGTGGATATTAAAAAAGATTATAAAAGTAATAAACCAAATAAGACAAAGAAAAGGACCTTGCCAGATACTTTTTATGAAATGACACAGGAATTATGTCTAAAGGATGTTTGGAGGGAAATAGATTTGGAAAAGAAACAATTTACCTTTTATTCAAATCCTCACCAGTCTTGGTCGAGGATAGATATGGTATGGATGACACCAGAGCTTAGAAAAGAATGGAAGAAACAGAGATAATGACGAACATTTGGGCAGACAATAATCCAATTAGAGTGATTTGGAAAGGGGAAAAGGAAAAAAGGGATGATGAATAAAGATTGGTTGAAAGAGAAAGAATATATACAATTTATTGAAAAAGAAATGAATATATTTTTTTAGAATAAACACAAAAGAAGAAACATCACTCCAAAACTTATGGGACACTGCAAAAGTATATATAAGGGTCTTACAATAGCATATACAGCAAAAAGAAACAAAAAAAGAAAACAAGAACAAGATAATTGGCAGAAATAAATTAAAAGATTAGAATTGGATTTACAAGAAGACCCCCAAAACAACAAAATTAAAGAAAGAAAAGATATAATAAGACATAAATTAAATTTAGTAATGCAGGTTGATATGGCACGGAAAATTAAGATGGCAAAACAAAACTTTTTGAAAACGCAAATAAACCGGGAAGGTGGTTAGCATACAAATTAAAGAAAGAAAAAGAGAAAAAAATAATAATACATCAACTACAAGATGAACAGGGAGAGATACATTATAGAAGAGGGGAAGTAAAAAATATAGCACAAAGTTTTTTTCAGAATCTATATGCTCAAGAAAATATATTAGAAGAAGATATTAAACATTATTTGGATAAGATGAACCTAATAAAATTAGAAGAGGCACAAAGAGAGATATTAAATGGAGTAATTACTAAAACAGAATTAATAGAGGCGAGGAAAAAACAAAAAAATAACAAAACACCAGGCCCAGATGGAATTCCGGCAGAATTATATAAGATATTTCAAGAATCATTAGATGAAATTCTCTTAGAAACTTTTAATGAGGCACTAATACCAAACTCTTGGACAGAAGCTTTGATTACTCTTATTCCAAAAGAAGATTCAGACTCACAACAAATTAAGAACTGTAGGCCAATCTCATTATTGAATGCAGACTACAAATTATTTGCAGCAATTATTGCAGAAAGATTCAAAAATGTGATAAATAAGCATATTCATTCAGATCAAAATGGGTTTCTCCCAAAAAGGCAAATAAATAATAATTTAAGGACAATAATAGATATATTAGAATACTATGAGGCACGCCCGGATAAACAAGCGGCATTAATATTTTTAGATGCTCAAAAGGCTTTTGATAATCTGAACTGGAAATTTATTATATTACAATTGGAACAAATGAAATTTGGTGAGAAAGTCATAAAAATGATAGGAAAAATATATTCAACACGAATGGCGAAAATACTAATAAACGGAGATACTACTGAAAATTTTGAGATAGCAAAAGGAGTGAAACAAGGATGCCCCTTATCTTTCTTATTGTTTATACTAACATTAGAAATATTGTTAGATAAAATTAGAAGTGAAAAGGAAATAAAAGGTCTGAAAATAAAGCAAGAAGAATACAAAGTCCAAGCGTTTGAGGACAATCTGGTATTCATACTAGAGCAACCAATACAAACAGGGCCTAAATTAATATACCAAATAGAAGAATATGGAAAAGTAGCGGGTTTAAAAATTAATAAATTAAAAACAAAGGCACTAATGAAAAACCTCACGAAAAAAAACAGGAAATTGAATTGGAAAAAATATTGGGCATTCAAACAATAACAAAAAAAACCCCTAGGAATTTGGTTAATGCCCAAGTGTTCGTCGATTAAAGAAGATAATTATGATAAATTAATAGCACAAATAAAGAAAGATCTAGAAAATTGGAAAAAAGTACAATTGTCTTTTCTAGGAAAAATATCAACGATAAAAATGAATATTTTACCACAAATATTGTTTCTTTTCCAAGTAATACCAGTAAAACTAAGAAAATTTTTTTCATCGACTTAAACAAATTGATACTAAATTATATCTGGCAAGGGAAAAAAATCTAGAATTCAACTAAAAGCATTACAAGATAGCAGAGTTAGAGGAGGATTTGGATTCCCGGATTGGGAGTTATACTACCAGGCATCAACATTAATTTAGATTAGGGACTGGATGGAATTAAAGAATAAAAGAACTTTAATATTAGAGGGGCATGACCTCCAAATAGGGTGGCATGCCTTTCTATGGGACGAAAAATATAAAAACATAATTATTTTCGAAGACACCTAATTAGAGATGCCCTATTACAAACATGGCTAACAATAAAGAATAATCATTATAGAAAAATCCCAGAATGGTTATCACCCATGGAGGCACAAATGTTTGTTTGTTTGTTTGTTTGTTTGTTTGTTTGTTTGTTTATATTTCTATGCCGCCCCACTCCCGAAGGACTCGGGGCGGTTCACATCAGAAGAAACATAAATAACAGGATAAGAAGATAAAATCACAATTAAAAATACAGTATAAAAACACAATCATCCAAGCATTCATGGGCCGACCTGATCTGAATTCTACTGAGGTCAATGGTCCCAAGCTGTCGAAAGAGCCAGGTCTTCAAGGCTTGGCAGAAAGCCAGAAGGGTGGGGGTAATACGAATCTCGGGAGGCAATTGGTTCCAGAGGGTGGGTGCCACCACAGAGAAGGCCCTCCCCCGAGGGCCCACCAGCCAACACATTGAATATCAATAAAATCAAGAGATACAAAGATTTAATAGACGATCAAAGGGAACTGAAATCAAGACAAGAGCTTAAGGAACAGGGTACAGACTTTGGTGGCCATACATACAAATACAGACTAGATATAAAACGAATTTGGAAAAATATGGATTTCAAAAAGAAAAATATGAATTAGATAAAATTTTACAAGGTACAGAAGATAAATTGATAACCAAGATTTATAATTATCTATTGAGATTCAAATTGGAAGAAGAAATAGTTAAAGAAAATATGATAACTTGGGCCAAAAATTTCGGTTACAATATAGATTTAGATAAATGGGAAAGATTATGGAATAAAAATTATAAACTAATAATGTCTGTAGCCTATAAGGAAAATATGTACAAAATGTTTTACAGGTGGCATCTCACACCTGCACGGTTGGCTAAGATGTTCCCAAATACAAAGTCAAATTGTTGGAAATGCAATCAAACCCAAGGAAAATACTACCACATGTGGTGGACCTGTCCAAAGGCAAAACAATATTGGAATAAAATTAAAATACAATTAGAAGAGATCACCAAAGAAAAAATAGAGATGAAACCGGAAATATTTTTATTGGGAATGTTGCCTGAAATCTATAAAAAAGAAATACAATACTTAATAATACATGTGATAACAGCTGCAAGAATAATATATGCTCAAAATTGGAAAAATAAATATATACCATCAGAAGAAAACTTGATTAGAAAAGTCTAATCAGATTAGAAAAGTGTGCCGAAATGGATAAACTTACAAAGGAAATACAAGAAAAAGAGGAAACAGAATATTATAAAGTGTGGGAAAAGTGGTATGAGTGGTTAGAGAAGGGGGTCAAAGGATAAGAGAATAACGTAAGAAACAGGATAATGGAGTTAATAGATGGTATTAAACATAAATAAATAAAAGGGAAATAGAAAACAAGGTAGAAATAGAGTACACTATTATATGATGTATACAAATAGAATTGTGAAATATATGTATATAATTGAATATATGAAATATATGAAAAATTGAAGAGGAAAAAATTGTAAAACTTAAAATGTTTAGCGACGCGCAATTTTTGTAAAGAAGGAAATTGTATAAATTTCCGTGTTTGTTTTTAACTTTAAAAATGTTCAATAAAAATTATTTTTTAAAAAAAGCCAGCTGGGAAATCTTGGGCCAGTCTTTCTCAACCTTAGGAAGGAGGCAATAGCAAATCACTTCTGAAAAACCTTTCCAAGAAAACTGCAGGGACTTATCCGGGTAGTTTCTGAGGATTGGACATGATTGAATGGAAGAAAAAAAGACTTTACTACAGTGACATTTTCTATGACTGAACTTAAGACACACTATCCACAACAAGCAGATGGTTGCTGATCCAACCAATGATCTGATCCGTTCCAATTGTTGTGAGATGTGTTCATTATTACATGTTGTACATCTATATATATAAAAGAGAAAACCACTCACACATTAATCATGAAATCTCCAGAATCGTAAAGCCTACAAACTTGAAATTTGCCACGTATGTTCCTCTTGGCTTCTAGGTGCTCACTAAGAAAGGATTTTTCAAAATGACCATCGGAGCATGAGTATTTCTTATATTATTATTAACAAGCTCTGATGCTAAGGAGTTCTATTCCCCGCTCCCAACCTGAAAAGAAATCTGATCCAAATGCAAAACACAAGCAGAGGAGTTTCAGTTTCGCTTTTGCTTTCACAGCAGCAAGCAGCTTTACTAGAACAGTTGAGCAAAGCCACGCACAGACTCCTTCCTGTCTCCTTCTTGCTCACACAGCAAATACTATTTAAGTTTCCAAACACCCCTCAACTCTCTCACACACTAACAGGACGCTAGCCAGATGAATACCAATGGATGCTGGTAGGCAGAGACAGATTCCCCCCGGCCCCCTTATTTTCCTCCTCAGTTCAGAAGAATCTGTTCCTTGTACTGTAACACCAGTTAAAGGGAAAAGAGGCAAAAAACGCAGGAAAAGATTTACAGATCCGATTAGCAAAACACAAGTAAGGGAAGCTGCCTGTTTCTCCCATGGCCAGTTCTATGTGGCATGCTCCAAAGTCAGTCATCCTCCAGCCAGACAGCAAAACCAGGAATGTTGTTTACAGGGCGGTCCTGAGCAATTCATCTGAGGGATGAATTGAAAGTCTATGCTATGCAAATAATGTCTTCATCTGTAACAGAAACTTAGCTTACCATCTCTAACGAAATAATACAGTCACTTTTTAACTACTCATTAATTTTCAAGTTTTAAGTGTCAATTTATCAAGCCCCATCACATAGTTTCGTAGCGAAGCACGGGTATCAGCTAGTAATACTGTATATAGCCAAGACTCCTGAAAGAACTCAAATGTAAAATTGCTGCTTTTTCATCAAAAGAATGCAACTGATTTCTAAATTCAGACTCTGTAAGATTTGAAAATAAACATGTGACCAACTTTTTAAAAAGACACAGGGAATACAGAGAAATTATAGTCCATCAACTGCCATCTGCCCTGGGTAAATGAGCAAAAAAATGTTTAAAAGACAAACCCATGTAGAGGTGCACGTTTCAACAAAAGGAAATTCTGCCTAACAAACCTTTTAGAATTCTCTGAGGCTATTGGCCTCTCCACAGGAACAGTGGATACCAACTAGTAAAAGCTATAAAGTGAATAGCTGATGCCATGCATGCACATCTGTGCAAACATAATGAATTTAATATGTATTGTATAGCAAATATAATACCAGTGGGTTTCATTCTGTGATGTCATTCCTTTCTTTAAATGCCTTTATAATTCAAGAAGAGTGTACAGTTGCAATACAGGGATAGCAATTTTGCAAGGGCATCTACAGAAATCTGTTCCAAAATATTGAGACGTTTTTAGGAAGAGTTTACGGAATCTCGAGAGAGAATCAATGAAAGGCCACCTCTCCCCATTTCATAAATGGAGACCTAGATAGGGAAAAAAGCTATTAGAGGCAATTCAATATGTTCCCAAAAAAATATTGTGGTGATTAAAAGAAAAGTAATGCCTGCAATGTTACGGTTTGCCAATAGATAATAATATTGATGTGCTAAAACTGCTTACATGGTTTTTAGCATCTATACTTTTACTTCAGTTGGTAGGAAGTTGTTGTCAGAATAAGTTGTGTTCATAAAATGAAAATCTGCAGTGAATATTCATCAATGTGCTTTAAGCAATTTTGACTGCTAAAGGAGTCTGCAGTTGAAATTCACTGCCAAATGCAAAATATTTATGGTAATTTCTGTATTGACATGAATATTATGCATTGCTAGGCTAAAAAAAATGTGAAAATGGTGAACCGAGAAGGATTGATTTGTGTGACAAAGCATGAAGTGTATGACCTGTGAAACCAATATGAGATATGAGAAGGACTGATGAAGGGCAATCAGCAGATCAAAGAAAATGGTTAAGCTTAGCATTTCACAGAAAATATGTGGGTCACATTATAGACATTATTTAGTAATGGAAAGTTTGTGCAAGTAGTTTCTTTGCATGCTAAAAGCTGAGATTAAAACTTCAAGATTTGAAATTTGTTGGCAACTGATGTCACACCCAGAGAATGAAGATGAAGAATTTCTTTGCAGCTGACGAAATATGGGATCATTGTTTTGACCCTGAAATGCCAGTCCATGGAATATCATCACAAAGTTTCATCTATGACAAAAATTCAAAACCTGCTTTGGCATTAAAACTCATGTTTATAGTTTTATAGGATGCAGATGGCTTTATTCACATGAATTTTCCTAAACCTACACTACTATCAATTCAGAGTGGTACAATATTTTGAAGCAATGCTGAAACAGAGTTCAGAAGCACAAGAAGGAAATTTTGCTGCAACGTGACAATGCTGGGTTTCACATCTCAAAAGAGAATTGTGAAGTTAGATCTTACTGTTTCGAGACGTTTTCTTTTACAATGGGCTTCCCTGGACACAACACCGAGGAATGTGACGGAGCTACAAGTGTCAGGTAGGACGTGCGTCTCATGATGGGATGCAATTTGGGGGTGGCAGGTCAGGCAGGGCGGGGTGGAGTGGGCTGCGAGACACACGTCTCAGTGGCTGCGGCTTCCGTGGTGGCGGGCATGGCAGTGGCATTTCCAAAAGCAGCCTGGGAAAACCTAAAAACCCGGGCAACTTGTCGCTTGTGCTCTTTCCCGGCCAAAAGAGCGCCTGCTGCAAAAAGAGCGGCTCCCAGCTGGGAGAGAGAGAGAGAGCACAAGCGAGAGGCGGGCATGCATAGGCAGTTTTACCAACTTCCTCTGCCGCGGCGTTGCGCACACCCCACGGGACTGGCTCTCCTCCTCTGGGCTCTGCCTCCGGCATTTTGAAATGCACTCCTGCCTGCGAAGAGGAGGAGGAGGCGAGGTAGGGATCGAGGCTCCAGAGGGGAGGGAGAACCCAGCCCCCATCTGCCAGCGAGATGCGGAAGGGCCCTTCTAGCCGCCGGCCCCCGGATCCGCCTCCCTGCACCTCTGGCTCGGTGGGCGACTCTCTCGGCGGGCTCCGTAGCAGGGCCCTCCCGCTCCCTCGGCACTTTCTCGCCATGCCATGCCACTGGGCATGAGTTCAATCGCTGGGTGAGTTGCTGTTGCTGCTGCCGCCTTCTCTCTCTCCGAGGAAAGGATGGGGGGCTTGGAACAAATGGGCAAGAGCGGGCGGTGAGCAACAGGCCTCAGTAAGGGCATGTGGGGTACGTGGGGCATGTTCCCCCCTTTCCCCGGAAAGTAGTGGGGGGGCCTTATTGGGGCAGGGGCTTACTTCAGCGCATGCACTGAAAAGCCTGATTGGCCTTATTATGGGGACATGTATTATTTTCGGGGAAACATAGTATATAGGGTCTATGTGGAATTATCAGTAAAGTTATACTCTTGGTAAAATAATGTCCCAGGAGGGTTTTTTGCTGCATTTACCAACAGGACAGTTGACATATTAGAGCTTAGAATAACGTGTGAACCTAGTTCTACACTGGAGCCCAGGCTGCATGTTCTTAGAGCCTCGTGTTAATTAAATGTATTTAAGGAGGTGTTTTCTTTTGTTTATGATGAAACATGTGGTTATCATGCATTTCTTCAGCTCTTCCTGCTCCTTCTGGCTTCTACAATAATTTCTTCTGGTCAAATCTTTGCTTGAAACACTTTGGAATTGGACCTTGCTGCTTCCTTGAAGTTTCATCACATTCTTATATATTGTTTGTTCACACCACCATCAGGCTTCAACGCCTTTCCTAGCAGTTATTCTCTCCAAACTCAAAGGATTCTCCTTGCTTTGATTCCAATTGCTGTACATTCACTTCCCTGAGTCAATTTTAAAGCCT
The DNA here is from genome assembly GCA_023053685.1 of Diadophis punctatus similis. Lineage (NCBI taxonomy): Eukaryota > Metazoa > Chordata > Lepidosauria > Squamata > Dipsadidae > Diadophis > Diadophis punctatus. The sequence continues at coordinate 19,864,590 of JALIGW010000010.1, forward strand.
ATCAACTTAAGTTTCCGTGTTAATCATAATTTAAGCAGCCAGAATTGTTTTCAGCCGAGTACAATTTGGTTGTGTGCAAAAAGCCACCTATGGTTCTCTCAATTAACTCAGTCTTTTAGTTTGACAGACATACCTTGCTTCAGGACTGTTTTGAATGAAAAGTGTTCTGGGTTGGGATAATAAAACAGAGATGGGTTTTGCACAATACATTACACTAGGCTAAAATGTGTTGGCTGGTTTAGAGTTTTGTGCAACATGCAAACACAGCCAGTAATAAAGCTAGGTTTCTGACCTATTTTCTTATATAATGAATTCATAATTATTAAGATTATAGCAATAGTATATAATAGGAAATATAAAGTTAAATAAGAGTGCTTCTCATTTGAACTAAAAGGGGAAATTCATTTCAAAATTATTTCTTGAAGAACAAGCAATTGTACACTGTACCGTAGGCAGTTTGCTAAACGTACCTTTAAAATAAATAAATAAGCATATGTTTTAAGTATCGCATGAAAATAGCCTTATGTAACATCACAGATGAAAGTAAATCCCAGCATTTGAGCTGTGGGGGAGTATGGCTGAAGATTTAGTACAGTAGTTAAAAGCCAACTATAAATGTAGCAGCACAGCTACATTTATAGTTGATTTTGAAGAACAGGTGGGCAGAAAATATGCCAACAAATAAGCACGAAGTCAGGGTTAAAAAAAAAAGGAACATGTAATGCACACTACTGCACTTCAAGAAATGTGCTGAAGTTACATTTTCTAGGCTTCTGCAGGTAAGCAACCAGAATGCTGCTGTTGCTGTCATGTTAAATAAACATTTTAGTCATTATTTAGCTCTTGGTGAGAATGATTCTTGACTCAGACCCAAATTATAGAAGATTGTTTCAGAAAAAAATGTGAAAAAATAAGGTTCTGATACTGGCTTTAGATTGCATTAGAAGCATTAAATAGCACACAGAACATCTTTATCCGTTGCATATTTACTTTAATCTTCCAGTTCATGCAAGGATGGGCATATATTTAAGTTCCCCTAAGCAAGAGAAAACAAAATATCCTGTTTCTTCAAAGTCCAACTTTGACTTCCACTCGGTGTCAAGGGAAATCCTGTAGTTTTCATAAGACTGTTATTTTTAATTATAGACAAATCACAGCATTTCAATATCTTCCAAGGTCTTCATGGCTGCTCTACCAAGTACTACTGTAGTTTGAAGCATGTTTCTTTCTTGTAGATGATTGATCCTAAAAGGCAGAAACTATCCACCACTTCATTATATTCGTGTCCGGTTCCAAGAGTGCTTGTTCTACTGGTTGTCATTAGTTTGGTCTTCTTCATATTTAATTTCAATCCCATTTTTTCACTGCATTCCTTGACTTTTATCAATACCTGCATTTTCAACTATCAGGGTGGTGTCATCAACACAGCACAGGTTATTGGCTCCAGTTTTAAAACTACACTCATTACTTTCAATCCAACTTTCTTTTATATGTAATTAGCATATAAATTGAATAAATAAGGGGAAAGTTTAAAGCCTTGTCACATCTCTTTGCCATCCTGGAGCTAACCTGTTTTATTCATACTGGGGCTTCCTGATCTGTATATAAATTTCTCATAAGGATGATTAGATATTCTGGGATACCCATTTTTCAGAGCACACCACAAAGCTTGAAACAATTGATACAAATTAAGACAGTGATGGCGGACCTATGGCACATGTGCCACATGTGGCACGCGGAGCCATATCTGCCGGCACACGAGCCATTGCCCTAGCTCAGCTCTGGTGTGCATGTGCGTGCCGGCCAGCTGATTTTTGATTCACGCAGAGGCTCTGGGAGAGCATTTTAGGCTTCTGGAGGGCCTCCAGGGGGGCATTTTCGCCCTCCCCAGGTTCCAGGGAAGCCTCTGGAGCCTGGGGAGGGTGAAAAACGGGCCCACCGGAAGTCGGGAAACGGACTGTTTCCGGCCTCCAGAGGACCTCTGCAGGGGCAGGGGAGGCCGTTTTCGCCCTCCCCAGGCATTGAATTACAGGTGTGGGCACTCGCACGTGCGTGATAGCATGCACACACACGCTTTCGGCACCCGAGGGAAAAAAGGTTCGCCATCACTGATTTAAGGTCTTTCTACAATGAATGAAACACATAGAGGGTACTTCTTGGTATTCTTTGGCTTTCTCAATTATCCAACATGTGTCAGCAATAATGGCTCACGTTCCTCAGCTTTTTCTAAAGCCAGCTTGAACAGCTGACATTTCTTTTTCTATGTAGGTTTCTAAACTGTGCTGGATGGTCCTAAGTATTATTTTACTAGCTTGTAAAATTAAGGCTATTTTATGATGATTTGCAGATTCTGTTAAATATCCTTTTTTGACTTTTGTCTGAAATGGTATAGAATTTCCTGCTTGAGCAGAGGGTTGAACTAGAAGATTTTCAAGGTTCTTTCCAACTCTGTTATTCTCTTATTCAGTACTGAAAAGTAGATTTACCTGTTCCAATCTATTGGCCACTATGTTGTTTTCCAGATGTGGTGGCATAATTTGGTTAGAATCTTGATTGATTCTTTTTCTGTTGCTTGCCACATTTCAATGGCTATTGCCTTAGTTCCTGTACCCTTCCTACTAGGTAACGATCTGAGTGCTGATCTATCTTTCTCTTCTTAGGCTACAAGGTTTTATAAGTAGATAATCTCTTCAAAGATATCTTATAATGTTGATATGTATATGGTACAGTATTTCAATATATTCCTTCCATCTTCCTTTGATCTCCCTTGCTATCTGTCAATTGACATCCTTTTGCATACCATTTCAAGATTACAACCTTCAAAGATCTTTTGAAAGCCTTTCCTTATTTTTCCAGGTCTATTTATATATCTTTACATATGTTGTTGCAACACAGCTTCTTGTCTTTTCAAATAGCTGTCTGAAACTCTTCGTTAAGTTCCTTTTTGAGAAGTTTGTCTTTCTTAGCTTTGGCTACTCTTCTCAACAATTTCCAGAGTTTGTTCTAACACCCAGTTTGCTTTCTTTTCCTTCTTCATTTTTGGCAATCACTTCTCACATTCAACATTAATGATTTCTTTAACTTCATTCTGTAATTCCTCTGGTTAGCCATCAGTGAGGTTCAGGACTCCAAAGCAATTCAGGATTTCTGACGCGAGAGAATGTTGAAGATTATATCATGAAAACTGATTTCTTCTTCTTCTTTAGCTTAACTTGGAACTTGAACTTGAGCAGTTTGTGATCTGTTCCACAGTCAGCACCTGGGCATGTCTTTGATGTTATAATTGAGCTTTTCTACTACCTTTTAGTAATGATATAGTCAATTTGATTTCTATATATTGTACTCCATCTGGTGCAGCTGAACTATCTTGTTCATTCTGATGAATAAATCAAATTGAAGAAGGAAAATTATAGTTGTTCTTTGAGACTGTATAGATAGCTTTCCTGTGTTACTTCATGCATTTGACAGAAAGCACTTGAATACAAATTTGACCTAAATATTCCAATTTCAAAAGCTATCCTGTGGTTACTATTCCATTTTCCCCACATTAACCATTTTGTTCACATACAGAATGAGATGGAAGAAGCCATATGAAAATCATAACAAATGGGAAAAAATGGCTTGGACCTTTCATAATGCTGTGAAGGAGACAAGGTTATTACCTAAGTAAACCTTCACAGAAAATTCACAGTCCTCTTCATTTACAATCCTTCCACTCCTCCTGTCTTTTTTTTTAATTAGCCAGATAATCTTTTAAGAGAAAGAGGGAATAGCTGCAGAATCTCATTAGACAGAAAATAATAGTAGCTTTCCATCTGAAAGTATCTCAGATGAGCTCACCATATAAGACTTTTTGATACTCTTACCTCTATTAGCAACAAGAGAACCAGAATTATTTAAACATTCTGCAAAGGACTAAAGATAAAACAAATCTCCATAAGGGACAAATGAAGAAAAAAATATATACACAAAAATTAGTCCTTGTAGAAAGGGTTTTTTCTCATTAGTCTCACAGAACCCATTCAAGTCCTTACAAAAACTGTGGGGATTTGGTCAGTAGTGAATACTGAATAGTGGTTGGAGGGAAGGGATGGGTTTCCTTCCTTTGAGGCCAGTTCGGCCTGATGTTGGTAGGTGGGGGAGAGATCTAATGCTGGACCCTGCTTTCTGGAGTGTCTCAAGACTCTACTCTTTTTCCTGCCCTGGTTTAATATCTACATGAAGTCGCTGGGTTAGATAATCTATCAGCACAGATTTAAGTAACATTGTTAGATGATGATACTCAATTATATCTTTGCCCCATCTTTGCTAATCCAAGTGATACTGTCAAAGTTCTTTCCCAGTTCCTAAATAGGGTCTAGATGAGTAAGTAGCTATGTATTTTGTGGCCTGCCAGGTCTTTCATTGTTGTCCGGATTGGGTACTATCTACTCAACTAAATTGGTGTGCAAACTGGGGATCGTCCTGGATTCCCTCAGCTCCTGCTCAAAGAGCAGATGGCAACCATGATTAAGGTGGCTTTTGTACACATCTATTGTGCACCAGTTGTGCCTCTTTCTGGATCAAGAGGGTCTGTTCATGGCCATTCATGTCCAAGTCACTTTCTGATTGGACTATTGCAATATGCTGTAGTGGAACTGTCCTTGGAAAGCATTATTCCAAGCTTTTAATCTTTATTGGGTTATAATATGTACTGTATGTTTTGGATTTGCTAACTTATACACAAACATTTTGTTGTTTTGTTTTGTTTTTTATGTTGTGAGCTGCCCAGCATTGATTAGAGATGGGTGGTATCTAGGTCAAATAAATCTATTTGGGAGCTTCAGCTTGTTCAGAATTATCACAGGCAATTATGGGCACACCTCATAACACTACTACTATGCAAGCTGCAGCAGAGTATAGTACGTTTATGGGTGTAATTCAGAACTGCATCCAGTTCTAGTCACCACAATACAAAAAAGACTCTGGTAAGAGTGCAGAGAAGAGCAACAAAATTGCTCAGGGGGCTGGAAGCTAAAACATATTTAATTTAATTTAATTAAAAGTTCTTATAGGCCGCTCAATCCCGTAGGACTGAGGGCGGCGTACAGCATGAATAAGAACAGTACAGTAAATAAAAACAGTTTAAAATCATGACATAAATTTTTTTAAAAAAAGCAACAAAAACCATTCATCCAGGGGGAGTCCGATCTTCTTCACCCCGCCTGCCAGAAGAGCCATGTCTTTACGGCTTTGCGGAAGGCCAGTAGGGTGGGGATAGTCCGGATCTCTGGTGGGAGTTGGTTGAAGAATGATTACAGGAATTGGTAGTTTAATAAAAAGAAGGACTGGGGGGGGGCATGATAGCACTGTTCCAATATTTGAGGGGCTCCTACAAAGATGAGAGGGTCAAATTATTTTCCAAAGCACCAAAATGTAAGACAAGAAACAATGATTGGAAACTAACCAAGGAGAGATGCAACCTAGAACTAAGGAGAAATTTCCTAATGGTGAGAGCAATTAACCAATGGAATAGCTTGCCTTCATAAGTTGTGGGTGCTCCATCAGTGAAAGCTTTCTAAAAGAGATTGGGAAACCATTTGTCTGAAAAGATATAGGGTTTCCTGCTCAAGTAGGGGGTTGGACTAGAAGACCTCCGAGGTCCCTTCCAACTCTATTCTATGTTCTAAAGTGCTGGTTATTCTGTTTAAAGCCCTTTGTCAAGAGTGATTTGCTCTTTCACCTACCGTATTTTTCAGAGTATAAGACGCACCGGAGTATAAGACGCACCTTAGTTTTTGGGGAGGAAAATAGGGGAAAACAATCTGCCTACCAGGTATTCATCTGGCTAACATCCTTAGTCTGGTCAGCTTCAGCACATTATTTTATCCCCTGGTTAGGACTTAAAAAAACCTTCTTCTGAGAGAGTAACAATGAAAGAGCATGGAAGCCAGTAAGAGCTGGGAAGATAGTTAGCACCTGGTTAGGGCTAGAAAAAAACTTATTTGGAGCAGCTTCAGCACATTATTTTATCTCCTGGTTAGGACTTAAAAAAACCTTCTTCTGAGAGAATAACAATGAAAGAACCTGCAAGCCGGTAAGAGCTGGGAAGATAGTAAGCACCTGGTTAGGGCTAGAAAAAAACTTACTCGGAGCAAGTAGAGCAATGAAAAAAAAATCTGCAAAGACTTAGGGCTGGAAAAACATTCTTCTGAGAGAGTAACAATGAAAAAGCCTGCAAGGTAAGAGCTGGGAAGATCTGTTAGCACCTAGTTAGGGCTGGAAAAAAAAGCTGCATTCGAAGTATAAGACGCACCCAAATTTTCAGCCACTTTTAGGGAGGAAAAAGGTGCGTCTTATACTCCCAAAAATACGGTAGTTACTTCTTCGCTCTCAGCTTGACAACAATCGGGAGTGGGGTGGTTGGAAAGTCTTGGGCAGGAAGGGAATGTCAAGACTCCATCTGCAAATCATACAACCCTGCTGCCACCCCAAGGTCATCCTTTGCAGGTGTTTGAACAATGCAGGCCATTCTCATAACAAAAGGAGCAGATTTAATTGGATAATGCAATGAAATGAGGGGGATGGCCAAAGGAGAAACACAAGGGGGCTGAGAAACTGGAGCAACCACCCATGCATGGAGGAGGGGCGATATTGGGAGCCCCTTGCCCGGGAAAAAAAGGGCAGTGGGCAAGCAACATTGGGAAGGCTGCGGAGGCAGAGTATCCACTGGTTCCTCCTGGAATTATGCTGATCCGAGGAAGCAAGTGGAAAGCCAGGAGAGCAGCCAAGTGGGAAGAACTGACGGAGTGGAGGTTTCTGTTCACAACACACAGCCCCTCAATGGAACAGCTCAGAGAGAAGTCTGGTGGGCTAGAGGTCCAGGGAGCCACTTCACTGAGGTCAGTGACGATGGGAGCTGGAATGGGGACTGCCAAGCTGCTGGCTGCCCCATCCCCCCCTTTGACACAGCCAATGGTGTCGAGCCTGACTGGAACGATAGGACTCTTGCAGCAAGGGACAGTAGTAGTCCCCACTCTGGCGGGTCTGGGGCATGCCTCTGCACCCCCATGGCAACAGGAGCCCTCACACAGCTGGCCCCACAGGAGGTAGAATTCGGCTGGCTTAGTGGAGCCCTGCTAAGTTATTACCATACCGTCACGACGTCATCCCCGCCCTCTGTCTGCAGATCATGAGACTCTGCTGCCACCCTCAAGGTCATAGGTGTTTGACTGATGCAGGCCATTTTCATAACAAAAGGAGCTGATTTAATTGAATAACACAATAAACTGAGGGGGATGGCCAAAGGGGAAAAGCAAGTTTAACTTTGTGGGCTCAGGAAACTCAGAGCTGGTTTTGCTTCTTTTGTGCCAATGTAGCATATTCAATAAAGTTTTACTTTTGGGGAAGAACAACGTCCCAGGAGTTGTCTTTTTGGATTCGCTAGCTGGACAGCTGACACCCTTTATGACACTGTCCTAGAATACAAGAGGTACTATCTTTCTACAGTGGCCTCTGCCCAACCCATTAGGTCTACCAGATGGATGTGCTTCAAGTCCTTTCTGTGAAACAATGTTCATTTTATTGAGCCTAGGAGTTGTGTCTTTATGAAAGTACCTGAGATTTGGGTGGCCCTGACTCAGCTGGCCTTTTAGAAGGCCTTAAAAAGTTGGATTTTCCTCAGACTTTAGGGCCAGGTTATTCATGGAACCCACTTTGCATATTTTTGTCTTGTCTTGACTGAAGAGTTGTGTATTTTGCCCAGCATCTGTTATTTTTCTTTGTTTTTATGTGTCTTTGCATACTTTTGTTAGTCACCCAGAGGTTTTTTTTTATTATATACATTTGCAGAATGAATGAATGAAACCCAGGTTGAAAAACACTGAACTAAAGGGTTTATTTATTATATTTATATGCCGCCCAACTCCCAAAGGACTCTTGGTGGGGATATTTCAGCAAATTGTAAAAGAGGTTTTTCATGTAGCAATAAACTTTCTGAATAATGAATCCAAAATTATTGTTAGTTAAAAGCATTTAGACATTTTTAAAAATAGTATTCCTCTGATTTGTAAGAGCTAATTATTTTATTTTCAATTGCTTTGACAACTGTTTAGAACAGTGCTTCTCAAACTTGAGAACTTTGACATGTGTGGACTTTAGTTTGAAGTCCAAATCTAAATTTGAAGTCTAAAATCTGTGTCCTGTAAGGTCCACAGATCTTAAAATTGCAAAGTTTGAGAAACACTAGTTTAAAGAATCTGATTATTGTGGAAAATAGAGCAATTCAGCCTGAGAGAGTAAAGGATCAGAAAATTTCCTCATGTGTGGAATGTTGTTTGTTTGTACAAGTGTAGGCAATCTAGTGAGTCAATCCCTTTTGGGGGCTGTTTTAATAACATTACAGTAAAAAATAAAAATAAAAAAGAGGCCTGAGTCAACTGTAAGGATATCTACAGTTTTGCACCCGTCCTACTCACTTTTTTTCTTTTTCTGAGTGGTAAACACTTGCACACAATTAATAAGTATGCATTCACATTTGAGAATGATACTACACTTAATGTTGTACTATGTAGAATCAGCATCAGCTTCCATTCATGTAGGGATCTACTAAAACACATAATTTCCCAAACTTTTATAAGTGACACTATCTTTCATCTGATAAATGGCCAAAGGCTGGCAATAAAATACATCCATGTTCCCCTTTTTCTCCTTCTCTCAACAACCTAGCATATAATTCCAGCTTCCTCAGTGATTTGATAGACTATTAATAATACTAATTAGGAATAGTGCTTTCTGGCAGACCTCCAGTTATTTGGTTGGTGGGCTTCTGGAAGGGAAGGGAAACCAAGGTGAAGGATCCATGATTTATTTTCTTTAATGTGCTTCAAATCAAAGGACATCACTACTTGCTGGCCTCTTTACAAAGACAGATTAGAGTTTGCTACCAGAGCCGCTGATGTTGTTCAGCTGATGTTGAAATGTTTTGCTGTCATTTTAGTGATGGAAGGAATCACTAAATCTTGCTATAGCAATCAGCTCCCATGCTCCTTCCTGAGGGATGTTTCCTAGCATTAAAATTTAAGAGGTGCCACACATCCTTTATTTCCCTTTTCTACTAAGTGGAGGGAAGAGCTTACAGAGATCATCTGGACTATTCAAAGATTTCCCCGACAAGATGTAACATGATTACTGTACAAATTAAAACTTTGTTCTGACCCCAAGTCTCCTTGGGCCATAGTAATTAACTACAAGCAGAATTAATCACTTCAATAAAAACCCATGTCAAATACATGGAGCCCACATGTAGGAAAATGCAAGGCCTTTGGGTGGAAAGAGATTGCGTTATGGCTGCCTTTCTCGTCAAGATAAATGATCTATTAAATTACAGGCATGCCCAGCTTTTTAGTTCCTGCTCTCTGGGAGGATTGCATTCAATTCACTCAGCAATTATCTGTAACATGAGAGAAAAAATCTTTACTCCAGAAACAAGCTCTAAAAGGTTAAAACGTAATCTCTGTCTTCAAAAAGACTTTCCAGTGTAGGTTTGATGTAATAAAGAAAGCAATGTAAATACATTGAACTTCTATACCTGCATCACCCAACTTAAAATCTTTGTCAGATGCATGGGAAAGCAGGGATAAAAATCTTGAATACTGATGAAAAATAAGGTTGCCTAATATTATTTGTCTGCTAAATTATTGATTTGTGTGTGTGAATTTTTTGTTTCCTAACAGAGAGAACAACAATGCAGCAATGGCAAAATTAACAGAATACTGTATATACATAACAGAACTTTAACTAAATTTAAACAGCAAATTCAAGTTATGGAGGCAAGATTAAATATAATTTTTTAATGTTGTGTGTTAACCTCTTAGGAAAAATACAAATGCCCTTAATGGATATGTATTAATTAATTAATTAATTAATTACATATTAATCCTTAGCTAATCATGGTACAGTGAATTAACTTATTATCTGAATGAAACATAAATTACCTGATCACATCTTAACCAGCCTGTTGTGTAAACCAATCTCTTAATTTTTAATTATGGTGATAAAATCAATGGGATCAAGATTTTGGATGCAATATCTTCTATCTCTGGTATGAACATGACATGAAAAACTATAGGTCACTGAGAAAGTTGTTAGACATCGAGCCACTTATTTTCATTGAATCTAAGGTACTACTGGTGCCATTTTTCTTATGCCTACTTGACTTATTCAAAGATTCATGTAAACTACTCATATTTTTCGGAGTATAAGACGCACCTTCCCGCCCCCAAAAGAGGCTGAAAATTTGGGTGTGTCTTATACGCCGATTGTAGCTTTTTTTCCCAGACCTAATGAGGTGCTAACAATCTTCCCGGCTCTTCCCAGCTTGCAGGCTCCCTCCAAAAAGGTTTTTTCAGCCCTAACGAGGTGCTAACGCTTGCAGAATTTTTTCATTGCTACTCCCTCCGAAGAAGTTTTTTTTCCAGCCCTAAGTCTTTGCAGGCTTGTTTTCATTGCTACTCCCTTTTTTTCAGCCCTAACCAGGGGATAAAATAATGTGCTGAAGCTGGCCAGACTAAGGACGCTAGCCAGATGAATACCTGGTAGGTAGATTCCCCCCTCCCCTATTTTCCTTCCCCAAAACTAAGGTGTGTCTTATACTCCAAAAAATACGGTAGGTTCAGCCTAATGGTATTAGAAACAAAATGTCACATCTTTTTATAAAGGATCCTTGTAGCAAGTCCAAAACAATTTGATAAAGCTAGACTACTCCTTCCATGTTTTACTGCAATTGATTGTAAATGAAAAAAATATGGTTAACATGTGCTAACATGATCTATTTATACATTCACAATCAAATGCAATAAAATATTTCTTCCATTGCTTGAATAAATCTTAGATTGACTCAGGTTATGATCCATTTCAATGAATTTTAAAACCAGAGAATAGGGAACGATGATGTATGTAGAGGTAAAGCAATTTTCTGCATGAATATACCAAGTCAAGTGGCAAGTTCCCTCATTCCTGTATTATAGTGAAATATTTTTGTTTCTTTCCATCATGAGAGATGTTCATGCCAGGCCAAGTCCAACCAGTTGCTCACCCCTCTAGTAGATAAATATTATTTATATTTTGTATCATGCACTATGGCATCTACCCAGCAGTGAAATGCTCCCGGTTCGCTCTTGCCTGTCGGTCGTCTGTGCATTCTGTGCATGCGCAGAGGGTAAAAGAACTCAAATGGTGGTGTCCCGGCGGGTGGGTGGAGCGTCGCGCTGCCTTCGCGATTGGCTCTCCGATGACCGACAGGCAAGAGCGAACCGGGAGCATTTCACCCCTGCATCTACCAAATTTATGGCACAAAAATATTATAATAATCCCCAAGTGAGACACTAGCTTGATGTGGTGGTCACTGTTCCCTCTAAGCTGTCCGGCCACGCAGCCGCACACATAACGAGAGAACACTGCACGGAAGTTTCTAGCTTCCGCGTGGCATTTTCTAATGGCAGAGGCTGCGTGCCTGCATGGCTGCGCACATGAAAAGAGAATGCCGTGCGGCAGTTTCTAACTGCTGCGCACCGTTTTCTGATGTTACAGGGAACATTGGTGGTGGTGGGGCTTGTATGCTCTGAGGAAGATGACAGCTATGCCAGAGCTTCAACCATACTGGACAGATCTTTTCAAAGGAGCTAGAGAAAGAGTGTGTCTCCCATAAATAATATTGTAAAATGTCACTTACAAAAAACTATACTGGATCGGTCGTCAACAAGGACTATGCTAGGTGTTGGAAATCCTAGACATATGGTGACAAGTGGGTTAAAGGACTCAGGACTGAGTAACCAGGACCAACAGCTGCAAGACCAGTGGAAGAAAAGTTGCTTGCAAATATACAAAGTCTGAAAACAAAGAAATGATTTGCTATTATAAGTCGTCCAATGAGAAGAGGATACCTGAAAAGAATGTACCATTTCTGAAAAGAACATCCAGAATCAGAAATAATAGAACAGAGGCTAGCAGATGAACTTTGATTTACAATAAGAAATAAAGTATTCACAGAAGTAGAACTGTAAGAATTACAAAAGTCTACCCAGGGCTAAAAAACCGAAAGCTTTGCCAGAAATAACTCACACAATAGAGACAAACCAGAGGGAGTTGGTAGTAGAGGAAGCCGCTACTGCTAAAGAATTATTCACAATATCAATCCGGTCTTTATTTATATTTGCCTTTTGCCATATAAGACATCATTGGTGTGTAAGAGACACAACAAACTTAGCTGACAACACAGGGAAAGTTTGTAAAAATCTCCTAACTGATAGGCGAAAAAAGTTATAGATGATATCCTGTTAATGTCTTTCATTTTTTTAAAAAGTCAGTTCTAAAGCAACAGATAAGAAAAAGTTGTGCAGTGAAATTAAAGCTCAGCTCCTAGAAAAAAAACCCCCAATCTTTTACACAGTTGACTTGCAGTTGGACTATGGGCAGCAAGTCCTTGGCATCTGCCAGGGAGATTTAAGTCCATATCTGTGCCTTGGCCACCAAATTCACTGTGTGACTTTGGGTCAGTTAATCATTCTTCATTTGCTATCATTAAGGTTTGTGAATGGATATAGCTGGAAAACAGTATGCATGCCCTTAGAGGAATTTGATAAAAATATAATAAAGAAAAACTAAGGTGGGATTGTTGTTTGATATTAAGTTGACCAGGGGTGAAATTCAAAATTTTTCTCTACCAGTTCTGTGGGCATGGCTTGGTGGGCATGGCAGGGGAAGGATACTGCAAAATCTCCATTCCCACCCCACTCCAGGGGAAGAATACTGCAAAATCCCCATTCCCTCCCCACTCCTGGGGGAAGGATATTGCAAAATCTCCATTCCCACCCCACTCTCGGGCCAGGCAGAGGTGGTATTTGCCGGTTCTCCAAACTACTCCAAATTTCCACTACCGGTTCTCCAGAACCTGTCAGAACCTGCTAAATTTCACCCCTGACAGTTGACCCTTCTAACTTGCTTTGCCTACAATTCTGCCAATGAGAGAAGATTTCTTAACTACAAATTTTAATATAGCTACCAAAAAATCTACTGAATGAGAACAAATTGCTAAAGAAAGAAGGGCACTTCAAAGAGCCCTCTCAAGTAAGAAATCAACACAGTTCAGCTATATAGCAAATGAAGGGATGCGTTCAATATTCATTCAGTATTGTACAATAATTTATGAACTTACAATGTACACAGTGGTTTGTGAGTTTTTTTGCTGATGATAGCCTTATATATTATACTAGCTGGATACCCGTGCTTCGCTACGAAACTATGTGATGGAGCTTGATAAATTGACACTTAAAGCTTGAAAATTAATGAGTAGTTAAAAAAGTGACTGTATTATTTTGTTAGAGACCTTAAACTAAGTTTCTGTTACAGATGAAGACATTATTGTAAGTGTAACAACAATGAAATAGATGGGCTTAAGGCCTTTAATCCCAGCAGCAACCGTGGCTGTTTTGTCTATGTAGCCAGGCTAATAAGTTGCATAGCATAGACTTTCAATTCGTCCCTCAGATGAATTGCTGAGGACCTCCCTGTAAACATCATTCCTGGTTTTGCTGTCTGGCTAGAGGATGACCAGGCTGTCAGGTGAACTGACTCTGAAGCATGCCACATAGAACTGGCCATGGGAGAAACAGTCACTCGTAAGATGCACACCAGCCACTTTCAAAGTCTGTCCCTGTGCCTTATTGATGGTGATGGCATAACAAACCTTAACGGGAAATTGTGGACGTTTGAACTCAAAGTGGTAGTCTGAACCAGAAATTGATTAAGAAGGCTGCGGAACAGCGGTAGGTAGCATTCTTCACTATCATGCTCCATTATCCTGTAGCTGTAAAAGGCAGCAGCAGACACGGTCTTCTTGAGAGGAACCTTGGTATTTGGGTCGCACTGAGGTATATTGGTGTAATAGCCATCTTCTCCACGGCAGAACATCAGAGGGTACTGGAGAGCGTCATAGGCATGGGGCATCTCACTGATTTGTAACAATCTGTTGTCTCTGCTGTGAAGAACGATATCTCTCTTCTTAAAATCCTGGCCGACAATGAGAACAGCCACTTCTGTAGTCATGGGGGCATTGAAACGACCTCGGTGCTCTCCAGAAGGCTTCCTATTGGCGTTAATCACCACTTGGAAGTCCTTGTGGCCCTAAGGAACAGAATCAACAGCAGCCTTAAGTTCCAGAATATACTTGTTGTGTTCACACAGAAACTTCTGCAGTTGGCTAACAAGTTGTGGATTAACGCCTGGGTAGATTCCACAACGGATGTCCCTCTCATTGTCATCATCACCAACAAAGTATATCTGGCGAAATGAAGGCTGCTGCTGAGGCCCCGCCATGATACTCCCTATCCTGTGGTAGACCTGCCCCTGCACTTTGAATGTTGGCATAAAATTTCCCTCCTTCATCTCTCTGGCTCCAAAAGACATCATTTGGAAGCATCCGTTGTACTTCCGGACAGCAGAAAGAAAGTGCTTTGCCATTGGATGCTGGTGGGTGAGAAGGCTGTGTAAGGGTTCAGGGTAGGGCTGAAGGGGAGAGAGTTGGACTTTACTGCTACTGCAGCACATCCCGGGACTCTCATCCTGCCACCTTAGAGCATGGCACCAGGCACAGGGTAACCGGGGTCCAAGATCAACAACCTTGTCCCTGGAGTAATCAATCTGAGGTTCATATTTAAAACCAGACAAATACTTATTAGTCCAAGGCACTGATGTAATTTGTGACTGATTAACGTAGCGGTTATTAGATGTATACTTTTTTACAGCCTTTGTACTGACTTGGGGCTGAGTTTGACAATACTTGTGTATAGCTTCCCTTACTTGTGTTTTCCTAATCGCATCTGTAAATCTTTTTCTGCGTTTTTTGCCTCTTTCCCCTTTACCTGGTGTTACAGTAGAAGGAACAGATTCATCTGAACTGAGGAGGAAAATAAGGGGAGGGGGGAAATCTACCTCTGCCTACCAGCATCCATCGGTATTCATGTGGCTAGCATCCTGTCAGTGTGTGAGAGAATTGAAGGGTGTTTGGAAACTCAAACTGTATTTGCTGTGTGAGGAAGGAGGAGACAGGAAGGAGGCTGGGCGTGGCTTAGCTCAACTGTTCTGTAGTAAAGCTGCTTGCTGCTGTGAAAGTAAAACTGCAAGTGAAACTCCTCTCCTCTCTTTGTGTTTTGCATTTGGAACAGATTTATTTTGAGGTGGGGAGAGGGAGTACGATTCCTTAGCATCAGAGCGTATTAATAATAATATAGGAAATACTAATGCTCTGGTGTCATTTCAAAAAATCCTTTCTTAGTGAGCACCTAGAAGGCAAGAGTGGCAAATTTTAAGTTTGTAGGCTTTACGGTTCTGGAGCAATGTTCCCTGTAACATCAGAAAATGGCGCGCAGCAGTTAGAAACTGCTGCGCGGCATTCTCTTTTCATGTGCGCGGCCGCACAGGCACACAGCCTCTGCCATTAGAAAATGCCACATGGAAGTTAGAAACTTCCATGCGGCGTTCTCTCGTTACGTGCGTGGCCGCACAGCTTAGAGCAGGGGTCGGGAACCTTTTTGACTAAGAGAGCCATGAAAGCAAAAAATTTGGAAATTTATTTCAGTGAGAGCCATATAATATATTTTAAAAGTGAATTCAACTAAATGTCAATAGGGACAATGGGATATTGAGAGAATCCCTGTCTTTGTGCTGTTTAATTTGTTGCTGCTGTAGCAGCTTCCTTGCTCCAAAGTGATATTTGTCTTTGAGTTGGTGATTTCCATCATAGCATTGGTAATGATTCTTTCTTTCTTTCTTTCTTTCTTTCTTTCTTTCTTTCTTTCTTTCTTTCTTTCTTTCTTTCTTTCTTTCTTTCTTTCTTTCTTTCTTTCTTTCTCTTCTTCTTCTTCTTCTTCTTCTTCTTCTTCTTCTTCTTCTTCTTCTTCCTTCCTTCCTTTCTTCTTCTTCTTCTTCTTCTTCTTCTTCTTCTTCTTCTTCTTCTTCTTCTTCTTCTTCTTTCTTCTTCTTCTTTCTTTCTTTCTTTCTTTCTTTCTTTCTTTCTTTCTTTCTTTCTCTCTGCAAACCAATCCCCACCGTGGCTCCTTTCTCCCTCGCCCAGCCCTCTTCCAAGACGTCAAGTGCGGGGAACCGCACCAAGCGAGGTAGGTGGGTGGGTTGCTGAAGAAGCCCCGGAGCCCCGCCGCCAACCTGCGTCTCCTGCTGGGAAGGAGCCTCTGTCGCTGTCTCTCGCGGGGTTCCAGCCACCCGACTGAGTCCCTGACCGCGGCACCGGCAGGGTTAATGCGTATGGGAGAGGAGAGAGAGCGCTACCCGCCGCCGCTGCTACTTTCACCGCTCCGATATTTCTTTGGTGGGCGCGCGCGGGAGGGACCATGGAGCAGAGGCGCCCGGCAGCTTAAGGCAAGAGGCGGGTGGGAGACGCGGGCAGGAGCCTGTCGCCGCCGCCGCCACTTCTGGCATCCCCACGCCTCTCACCCCGCTCGCCGGGTGCCTCTGCTCAGCAGTCCCTCCTGCGGAGGCCCACCAAAGAAATATTGGAGCGGCGAAAGTAGCAGCGGCGGCGGTAGCGCGCTCTCTCCTTCCCTCCCATGCACTAATTATTCTTCTTCTGTCAGCCTAAGCTGGGATTGGTTTGATTTTGCTTCAATAAAGGGGTTTCATAACCAACCTAGTTTTCAATGGATGTATTTATAAATAGTACTGAATTTTCTTTTCCTGCACTCCAAGATGCTCAGCAATTAGGCATATGACCTCATTATTGCTTCTTACAGCAACATTTTGGAACATTGCCATATTGTCTTCCTTCCCCTTCACAGTGCAAATTCTCTCACAGAACATTAATTTTGTTTGGAAACAGATTTTTTTAAAGCTTTGTCTTGCATGCTGTAGTTTTTAACAATTAAACTTTAAGGATTTAGCATTTAAACTTTAACATGCTAGAATTCTAAATATTTAAACCTAAAACTTTCAAAGATACCCATTAATTGAGGCAACTGGCAGACCAAGTAGTGTCTGTCAGTGATTCACAAAATTTTTGTTACTCAAGAGAAAAGAAAGTTAAACATTCTGTTCTTCAGTTCATTCATTCATGGCAACCCTTTCCTCTAAATAACCTTTTGACCTCTAGCAGGAGGAGGAGATTCAGATGATTTGTTCTAATTTCTTCACAATGTTTGACAAACAGGTGTGCTGATGTGACTTAATGTAGCTCACCATTAAAACATAGACACCTCCTGATGATCAAAGAAACCAGGCTATGACAGAGTGTGGTATAAAGCTCCATATTTGCATCTCCAAATAGCCCTGTAGAACTTAGCTGCACTTTTATAGTCTAGTGCAGGACTGTCCAACTTTGGCAACTTTAAGACTTGGATACTTCAACTCCCAGAATTCCCCAGCCAAAATGGCTGGCTGGAGAATTTTGAGAATTGAAGTCCACAAGTCTTAACATTGCCAAAGTTGGAAAGCCCTGGTTTAGTGTTGTGTTTAAGCATTGCCTCAGCTGGGATGATTCATTAATGTAATCCACAGATTATTTTACCTTCAAATTTTTTACAAAATTTGTAATGATCTTTTTTCACATAACTCTAATCCTTAAACAAAATAACAAAAGATGCTAAGTTAAAATAAAATCAACCCATTATAACTTAATGTAAGACATGGAGTCAGGCGGGTCATAAAAAGCCAGTCTCTTTTTCATGTGGCAGTGAAAGATATATTTCTTTCCAATTCCCAAAGAACAACAACAGATAGAACCACGTATATTTAAAATGAAAGCAGTCTAATATATGCTCAAAGATCGCATGATGCCTCTGAACAGCAGCAATGTTCCCAAATAGCTATTTGTGTGATTAGTAAAATGTTCAGTAACAGGCACTTGAGGAACGTCCCTAGAACAATTTGAAGTGACAGCATAATCTTATATGGAAACACTAAGAGCTATCATCATGATTTGATTTTCAATGTACTGTTTTATTTATGAGAGTCATAAAATATTCAAAATAAATCAATGTTGGGAGAAAACCATCTGCTATACCTGGAATGAGTTATCTTCTTCCCAGCCCCAAACTCACTTCTGTTGCACTGAAATCCAAGGATCAATTGTAGCTCCTATTTCATCCAGTTTGACAAGAAGCTTACTTTTGCTGGCATGAAATGGAAGGGGAATGTTTGTGGCCAATCCTGTGCCTTGAAAAAAACAGAAATTTGGACATAGAACTGGTTCAAGCATAGGGCTAAGCTTTAAGTAGGTCATTTGTTTTTAGCTTTGTGCATTGTATAAAGGTAAAGGTTTCCCCTGTCCAGTCATGTCCAACTCTAGGGACCAACGCTTATCTCCATTTCTTAACCAAGGGAGCCAGCATAGTCCAAAGACAATTCTGTGGTCATATGGCCAGCATGACTATACACCGAGCTCAGGGGTGGGTTCTAACTTACCTCACGGCCGGTTCACTGCGTGCCGAAAAATCAAAAATCAAAATAACAAATAAGCTGAAAACAAGATGGCGACCACATGCACAGTGCCAGAAACTCGGCTTCTGCACATGCTCAGAAGAAAAATAAAAAAAAGATGGTGGTGCCCACGGACCGGCACCGACCAAACTGGTTCTGTGACATCATTGTGACATCACCAGCGGGACGCTACCGGTTCAGGCGAACCAGTCCGAACCGGGAGGAACCCACCTCTGGCCAAGATGCACAGACGCTGTTACCTTTCCACCAAAGTGGTATTCATTTATCTATTTGCATGCTTTCGAGCTTCTAGGTGGGCAGGAGCTGGGGCAAAAGTAACAGGAACTCACCCCATCATGCAGCGCTCGGGTCTTGAACCCGGGCTGTTAGCAAGCTGAGAGTCTTTAACCGCTGAGCCATCGTGTCTCCATGTGCATTGTATAAACCCAATCTTTAGGAGAAAAGACTGAAGGTTGGTGACCATTTAGCTAATTCATCTCTCCCTACTCTAAAACAATCTGTAGAAAAAAATGAGAGATATTACATCATGATAAATGCATATTAAATGCTAACCCATTAAAAATATGTTCCAACATTCATTATTTTCCTGGAGGACTAATGGCAGTTCAGTTTAATTTATCAATTAATCCAGGTTTGGATGATACAATTGATTTGTAGTTAAATAACCCAGAATGTAGTAAATTATAATAACAGAATGTGATTAATGCATTTTTAAAACTATTGTGTGACCTATATTGGGTGACACACTAAATCAAATTAAAATAGTGCTTTGTTAACATATGATCAGTTTTAAGAGCTAGTTTGGTGTAGCAGGAAAGGTATCAGGCTAGAAATTGGGAGTTCTAGTCCCACCATAGACCCAAAGCCAACTGGGTGACTAGTCACTCTCTCTCATCCCTAGCAAGGGATTCAGTGAATTCAGCTTTCCCAATTCACTCTGCTTGTTGTAGCCAGCTGGGAAAGACACAAATCATGATCACAAAATGCTGCAACCATTGTAAATATGACCCGGGTAGACCTGCATTTCAATCAAGTGACTGTGGGGGGGGGGGGGGGGCGCAGTGCCATGGTCATAATTTTAAGGATGGGTTGTAAGTCATTTTTAATGAGGCCATTGTAACTTTCAACCATTATTCAACTAATGGTTGTAATCAATGACTACCTGTACAATGCTTAGTCTAGGAAAAAGTAATAAGGAAGGCAGTTTATGGGTCTTATCCATGTCCCTCCGGATTTCAGAATCAAACATGGTAGAATTAAATAATTTAAATAATTGATTATGCAAGCACATTGTAAGTGCTTAGATTCGAAAGCCTCCTCTGAAATATATAGTATTATGGGGAGAATATTTCTCTCAAGCTTGTCTGCACTTTACATGGTTCTTTTGTCAATCACCATTAACCTTATTTCAAGATGAAATTGATCTAAGTAATTAAAGAGGTAAATTGAGCAGTGTGATCTACATTAAAAAGGAAATAATTAACACATTTCAACTTTTAATTAATCTATCAAAAACTCAGTATGCCATGGTATTAAAGTGAGAAGATAAATGAACTTTTTCTGAAATGAGACCAATTACAGCTGCTTTTCTTCCCTTTTTAAGACATTGATGTTCAGCCTTTTCCTAGAAATATAATGAGTTTTAAAGCTTCTTAATAAAGTATTGAACCTTTTTCCCTTTATTGTAGCATTCAGATGCTGAAACCTTAATTTACATGGTATATTTTCTTTTCCCAAAATACTATAAAACAACCACTGAAACATAGAACCTTAAAAGAATCCAAATCAAATGATGAAAGTAGCAAAGGCTTTTTAAAAGTCAATTTTGTCTTAAAACAAGGACTCTCAACCAATGGATGGCTGATTGATTGTATGGGAATTATGGGACTTGAAATATCTGGACAGCATCACGACCAGATGGATTTGTAACTAGCTAACAAACCGTACTCAATGAGTAGTCCTTAATGGTACTATATCTACATGGAAGGAAGGAAGCAGTAGGTTACCACAAGGTTTGGTCTTAGGCCCAGTATTCTTCAATATCTTCATAAATGACTTACATGAGGGAATAGAAGATCAAATTTGCAGATGACATTAAGCTGGCAGGAATAGCCAACATCCAGGAAGACAAGCTCAGGATCCAAAAAGATCTTTACAGACTTGAAAAATGGGCTCTATCCAACAGCATGAAATTTAATGTGGAGAAAAGCAAAGTTTTATACGTAGGCAAGAAAAACCAAAGGTATAAGTACAGATTAGGTAAAACCTGGCTCAAAAACAGTAACTGTGAGAGGGACCTTGGAGTCCTAATGGATGATCATTTAAACATGAGCCAGCAGTGTGCAGCAGCAGCCAAAAAAGCGAATACAATCCTTGGTTATATAAACAGAAACATAGAATCAAAATCATATGTATTATTAGTACTGCTTTATAAAGCCTTAGTAAGACCACACCTGGAATACTGTATCCAGTTTTGGTCCCCACATTACAAAAACGATGTTGAGACTTTGGAAAAAGTGCAAAGAAGAGCAACCAAGATGATCAAGGGAACTGGAAACAAAAACACATGAAGAATGGTTGCAAGAATTGGGTATGGCCCATCTAGACAAAAGGACATGGGGGTTACATGATAGCAGTATTCCAGTATTTGGGAGGCTGCAACAAAGAAGAGGGGGTCAACTTATTTTCCAAAGCACCTGAAAGCAAGACAAGAAACAATGGATGGAAGCTAATCAAGGAGAGAAGCAACCTGGAATTAAAGAGAAACAGAGAAGTAACCTGGAATTAAGGAGAAACTTCCTAACAATGAGGACAATTAACCAGTGGAACAGCTTGCCTTCAAAAGTTGCAGGTGCTTCATCATTGGAGATTTTTAAGAAAAGACGTGACAGCCACCTATTTGAAATAGTGTAGGGTCTCCTGCTTGAGCAGGGGGTTAGACTAGAAGACCTCCAAGGTCCCTTCCACCTCTATTCTGATTGATTGGATTGCACCTCAGTGGAACAAAGGACATAAAACTTAATGTTGACCTCCTGTAAAAGTAAAATTTTGTATAGGCTACAATTTTTACCTTCTAATTGTCCACGGAAAATATATAAATATAAGTCCATTAACACTACATAACATTACGGTCAAAGCTGACTTAGATTCAGCATTGCACCTGATTTCAGATCGCAGTTTGCCAAACAGAATCGGGAAGGGGGTTTGGTAAACTCCTAGGAAGGGAAGAGGGCTGATGAATGCATGTGAGCCTTCTGTTGCTTGAGAAATTTTACACCTCAAGGTCACAGCTCGTGAACTATTCAAATGGTGCAGACTGTTCTCCCAAAACAAAAGGACTGCATTGGATTGGTGAACGATGGACTATGGGTGGCCCCAGAGGTGATATTCACTTACCTTCCCTACTGGTTCGCAAATGTATGTGGGCGCTCACTTCGCTCGCACGCACCCTGTCCACGCATGCGCATGGCCTTCTGTGCATGCGCTTCGCTCGCACAGTTGGCTTGCACACATGCACGCGGCTACAAAATGAGCCTAAATAGGATGGCATAGCGCCGGGGCAGGGGGACGGCCACCCGCAGGTTGCTACTACCGGTTTACCCGAACCAGTACAAACTGGCAGAATACCACCTCTGGGTGGGTGGCCTATATGGGGAAAAGGAGAGTTTGCCTATGTTGGTTTTCGTGGGAAAACCTGAGAACTGATTTTGTTTCTTCTGTGCCTAAATGGATCTTTCAATAAAGTTTTACTCTTGGTAATCTTTACATGCCGGGAGTTTCTCTTTTTGAATGTGCCAAATGGGACGGTTGACATTACATTAATCAGGAGCTTTGCAACCGATACACATTTATGACTGTCACAGTGTCCTGTGTGCACATTATCGGTTGTATACTTTGCAATTGGTTTGTGACAGTGTTTATTTATTTATAGCCTGCCTGTGTTATTCTTTTATAAAATAAAAAATGTTATTTTTATTTTTTTATAAAATAACTCAAGATGTTGAATATAATACTCCTTCCTCCTATTTTCTCCACAAGAAGAAACCTGTGAGGTGGGTTGGACTGAGAGAGAGTGACTGACCCAAAATCACACAGCTGCTTTCATGGCTAAAGCAGGAACTATAACCAATAATCTTCTGATTTCTAAGCTGATACTTTACCATTGGAGCAAAAAGGCTTAATAGAGAAGGCAGAAGTTAAACTTGTTCATGTGATGTTTTGCTTAGCAACCATGGCCTTTAACAATAGAGTTGCCAGGCCAGTTGTGGTCCCTAAGCAGGAATTATCTGTATCACTTTAAGAAAGAGGATAGCATCATGCTAGAAACTGGGACTATGGGTTCAAATTTGGCCTGAGGCAGGAAGCCAATCTGTGTCCTTGGGCCACTCTCTCTGTCTCAGCCCTAAGAAGGACACCATGGCAAACCACTTCTGAAAACTTGCCAAGAAAACTGCAGGGACTTATCCAGGGGAGGGGAGGGGGGGAATGGAAGGGAGGGGAGGAGAGGACAAACTCAAAACAATCCTGCCTTGATTTGTTTAGTTAAGAGTCATGGTGGCACAGTGGTTAAAATGCAGTATAGGTAGTCTTCAGCTTGTGACCACAATTGAGCCCAAATTTATGTTTTTAAGTGAGAAATTTGTTAAGTGAGTTTTGCCCCATTTACTTTTCTTACCACATTTGTTAAGTGAATTTGTTAAATTAATAACATGGTTGTTAAGTGAATCTGGCTTCCCCATTCACTTTGCTTGTCAGAAGGTTACAAAAGACGATTGATTACATGACTCCTGGATATTGCAACGGTCATAAATGTGAGTCAGTTGTCAAGCATCTGAACGTAAATCATGTGACCATGCTACAACTGTTGTAAGTGTGAAAAACGGTCATAAGGCACTTTTTCCAGTGATGTTGTAACTTTGAACGGTCACTAAATGAACTGTTGTAAGTCGAGGACTACCTGTATTGCAGGCTAATTCTGCCAACTGTCAGCAGTTCGATCCTGACCAGCTCAAGGTTGACTCAGCCTTTCATCCTTCCAAGGTCAGTAAAATGAGGACCCAGATTGTGGGAGCAATACACTGACTCTGTAAACTGCTTAGAGAGGGCTGTAAAGCACTATGAAGCAGTGTATAAGTCTAAGTACTATTAGTAAGTAGTAATTAGTATAAAACGAGGCAAGAACGTTCACAGGCTTTCAGAATTCTGTTACTTTTGGAATAGCTGTCGTGCATGTTTCTGGGCCTTGCCTGCTTTGAAGAGCTGCTGTCAGAAAGAAGATCAAAGACTCCACTGTAACATTCTCCCTGATAAATGATGGCTAAGATAAAAATATCCATTCTCCAATAAATAGCAAGATTCTCTTTCTCACTGCAATAAACCTGCCTACTCTCAGTCCATGAGAATCTTGCTTTCTCCTCAGTGAACTACTGTGAGGGGCTGGACACTAGTCAGTGCTTAAGTGGCCTTCTTAATCATCCAGTCCATAAAAAAAGGCCTCGAAAAGAAAGAGAAAAGGCTGCAAGTGAATGAATAGCTGCTCAAATGAAGTTGACAAGATACTCTGGGGGATTATGGTTTCAGTTATCAGGATGAAAGAATGCTAGCAGGACATAGTCTACAATTCTGAAGGAATTATTGAGCCAAAGTATGATGAGAATGGGCTTTATACATTGAATTTGTGTGGTTGGAGAGGAAAATCTGAAGCAAGCAGTGGGAATATTGCTTTGAGGCACTGTTTTTCAATCTTAGCTACTTTAAATCTGTGGACGTCAGCTCCCAGAATTCCTCAGTCTGCATTGTTTATAGGAGTGAAGAGAAACTGTTATTTCCTTTGTTCTGAAACTATATTTATGTTGATGCAATCTACAATTCCTTCCTTCCTTCCTTCCTTCCTTCCTTCCTTCCTTCCTTCCTTCCTTCCTTCCTTCCTTCCTTCCTTCCTTCCTTCCTTCCTTCCTTCCTTCCTTCTTATAGTTTTGACCCATCCATTTTGTAATAATCTATGCCAATATCTTTTTCACAAGTTCAGCTGCCAATGCATTTGACTTCTACCATCTGAGTGAACAAAACTGCATTAGTTTTTGTTCAGCTTTTCTTTTTTTAATTTACCAAGGTAATTTTGAATTATAGCTCTATCTTCTTTGATATTAACTATCTAACACAATTTTACATTCTGCAAATTTGTCAAGCCACAACTTGGACCAGCAACTCATTTGCTAATAGTTGCAGTTGCTAATCAGGAAATCACGTGACCACAACTTAAAATGCTACCTCTGCCTTCTCTATTATGTGTGGCGAGGGGATTTCAAAGCATGTGAGTTGTGATCATGTGACCATGGGATATTGCAACAGCTGTAAATGCAAGGATTTGTTACAAAGCTATTTTTACATAGGTATAACTTTCAACAATTGCTAGATGAGACAGTAAACAAGGATTACTTGTAAGGATTACTTCCTTACAAGTAAGGAAGAGATATACAATTTTTAAAACATACAAAATTGGCTTAGAGATATCATTTTTTATATATATAAATCCACATTTGCTAGGCCTGATGATAGCTGAGTTCAATAATATCTTGACTTGAGAGATCCATACATCCACACCTGGAACTCTTCAGTCCACTACATGCAATAAAATACCACACATTATATGTGATGTTTGGTATAGGAACATCCTCTTTACTGCCCTGAAATCTATCCCTAGAAACACTGAACTACAAAGCTCAACCACATATTTGTTTTAGTAGACACAATTTAATTGATATCAATGCTTATTTAAATAGAGTTGGGTTTAATTTCACAGTCTAACAGCTAAAGAGAAGTAAAAGAAACATATTCTGCAGTTGATAAGTTATGGCAAATTTGAATTTTGAGTATGTTCATTTAATGAGGCATAAAGATAGGCTTATCCACCCTCTTCTTTTACTCTTTAAAATACAGCAATTTTTTTTTACTCAGCTGAATATAATTAGATACTAAAAGATTGTCAAGCTTCATTATATATAGTATGTATTTGAAAAATAATCAAACATTATATGGCTATGTTCAGGATATAAATAGAGTTTAAAATCTAAAATGAAATTTGGTTGGTTGCTGATATTTGAGCAAGTCTATTAAGCCGAACATGAAAAATAGATGCTAATTTATCTGCAGGTCTAAACTTTCCTAATGTTACTTATGTTTAGGGAATACAAGATGAGGTCTGGATCTAGCCTTATATTTTAAGAACATATTTTAATCCCATGTTTGAAATAGTTTTTGACATAGAATTATTCACAGAAATATAAAAATATAATATCTATCAGACTGGTAGGCATTTTAAAAATACATATCAGAACAAGAATAAAAAGAGGAGCTCAGCCCCACCACAATTCATTAACTTAAACATCCATTATGTTCCAGGTGCAGATACTGTGGTTCAACAAGAATAACCTTCTTATGATATACTTCTCCAGTAGATAGCTTCCAATTCTGAGTAAATTTGTTTTGTCTGAAACCTTCATTACCAATGCTTGGTAAATGCAACTCTCTGAGCATATCATTATACTGAATGATCCTTGTAATAGATCAATTCAGAGGTAAGAATGTACCTAGATCAGTGTTTCTCAAACTTGGTAACTTTTCTGGGACTTACACTCTCAGAATTTCCCAGCCAGCATTGAGACTTGAAGTTCACCCATCTTAAGCTTGCTAAATTTGAAAAACACTGATCTAGATTAAGCAATATGATCTTCTTAGTATAATACATGAATTGAGTGTTGATCTATCCTGCCTTCCACATGCAGTGATCATATAAGCTTAACTTTTTTATTTTTTTTATTTCATCTTTAAAAGATAAAGGTAAAGGTTTCTCTGTCTGGTCGTGTCTGACTCTAGGGGGTGATGCTCATCTGTTTCTTAGCCAAGGGAGCCAGCATTGTCCAAAGAAATTTTCCATGGTCCCGTGGCCCGCATGGCTATAGAGGTGCAGGGAACACTGTTAGCTTCCCACTGAAGTGGTACCCATTTATCTACTTACATTTGCATGCTTTCAAACTGCTAGATTGGCAGGCGCTGGGGCAAATTCACCCCATCATGCAGTACTTGGGTCTCGAACCTGGGCTGTCAGCTTTCCAGCTGACAAGCTGAGTGTCTTTAGGCAGTGAAAATACCTAGTATGCCTTCCTCCTCTTGTTTTCCCCACAACAACAACCCTGTGAGGTGGGTTGGGCTGAGCAAGAGTGACTGGCCTAAAGTCACCCAGCTGGCTTTCATGCCTAAAGAACTGAAACTCCTGGTTTCTAGCTTGGTTTCTAGCTTTAGATCATATTTAACAAATGTCATGGTTACTGCATTACTCTGACTTTCTGAGTTCACAGTACACACTGAATTATAAATAATAATTTTATTGGATTCATATAGTACTTTGAGACACAATATTTTAACCTAATAGTCAGAGTTGTTGAAAGGATAAAATGCAATGACTATCCATGACATGCCCCCTTTTGGATTGACTATAAACCTGTAATAAAAATGTATTTTTGCAGTAAAAAGGTTTTTCGTACTGAAATAGATTAGCACTTAAAATAGCTCCGTTCTTACTTAAATATCAGACAGTATAACCTAATTTAATATGAATAATTAAACTATTGTAGTCATCAGAATTATATAACAAAACCACTACCCACAAGGCTAAAGAGATCAAAAGCAAAAGCAAATTAAGCATCTGTACTTAGCATTTCTTCTTCTGCACTGCCCTTTAACTGAACCTTTCAGCTTAATTCAATTTTCAGTAAATTCCCCTCTACTTTATGTATGAAATAGTTCTTTACAGCTTTACAGTATATCTTTAAATTCAACAGTGATTTGCAATGGCAAAACAAATTTTACATGATGTGGACCTGTTCTTTCCAAATAGGATGTCGCATTACTTAGTTAAAACATGCAGGTTTATTCCACAATAGGCTGTTTCAGTGTTTTGTCATTACCACTTTTTAAAGCCATCTCAGAGATTTCCTCTGATACACTCATTTCATGATAAGATCAGGTCAGGGAATTTTTCTGTCCATGAATGGCAGTCAAGTTGCTTTATCCTTCTTACAGACTTTATCCGCCCATTGTCACTATACAGACTTATCACACCAGCATCACTGGGGAAGACTTCATAAGCAATGAAAAAGCAGCAATCCTTAGAAAGGTCACTGGAAAGGAAAGTGATATTTCTTTCCCCAATGGCACCACCTCAGATAACCAATAACTACAAGGAAGGAGCAATCTGAGCAGAGTCACTGGAGAAGGAAGAGCTTCATTCCCTTCCCACTTAAGCAATTCTGCTTAATCTTCAGGGAATGCAAGCTCATTTCAGTGAAAACCATCCACAAAAAAAAAGGGAAAAAGCTGATTGGCAGGAAATGCAATTATGATTAATGGAACATTCTGGGAGATGCAAAATGGTGATTGGCAGGCTGGAGGGACTTCCACCTATTGACCAGGCAGGAGGATATTTTCTCAGTATCAAAGATTTCCTCTATAGCATGTTTTTCACTTCATTCACTTCATTGCAGAAAATATGAGAGGGCAGCTGCTAAGGACTGCATTTACTGTACTGTATACAATTTTGTTCAGGGTTGCTGTCCCAGCATAATAAAAAGCCAGATCCCACACACTGGTTGTAAATTCCATTTTTAGGCACTAAACAGTAGTGGTTTGTTTTAAATGAGAAAAAGATTAAAGCTAAAGAATTTTCAGATTGCTATGCTTAAAATTTAGGAATGGTGGTTTTGGTGCTGGCAGAGCCCAAATGAGCAAATTACGAGCACTACAGGAGATGATGGCAAAACTGGGGGATAAGGTTCATCCTCAGTAAAATGTAATTTTTATCTATTCTCCCCTTTGCTTATAAAAAACCTATTATTGCTATAGATTTTACACAGTTCAGAGTTTTCTATCTTATCTATTAGCGCAAAATATTATATTGTACCTTAAGAAAATGTTGATGTCGCACTATAGGCATTAGATTTATACTCCAGCTTTCTAGCTTGATGAGTGTACCTAACAAACCTTTTAAAAGGGGGAAAACTGTAGTGCAGGAAGAGATAGCTTGAAGATACTCATAAAACTGGCCAATATTTGATTTTAAGGCTATACTTGCCAGACATGAGGAGGACATAACCTCCTTTCATTAGACAGCTCTAAGCATGAGGGACAAAATACAACTGGGATACCTCAATCACCATTTAGTTCCTCTAAATTTTATTTATATATATAATACATACATTGGGTACATACTGGTACCCAATGTAGCAAATTTAAAACACATTAATACTAAGAAATGAGTTGTATAATTAATAGTCTGGCTATTGTATTTTGCAGTAGCTGTAGTTCTCAACTATCTTCAAAGGTAGCGCCATACACAGAGCCAATTATACTAGTTTAGCCATGAGGTAATCAAGGAATGAGTCACTGTTGCCAAGGCTCCTTAGTCCAGGTAGATCTGTAACTAATATGCCATCTACAGCTGAGCAAAGGTCACAATTTCTCTCTGCTGCTTTAGTAGAACTATTAATCCAACCTTACCAGATTGCAAACCAGCTCCTTCAAAATTACAAGCCAATCAACTGCAATGCTGGGGCCAGTGTTGTGATATATCAATGATGTTTACTGTTTAATAGCAACTCACACAGTCACATCCATGAGATGGGTGGCTATATAAATTTGATAAACAAACAAACTCACTCCACATTGGTACTGTGAACTTGTTTTACCCAGGTAACCTTTTCTAGTTTCTTGATACTGCTTCAAGATCTTTGCAGTTGCTTTGCTGATATTGAGCCACCGTGAAACAGTGGCAGCCCATCATAATACCATAAACCAGACATAAAACTCAAGGCCTGCGGGCCAGATCTGGACCGCGATGTGGTTAGATTTGGCTGGCAGGGCTGCCCTGGAGACAGCGAGGAGCCGGCCCACTCCAGCGCAGCCGGGTGCTCCCCCACAGGAGGCGGTGAGCGTGCGGTGGTTGGTGTTCCCAGTGAAAGGGAAGCGTTCGCAGGCTGACCGCATTCCGGTCCAGGTGGCTGCCACAAAGTTGTTGCAGATCAGTGCGTAGCAGAGCCCCAGCAGCAAAGCCGCATCTCTGCTGCCTCCATGGCCCACTTGCCAACCCAGCCTCACCTGCTGGCCTGCAGCCTGCAAGTGCTTCCCTTTCACCAGGATGGCCCCTGCCCCACTTCCCACCCCCATGTGGGAAACACACAGCTACTGGCAGCACTGCCATGCTCTCCGCCACTCCTTGTCCCTTCCTGGGCATGAAGGGAGGGAGGGAGGGAGGAATGAAGGAAAGAAGGAAGGAAGATGGGAATGAGAATGAGGGTGATACGGTGTCATGGCCCCATGGGAGCCTGAGTCTGAGGAGGAGGACGAGACAGAGCTAGGGCCAATGGAGGAATGACCGGAGGAGCAGGACGAGGCAGTCCCGGGTCCCTCGGGCCTGGGAAGGGTCACCAGCAAGGGTCACCAGCACAGGAGGACCAGGAAAAGGGGGAGAACAGGGCAGGCAGTGGAGCAGAGGAGTGACGGAGCTCCAGTGATGAGCAATTACCCTCCCCCCTCCGATCCCCAAGCACGAAGAATGGAGAGGAGGTGGGATCAGCGCAGAGCAACCCGACGACTCAAGAGGATGGCGCCCACCCCTCTTCACAAGGCTCACCTGGGGAATGAGATTTAAGAGACGCTGTTGAGAGCGGTATTTGTCGGGAACAAGCGTTGCTTTTTCCAGCCTCATGTGCTGTTACTGACGTCTGGATACTTTGCTGCGTTTTGTCTTGTTTGCCTTGTTTGCCATGCTGGCCTGGCTATGTGCGAGGTCGCAGTGAAACAGTTATACTTCAGGTGGTGGTGCAGTCCCAGGGAACTCCTCCTGTGACAAGGACTCTGAAACCAAACTCTCAGAATTGTGATGTTCCTCCGGACTAATAGCAGCCAGGAACTATTGGAGGTGCGTGTTTAGAACATTGCTCCTAGACTTGCAGTGAATGGTGGGACTTTTGGGGGTAAATTGGAACAATAAAGGGGAGTTAAGTCTTTGTTCTGGCTGTGTTGTTTCTGTGCCCGCCCCAGGTCATCACAGAGGGAGGGAGGGAGGGAGGGAGGGAGGGAGGGAGGAAGGAAGGAAGGAGAGAGAGGCTCTGAGGGAAGTCCTGCCTTAGCACTTGGCTATCAGCAGTCCTGCTGCCCTTTTGCCATCCCCTTGCCCCCTCCTCCTGGCCTCTTCTGGTGGCCTCCCATCTATCTCTAAGGATGCTTTGCTTACAAAGCCGGGTCTTCTCGCATGGAGAGGGAGTGGGCCTCCCTCTGACCCATGCACTTTGCCCTCCTGCACCCACCATGAGCAACCTAGCCATGGAGAGCGAGCACAGCAGCATCAGCCACAAGGAAGAAGTAAGCACGGCTAGGCACCCCCTCGGGAAAGCGGGGCTGGGCTGGGCTGTGAGGTCCAGTGCCCAGGGAGCTCGAGGGCCAGGCTAGATGCTTGCCCTCCACTGCTGAAGTCCCCAGGCAGCCTACACCGCCATATGTGGGTCCTCCGCATGGCCTGGGAGGGGCTGCGAGATTCGTCTGGTGGCTGAGGCTTTGGCACTCACCCTGGTCACATCTTCCTCCACTGGAGACCACCGGATCCCTCCTCCCAGCCTTGCCTTGCCCCCCACTGGAGACAGAGGACAATGCTTTTGCATGTGGTTGCACAGAGGAGAAAGTCTGCAGGAAGCAGTTTCCTCTGAGTCCAACTTCTGCCTTGACATATGTCTGGAGAGCAGGAGGAGGTGGCAGGGAAGCTATATCAGGGGTGGGTTCCTGCCGGTACGCTCTTACCTGTTGGTCGCCGCAAAACCAAAGAAGCCGGTGGCGTTTGCGGCGCGGGGCTTCCCCCGCTCGCTTTCCCCTGCCCGCCTAGACGCCGCCATTTGCGTTCTTTTGCCCTCTGCGCATGCGCAAAACGTTCTGCTTGCGCAGAGGGCAAAATAAAGCAAATGGCGGCATCCAGGTGGGTGGGGGAAAGCGGGCGGGGGAAGCCCCGCGCCGCGAACACCAACGGCTTCTTCGGCTCTGCGGCGACCAACAGGTAAGAGCGTACCGGCAGGAACCCACCCCTGAGCTACACGAGGGAAGGCTGCTCCAACAAGCCAGCATCTTTACCACACACGATTGCAAAGGGGAATTCCCTTTTGAGAAGAGCGTCTCCCTCATGCAGGACCAGCGAGTGCTGCTCCCCTGCCTCTTGCTCTTGCTCTCCAGAGATGTGTTAAGGCAGAAGTTGGACTCAGAGGAAACTGCTTCCTGCAAACTTTCTCTTCCACGCTTCCACACACAGTGGCGTCATCCTCCACCTCCTGCTTTGCTGGGAGGGGACACTGGACAGGGAAATGCCAACGATGTAAGTGGATTTTTATGAAATAATGATAATTGTAAAATGTAATAAGACTATTCATGTATTTCTTCTGGCAGTTGTCATCTTTTCAGATTAATAAAGCCCAGCTTAATAAAAAAGCACAATAGGAATCCCAGAATATTCTTTATTGTAGTATGCTAGAATAAGAATCTTGAAGACTTAACCAACTTTCTGCTACTCCCATCTTATGCATATTCCACTGAACAAAATTGAGGCAGAATTATTTTGAGTTTCTTTCATCTTTCTCAGAGCTCCTTCTTTCCCTATTCCCAAAGCCAGTTCTACATTCTTTGTATCACTTTTCCTGTCAGAAATCGTTCACCTTGGCACACAAAGATAACCCAGACAATCTGTCAAGGGCAATAGATACAGAATTACTCTTCATCTTCTCACTCTACTTGGAGATTGGCTCAACATCTCACCAAAGTTAATAGTCTGGGCAGAGAAGAGTTACATGGAGCTAGTAAGTAAGTGCATGCTCCATTCCTATTACATGACAACTGTCACTAAAGAGTCTAATGTACAAAAAAACTCATTTGTCCTGGAATTCACTGTCTATAGATGGGAACTGGAAGGTCACGGTAATGGTGCTTGTGTATGAATTTCAGATGAACCAGGCAGGCAAAGTGTGGTGCATGGACATCTGCATTCTCTCCCATGACCTTTCCAGTTCAGGATAGCCATAGTCAGCCAACGTGAAGCATGATTGATAGGGGAGAGACAGCATTTAAAGAAGCCAGTTGTTGAGCATTTGAAAATTGTATTAAAAGATAGAATACTGTCATAGTCTTTATCCCCCATCTACAGTAAGCTATATATTACATTTCTACTTTATTTGAATAATCCTATATATAAATGTATAAGAAATCTTATTGCTCTACAAGGACATTTTAGTCTTCTATTAAAAGCAGATGCTGGATACGCTATGATCACCACAAAGAAGCAACATATGAAAAATGAAGATGCTATAAAAATGACTCATGGATGAATTATTTATTACTCTGGTAATCTTGACATCCATTAATAGCTGATGGCTGGCGATGTAACTGATTATTCCATCTGACAGTCATAGAGCATTTCTCTATTATTAGAAACAGTATATACTTTAAGACACAAATTTAAAAAGGGCATTTGCCATCACAAGCACCAGGTTCTTCTAGAACACCAATAAATGAACTTTATATTAAGCTGTAAATATTTATTTGTAGTTGCCATTACCCAGTCTTTCAAACAGTATGGCTGATGAGAATACAGAATGGAAAAGCCTAACATTGCCAAAATTTTATAGATTGTCTCATGTTAATTTCACAATAGGTGGAAAATTATCTAGATTCCTTTCAATCGGGTTTCAAGCGCAGCTACAGTACAGAAACTGCCTTGGTTGCCCTGATGCCCATCTCTGGCGAGCCTGGGATGGGGGTTATTCTTCCATCCTGGTGCTACTTGACCTCTCGGCGGCTTTCGATACCATCGACCATGGTATCCTTCTGCATCGTCTCGGCGGGCTGGGAGTGGGAGGCACCGTTTTACGGTGGTTCTCCTCTTACCTCGCTGATAGGATGCAGTCGGTGTTAACAGGAGGGCAGAGGTCATCTCCTAGGCTCCTGACTTGTGGGGTGCCGCAGGGTTCGGTCCTCTTGCCCATCCTGTTTAACATTTACATGAAACCGCTGGGGGAGATCATCCGTCGACACGGGGTGAGTTTTCAACAGTACACTGATGACACCCAGCTGTACATTTCCACCCCGTGTCAATTCAGGGAGGCAGTGGACGTAATGTGCCGATGCCTGGACGATGTCAGGATCTGGATGGGGAGGAACAGGCTCAAGCTTAACCCCGACAAGACTGAGTGGCTCTGGATATTGCCCCCTAAGGACTATTCCGACTGTCCCTCTTTGGTTCTTGGGGGAGAAAAACTAACCCCCTCAGAATGGGTTCGCAATTTGGGAGTTCTCCTAGATCCACAGCTAAAATTAGATCAACACCTTACAGCTGTGGCTAGGAGAGCCTTTGCACAGGTTCGCCTGGTGCACCAATTGCGACCATACTTAGAGAAGGAGGCTCTACTCACTGTCACTCATGCCCTTGTCACCTCTAGACTGGACTACTGCAATGCGCTCTACATGGGGCTACCCTTGAAGAGTATCCGGAGACTTCAACTGGTGTAAAATGCGGCTGCGCGTGCTGTGGTGGGTGTTTCAAGATACACCCACGTAACACCTATACTCCGCCAACTGCATTGGCTGCCCATTGGTCTCCGTGTGCAATTCAAGGTGTTGATCATCATCTTTAAAGCCCTACATGGCTTAGGACCAGGTTACCTCCGGGACCGCATCCTACCTCATACTTCCCTTCGACCGATGAGGTCCCACAGAGTGGGCCTCCTCCGGGTCCTGTCAGCCAAACAATGCCGACTGGTGGGGCCTAGGGGGAGGGCCTTCTCTGTAGGGGGCCCTGTTCTCTGGAACCAACTCCCCCCAGAGATCCGAATTATCCCCACCTTGCTGGCCTTCCGAAAAGCCATTAAGACATGGCTCTTCCTGCAGGCGGGGTGATTCTGAGACAACATTACATCTGATGTCTCCCCCATGTATGTATGGTGTTATATGTGTTTTTAATTGTTTTTTAAATTGTTTTTAATGATTTGTTTGGTTGTTTTCTTAAAATGTTGTACGCCGCCCTGAGTCCTTAGGGAGTAGGGTGGCATAGAAGAACCTCCAAATAAAATAAAATAAAATAAAATTCTTCAATAACCAGTATGTTTGTGGTGATGAGCTTACAACAGAGCTTTTTTGGGGGGGGGGTTATGGTTTGGTTTTAGTGTGTTACTGGTATCTATATAGACACTGCAATATGTCAGTGATAGGTTATTTAGATAACAAACCACAGTTAAAGAAAAATATAGCTTAGCCCAAGTTTTACAGCCCTGATATTTCTTTAGCAGTCTCCCATCCAAGTACTACACAGGTCTGGCCCTCCTTAGCTTTTCAACATCAGCCAAGCTAGGGGTTGCTACTTAGCTGAATAATTTATTTACGTAATGTTGCTTTTATTTAACTATTGAAATAATTTACTTTGCCCTTAGTGTTGAAACTTGGAAGCACACAGCAATGATAAATTCCTGGTACCAGAAACACATGATTATATTGCCATTTCCATTGTCTTAGATTATAGAATATGCTAACTAGATGTAACAGATATTACAATTTAGCATCACATGTTCTTAATTGTTCAGATGTTAATTTTTTATGCTTTTTAAGCAATTATGGTTATTGTTGACACTGGAATTATGCCAATGAGGCCATCATGGCTAAACACCCCAAGTTCCTGATTTATAGGAGAAAGTCATATTCCAATTGCTTAAATCTGTGAAGTAACCTTCAAATATACAGTATATTAGGAAAATATCACTTTGTCACAAATCACACTCTTTGAGCAGAGGGCTTTGTTGCTCATAAAAGGCACAAAAATAAGTGATTAACTGAGGTTGGCTCTTATTGACAACTGTCCCCTTAGGATTTTGGATCATTGCTGTTAATTGATGCCAAACGAGATCCCTGAAACTTCAGTTAATCTCCAAAAAACTTTAGACAGAAGGAGATGAAGTTAGAATACGAGTGGATAAATAAATCAACAGGAATTACAAACATCTTTTTTTTAAAGAAGAGGTATAATGAGTTGTACCAGCTAACAAACTGGAGTCTTTAGAAGAGGTCATGCAGCAGTTGCTAAAAAGGCTTGCACAACAATCAGCCTGTCGGAGTAGGTTCTTCCAAGTGACAGGTTTGAATAAAACAAAATACTTTTCTTATAACAACCATCTACTCCTCTTTGTTGCCCCACATAATCCATTATTATAAAAAATGAACTCATGCTTCAGATTCATAATAGCTGTGGTTAAAATATCTAGTTTTCCATCAGAAGATCCTACCAAGATTCACACCACTAATGGTTGTAAAACTCTGCATCCAATTCTTAAAGATCTGGGACTTTGCAGCACCACATGAGCAAGTTACTAAACACTTCTACTGTTATTGTACACAGGATCATCTTGGAAGAGATTTGATTCTGCATTATCTGCATTAGACTCCCCATCTACTGTGGGGGGGAACAACAGTTTTAAACATTTTCACTGTGCTACACAGGATTATTTTTCAGTTGTGGTGACGAATAGCAAATCTACATACTTTTGAATTTAAAAAATAGCCACTTTCATAGGGAAGCATTGTAAAACTGCTATTCCATGTATCATTTTGTCATGGTCAATTTTTATTTTGACTTTGGAGCAGAGGTGGGTTCCTCCCGGTTCGGACTGGTTCTATAGAACCAGTAGTAACATGGCGGCCTGGGTAGCTGGACCCAGGCCTGCCACACCCCTGAGCTGGTTCTCTCGTAGGTGCTGCCATCTTGTTTTTTGCTTCTGTGCATGCGCAGAAGGATTTTTTTAGTACTGCGCATACGCAGATGGTCATTTCTGGGAAGTGACGCATGCGCACAAAATGTACACTTCTGTCGCGATGTGAACCGGTGGGGAAGGTAAGTAGAACCCACCCCTGCTTTGGAGACAATACAAGGAGCTTTCTATAAGCTGTTTTCTGCTTTTGTTTTCAAGTTATGCTTTACACCTAGAATTACATGAACTTTTTTTGAAAATAGTTTGTGACTGCTTTTATCCTAGGGCTGAGAGAATGATTGGTGCAAAATCATCTATTTGGCTCCCATGCCTAAGACACAATTAGAACTCCAGCTTCCAGCTTCTAGTCCAATTTCTTTAAATAGTATAGTAAATTGACTTATTTTCTGCATTGTATTTATCTTATCGGGCAGCTATTGCAGTGAACCAGTTTTAACTGCTGAAGGAGATGCTCTCTTTTAATTCTGTTAGCCACTGGGCAAAGAAGCCTGAAACATACCTCCCTCCTCAAATTATCATAGCTCCTAAACCGTTATTTTGCCTACTTAGTACATTACAGCTGCTTCTTCACATTTGGCTTCGTTTCAATATTCCCAGGAGTCCCCTTCCCCAAACAGTATCAATTCACTTAAGGTCTATTTTCTGTACAGGCAACAAGATAACAATTCACACATTTTACAATTATATACATTTACTTTTGAACACAAGAACAACTAGAGAAGGAAACAGTCAATTTGCCCATGACAAATTCTTATCAGTCGTCTGGATCATATCCAATGTATTCAAGATTCTTAAAAGCATATAGACCAGGGGTGTCAAAATCAAGCCCCACCAACCGGATCCAGACCACGATATGATCGGATCAGGCCCGTGGGGCCGTCGTGGTCTACCCAATGCAAAGAGGAAAGATCGGGCCAGTGTGGTTTCGGCCCAGTCTACCCAATGCTGAGGGAAACGTTTGGGGAGTGGCATCGTTGGCCACGCCCACCCAGTTGGCCATACCCACCCAGCACCCTGAGGTCAACCACAGCCCTGATGCGGTCCTCAATAAAATTGAGTTTGACACCCCTGATATACACCATGCAGTTATAATTGGAACACACTGATAACAGGAAACATGTATTTTAAAATGGACGTTGGTTCTTACCTGACACGTCCTTTCTCATGCAGATCGATGGGGAAGTCCAGGATGAGGTCACTCTAGTCCTCTAGCTCTATGACTAGGTTAAATTACTGAAGACACGCTTCCCTGGTAACGGTCTCCAGTTGACCATGAAGTTGAAGCGAATCAAGTAGAACTGTACTCATACTAAAGAGAACTCTTGGACCAGGAAACAATAAACAACAACAACAAAACAACCACCACTAACACCCGGCAAAGACAACAGACCACATACCGGGTGGGGCTGGACTCGATGCAAACAGCTACTTTTTTTTTTTTACTGTTCCCTCTGCAAGAGCTCAGCTGCAATCGAGGAAGGGAAAAGCAGGGTCCTAGAGTTCTCTTTCCAGGGAAAAATAAACAAACTATAGTAGCTCCAAACCAGGAGCTAGAAACCTCACGTCCAAGAACTTCGACTGAGTTGGATAACTGGAGACTGTTACCAGGGAGGCGTGTCTTCAACAATTCAACCCAGTCATAGAGCTAGAGGACTAGAGTGACCCCATCCTGGACTCCCTCGTCGATCAGAGCATGGAAAATGTAAAAGTGCAACTTGCCTACAGATTCATAATGATCCAAGATCACTGACTTTTGCATTAAGCAATAAGGACATTATGCATTCTCACAGATTGTGCTAATTTTCTGAAACATCAATGCACCCACATTTTAAAGTTCCTATTCTTATTATGTAGACTAGGGAACAAATTTGGATCAGATATGTGTAGATTCTTTCATAGAAACTCTTATAATCTGAACTCATGTGGTATTTTCTCAAGAAAATTAAATTATATTACAATTCTCTGCAGATTAAAATACAATAAAACTGATATTCAATTGAATATTTTTCTATTTACAGATTCTAAATAAATGTTCCAAAAAGGCTAACATGGAATAGACTGATCTTATTCATGTTTATTGAAATCTTTTGTTAATCTACGGCAGGGGTGTCAAACTCAAGGCCCGGGGGCTGGATCCAGCCCACAAAGTGCTTAGAGCTGGCCCACAGGGCCACCCTGGAAACAGTGAAGGACTGGCCCGAAGTGCCTCTGCCAACGAAAACGGAGCTTGGGAGGGCCACATGTGGCCTTCCTGAGCTGTTTTCACTGGCAGAAGGTTGCAGGAGGCCGTCGCAGCCAAAAACAAAGCTCGGGAGCCCATTTTCACTAGCAGATCACTAGAGCCACCACAGGCACCCCCAATACAAGTGACGTCAAGCTAGCCATGCCCTCCCTGGCCCCTCCAAGGTCAAACACAACCCTGATGCGGCCCTCAATGAAATCAAGTTTGATACCCCTGATCTACAGCCTACAGTATCCTAATTATAACTCGAGCCTTAGGTATACTTTCTGCATTTCTCTTGCCCAAATATTACTGTTATTAACATGCAGGATATGTGTATGTGTGAATGCACACATTCTAGATACCGCATTTTTCGGAGTATAAAACGCACTTCCCCCCCTAAGAGGGTGAAAATTTGGGTGTCTTATACACCGAATGTAGCCCCGCCCACTGCCCTCCACTCTTTGGCCTCTGCCTCCCAGCAATTTACCTCCTTGCAGCAAACAGCCTGTTTCAGTTTCAGCACAACCTGATTAGCACAAGCAGGTGATTGTCGGTTGGATCGGCCTCCCGACCATCAGCTGTTTCAGGCTGCAGGGAGGCAGAGGCAGATTATTTTTTCCTTGTGCTAATCAGGCTGTACTGAAACTGAAAGCGAAACTGAAACAGGTTGTTTGCTGAAATGAGGCAAATTGCTGGGAGGCAGAGGTTGATTTTTTTTTCTAGTTTTCCTCCCCCAAAAAGATAGATGCTTCTTATACTTCGGAGTGTCATACTCCAAAAAATACGGTAGCTAGTGTAGATGTCAGATAGGTTTTACTATAATTGTCATAATTCTTACCTCTGATTTTCCATCCAGTGTAAATGGATTATTTCTAAAAAGATGAGAACATAATTACATGCCAGCTGAATGTTAATCAAGTATAATCAGAAGAGTTTCCAACTTCCATAGCCATGTACACTAAAACAGAGGCTTCATTTATCTAGACTAGTGATGCTTATCTTGCAGTAGAATAAAATACCTATTCTAAACATTTTGGCCTTGAAATAGAATGCAACTCTTTTATGCCAAAATAGTTATCTGTGAAACTTTCAAATAGGTACACCAAAATAGTGTATCTATCTTATTTTTACATGTTTGTATCTCCTATCATTACATTTTAGAAGTTTCTAAAAATAATTGGTTCAGTATGTCAAGTAGAACCATTCCTCTAGTAAGGCTGAACAATGACTTATCATTATAAAGCTTCAGTATACTCATATTTATTTTTGTGATGTTTAAACACTTGAATGACTACATGAATTAATGTAACATTAACAGCTTAATCAGAAAAGAAATCAGCCATTTCTGCCTGTGATAAATCTTACCTCAATAAATATGTGGTATATCTTTGTGAGAGAATTTACTTACCATTGCATACTATAGACCAATGAAAGTGAGAGCACAGCTAAGAAAAACTGATATATTGAACATCTAATAAGAAAGATGGAATGAAGTATTTTCAAATGCTGAACTCACATAGAAGTATTTTGTGTTCCTGTACATACAAATGCTTCCCCTTCCCATCTAAAGCAGCCATAAAGGGATTGGGTCAATTTAGCTATTGTAGGCTGGTTTTATATTAGTGTGTGTAGGAGAAAAATGGGCTGAGCTGGAAGGCACAGTTAAACTATAATCAGTTTGGAGTCACTGTGTTGTCATAAAAGATCCAAGTTCACCCCCCCCGCCGCCCCCCACCCCCTCATGAATACCATTGACACTTATCTAGTACCAATTTAGCTTTGACTGTTAGTTAACTTGATTCTTGTGTATAGGTAACAACAACAAACTCTTCTGTGTTTTGAACTCAGTGAATGCTCCTGGTTATTTGTGCCTGACACTATACACGATTTAGATGCAATAAAATACAGTGGATAGCATTCAAACATGCTGAAAACAGAATGACAAAAATGTTATTTATTATTCTACATTCATACAACATTAATATTTAATTATATCTTTAAAACAGTATTTTACATCAAACTTAATAAATGCTTCACTCACAAGGTTGCAACCCCAAAGTCTAAATTTGTTTTAAGATTTAGGACTTATGTCAAAAAAGTAATGCATGCAATCAATCAACACATTTATACTGAATTTAGCACCAAAATAACAGCTCACAAATTAGAGCTGGTCACACATTTTTAACAGGTGTCCATTCAAATATTATTTAAGGGCATTAAGATAATTGCACCCATTTATATTAGCAT
This sequence comes from Diadophis punctatus similis, assembly GCA_023053685.1. Lineage (NCBI taxonomy): Eukaryota > Metazoa > Chordata > Lepidosauria > Squamata > Dipsadidae > Diadophis > Diadophis punctatus. The sequence goes on from JALIGW010000010.1 coordinate 19,905,384, forward strand.
GCTTTTTTTTAAAAGTTCTCTATGTAACAGCAAAAATGTGGAAGCTGAATGGCAGGCATTACAAAGCATGACCTGAGTGTTGAAGACTAGTATCAACAAAATGTTTTTTCTACAATTTCTGTGCTGAGATTTTTCAACATTTGCTCTGCTGGTTGGAGTTGCAGTTATAGTCCATATCATCACAGAGATCACAACTGTTATTCCTGTTCTTAACTATTAACTACTTGAGCTTATGCTCTGAATTTCTAAAATAAGAGAGTTAGGGTGCCATTATTTATTAGGATTGCTTCATCAGACTCAATTATCCAATTGGCAGAGTACAATATGAAGTATTCTATTTCAGCAGTCCCCAACCCTTCCAGCTTCCTGGCCCAGCGCGCTTGTGCTTGCGCACGAAGCTCCATTCTCATTCTTTATACTTAAATTATATGCACGCTTGCCTGTCGCTCACACAAATGGAGTTTCACACATGCATGTGCTTGCCCATCTCCCGCAGCCCAGTTTTAAACAGGCGATGGCCTGGTAGCGGGCCCTGACCCAGGAATTGGGGACCCCTGTTCTAGTTAGCTTGCCTCATGCAAGCACATTATATCTGCAATGTATCAGATGAGTTGACCATAATAATCCTAGTGAAATTAATGGACTTCTCAAGATGTGCTGTATAAGACCGGACTAACTGAATGATAGCATGACTCTTCCATATTTATCAACTTCTTCCAGTTTAGAAATCAGTTAGCTTTTGTTAACATGAACAAAATATTCTGATTCTTCTCTTTCAGAAATAAATTCTAGTTGATTTACAAGCAAGAACTATAAAATTAAAACAAAATAAAACTCAAGTATTTCCAGATCCAAAATTTTGCAAAGTAACTATCACTTCATCATTCTTTCTTCCAAAAATTATGAAGTATATCCTCTTCTTAAATACAAAAAACCCTAACCCCCTAAAGCAATTCAAACAAAATATGGGATGTATTAATTCCAATCATAGCTATTTGGTCAATGTGAAATGGACCTACAGAGAATTAACAGTGCTTCCTTGACGGTATCCTCAAGTCCATCCCTCATTCTTAATCACTTGAGATATAAAGGATACTAACATAGAAGTGTTTTTTACAGATTTTATAGAAAAAAATCCAATATGAACAACCTGCACAATGCAACTGCATTCACTTTTTAAATAGAAATGATGAGAGGTCAGTCTGAAGCAAGGCTATAATAATGTGGAACACAGGATGAATTAGTTCTTTTGAAGTCTGTTTCTAATGCATCCCTTCCTTTTTCTTACTTTATTTGTATGCAATTCTATGCATTAACAGTCAATGCAGAGCTTCATTTATCTGGCGAGTGCTAGAATGCAACATCAGCATAGCTCTGAAATGAAATAAAATTTTCTTTATGTCAAAAGAACAACATTGTAGAAAGCCTTTGCGATATTATAATTATATCTTCCAATTTTTCTTGATCTTGAAGTAATGCAATAAAATAGGAGACATGGAACGTGCCCAGTTTGTACAACTGACTGCATCCAGAGTTTCAGTAGATAGCACGTGGATTTTTGGTGGAATAATAGGCCTCGCAGGCTGCTACATAAGCTGATTCTGGAAAGAAGTCATCATGATACTCAGCTAGGAACCTGTAGAAGTAAAATATGTATGATTATTTGTTCTGTTAAATTATCTAAGATACTCTTAAAATGCTTCTGAAAAACTGCTATAAATTAACCATGTACAAAGAACCCCATGCCATAAATCTTATAAATGGTTAATTGGGTGTGGTTCCCATTATATCCAACAGGATTTACTTTTGAACTTTGAACAGTTGCAAGTAATCCACTGAAATATTTCTGGAAATGCTTTTGTTAAAAAGTAGGATCATTATTTGAACAGATTTTACGTATTTTTTTCTAATTTATGTAACTCATTTGAAACTAAAATAATTAGATAGTATTATAATTTTATACTTGATGATTAAATGCTTTTTTCAGCACATGAACTTTAAAATAAAAATTCTAATCCAATACATTAAAAGAACTTTTTGTTTGCTGTAGTAATCCAGACTGGAACTATTGTATATTATCTGCATATTAGTACAGACTAGTGGTCAAAGGCTATTACTGCAAGTTATATTACCTAACAATGTATTTTTTTCTACAAATACTCCTAAATATTTTAATTAGAAAACTGATAAAATCAGACATTATGCATTGTATGGCATTTGTCAGAAGGACTGATTCAGTGCTGCAGAATTAAGATATATTAATTTTGAATGGCAGGTATATTGTTCTATATGAAAAAATAGATCCTAAATATACTGTACATCAGCAATGAACCTGCAGGAGGTTTATTGATTATATAAACTGACAGTACGAACAAAACTATATTCTTTTCACGTGAACACCTTCTTTTAAGAAATACAGGAAAAACCATTATCTTTCTAATCTACTGCATATGCAAGCTGTACATACACTGAAATGTATCTTTAATCATATGTCTGGCACATAATTTCTGTCAATCTCTTATACACAATAAAAGTAGTCTTTGTTTAGCGACTACCTTGATTGGCAACTGTTCAGTGTTATAATAGCGATGAAAAGGCAATTTTGTGACCAATGCCCATATTTACCTTTGCAGGCTCTCTCTCTCAATCATGTGTTCATCATTACAATCAGTTACTGGTTTTTGTTGTCCTGGGCATGACCCTTTTTTTCCTTTTTTCTCTGCTTGCAGAGTGGAAAGATTGCCTAAATAAGCTATCTCTTGCTGAGCCACTTTTCTCTGCAGCACACTATATCGCTATAAAAAGTGCTAATTTGTAATGGTATGTAGGAATAACCTTGAGGGAAGACAGGAGGAGATGCTGCCTATAGAATGACAAGGGGAGAAGCTTAATGGTCAGGAAAAGAAACTTAGGAAGGACCCACTCTAATTGACCAGGGTATAAATAGTGAGTGTATGGAGGTGTGGGGGGATTTGTACTTTGAATCTTTCAGGATTCTGTTAATTTACCTTTATAATAAAATAGCATTAGCTTATCTGGTTGTTTCCTGTTTTATTTACCTGAGAGCGCTGACATATTCGCAAATTAACAAATTCAGCTTTATGATCTTAGATTCCTCTGCCAGTTCATACCTGCTGCCTAAAGTTATCAGGCCTTAATCGGTTTACATGGAAGGCTTTTGTTTACCTCCTAAGCAGCTATGAGCTAGCATATATATTCCCCATTTTGTGCCTGTTTACTCTCTTGTAATCTCTTCCTCTTTAATGAATGTAAATGCAAACATTAATTCTCTTCTTGCTAATTATCCTAGTACCAGGTGAGCATTCCAAAAGGTAGGGAATTGGGGAAAAGAGCTATAAGATTTTATCCTTTTATTCAGCTTCCTCATGTTCTGGAAACTTTCTCCGCCATTTGGGCTCACCTGACTCTTTGGGGTCATATCCTTATGACACTGTACAAGCAAAGGACAACTGGAGTAAAATTGTAGCACAGTTGCAGTCAGGTGAATTTTCCCTTAGCACTGCTTCACTTAATAATCATGTGCCAGTCCTAATTACAGATGCCAATTGAGGATTACCTGTAATATTACAAGGAAAGTATTTTTACAGAAGCTAAAACTTCCTGATTAGAATCTTCTTCTTTTCTCATATAGGATGAATAAGCTATCTAACAAATAACTTTCCTATAACTAAAAAGTTTGTTCTGCAAGTTACTAGCTGCTCTTGAATATTTAGGCTTCTAAATTTGCTATTATCCATAGGTTACCTTAGGAACAACTCAAAATGCTTTACTAAAGCTTTTAGATTTTTGTCAGAAAAGCTCATCTTCCCAAGTATCTCTGGAAGCTTTACTGTAAAAACAAAAAGGGAAAAAAAGTCAACCTTTCCCATTTTACAGTTTTTCTTTCAATTGAAAGCAACTTACCATTTACACTTCCCCTTATTTGTTAGTTCCACCTTTTTATACTCCATCTTTGTTTCAAGCATTCAAAGTTACCTTCATCCAATTATCTCTCCCGCCCCCAATAACATCTTAAAGTAATTTGGGCTGAGAGTTAATAAGTGGCCTGAGATTACCCATGCTTTATAGAAATTATTATAAAAATTGAAAAGTGAGTTAGATTGAAATATAGTTCTGATTTTTTAAAAAAAATCTTAAGAGAGATTTATATTTCTGAATAGATCAGATTATTTACAAGTACTGTTGAGTGAGCTAAATCCTGCTAGGAATGCAGAATTAATTTCCAATTAAAATTCTCCAATAAATATAGTGCATAAATTAAAGTTATAACAAAAACCATTGTAGAAGTTCATATAGGTTACCAAACATGCGCAGCAAATGTTGAGATCCATAAATGTAAGAAGGTGGTGGCGGCTGATCGCCTGGAGGATAGCTTTCTGGCATGAGTTTCCATGACAACACCTAAAATAAAATTAGAGTAAACTTTGTCTTGATCTAAATCTAATTTAAAATTATGTCAGGATTCTACTAAATATTATCAAAACCTTTATCTTAGTAGTTTAAAATATATAAAACAGAAAACTTCCTAATTTGTACAACTTTCTTCTTTCTGCATCAGAACCATTTCCAAAACTGTTTCTAATCCAATACAGTAATCCCTCGCTATATCACGGTTCACCTTTCACGGTCTCGCTGCTTCACGGATTTGCATTGTGCATTGTGTTCTGCATTCTGATTGGCTGATTGGTAAAACAGCTTGCCAAGAGCAGTGAAATACACGTGAGGCCAGGGGTGAAATCCTCCCGGTTCACACAGCTCAACAACCTGGTGGCGTTTGCGGCGTGGGGCTTCCCCCACCCGCTTTCCCCGCCCACCTGGATGTCGGCATCTGCGTTCTTTTGCCTTCTGCGCATGCGCAAAGCTGAAGTTACTACTTCACGGATTTCGCCTATCACGGGTTCTTTTTGGAACGTAACCCCAGCGAAAAACGGGGGATCACTGTATACCGTATTTTTGGGAGTATAAGACGCACCGGAGTATAAGACGCACCTTAGTTTTGGGGGAGGAAAACAAGGAAAAAAGGCCTCTGCCTCCAAGCAATTTGCCAAACAGCAAACAGCAAACAACACAGATGATATACACTGTTTGCTGTGTATTTCTGTGCATGTGTGCTTGACCCATAGAAATAGCAAAGAATTGGAGAAATGTACATTATGCCAGAAAGTTTTCTTAAATGTAGTCACACTAACTCCTCCCAATTATTTAATTTTTTTTAAATTAAATTTAATTTTTTTTAATTAAATAGATCTACTCCAAGGTAAGTCAGGATTTAACTCTAATACTAAACAGGACACTGTTACATTTCATACTATACTTGTACAGAGCTGTTAAAATTAATTAAAATTTCTGGAAGTATACATTATTCTCTATTATTTAAAAGAAGATACAATAGCACTGGGCCTCTTCAGAGCAAGCATTTATTTTAAAAAGCTTCTTCATTTTGTTAAGTTGTCTAGAACAATAATAAAGCAGTCTTTAAAAAATAAGTCTAATAATTTGAACACTCTACAAACATTTAACAAAATAACATATTAACAGAATCTGCCTGTACCTAGGATAGAACTCACAACCTCCTGATTGTGAGGCAAGAGCTCTATCGCTGAGCCACAGCAGCTCTAGCTTGCCTTCTTGCAATTTTAGCAGTCTAATATTGTCAGCAGTTTATCTCCCAGCAATATATCTCATCACAGCCACCGTAGTTTCAGTTTCATTTTACCACGTGGCTTGCAAGCCTCCGTCAGCTGTAGGTCGGGAGGCAGTTTATCTCTTCTTGTGCTTTGCCCTGTTTGCTGCAAAGAGGTAAATTGCTGGCAGGCAGAGGCCAAAGGGTGGGGGTGGCTGGGTGGGGCTGCATTCGGTGTATAAGAAGCACCCAGGTTTTCACCCTCTTTTTGAGGGTAAAAAGGTGCGTCTTATACTCAGAAAAATACGGTACTTAGAAAGGAAGAGGTTAGTACATATTAAACTAAAATGATGCGAGCTCCATTTCAATAGTATCTGGAGGAATGTAGGTTCCTAGTTCAAAGACATCTTGATTCACATCTTGAATCAAAGTCTTGGACAAAAAAAGCTTACCTCATTCAATTCATTATTTCTTCTGCCTTCAAACCCAGCAAATACTGCACTACCCTCTTTGCTAGGGGTTAGCGTAATAGGAGATGATGACCCACTGTGGACAGGAGTTTCTTCAAGAAAAGAGTAGGACATTATTTTATGCATGGATATATAAAGACAAGTACTCTTATTCAGCCATGAGAGATTCCTACAGCTGTTAAGAAGTTCCTTTGACCTTTTTGTGAGTTGTTGCTTTAAAACAGTTTATGACTCCTGAAAACTGCTTGGATTCCTCCCCGCAGTTTTCTTGGCAAGATTTTCAGAACTGTTTTGCCACTGCCTTCTTCCTAGCTGAGAAAGTATGTCTGGCTCAAGATCACTTAGCTGGCTTTGTGCCCAAGATAGAACTATAACTCACAGTCTTTTGGTTTCTCCTGGTGTTTTAACTGCTGCCCCAAATAGGCTCTCTCTATCGACACAGGCAATCTTATTTTTATAAAATTTCAATTATATACATGTAAATGCATGTGATAACCACATTAATATCTTTGACTAATATTCAAAATATAATTTCTAATATTTTTAATCCCCCAGTGTCACAATTCCTCACACACTAATATCAAGGAGCTAATAATTCGTTGCTCTGAGTGTGTTCTTTTGAATCAGTTTTGGATTCCCAGCGATTGCCTGGACTAGTCCCTGCAATTTTCTTGGCAAGATTTTCAGAAGTGGTTTGCCATTTCATTTCTAGGGCTGAGAGAAGTGACTAGCTCAAGTCACCTAACTGGCTTCATGTGTAAGGCTAGTAGCTCAAATCAAATCAGACAAATTATTTTGCTAAAAAACAAAGTGATAATGGATTCGGCAAAGTTATTAGCATAAAGCAAGTTGTTTCAACTGCTTCTACAAAACAATCATACTGATATTCAAAGTAATCTGCCTATTGCTAAAATTTTAAAAAAAGTTTCTAATATCTAGTCATTCAAATACATAGTAAAATATTGCTCTGCTTATATTTCTGAGTCATCCTCCTCAAATACCATTATTTGTTGCTAGAACTATCATCATATTTAAGTGAAGATACTTGAAATGCATGTTATTATACCACAAACATACTTTTTATCAACTGCAACTGCTGTTATTACAACAAAAATCAGATCAGAAGACATCCCCATGACAAATCCAATATGAACTGGATGTAGCATACTATGTATGACCCACCCTGAAGCAAAGGCTAAACTTTCAAAGCAGAGTGGATAAAAATCGATGATTTAAAAAAAATTGATTTTTTTATTTTTATCAAATTTATTTTAATAAAATGCTTTTGGAGTAAAAATCTATCTAAAGATAGTTTTCTGTTTAAGATACATTAATAATTTAGTTAATTCAACATGAAATGGAGCTTAGTTATGTAGCATGAGGCTGTATATTCTGCAATATTTACATTTTTGGTAAACTCATTCAATAAATCCAAGCTCTGCAAGCTGAGATAACATGCACTGCATTGATGCATTCACATAATTTCACAGTAACCATGAGATAAATCATAAAACAAAGTTCAGGAATATTCCTTTATCCCATTGTTTTGTAAATCTATGTACACTACAAACTGTATAATTGTTTGAAGAGAAATGCAACTATACCACCAGGCTCTAAGTGTGAGGAGGAAGGGCAAGCAGTAAAAATGAAAGTGAAACCTTCTAAGCAGCTTATAAATATAATATTAAAGAGCACCAGTCATTTCAGATCCATCAGGGCAGTGCCTGTTAGCGGGCATCCACTCACCTGCCTGCCACATCCCTCACCTTGTTGTCTTACTGCCGCATCACCAGTCATCCCATTAAAGTGAATGGGACTGTCGGTGAGTCAACAGCGGGTCAGAGGAGGAGCCGCTGCGGGATAGAGATGACAGTTGCTCTTTAAAAAATATGATTTAAATTGAGTTGATTTAAATTAAGCTTTTTTACTAGTGATTTAAATCAAATCCACCCTGTTTCAAAGTATATTAAAATAGTGATATTGATAATGTAAGCTTTATTATAAAAAGCTTAAAGTACATATGCAATGCCTTTGAATAATGTTCATTATTAGCACTCAAATTTATCATGGCCAAAGCTTCATTGAGTTTGTTAAAAGACAACCAATAAACTGAAAACACTTTTACATCATTTTTCCTTTTTACATAATCAGTTATCTTAACAAAGAACTCACTTTTTTCAAGATGCAAAAACAATTTTGGCATTGAAGCAGGAGTCTCAATATTCCGCCTTTTTGGCTGTGGAGAAGCACTACTTTCTGATAGCCTATCACAGTTGGATGTGTGACGCGTAGAACGCCTTAGAGACTGCAAGATTTCAGGTTCAGTTTTTCTGCGTTTAGGTGTTGCAGGTTCTCCTGTTGCAGGCTGACTATCTGTGGATTGTGGGGTTGATGGATTCAGAAGAGGTGGACTTGGAGAAAGCTCTTCTTGATTTCTGATCAAATAAAAAAAATATGGTGAACTAGGATGTTGAGTGGTTATTGTGGGCCAGTATACAAGGCCAATAAAGAACATTTTAAATAGTAACAATGTAACTTTATCATTATTGAAATGTCTTCTTTCAGCTTACTGGCTGGCAGTAAAAATTATAATTTTATGATTACAGGTTTTTAAAAATGCCATTAAAACCATTCTATTTCTTGAAAGGAATGCAAGAAAACAAACCTACCTGTTAGAATTTGCTACACTCTCTTTTATTGGTAGAAAAAATTTGGAGGACGTCACCTTCTTAAACTGTGCTTGCTCATAAGGATACAGTAGAATAAGAGGAAGAGTGAAGTCAAAGGTTATTCTTAGGCCATCCACCATTTCTTTACATAACTCAACACTAGAAAAATAAGATTACAAAAGAAATAGGTACTTTATATAACAAAGTTTATGTTAATATTTGATTTATTTTGAAGAACAAAGTCATAACAATCAGTATTATTTATCAAACTTGTATGCTGCCCTTCTTGCCTAAGGCGACTATTATACTGTCTCATATTGCTTTTGGTATTACTATTACTATTAGCTCAAGTGTTTATTTGGGCTCAGAATCACTCAATTGGAAACAAGCCAAAAATAATGCCTAGACAGTTACAATGGAGTGACAACTTATTTTTTATGTGGTTTTTTTCTGCATTAAAGAATTGTAAGTTGCTCCCAACAATATATGTGTTAGTTAACCTGAGTACAATATGACCTGATTTTTTTTCATATCTCCCTCTAAAGCCTGATTTTTGCAGATTAATGAAATGACTTTAAAAATATTTAATAATTTTAAATAAAGTATTACTAATGTAATAAAAGTTAAAGAAATAATAATAATTTAGATTAAAAGAAAAGAAAAAATGCAGTGATTTTGACAGAATTAAAAATTTTGGAAATCGATGAAAGAGATGGAACTCAAAAGCGATGGAATGATTTGGGCTAGAACTGAAAAGAAGGAAGAATCAGTTGCTTAGCAACCTTTTGAAGTTGTGATGGAGCGCCCCCATAAGGTACTTATGACCCAGTTCTGAAGTTGTGATGGCTGACCACCACCCCCCAAGTCATTTGACCACATTTTGAGTGCTCAGCAACTGATCTGAGTTTATAGCTGTCTGCAGCATCTTATAGTCATGTGAATGCAATTTATGACATATTTGTCAAAAATTGGCCTTTACATCCTGGTTTTGGCAAAAAACATCCCATAGGGAATAATGGGTTCACTTAATAACTGCATATTTGCTTAATGATCATGGATTCGCTTAATGACCACTACAAAGAAGGTTGTAAAATTGGGTCAGTCATGTGGATGACTCACTTTATGACTGACACAACCATAATTGGCAGAGTCCATTAGAGTCATAAGTCAAAGACTACCTCTAATGAAGAGTATTTTAGAGATCTGTATAAGAATGATAGTGATAAGTTAAAGAATGGAACATAAGAAATGTATGTTATGTCAATAAAAAGTTGATGAGAAGAAAGTTGTACTACAGTATTATAGAAAGTTGAGAATTAGGCAAATGGTGTAACTGGAGAAAAGTTAAAATATGAATATAGTTGCCTTATTAAATGGCTAGGACTTATTTAAAAGAACAGCATTATTGTTCCTTTATACAAAGTGAAGTGAATGCAAAACTATAGGAAATAAATTTATTAAGCTTGCTAATACCTAATTAGTTGAAATTGAAGTTAAGCTTTTCATTTTGAACACTTAGACATAACATTAAATAGTGTTTGCTTTGCTTACTTTTTTTCTGGTGGGATATAATGGAGATTCAAGTTGGTATGTGAAGTAATTTGATGGTGTCGGGATCTCTCATTGGCTGAAAAAGCTGCATTAATGGCAAAATGCTTTACATATGATTCCAAGATGGTTATTATATTTGTCTGACATGGCAGTTTCACAAGCTAAATTAAAAGAAAACAAATTAATTAATTTACACATTCTCTGTTCATACTTTCAAATAAGCATAGTCTTATACAGACAAAATATGAAGTTTCTTTCTTGTCGATATCATATGATTGATAAGGAAATGAATTAATTCAGATAAATAAGAAATTACCGTAATGTATTTAATAAGATAAATCTATTTTTCCTTGACAACATCCAAGAATTTTAATGTACCAATGCTACCCCTATGCCACCTCAAGGCTAATATGATCTCCAGGTAGCTGTGGAATAGAAAAAGCAATCAAAATGGAGAATCCTGAAGATTTGAACTTACAGTTAATCTACCGTATTTTTCGGAGTATAAGACGCACCTTTTTCCTCCCTAAAAGTGGCTGAAAATTTGGGTGCGTCTTATACTTCGAATGTAGCTTTTTTTCTAGCCCTAACCAGGTGCTAACGATCTTCCCAGCTCTTACTGGCTTGCAGGCTCTTTCATTGTTATTCTCTCAGAAGAAGGTTTTTTTAAGTCCTAACCAGGGGATAAAATAATGTGCTGAAGCTGACCAGACTAAGGATGCTAGCCAGATGAATACCTGGTAGGCAGATTGTTTTCCCCTATTTTCCTCCCCAAAAACTAAGGTGCGTCTTATACTCCGGTGCGTCTTATACTCCGAAAAATACGGTACTTCCTTCGAAGTCAGTAAAACAAATTGCTATTAAATTGTATTGTAGAACACTTTTTCACTAGATTCCATATTTGATTGCATAGGTTGTACATTTATATACAGTCATCTGGTATCAAATCCTACTGAACTTAATCAGTCTTGTATCTAACAAATTGTGCATGTGATTGCACTGTCAAATAATGTTAATTTTTGCATACAAGTGTTTAATATTACTATATCCAATTATTTTAATTTGAATAAAATGTTTCATACCCGCTTTCGTCTGTTAATATAGTAACAATCCTCTTCAAGTTTCTTTTTCAAGATTTCAGGAATTTCAATGTTTATTGCTCTTTCTTCCATATCTCTTTTAGCATGAGTCTCTTGCTCTTCTTTCTGTATCAATATAATCAACATTTAAAAAATTAAATTTACTTATGTTGTATTAAATATAATAGACTATTAGGAATATTGAAACTGTATAATGAGGCATATATCAAAGCCTGATAAATCCTGAAAGCACAAGTAAGGACCTGTTGTGGATCAAGGCAAAGAGAAACAACCAAAATAGTTTTATTCAAGATAAAAGTCCAATTCTGATCTATATCTTGGTGTTTTGGAGTGATGTATATCTCAGTACTTTTACAAAATCTACTTTCTTTTCAGTGTCTTTCCTAATTATCCTTAGCATGGAATTTGCCTTTTGTACAGCTATGAGTCAACATCCTTACTGATCTCCTTACAAGAACTCCCAGTCACATTTTCCTGCTTCATTACAGATACTAGCAATCCATTAAAGGACAAGTCCTCTAATCTCCTAAATGCCCCATGACTGTTAAACTTCCTGAAATGCCTTTGACAAGAAACTTTATCAAAGTGTTGTTGAAAGTTATGCAATGGTCATCCCCCTCTAGATTCTTACTAATAATTAAAAAAAAAATCCTCCAGAAGGTTGGTGAAGCAGGATTCACATTACAAGATCGAAGCCAATTTTCCTTCCAGCAATTCTTCTTTTCTATGTGTTTTATTTTTTAGTTCTTTTTTTATTAACATTCTAACAATTTGTTCAGAAAAGTTAGCTGATCATCATGTAACTTCCCTATCTCCCTGCATCTCCTTGTCTTTGTCAATTCAAGACATGAATTAGGCAATGGATACCAGTAACCTGATCATTTCTTTTAAGAATTATTGTCTAGATCTAGGGTCATAGATTAGGGTGAGGAATTTTCCAAAGTTCTGGATCCAGTCCCCAAATCAAAAGTTGTAATAAGTACACATATTCTACAGTTCAACTTCAACTGATATTAGATAATAAACATTGCCTTATGGACAAAAATGTTCATATATTTATAATTACAAACTAAAATTTAAGATGTGTTATAGATAATTCTTGACTTACAACCATAATTATCTGGAATTTTGGTTGTAAATCGTTCTGGTCATAAGTTGAGTCAAGTGACTGGACTTGGTTTAATGACTGTTTTTGTGACAGTCATTAACTGAATCACTGTAGTTGTTAAGCAAACCACATAGTTAAGCAAATCATATGATTGGTTGTAAGTTCAAATCCAGTTTATGCTATAGGCATTTTTGCCGTGACTGTAGGATACAGCTGTAGGATACAGCTGGTTGTCACGTGACCACAGAACATTGCGAGCCAGTAACATTGAGGACTGTTCATAACTTTGAGTCTATCATAACTTTGAACAATCACTAATCAATTGGTTGTTAAGTCAAGGATAACCTGTAGTTCTGACCAATTTAACAACTTAATATCACATTTTAACCCAAATGTTATAATGTCTCTATATTAACCTGTATTTTTAACTATATTTGTTAACCTGAACCTGAAAATGTGAAAATGTTTTATAAAATCATATGATTTATTGAGACTTGTTTTATGAAACAAAGGTACTTTTTAACGGCTTCCTTTTTTCCCCACCAGCATCTGCATAACTTAATTATCCACTCTAAAATTAATATTCTCATTCTTTATACTTAAATTGTTTTGACAAAATTTACTGTATATAAACATACCATTTCTATCTTTTCATCAATGTCACTTTCTTCACTCTTTAGCTCCTCTTCTGTTCCTTCATCACTATCATCATCAGAACTACTTATAGCTGTTTAAAAAAGAAATGAATTACCTTTCACATTTAATAATTTGTCACATTACATTGTTAAATTTCAAAACCAAGATAGCATATTAACTAGAGTTCCTAGAATTACAGAATTTAAACAAACCACAAAAATGTTTAGGCTATTTAATTTCAAACATAAATAATAGGAATTGGAAGTTTACCTCTTCCAAGATGTAGACTGTTACGGAATCAGAATTGGTTTCATGGGAGTATTATGTTGGGCACCACTTTACTGTGATGTTGAAGCATTTTTTAATGACTGAAGCATTAGATAGGTATGGCAAATTACTTATATCTTGTAAGGTTATTTGAGATTATTTTGAGCTTGTGGAAGAGACAGAGGAAGCAGATGGGCTCTTCTAGGGCATGAATTCTGCTCCCTGCAAGCTGGATCAAACCCCAAAAACCTTAGACTGTCTACAGTTGACCTCACCCCATTCCTAAGAGGTCTATAAGGGGCGTGCATAAGCGCACCATTGTGCCTACCGTCCCTGACTTACTGTCCTATTGTCCTAATTTACCTGTACCTACTTTGCTTATGTTTATGTTTATACCAATACCTACTATCCTGTAATAGCAATAGCACTTTTCTTATACACCGCTTCATAGTGCTTTACAGCACTCTCTAAGCGGTTTACAGAGTTCAGCATATTGCCCCCAACGATCTGGGTCCTCATTTTACCGACCTCGGAAGGATGGAAGGCTGAGTCAACCTTGAGCCTAGTGAGATTTGAACAGCTGAACTGTTGAACTAGCAGTCAGCCTGCAATGGCTGCATTTAACCACTGCACCACTTCAGCTCTTATGATTTTGTACATGTTTTTGACAAAATAAATAAATAACAATAAATAACAATAAATAAAATAATAATAAATAATTGTGTGGGTGGACAATATGTGGTTCACTTGGGAGATGGTAAACATTTAAGAAAGGGATAATGCCATTGGTCTTGAAAAAAGTGATTACATAATCACTTCTAAACAGATCATCTCTTGATCCAACCATGCAATAGCTTGGTCAATCTCCAATCTTTTCAATATGGTTTCAGACTTGACATGGAAGGGAAACAACACTGGGCACTCTTGTGAATAATGGTCTGTATATGGAGGGAGGGAACTGCATTCCTCCTGGTTTCATTGGCATTTGATACTATCTATCATGCTGTCCTACTAGAAAGCCTACAGCATTTAAGCACTGCAAACACTGTTTTCTATTGGTTCCACCCCTTCTTTAGCAGGTAGCTTCAGTTACTGTACATAGAGAACGTAGTTGTTCCAATATGAAATAACACAATTTTGATTTCCTTTCACACTACTTACCATCTACAGGAAGTTACTACAGAAGAAATCTGTTAGTTTGGGACTAGATATCACAATATGTGAATATATTGCCATCCCAGAATATTATGAAAATCCTGACCTGGTGTCTGGAAAGTCTAAAGCAAGTTCTACAAGACAGAATTCTGTCTATTGTTAAGAAATCTAGCTTTATTTTGGCTTTGATTTGAGCTCCTGCTGGGTATAATGATCCACACCTTAAAAAGCAGGTAATTTGGGATTCTTTTGGATTACAGCTCCAATCAAAGCAACAGATGGAAGACATGGACAGGGCTTTTTTTGTTGTTGTTAACTCTGCTTAATGCAGAGGGCATAGGCAATGATTTGAAGAACAAGAGGAAGAGTCACTATCTAGGCCACGGGTGTCAAACTGGTGGCATCACGTTGCCGTCACACAATGTTTTTCTCTTCGCGGACGTTTTTCCCTTCGCAGAGCTGGGGTAGGCGTGGCCTGTGCATGACAAATCTGGCCTGCGGGCTGCCAGTTTGACACCCCTGATCTAGGCTATGACCAGGAAAGTGAGATGTCATGTTATCTGTGGGCCCACCTCCTCCCTCAGGATATTTGCCCATCCACAAGTCATGTCCCCTCTATCAAATGATGTCAATTTATAATGATATGTAGGAATGATCTTGGGAGACAGGAGCAAGAGACATAAACTGGATAATTGGCATGTAAAATAGCAATAGCAATAGAACTTAGATTTAGATACTGCTCCATAGTGCTTTATAGTACTCTCTGAGCAGTTTACAAATGTCAGCATATTGCCCCCAACAATCTGGGTCCTCATTTTATCGACCTCGGAAGGATGAAAGGCTGAGTCTACCTTGAGGTGATCAGGATCTTGGCTGTGGGCAGATTTGCCTGCAATACTGCATTCTAAATACTGCGCCACCAGGGCTCAGTCCACAGAAGGAGAAGGGGAATGGAAACCATTTCAGAAGGGATCCTTCCTAGTTTTCCAGAGAGTAAAAGGAAAGATGGGGTTACTGTTTTTTTACACAAGTGTTTTTTTACATAAGTGGTTTGATGATTGTGAGCTACTTAGGCTATATTGTACAAGACAGGCAACCATATAACTTTTATGAATAAATAAATATCTTAAGACCTGGCTGTTCTACTGACCATTTGTGAGCTATCTTTTAAATTGTTAATAATTGTTTGTTTTGTTACATGTATCCCCTTGTTTCTGTAAGCACACTTAATTGGTAGTAGTATATATAAATATATAAAGAATAAAAAATAATAAACTTAAGTTATCCATCTGGTATTGTTGACAAATGCTGGATATTTTAGTGCTTTGACTTTTTTCCTGAAATAGATTTACTTTCAAAACCTGAACTCGGAAGCCTTGTGAAACTTCTTTAAACAACATTTGGTTCAATAATATATAAAATAACTGACCTAAAAATCCCTGAGTGTATATTTAGTATAGTCCTTAGTATTTTAATGTAGTGATTAAATTCAATTATCCAAGTAGATATTAAAAAGAGAAAACAATCCACAGATCTGTATCTATTTATATTTACAATTTATATTGTACAATATATGTTACAATTTAAACTACGACTACCTTAATCAACATTTCTTTTAAGTTGCAAGTACCTGTGGAAGAGAACGTAACCATTTTCCTGCTTATTAACTATAGTAATATTTAATTGTTATATACAATTTTTAATTAGATAACACAAGCATCCTCTATAAGCCAACTTACAATTTTCACTAGTCTTTTCATTCTCTTCAGTAGGAAGGAGCTTCAGTACAGAATCAACACCTGGCAATCTGCAACGCCCCTTTTTTCCTTTTCTTCTCCTAAAGAAGATTGAAGATAGGCTACCATTTAGTTAACATGATTTTTTACCTGCTTTAAAGCAGTAAAGGTAAAAATTAGCACTGAGAAAAGGGAGCATATTTGTGTCTTTCTCTGAACATAAAAATATAATTTTCCAATATACAAGGGTCAATTCATACACAATACAAATTATAGTAACGTATCTTCTTTTTCCCTCTCCATAGCTTACCATTGATCAGAGCCTAGTTTACTTTTGTCTAATAATCTTTTTTTAAAAAAATAGTTTTTATTAAATGTATATACATTTAAAAACAACAGAGAGAAAAGCACAAACTATACAACAAATAAACAAATAAAACAAAACACACACACTATAATCAAACATAACAAAACAATACTGTCTATGCTGACAGTCATTCTAAGTTTATCTTACAGTGTCAGTATCGACGGTATATGTTACGCCTATATGCTACTTATACAAATAATATTCATATTTCTATGATTTCTCTTCAACATTATACTTCATACTTGCTCATCCAATTTATTAATAATGAATCCAAGAAAAGAGTCTCCCTTTATTTTCATTTATCAGCAAAAAATCCTATATACATACATACATATATATATATATATATATATATATATATATATATATATATATATATATATATATATATATATATATATATATATATATATATTCCTATGGTTATTAGTAATAAATAAAAAATATTTTAAGCTCACTATATACAGCTTTCCTTCTATTTCCTCTATTCTAACCATTCATAAAATATATTCCAAACTTCGTAGAATTTCGAGTTCTCCTTCTCGTTCAGTTCCAATGTCATTTTGTCAAGCTCTGCACAAAGATTTTCTTAATTACAATACTTTCAATTGGTACCTCATTTTGTTTCCAATGTTGCGCAAGACAAATCCTTGCTGCAGTTATAATATGTTGTATAATATAATAATATTTTTTTCCATTTTTTGGTCAATAATCCCTAGTAGGAAAATTTCTGGTTTCATATCTAATTTTTGCTTGGTAATTTCAATTAACCAGGTCTGAATCTTACGCCAAAATTTCTGCATATGAGTACAAGTCCACCACGTGATAATATGATCCGTTTTTATGGTCGCACTTCCAACAATTGGAGGGTAAATTTGGATACATTTTGGCCAATCTCGCCGGAGGAAGATGCCATCTGTAGTACATTTTATTTATATTTTCCTTATATGTAGTTGATTTTGTCAATTTATAATTTTCCCCCCAAATTTTGTCCCATTGTTCCAAATTAATATTGTGTCCAAAATTCCTAGCCCAGCTGATCATATTTCCCTTTACTATGTTCTTTCATTTTATAATCTAGTAAGAAACAAATTCTAGTAACGTATCTTCTTTTTCCCTCTCCATAGCTTACCATTGATCAGAGCCTAGTTTACTTTTGTCTAATAATCTATCATGTTATCTAAGCCAAAATAAAACCATTATTTTAAGAATTAATAAAAATAAATCAGAAGAATAAATCAGCAAGTAATTCCTTCTCAAATAAGAACAGCAAAAAAGGAAAACCTGTCTTGTTTTTCTACTTGCTACGAATAAGCATTCTCCCCATTTTATAAAACTCCTAATCAGAAATGATTTTCCTGCCACATCAGCAATATGTGACCTTATTTTATTTTATAGTACAAAATATTGCATACTTAAAAAAAATGGGAACAATCATCTGCACATATAAAATAGCTACAGCAGATATACAGAATTAAAGACACTGCAGCTGATACTGAAATTAAGTCATCTGAAAATGACTTAATCTATTTTTTTTAAAAAAAGTGTTAACCATATTTGATCCTTACATGCGAGCCACAGCTTTTCTTGCCAATTTGCGCTGTAATCTGCGGTTTTCATCAGTGTCACGAAGTACATGATCTTCAGCTGCCCATCTGTCCCAACTAAGTAGTTTAAAAAAAATCAATAATAAAATATTTTATTATAGAGGATGTCTACCAAGCTGATTGAATGTATCAGATAAACAGCAAATTAATTTGAACGTTACCGTGCATATATCTTCTAAGCTCCCAACTAATCTTAAGTGGCACTCTTATGAGCAGGTAAGATACATTGATTCCATTAATACAGGTAGTCCTCGATTGTTATCATTTAAACATTAATGTTACTATACAAATGGCATAAACCATCTGGGGATTTTGTAAAGTTAAGATAAAATTAACAGAATTGCCTTATTCCAATTATGTAAGGCCATCTAGGGGGATGTTGAGATGGAAATTTGATTTGCATTTAAAATCTGCTGAGTCAAGATTTCAAATGACTTAAAATTAAAGACAGAAACATGCTGGCAACCAGGGTACTATGCAGATTACTATGCAGATTAACTACCAAGGATTTATGATTTAGCAGCACTTTGTACCAGCAGAAGCTTCCAAATCATTTTTAAAGTCAATCAGAACATATTAGAGTCCAAGCTTCATCTAGAGTAGTATGGATTATATCTGAATTACTAATTGTCTCCTACTTGGGAATATGTGATTTTTTTAAATTTAAATATATGCTCACCTTCTATTCCAACCATTAAAATGGATCAGATATTCTGGGACCTTTCTTCCTTTCTCATCTTTTCCAATAACAATATCAACAATCTAAAATCAAACATATGTATGCTTATACAAACACTTTTATAGGCATGCACTCAAATTATTAAAATCCCTTTTTACAATTCAGTGTCTTATAACATAGGAGTCTAAGCAAAGTAATTAAGAACATATCCCACCACTTCATTTTAAAAGATTATATTTCAGAGATTAAATGCAGTATTTGGATGCAATAACATCTTTCCATTACAAAAAAATTAAACTGTCCGGAATAAACTACCTCAATTTGGAACAAATATAAAATAAATAACTGTATTGAGTTTTGGTATTTACTTCCTTTAGAAGTCAGAAAGGGATAGGTGATTGAAGTGGGCAAAGGTGTGATAACATCACACAGCCTGCCACAGCAATATTTCCATAATGATACCACAACATGTTATTTGGGTTTGTTGTGATGTGTGTCATATTCTATAGAACGGATCCAAGAATATTATCAACAGGCAATTATCTGTGAATATAAATTGTCAAAGTTGTTTTTCAGTTATACGTTTGTTCCAAATATGAATTAATTGTTACTTGTCCCCCTCCCAAAAAGTAGAAATAATACCAATTTGCTTTAAAAACTTACTGTTTATTTTGAAAACTCTTATGTACGATTGACACATCTATATTATTGGCTAAGCGTATATAAACTAAATCCTGTTATGAAATCCATATTATCCCTGCTTCATTTCATTCCCAAGAAAGTCAGATGACAAGAATCCAGTAAGGAAGGGGTTCCCACCACCCGGGCCGCGGCCCACTACTATGCCATGGCCTATTCAGAACTGGGCTGCTCGAGCAGCGGGTCGGCGTCAATGCATGTGCAACTCAACTTGTATGAGCAGCAGGCTGGCGTGCCTGCACACACGCACGCAGCTCATCTTCCACAAGTCAAGCTGCGTGCACATATATGCCAGGCCACTGCTGGTGCAGCCAGATTCCCCTCTCCTCACCCCAGTTGGGCCACCAAGTCGCAAAGGTTGGGGACCGCTGCAGTAAGTGAAGCATCACTCCTCATCAGGCTCAGCCTTCATGATTAAGTAAAAATCAACTGCTTCCTCTTCGAATATTCTGGATGTTACTTCACTTATTTATTATCCTACCTTTATTATTTGAAAACTTGCAGGCTATATTTGGCCCATATGAAGTGGTTCCTGGAATTCAGGCATCTCACTTTGAAGCAAATTCTATACAGAATATAGAGGTGGAAGGGATCTTAGAGGTCTTCTAGTCCAACCCCCCTGTTCAAACAGGAAACCCTGTATCATTTCAGACAAATGGTTATCCAATCTTTTCTTAAAAACCTGCAGTGATGGAGGACTCACAACTTCTGAAAGCAAACTGATCCACGGATTAATAATTCTGTCAGGAAATTTCCTCTAAATTCTAGGTTGGTTCTTTCCTTGATGAATTTCCATTCATTGCTTCTTGTCCTGCCTTTAGGTGCTTTGGAGAACAGATTGAAGACCCCTCTTTTTTATGGCAACCGCTCAAATATTAGAACACTGCTATTATGTCACCTCTAGTCCTTTTCGTTAAACTAGACAGACCCAATTATTGCAAGCATTCTTCATATGTTTTAGCTTACAAACATATGCTCTTGTCTGAACTGTTTCTAGAGTCTCAGTGTCTTATATTGGGGCGACCAAAATATATATCAAGTTGCAAAATCCAAATTCAATTGCACACCTTAATTTAGAATACAGGAGCACTTCTGCACAAGGAAGCAAACTTTATTACAATGCTCAAATCTACCAAATAACTGTCACCAGTCAAGGGAAATCTCAATTTTACAAATATAGGAATATGTTAAATCATTTCATTTTTAAATTATGCTTATCTGCATATAATTTATACACACACACACACACACACACACACACACACACACACGGGACGCAGTGGCTCAGTGGCTAAGACGCTGAGCTTGTCAATCAGAAAGGTCGGCAGTTTGAATCCCTAGCGCCGCGTAACAGAGTGAGCTCCCGCTACTTGTCCCAGCTTCTGCCAACCTAGCAGTTCGAAAGCATGTTAAAAAAAATGCAAGTAGAAAAATAGAGACCACCTTTGGTGGGAAGGTAACAGCGTTCCGTGCACCTTCGGCGTTTAGTCATGCCAGCCACATGACCACGGAGACGTCTTCGGACAGCGCTGGCTCTTTGGCTTTGAAACAGAGATGAGCACCGCCCCCTAGAATCGGGAACGACTAGCATATATGTGTGAGGGAACCTTTATATATATATAAACCTTTATTTGTATATAAAATATATATAAACACCACACACAAACACACACACACATACACATGGGTTCTGGCTTAAGCTGCCGGTTTACTTCCTGACGCGCCCCGCGCGCGTGCTGTGCGCATGCATGCGCAGTGCTAAAAACCCAGCTTTTGCGCATGCGCAGAAGCAAAAAATAAAATGGCGGCACCTAAGGTGGCACCGAGAGCCAGTTCTGAAGCGTAGCAGGCCAGACTAATTAGTGCATTTATCATGAAGATTATTGCTTTGTTGTAGACCCTCACACTGTTAGCGGTGCACATGATGTAGTAGATCACAATTGTAGCGCTGCATGCCATATAAACCCAGGACACATATTGTAGAGGGTTTTTTGCTTTCCAAGAGACTAAGAGTGGAATGGAATGTGGGATATGTTTTACATCTGCTGTCAAATCTATTCCATAATATTGCCACCACAAAAGACAATTATTTTGCCCTTGAATTTCATCCCCAAAATCTTATGGAATGGTACACATGACTCATAGGGGTCTGTTAGGTGAACCATGATTAAGCAAAGTGTCAAGTGCAAGCCACAATACTTTGAAATGAAATTTCATTTCCTTAAAAAAAAAAAGCTTGCATACCAGTAACCAATTAGCAAAAATGGCATTGGTACTGAATAGATTTTAAGCCAGGGAATAAAAATAAAAAATCCATTGCCAATTAACCAGAAGAGATAAAAACCTGGCATTCTATGTCTGAAAGCAATTTTAATATACACTATTGAGCAAACAGGCATGAAATGCCAGAGGCAGTTCAACAGTGAGCATTAAACTGCATTGTATCTGGACTGTACTATAAACAAAATACCTTATTACCAAGTGTTTGCCTCTGATTAGGAACCGAAGAACCTGCTTATCTTACACTCACCAAAAAATAAAAGAATAATCAAATTGTTACCTACACACAGCGTTTGCCTATTGTACCCAACCATTTACTAGTGTGATCCCTGAGGATCACAGGGATCCTAAAGGGATTCGTGGCCCTTTTGCAACAACACGATTAGGCGTGGATGGAGAGAGAAAGAAGCTTTCTTTCTTTCGTTCGGGGCCATCTCTTCCCTTACTGGCGCCGCACATTTTCGTGTAGCACCCGTTTCGAAGAGAGGCACCCGCAATCTTAATAATTTTAAATCCTACTTTTTTTTTAAGAGGGAGAAACGGAAATGGAAGAGAGCTGCTTCCTCTTTCCGAGCTCCTGTCAGAAGCCTCGCAAGTGGCAACAACGACACAAACAACGCCCGGAAGCGCCAGAGAGAAGGAGGCGGCTTCCGTTAGGAGGCGGCGGTTGGCGCGCGGGAAAAGAAGGGCCGCGCGCTGAGCGGAGAAATCCCACCTTGGCATCATAAAGCACCTTCGCCTTGGTCGGGTCCGGCTCGAAGCAAAGAACTCTCTCGCCTTTGTGGAATTTAAATTTCATTCCCCGCGAGGTCATTTGCTCATCATGGCGAAAGGCAAAGCTAGCCACGCCCCCCAGGGGAATGGGGAGAGGGAGGCGCAGCGCGGGCCGCCCAACTCCTGCTAATACTCCGCGAGGAAGGCGTCCTCGGGGCGCAGGCCCACGCGAGCCGAGAGAAACGGGCTGTTTTTATCTTCGCGTGCGGCGTTGAGCGTTGGGCGAATGCCTTCGTCCGGAGAATCGGTCGTCCCAGAGTGCTTACCTCGGACCATGGGAAGGCCGCCTCTTTCCTCGGAAGCGTGCGTGATAGTACAGTCTTAGTCTAAATCCAATTTTGAAGCTGTGTACGAAGTAAAGATCCCACCGCCCTTGAAATAAAGGAAAAGAGCCAGCACCGTCTCCATTTGAGTTCCTCGGCTGAATAACAGAATAACAGTTGGAAAGGACCTTGGAGGTCTTCCATTCCAACTCCATGCTCAGGCAGGAGACCCTATGTCATTTCAGACAAATGGTTGCCCAATCGCTTCTTAAACACTTCCGGTATTGGAGCACCCACAACTTCTGGAGGCAAGTCGTTCCACTGATTAATTGTTCTCACTATCAGGAAATTTCTCCTTAGTTCTAGGTTGCTTCTCTCCTTGATTAGTTTTCATTCATTGTTTCCTGTTCTGCCTTCTGGTGCCTTGGAGTATAAATTGACACCCACCCCTCTTCTTTGTGGCAGCCCCTCAAATATTGGAACACTGCCATCATGTTACCCCTAGTGCTTCTTTTCACTAGACTAGACATCCAATTCCTGCAAGTGTTCTTTGTATGTTTTAGCCTCCAGTCCCCCAATCATCTTTGTTGCTCTTCTCTTCACTCTTTCCAGAGTCTCAACATCTTTTTTATATTGTGACCAAAACTATGCACTGTTCCAAGTATGGTCTTACCAAGGAATTACAAAGTGGTGCTAGCATATCATGTGATCTTGATTCATCCTGTTAATGCAGCCTAGGACTGCATTGGCTTTTTGGCAGCGGCAGCTGCTGGCTCTTATTCAAGTGATTGTCCACCAGGATTCTAGCTAAATCAAGACAGTTAGTACTATTGAGCTGGGTACCACCTATTCTGTGCCTGTGCATTTGGTTTTTCTTGCCTAAATGTAGAACTTTACTTTTGTCATTGAATTTCATTTTGTTAGATAGGGTCCAATGTTCAAGTCTGTCAAGATTTTTCTACATCTTGAGCCTATCTTCTGGAGTATTGGCTATTCTAGTTTGGTGTCATCTGCAAATTTGATGAGTTCGCCTTCTATCCCCTTGTCTAAATCTTATGAAGATTTTGAAAATTTTGGCCTAAGGCAGAGCTTTGAGTTACCGCACTGCATGCTTCCCTCAATGTAAATGCAGTTCCATTAAGAACTACTATTGGGTGTGGTTGGTCAGCCAGTTACAAATCCATCTGGGGGTGATGCTATCTAACCCACATTTTTCTTTCTTATCAAGTAGTAAGTTGTGGTCTTCTTTATCAAATGCCTTACTGAAGTCCAAGTAAATTATATCCACAGCATTTCGCTGCTCTGCAAATTTTGTCACATTGTCAAAGAATGCAATAATATTTGTCTGGCATGATCTGTTTTTGACAAACCCATGTTGGCTTCTAGTTATGACTTTGTTTGCCTCTAGGTATTCACAGTTTTGTTGCTTGATTATCTTTTCCAGAATCTTCCCTGGTATCGATGCCAGGCTGATAAGTCTGTAGTTTCTTGGATCCATTCCCCCCCCCCTTTTTTTGAAGATTGAAACCACATCAGCACTTTTCTAGTCATTTGGTAGTTCCTTGGTGCTCCAGGTTCTTTGAAAGAAACGGTCAAATGTTTCTGAGATCACATCTGTCAGTTCCTTCAGAACTTTATTTGGTCTGGTGATTTGAACTCATCTAGAGTCATAGGTGTTCTCTTACCATTTTCTTGCTTATTTTGACTTGCATTCCTAACCTATATTTTACAAGATTTTTTTTATTGATTGGACTGCTTTTTTCTTTTTGTGTAAAAACGGATGCAAAAAAAATATGAGTGAAGCAGTTCTGCTTTCTCTCTGCTCCTTGTCACCTTGTCATTTCCTCCCATTAACAGACCAGACCAATTGTTTGCTCGACTTTTTTCTTGCTTTTTTATATGTTGAAAGAAGCTTTTCTTGTTATTTTTGACATTTGTCGCACACCTTTGTTCATTATGGGCTTTGCTTTCCTGACTTTCTCTTTGTAGGTTTGGGCTATTTGCTGATATTGTGCTTTACTTATGTGCCTCTCTTTCCATTTTTTATACCGTTTTGTCTTTCAGTTTATCAGACAATTCTTTTTTTTTTTTTTTCCAAAAAGTTTTATTAGTACAAAATTACATAGATAATAGCTAAACATTAAATAGAAAGTACAAACATTTTTTTTAATTTTTCTCCCCCCTAACCCACCCCTTTCCCTCCCCCCCTCCCCCCCCGGACTTCCCAGAGAGAGTACAGGGCATAATATCAATAAAATAAATTTAAATTAAATTAAAAAATTTTGATTTCCACCTTATTTTTTTTAAAACTTCAACTCCAAATTGTACACTAATAAAAATTCCTTCCTCCTCCTTTCAATCATCTACCCTTCACAACATTTCTTCACTGTTAACTAAGAATTAAATGATTATTACATAAATGATGACTAAGTATTAAATACAAAAACCTTAAACTTCATCATAAAATCAATCAGTATATAAATAACATACTATTACTATATATCAGATTATAAGCACTAATTCCAAACTTTAAATAACCTTCCTCCCCCAAAAAAAAAAATGTTAAATCTAATTGTAATATTTTATAACTGGATAGATAACAATTCCAAATCTTTCTCACAATTAAATAAAACTTAAATTGATATTACACAAAAAATAACTAAATAATAATACAAAAACCTTAAACTTCATCATAAATTCTACCACTCTATTAGTAACATAATGTTACTATGTATTAAATTATTAGGTTCAAGAAAGTTCTAAATCTTTAAAAAGAATTAATAATACTTTGAATAAGCCCCCCCAAAAAAACAAAAGAAAAAAAAAGAATGCAAGAAGTAAAGAAAAGAAAAAAAAATTAAGGAAAGAAGGGAAAAAGAAAAGTACAGTCATAATGGCAACCATCTATCCAATAAACTTCAACACTGCATCTTGTTGTATCTTGATGTATCTTGCATCTTTTTGTAACTTGATAATTTTGTAGTTGTCAGCTCGCCTCCCATCTGACCCCGATCTTCCATCTCCTTTTCCACACTGTAGACATCTGTCTGGCTCTGCCAATCATTTAAATTTTGTAAATCTGTTTCGGTTTGAAGAGGAAGGGATGGCTTTCCCTCCTCCTCCTCTTTTGTTTTCATACATCTTTCCTCTGGAATCTTGGATATATCAGCCTTTAAGACGTTGACATAAAATTCAGTAGCTTTCTTTGTTGTATTAAGCCGATATCTTTTTCCCAGAAATTTCACTGCAACTCCTGTTGGTGCTTCCCATTTGTAATGTAAATTTAACCTTTTAAATTCATCAATCAGAAAGGTATAATCTTTTCTGGCTTTGAGCATTTTAGAGGGAATTTCTTTCCATATCATCAGTTCCTGGCCATTCACCTGCAGGTTATTCTTAAACGTCGCCTGTATAATCCTATTCCGTAAGGCTCTTGTAGTAAAGTATATTACGATATCCCTTGGTAGGTGTTTTTGTTTTGCATACCAGGAGTTGATTCTATATATTTTATCAATTTGCCTGGCTAGTTCTTCTTTAGACAGTCCAGACACCTGCTCCAAAGCTTCCACCATCCTTCCTTTCAAATCTTCATATAATCCTTCTTTCAACCCCCTGACCCTTATGGCAAATTCCATGGATCTGAATTGCGTCATTAACACCTCTGTTTCAAAATTTGCAATGTCATTTTGTATTTTATCTATGTATTCTACTGAAGTTGTCAAAACTTGTTTGTTTTCTTCAATGCGGTTTGCCAAAACTTCAATATTTGTTGCTAGACCTTTACATACCTCCAACACATCATTTCTAATTTGTTGGTCAATATTCTTTAAAGCAGCCTGCATTTTATTATCTATTTCACTAATTTTTTGGTTAAATTCAACAATAAGTTCATCTTTCATAATCTTTAAGGTACTTATTAAATTTTCAGGTGTTAAAGACTTTGGGGGTGTTAACTCAGTGGTAAGTTGCATTTTAGAAATATAACCAGATGAATAATCCATTCTTTTATTCAAAACAATCTTTGCAGATTTTGAAGCCATTTTAGTATTTCCAGTGGTGAACAAAGAAAAAGCCAAGCCTCTAGTTAAAGTTCTTTTAAATTTCTTTTAAAATTCTTTCAAATTCCAAAGCCAGATAGAATTTTATTTTTAAAAAATTGTCAGTTATTATTTAATCCAGAATCGGGAGACAGAGAGAGTAAAGCCAACTTTCAAAATCAAAAATTTCCATAAGAAAAAAAGCTGCTAGGGAAACGAAAGTTACTTTCACTTCTCCTCCCACTTTCTCCGATCGCCATGTTGTAGCCTAATAACTGTTACTTAGTTTCTTCCGAAGTGAAAATCAGCAGTGGAGTTGAAAGAAAAAAAAAATCTGTACTTGCCCTTTAAAATCCTGTCTCTCTCTGTCTGCTTGTTTAAACAATTAAGTAGTTGTAATCCCATTCACGAAGCAGCGGGTGGTCACGGCATCTTGCTCCGCAAAAGCGGAGGTTTCCAAGTCCCCGGAGCAAGAGACAGGCTGGCTGGGGAGCCCTCACCTTTCGCGCCCCTGGCTGACACTTGGGGCACTAGGGGGGGCTCTACCCCACCTGTCCGGCTCTCATCTCTCCCCTTTGCCCGGGGCAGAGACTTTCAAGCCGCCAGACAGCTGTTCTGGCGGCTTTAACGGGGAAAAGGAAAGGCGCTCAACGAGGAGCGTCCGCGATGCAGCGATCCGGAACCGGAAGTCAGTTTATCAGACAATTCTTTATGTAGTCATGCTGGTTTCTTTTGAGATCACTAATTTTTCTTCTTCATTGGTATTGTGTTAGACTGGGCTTTTATAATCTCACTTTTCAAGGTTCCCCAAGCTTCTTGGGTTGGTTTTCCTCTTGAAGATTTTCATCCATGTAATCCTTCCCAAGCTCTCTCTAAGTTTATTGAAATCAGCTCTCTTAAAGTCCAAAACTCTATTTTGACTTTGTTCTATTGCTTGTGCTTGCATTATGTTGAATTCCAATATTACATGGTCACTCTCCACCCCCATCCCCCCACAATGTTCCTGTAACTTCAACCCCTTCTATCATTTCATCTCTGTTAGTGAGAATTAAGTCAAGTATGACTGACCTTCTTAGTTCCCTTCTCTATCTTTTGGGAGACAACGTTGTGTGCTAGGTTTTTCAGGAATCTCTTTAATCTTCCAAAAAGTGCAGAATCTGTCTCCGAGTTGATATCAGGGTAGTTAAAGTACCCCATTACTATTGTGGTATGCTTCTTCCATACCTTAGTTAACTGATTAGCAAAAAGTTATATTTCCTCTGTCTGGTTTGGTGGCCTATGTTATATACCTATGGCAATTTCAAATGCCAAATGTATTCAAGATAATTTTCATCATTATTCTGCTTATTTTTGTAGAGATGTATTTATTTCTTATATATAGCACAACTCCACCTCTTCTTTTATTAGGTCTGTTTCTTTTAAACAATTTATATCCCTCTAGCTGTATATTCAATTCATGAGTTTCCTCCCACCAAGTTTTGGTAATGGCAACAATATCATATCTACCCTCATGTACTTGGATTACTAGTTTACCCTGTTTATTCCTCATACTGAGATGTGAATATAATAAAGAACACATGCAAAACAGTGTCTTAATCGTCAACTCAGTAGCTGTTAATGCTACTGTGCTAATATTTTTAGTCAAGTTACCTGAATTCTTTGGATGAGTTAGTGGATAATTTAGAATGTAGCAAAATCAAGAAAGCAGATAAAAAATTTAAAAATGCAAATCAAAGCTACTAATCTAAAGTCCTTGATTTTATTATGTTGATAACAATAGCACTTGTTATCTTGTAAACAGTAAGCACTTGTAAACAGTGGTTTACAGAGTCAACATAGTGCCCCCAACAATCTGAGTCCTCATTTTACTGACCTGGGAAGGATGGAAGGATGATTCAACCTTGAGCCAGTGAGAATCGAACTCCTGGCAGCCGGCAGTCAGCAGAAGTAGCCTGCAGTACTGCATTTTAACCACTGTGCCACCACGGCTCTGATGGATAATATGTGGATTCTGAAATGAGATAAAATTTACTTAATAGTCCAGCTCTGTAAATTTTAAGAGTCCATTCATCTTGTAAAAAATGAGTTATGATTAGATTCACTCGAATTTTATTGACTTACCTTACTCTATAGGGAATCAGACTAAAGAAATCAAAACATCTTAAGGATACATATTGGGGATAAATCCAAGTACTGACTTTGACATTAGTTAATAATCAGAGTGACTCTGACTCTTTATACAATTTTCTTGTCTGACCTAAAACATCTGATGTTCCTTTGATGTAAAGTGACCCATTCCAGTCCATTTGACTTCTTTGGTTCCAAGTCGGCTAATGTTCATTCAATCTTAACATTTCTGCTCTGGAAACATCAAATTAGCTGAACAATGGGAAAATGATGCTTTTGAATTGTACTTAATAAAATTGTTGAGAATACCTTGAATCACAAGAAGAACAAATAATTCAATACAATAAATCTAGCTGCTCACTGCAAGCGTTAATAAAAGCTTAAATACTTTGGACACATAATGTAAAGGCACAAATCAATCGAAAAATTAAACACCATTGAAAAATTATTTGGAAAAATTGAAGGCAATTGAAAAAGAGGAAGACAGAAGAGAAGACCTAGGTACTGATGGCACAGGAATTTACACATGAGTTTATAAGGACTTATAGAAGTAGTTGATAACAGACTTCCAGGCTAAATAATGTCTTTTGGGTTATGAAAATTTGGAAGCAACTGAATGACTGAAGAAGAAAAGGGTCTATGACTGGGGCTGTCCTGGGGATTTACAAGTAACAGAAAGGATTCTTATTTTTTTTAAAGCCTGCTTAGCCTTGCATAGGCAGTTAGGAGTATTAAACCATAGATTATACAGGTAGTCCTTAACTTACAACAGTTCATTTAGTGACTTCGAAGTTACGGAATTGAAAAAAGTGACAAGACCATTTTTCATACTTATGACCATTTCAGCATCCCCGTGGTCACATTTATATTCAGATGTTTGACAACAGACTCACATTTATGACTGTTGCAGTGTCCCAGAGTCATGTGATCCTCTTTGGCAACCTTCTGACCAGCAAAGTCAATGGGGAAACCAGATTTACTTAACCGTTGATTAATTTAACAACTGCAGTGATTCAGTTAACAAATGTGACAAGAAAAATTGTAAAATGGGGCAAAACTCACTTAACAAGTTTCTCGCAACAACATAGGTTTTGGGCTCAATTGTGATAATAAGTTGAGGACTACCTGTATTGGAAATCAATCAATCATTCGGCCTGAGGAAGGAGAAGATTGCAAAGACAAAGCTAAACTTTTGCCATCAGGGGTGTGGGATGGGTTATTGTTTTTTATTTTTATTGTTTTTTTAAAAAAATATTGTGTTTTTATTTGTAAATCTAGAGTTGCTGTGAATGAGTAGGTGGAAAGAAAGGAAAGAAAGAAAAAAGAAAAAGTATGAGGAAGGCTTTTGGTTGTTTTGGTCAAGCTAGTAGCAAGGCCAAAGAAAATTGAACATCCTCAGCATAATTAAATATTTCTTCCAGATTAGCCTGTAACAGTAGTATGGCTATTAGAAGTTATTGAAACATTATTAATGAACTATTTTAATAATTGTGATTTTAATTTTTAATTTAATTTTTATTTTATTGTGTCAATTTTACTATGTTTTATTGACTTTTAAAAAATAAGTCATGTTAAACATTTGTATAAAAAGTCGGTATAAATTCAACAATAAATTTTTACAAATTTTAAAACATCATCACTACATCAGTTTTCAGAGTTGCTACCACATTGTAAAGAAATCTGAAATTATGAAGGATTAATTTTACAATCAGAATTATTTCCTTTTTAGTTATTGCAGTCAGTTTTGTCTATTGATTGCTATAAAATTGAAATCCAATCAAACAATACACAGATAAACAATCCTCATTGTTTGGGGAGTTGAAAAAAAACCCATTAGAAGTCAGCAGTGGCAAAATACTTCAATATTATCAAGAAAATACAGATTTGTCCATATAATCATGGGTTGATTTTAAGCCAAAGACAATAACATGCATTTTTTAAATGTCCCACTAGATGGCCTAAAAGCTTAACTTCTATTCAAGAATAACAATGGAAAATATTTATTTCACAAAACTGTAGGTCAGACTAACCAAATGGATTACTGGAGCAATGAAACTGTTGAAAATGAATAACAGCTGTCTCTTATTTTTCCAAAGAAAAAAAAACCAAGTTCTCAGAAGCAATATAGTTGTTTTCCTGTGAATATTTTTTTGACCTTGTGAAAGCAAGATGATTGTTTTAGTGGCTACACTATTTGAAATAATCTTAGTAAATTTTTAAAAGAAACATATCTAAATATTGATGGACAGATTTAGAATAATATCAGTCTTCTCCCAAAAGTGCTTTTCAAAAGGCAACTAGATTTTGTTTGATTTTTTCCTTGAAGACATTTTGCTTCTCATCCAAGAAGCTTCTTCTATTCTGACTGACTGGTGGGGAATGGAAGGATTTATATTCTTCTCATAATCTGGTTATTAGGACTCTGAAGGTCAGTCATTAAGTCTCTGATAGCCATTGAGGCCACTTGGGGATTTATAATATCAATCTTTTCTAATAAAGGACTATTGCAAATTCTTAAGCATTTGATGATTACTCACATGCTTTTCTGTTTTGCATGTTATAATAGTAGCACAGTCTCAATGCTGAGCAGTTGTGCATTTTGGCAATAATATGAAAAACATTTATTTCCCATGATTGCAGATATTATTCAGTACATTTATCACCCGTAACCAAATCAAAGCTTGTTTTGCATAATTGTTATCAATAATACATACAAATATTTATCAGCTGCACATTATTTAGCAAGCAAAATAAATAGCTAATTGCAAGCTTTGGTGGAAAAGTGTGAAAATATTTATATTTTGTGTTCCTTTGAATGCAATATAGTATATTTTTCTCAAAGTGGAAGCATTTTATTTACTATATTTTTGACAATCTTATCTATTTTTGTATTGGTGCAGTTTAAATTTCAATTAGTTTTTAATTACATGTAATAAGTTTAAGCAATTATAATTTAAGAAGGCATAGTGCTTTTTATTTATATCATTAACTTTGTTTATATATTTCAGAGTTATTATATGTCTTACAATATGAGCATCTTTACTCTCTTTATTTGCTGCCACATCATTGAAAACAAAAGTGTGGATACACATGAATAAATTCTAGGAACTTTTTTTAAAATTGTACTGCCTTACTTAAATACTATCTGCCCAATATAGATTTTTCAGAGATGCTCTTGTGTTTATCCCAAGGATGACAAGACAAGGCAAATTCACATAAGGATTTCAAATTGTGATTGTTTTAAAAATTGTCTTAAAACCATCATCTTCCTTTTGCATTCAAAGTGATCAGCAGTGGTAATTGGTAATTCCTTCAACCTTTCAACAGGATGTCTATGTGCCATAAAGATAGTTTTATTCCAGTTGATAAATTTAGCACTAAATCTGAGCAAAAGCCATATCTGCATGCGTATAGAAACATCACATCTCTTCTAACACTTAGCATGTTAGGAAGGCTTTCTATCTTCTACATCAGTGGTTCTCAACCTTTCTAATGTCGTGACCCCTTAATTCAGTTTGTTTGTTTGTTTGTTTGTTTGTTTTGTTTGTTTGTTTATTTATTTATTTTAGTGTTCTTATATGCCGCCCTACTCCCTGGGGACTCAGGGCGGCGTACAACATTTAAAGAACAACTAACAATATAAAAAATTTAATAATTTAAAATTTAAAATGAATTTAAAAAAAAACATACAAAATCATACATACATGGGGGAGACCTAAAGTGTAAATTTGTCTCAGAACCCCTCCTGCAGGAAGAACCATGTCTTAATGGCTTTTCGGAAGGCCAGCAAGGCCAGTTCCTCATGTTGTGGTGACCCCCAACCATAAAATTATTTTCGTTGCTACTTCATAACTCTAATTTTGCTACTGTTATGAATCGTAATGTAACCTGACAAACACAATAAAAGGGAACACAAGATTCATTTAACAACATAACTTAACTGCAGTGATTCACTTAACTGTGGCAAGAAAAACCATAAAATGGGGAAAATTCACTTAACTGTCTCACTTAGTAACATAAATTTTGGGCTCAATTGCAGTCATACGCTCCCATGCCAGAGCCTCTAAATTTTCTGAAGGTATATTTATTAAATGTGAAGCTATTCTAGGAACTCTTTTTTTTTGTTTCCAAGTTCAACCTTTTTAATATGAACTATTAATATTTTAAGTACATTATCGTATATGGACAAACAACTTACACATTTCCCAAGGATAAAAGGTTTAATTGCAGGTGAAGAAAGTACATATGTTGAAAAGGCAGTCAATTCAATTTCAACTTAAAGCACTATAATAACAAGCATTTATCAATACCTAAATAATGATAAAACCAAAAATAAAAAAATGTACCTCAATTATTTATTAACTAATAACTTCATTTTGAAAAAAATAGCAACATTTCAAATGGAAATTGCTCATATTAATAACCATAGACCTATAAGCCCTAAATAATTCCCAAATAAATGAAGTGTCCCTATTAAATATTTACATATATTCTTAAATACTGGAGCTAAGTTTCTGATGGAAGATTTTTCCATCAGACAAAAGAACAATCAGACATAAGACAAAAAAACCCAGTAACTTCTAGCCGAGCTCCGTGGCAGAAGCAGCCAGGCACGCACTTCCTTGTGTCCCCCCTCTCTATCGGCAGTGAGGGGAGGGGGAAGAATGCATGTAAGACAAAGCACCAGAAGGAACCTTTTGGCTGAACGCAAGAAATCTTTCCCCTTTCGCTCCAAGAGTCTCACGAACACTTTGGCGGAGTTTTGAAGAGAGAAAGATTTCTTGCGTTCAGCATGTTTGGAAAAGAAAGGGAGCACGTTTCAAACTGACATAGGCAGAGCACAGGGCTTGAGAAGCAGACGTCCCTGTTGCCGCCCCTTCGGCCCCGCCTCCCTCCCTTGCTCTGGGCTGCCTTCGGCAGCGTTTTGAAACGTGCTCCTGCCTGCGATGCTTGCTAGTCCCGCCGGGTGTGTGGCAACTCTCGGGGACTCTATGGCAGTTAACTCTTTCCTACTGTTTTCAACTTATCCCCTCCAAAGCTTCGCTTCCCGCTTGCTCTAAAGTCTCCGCTGATTGGCTATTGTGGTGAAACTGGAACGACAGGGCGCATGCGCGACCTCTTCTCCCCATTTGTTACCTAATCTATAGTATGTGTTACAAAGCAGCTCTATAAATTCCTTCTTTTGCTTGTGTTCGCCTAAACCAGGGGTCAGCAAATTTAAATAGCGACACATGCGCAGTGCTGGAAACTCGGCCAAAGAG
This sequence comes from Diadophis punctatus similis, assembly GCA_023053685.1. Lineage (NCBI taxonomy): Eukaryota > Metazoa > Chordata > Lepidosauria > Squamata > Dipsadidae > Diadophis > Diadophis punctatus. Next base: position 19,939,814 of record JALIGW010000010.1, read on the forward strand.
CCTTTGCTGACCTCTGTCTTAGGTGACCCCTGTGAAATGGTTGATCGACCCCCAAAGGGGTCGTGACCCCCAGGTTGAGAACCGCTGTTCTACATCTAAGTCTAAAATGGTCCAGTACTGGAATTTTGTGAGTGAATAATTCAAAATGATCAGAAAGGTTTTCTCATAATGTGGGCTTCATTAGTTATTTATATGAAAAGTTTCTTAAATTTATTAATTTTAATGTAGTTTGAACCAGTGTTTGATTCAAGATTGAGTGTGTACTTTGGTCCATGGTCTTCCCCATTGCCATCTCTGTGACTTTATCAGCCTCTACATATTCCTTCTTGATGCTTGAAGAGGGCTGAAGCAATAGAAAACAATTCAAAGGATAGGTTCTCATAACTTGCAAAGCCGCAGCAGTGCACTTTGGTTTTGGCTTAGCATGGTGTAAATACCCAGTCACTGTTGTTTAAAGTGATTTAGAATGTTTGGGAATCCAGCCTATAGTGCTTTATTCAGTAAATCATGGATAAACAAATCCTGGCTTGGTATGTGATTTTGAATTGTCTCCAGATTTGTAGAATCCAAATATCCAGTTTTGCCTGCATTTGCACTGACAGATTACTGCCGAAATTGGTGTAGCCAATTTAGTTCTGAATTGTCCATACTTGATTAAAGTTGTTTCATAGTATTTTTCACTAGAATCATCTGTCATAGTTTGCAAGTGCTTCTGAGTGATAAACATGGTGGATTATGCCAGAACAGAAAATAATACTTTCATCTCCTTAAATTAAACTATAGCAAAATTCTAAACATATTTATTTTGATAAACTGAATAATGTATAGCCACCTTGGCTAGCCAATTTCTGAACCGAAAGATGACTCTTGGACACAATCATACAGTGCATTCAGAAAGCATTCAGACCTTCCGGCTGATGTCGCGGCGAGATTGGATGTGAGGAGCAGGTCTCCATGCTCCCGCGGTGAGTTCTCCCCGTTGGAGGACTCAAAAAGGAGCTAAAGCCACCCTGGAGGGGTGGTGAACAAAAGAGGGGAGCCCTCTTTTGCGTAGGTTGCAGAGAGTTGCATCTCTCCTGCTTGACCCAGGACTCTCTTCCCTCTCATCCACGACGAGGAGAAGAGGCAGCCATTATGGCTGCTGTGAAGCTGGGACAGCCGAGACGACAAAGAAAGTGCAGGAGCGATGTAGATGAACAGTGATTGGAACTGGGTGAGATCATTCCTTCTTTACCTAGAACCTAACCCTAAAAGGGAAAAGAATTTCAGGAAAAGAGACTCTTAGAACTATTTGTTAAAGCGGCGAATAACTACTTAGAAAAATCCCAGACAGAAAGGAACTAAGGGGAGAAAAGTAAAAAACTTTTAAAACATAGAAAATTGGACTTTTAAACTGGGTAGGCGTTCTTTTTGGAAGGGCATTTTAAAGTGCTCGAATTATTTACTTAATAACTGACTTTGCTTCCATAAATTGAATTAAAATTGGATTAAATACTTGTGAGATCTGAGAGAACACTGAAATCTAAGCTGAGACCGCCATCTACTGATGAATGGAAAATATACCTTACCCCTACAAGTCTGGGAAAATTTTTGATTAGAAAAATAAATAACATTTATCTAGAGGACTGGGGTGATACCTACTTTTCTATATTTATCTACTTTATGACTACTGGAGGTTCAATTGTGAGAACAAGGAAGATACCTAAGTTAAGTGACTTTTGAATGTTAAGATATGTGACTAACCTATAGAGTGGATGTAAGGAGATATTTGGAAAGCTTCCTGGACTATCTAAATGGAACTGATTGAATAATCCTGGGATATAAAGAACTATGATTATTGTACTCTCTGAGGAGCAATGTTAGGCCTGAATATATGGTTTTTGGACTATTGAGCAAGAGTGAGACTTACTAAAATAAGACGAGATGCTCCACCAGGGTGAAATGAGTGGATTTTTAAAAGAAATTGCATTGATGTTCCAAAGTATCAATGACACTGTGACAAAAAACTACAGGGAGATAAAGAACCTAATACATGGCATAGATGGGAAAATGGAAAATATTCTACAAGGGACAATGAATAAAGATGAAAATGTCCAGGAAAGGGAGGAGACAACAGAAAGAATGGAGGAAAAGATAGAACAGACAAATCAGCAAATAAAACAAGAAGACAAGAAGAAGACAATAAAGACAATAATGACTGATGAAATAAATCAAGGAAAAAGTATTTTAAGAGATGGAATTGGAAAAATAGGAAGATACTTTCAAAAGGGAGATAGGGGCTTGAGGCCTGGCAGCATAAGATGGTAGAGATGGGAGAAATATTTAGACTAAATAGTAAAGAGGTAGATGTAGATAGAGACAAAGATCCAAGAGAGGAATATGGGAGGCAAGCCAAAAAACCAAAAAGAATTGAATTATTAAACCGGACAAGAGATGATGGATAGAAAGGAAATGCCGTTTAATATAATGGCTTGACTAAATAGAGGTAGAAATAAGAATACACATTTTATATAATAGAATAAAAGCAATAACCAGATGGAAATATTAGAGATTAAAAGATGGTATTACTATGAATGCTCAAATAATATTGTGATTGGCATTAGAATGAAACATTGAAATTCTGAATAACTAAATAATGAAGGATTATATTTTAATACAAACGTGTATTAACACTGTTACAAAAGTTACTAATGTAATTAATATTAATATTATTATTTGTATCAAAATGAACGATACCCAGATGCCACACTGTTCATGTATTGATGTTGATGAATATTTAAAAATAAAATAGAAAATATGCAAAAAAAAAGCATTCAGACCCCCTTCACTTTTGTCAATTTTGTTATGCTGCAGCCTGATTCCACAGTTGTTGAAAATCATTTTTCTCATTAATGTACACTCAATACCCTATAATGACAAAGTGAAAACCGAATTTTAGAAATGTCTGTAAATTTATTAAAAAGAAAAAAGTGAAATATAATATTGTCATAAGCATTCCAACCCTTTGCAACAACACTTGAAATTTAGCTCTGGTGCCTCCCATTTCTCTTGATTGTTGCTGACATGTTTCTACACCTTCATTGAAGTTGACCTATGGTAAAAAAATAATAACTTTTTAATTAGTTTATCGAAGTATAAAATACAAAGGAAAAAAACATGGAAAAATAAGAGGGAGGGGAAAAGGGTATAGTGTAACGGAAGAAAAAAAGAAAAAGGCACCAACTTCTGACTCTCTTTAGCACAGTAGAAGGTAACAACATTACAACCACAACTTTTTGCTTTTACACAACAATATGTAAAGCCATTTCTATAACAATAAGCCTGTCCAGTTTACAAAAGCAGAAAAATATTTTCATTTTTTTTCCTCATTGCAAACACAAAATCCGGAACTAATTTCAAAATAGAGACAAAATTAAATATAATCTCTTGTTTGGATAAAAGAATCATTTTAACCATCTCTGTTTCTCCTTGCTGTGGGGAATAATATATCATTCATTCTCATATTTTCAAATCTAATCCATAGTATTTTACAAACTTTAGAGCCGTGATGGCGAACCTATGACATGCGTGCCACAGGTGGCACGCGGAGCCATAGCGGAGGGCACGCGAGCGTTGCCCACCGGTAGACTGGAAGTGTGGAAAAACGCACTTCCGGTTTGCCGGTGGGCTGTTTTTTGCACTCCGGAGGGTTCAGGGAAGCTTCCTGAAGCCCCGGAATGCAAAAAATGGGCAAAACGGAAGTGCATTTTCTGCACTTCTGGTTTGCCCATTTTGACGTTTTTCGCATTCCGGGGCTTCAGGAAGCTTCCCCGAACCCTCCAGAGTGCCAAAAACGGCAAAACGGCAAACTGGAAGTGCGGAAAACACACTTCCAGTTTGCCTGTTTTGCCTTTTTTTGCATTCCGGGGCTTCAGGAAGCTTCCCTGAACCCTCTGGAGTGCAAAAAACAGCCCACCGGCAAACCGGAAGTGCGTTTTTCCACACTTCCAGTCTACCGGTGGGCAACGCTCGCGTGCCCTCTGCTATGGTTCCGCATTCCACCTGTGGCACACATGCCATAGGTTCGCCATTTTTTCCGTTTTTCTGCACTTCCGGTTTTCCCATTGTGCGCATGCGTGGGGGGGCAATGGGCATGGGCACGTGAACCAGAAAAGGTTCGCCATCACTGCTTTAGAGTATTATTCAGCATTACTTAAAGAACCAGCAGACTTGTGTATACATACATATTCATTTTATACATATAAAACTAACTTAAAGCTTTCTATCAGACATATATCAATTTTTTTTAAAAAAAATCCATCCTAATTAATTAAAACACATTTAAGTCATACCCTCCAGCTTATGTTTGTAGAATAGTGTATTTTTCTTCTCGGGAGAGTCTATCTAGTCTCCTTTCCTGAAGAAGTTCTCAACTTTATTTATATCCATTAAAAAAAATCTTGACCTCTTAAAAATTGTGAATTTGCTTGATACACTTGTTTCAGTTGCACTGGGAGGGTTGTATTCGCACCATGATCATAAGAACTGAAGTCAGATTTATATTCTGAAGTTACAGTTAGGTTATTTGCATTATCCGGTATTTGTAAAGTTGACACAGTAGGTTGATAATTTTCTACATCTAGTTGTGTCTCTTGTTCTATTTTAATATCATTGTAGGATTAATATATTTTGGCTGATTCATGAAATGATGAATCTTCTCTAATGACTGGTCAAGAATCTCTTTAATAACCAATACCAGCTCAGAATTAGGCATCCTTGTAGCTCCCTCTAGTGGTCAGAGATTGTTATTTATTTAATTATTTTCCTCTTTTTCCAGCCAATCCGAATCCTTAAAAATTGGCAGATTTCAACCACCCACAATAAAACAATACAGAGCAACTAATTATTTTAAAAGTAGTAGATTAAAGCCACAACTTTTATCCTTATATTTCAAACAAATGCTTCCTTATTTTGTCTGCCTCTATCAATCCTCTCCCTGTTGTTTTATAGTAAAGAAGAAATCTCAAAAATGGTGTTCAAAGCTTCAAAAGGAGGTGGTAAGCTGTAACTAAAGAGAGCCTCTTTAGCTTGTAAAGGTAATCGTCTCATAAATTGTTTAAGAAATGAAGGGCACAGCTTGTCCGTTTTGACAAATAAATTCCAAAACGGCTCTTTTATCCAACAATGATGTGGTTTCGACCCCGCCTCACAGCTTGAGCTCACCAGTTATCTTGGAAGCTCAGCTTCTAAAACTGCTTGCAGACTGTTGCTGTTATAGGAGGATCTTGAGTGATGATTCTGGGACTTTCCTTAATCTCGGAAAGTCAAGCAGACAAAAGGAAGCCTGCTCCTTTTGTTGTTGAGTTGGAAAAACGACAGTCCAGAGAGAGGAGATTCTCTGGGTGTCAGTTGCTGGCCATGTTTTCACCGGAAGTCCTCAGGAGTTGACCTATGGTAAATTAAATGGATTGGACATGATTTGGAAAGGCACATACTTCTCTGTAGAAGGCCTCACAGCTGACAATGCATACTGTAGCAGATCAAAAGCCATGAGGTCAAAGGAACTGCCTGCAGAACTCAAGAGAGGATTATTGCAAGGCACAGATCTGGGGAAGGCCTCAATAAAATTTCTGCTGAACTGAAGGTTCCTAAGAGCACAGTGTTCTCCATAATTCTCAAATGGAAGCAGTGTGACACAACCAGGACTCTTCCAAGAACTGGTCACCCTGTTCAAATTGAGCAATTGGGGGAGAAGGGCCTTTGTAGGAGAGGTGACCAAGGATCCGATGGTTACTTGACTGAGCTCCAGAGATCCTGTAAGGAGATGGGGCAGTTCCAGAAGGACAACCATCACTGCAGCCCTCCACAAATCTGGGCTTTATGGCAGAATGGCTAGATGGAAGCCTCTCGGTGCAAAATACATGAAAGGACTGAAGGACTGTCAGACTGTGAGGAACGAGATTCTCTGGTCTGATGAAACCAAGATTTAACTGTTTGGCCACAATTCTTAATGTTATGTCTGGAGGAAACCAGGCACCACTCCAGGGGCGGGTTGCTTACTTACCGTTACCGTTACCAGTGCGCTGCGCGCACATCTCCACATATTGTGCACATGCACGCTCGCTATGCGTGCGTGCCCCTCACGCGATTTCGGCGAGATTTTGCTTCTGCACATGCGCAAAAGCAAAAAAGCCAAAAAATTCTTTTAAAAAGATAGTGACACGCGCGACTGTCCGGTGAAGACAGCACCGGTGCAGTCACACGCAAATTGCGTAATTGGCGGGTCCCTACCAGAGCTGCGCACTGGACCGCACCGGGAGGAACCCACCCCTGCACCACTCATCACCTGCCCAATATCATCTCAACAGTGAAGCATGGTAGTGGCAGCATCATGCTGTCGGGGTGTTTTTCAGCAGCAGGGACTGGGAGACCTGTCAGGGTTGCGGAAAAGCTGAATGGAGCAAAGTACAGGGATATCCTCAATGAAAACCTATTCTACAATGCTCAGGACCTCAGACTGGGCCAAACGTTCACTTTCCAACATGATAATCAGAGGTGGTATTCAGCCGGTTCTGACCGGTTCTCAAGAGCCGGTAGCGGAAATTTTGACTAGTTTGGAGAACCGGCAAATACCACCTCTGGCTAGCCCTGCCCCGATCTATTCGCTGCCTCCTGAGTCCCAGCTGATTGACTGGGTCTTCTTTTGTTGCCCTGCACAGGAGAACGGAGCTGGAAAGCAGGTTGGTGGGGTGGGGAGGGAATGGAGATTTTGCAGTAACCTTCCCCTGGAGTGGGGTGGAAATAGAGATTTTGCAGTATCCTTCCCCCAGGAGTGGGGAGGGAATGGAGATTTTGCAGTATCCTTCCCCCAGGAGTGGGGAGGGAATGGAGATTTTGCAGTATCCTTCCCCTGGAGTGGGGTGGAAATGGAGTTTTTGCAGTATCCTTCCCCTAGGAGTGGGGAGAGAATGAGGATTTTGCAGTATCCTTCCCCTGGAGTGGGGTGGGAATGGAGATTTTGCAGTATCCTTTCCCTGGAGTGGGGTGGGAATGGAGATTTTGCAGTATCCTTCCCCCAGGAGTGGGGAGGAATGGGGATTTTGCAGTATCCTTCCCCTGCCACGCCCAACAAGCCAAGCCACACCCAACAAGCCATGCCAAGTCCACCAAACCATGCTCACAGAACCGGTAGTAAAAAACTTTGAATCCCACCACGGATGATAATGATTCTAAGCACACAGTCAAGACAACATGGGATTGGCTTAGGGACAACTCTGAATGAGCTAGAGTGGCCCAGCCAGAGCCCTGACTTGATCCCTATTGAACATCTCTGGAGGGACCTGAAAATGGCTGTCCACCGATGGTCGCCATTCAACCTGACTGATTTTGAGAGGGTTTGCAAGGAAGAATGGCAGGAAATTCCCCAATTCAGGTGTGCAAAGCTTGTTGCGTCATACCCCAAAAGACTCAAGGCTGTAATTGCTGCAAAAGGTATCCAACAAAGTACCGGATGCACTATATGTTTGGTTTGGGCATGGATTCTGATCATGTGTTTTGGGAACAAGTATTTTGGAGTGCGGAAAACATGAAAACAACAAGGCCATTCACAGGGCACACAGATACTGAAAAGCTTGGGGAAAGGTTAGATATGCTGCATTTAAATTCAAGGGTAGAGTTGCCCTACTCCCATACTACAGATTAGAGTGTTGAGTATCAGTGATTGATCAAGCTCCCAGTTCACATCAGGAAGTATTCAGCTGTTCATGCATTCCTCAGACAATACTTAGGTCAGGGGCCGTATATTTCCCCTGAGAACATTTGAAAAAACAGATTAAAAAGAAACTTATCTTCATTGCAATCTACTCATGCGCCTCCAATATGACTTGTATCTCACTAGTCCAAAGCTCAGCTATTTTTTTTCTTTTATACCCTTGTAATTTACCTTTTTGTTGCTCCAGTAACAAGAAGTATAGAGAAAGCTCATATCTCTGAATGTAAAATATTTACTGCAAGGGTCCCATCACATTATTATTCCATTAGTATAATATTAAGCCACCAGAGATCAGAGTGGTAAAAACAAGAAATTGAAAGCAAGCATGCGTTAATAAAAGAGAAAGACCACAGTTGTATTATAAACATAATAGTCAGATTTTTCAGTATAAAAATGTCGTCATTCTAAATTTAAGAGACTGTTTTATATTAGATATGATGTGTCTAGCAGCCAGAATACACGTACTCATTGACCAGAGTTGAAATTTCTAATCCTGACCATACTTTATCTTATACTAATGTCTGCATGTTTACTGGCTGAGGTCAACGATTGCTTCCCACTATCCTCTGACATTAGAAATTCACCAAGTCTACTTCAGATATCTTGTTTATTTTGTTTCCAGCTTCCTGTCTTATACCCAGGGGATACATTCATTCTAGATTAAGTTCTCTTGTGCAAATGTATGTGAACTATAGTTAATTTAGAGCACATTCAAAAATAATAATTTACATTTCCCATAAAAACTTTTTTCCAGAGTAAAATTAATGCTATGTCCAGTTATATACTGAAAAATATTGTAACAGTAAGTGGAAGACTTACTCAATAGAATTTCTGACTGAAAATCAGCCCAAGCATATTTTTAGACAGGAATAAGAAACTGATACAAGGCCTAGATAACAGCGGAAGTATGTTCTCAGTTGTGGCAATACGTGTGTTCTTTTAAAATAAGTACATCTTTTAAAATGCAAACATGATGTGTGGCAAGACTGCAATTAAAAGATTCCAGCTCTTAAGGACTGAATATGACCTTGTTTTTCCATTAGCTTTCACATTTTGAATGGTTTATGGGACAGATGCACTAGCAATAATAATAAAGATGAAGACATAGAACATCAGTTCAGCAGACAGCTGCTTTGCTGTCATAAGATGATGTATTCAAGAACCAATGACAGTTGAAACAAGCATAACACCCATCAAGCATTGCCAATTTTTCAGCCTCTGTAGCTTTAACAACAATTTAATAATGCAGACATTAAGAGCCAATGGATATTTCTTCTTTCCATATGGAAATTGTGTAACTTTCTGATTTTTGATCACAGTCCTATGTAAAATCACCAGATCACTATTGTTTGTTGTTTCTTGAAACTTTATTTTACAATCCTAACTGCTAAATGCTAACATTCTTCATCTGAATACCTGTCTTGAAAAAGTATATATTAACACACACCCCACGTGCGTGCGCGCACACACACAATCCTAGATTTGTGGAGCATGGAGAGAATGGTATTCTGCATAGCATTAAATATTTTTGTTATCAAGTTTGTCTCAGCAAACAGGATAAGGTGTTCAGCCTCTGGTGAACATTTTGAATACTAGCAGGGGATATTAAATTGTTCTTTTATTTCAAAGAAGAATTCAAATAATTAAGTACTTGAATTCCAAAATGATTGTAGACTTCATTTTTCTCCTATGTCACCTGATAAACTATTTCTACTAGACCTTTAGAAATAAAACATTGAAAATGGTCAGGAAAAGTGAAGGCATGCATCTCTTTATGGGCCTAAGTCAGGGGTCAGCAACCTTAAACACTCAGAGAGCCATTTGGACCCGTTTCCCACAGAAAAGAAAACACTGGGAGCCACAAAACTCTTCCCATGCCTGACTATTTCCTGAGCGGCCACAAAACTAGCATATATATATATATATATATATATATATATATATATATATATATATATATATATATATATATATATATATATATATATATATATATATATATATATATATATATATATATATATATATATATATATATAGTTGAATTGAAGATTCTGTTTTCTTCTGAAACTATTCTTTTCTTGGATTTATCCATGGTTGACCTACCGGGGGTCGAAAACCTTAATAAATTGTTCGTCAGTGGGTGTCGCACATTGGCAGCTGGGACACATATTTTGAGTGACAGGGAGCTGCAGCAGAGGGATGAAAGAGCCATATGCGGCTCCAGAGCCACGGGTTGCTGACCCCTGGACCAAGTAGAGCAGTGGTTCCCAACCTGTGGTACGTGTACCACTAGTGGTACGCGAGGGCCTTCCAGGTGGTACGCGAACACTTTCGGGGTCATGAACGATTTTTAGTTAGTTATTTTTTACTTCACAAAAATGTTTACTGCCTAACACAAGATAATCTGGCAACGATTTGCAACTGTTGCCACACACCACCCACCTGGTCCCAGCGGCCCGAGAATCCAGTTGCTGGATGCGTGGGGCCAAAAAAGGAACGGTACAATTATGGAAATAAAGTGATATCTGATCGAATTTAGTTTCTCTGGAACCAGGTGGTACGCGGCAACTGTACGGGACCTCCAAGTGGTACTCGATCACAAAAAGGTTGGGAACCACTGAAGTAGAGGGTGCAGTGGCACAGCACTTCAAAGAAGCTGGAGTTTTCAGCCAGAGATGGTCGGCACTCGGATGGTTCGAGCCCATGGCATTGTGCCGCGGAATGAGGTCTCATCATTTGCCCCTAGTTCTTCCCAACTAAGCAGTTTGAAAGCAAGTAAAAAATGCAAGTAGATAAATAAGTACCACTCTGGTGAGAAAAGCAACATCTCATGTAGAAGTAGGAGCTGGCGCTGGACCTGCCTGGATATGAGGTGAAAGCTCAGATGACCTGACATCACATGAATGCTGGTAGTCACTGGTGAAAAGCTAGTTTGCCCCTGTGGTGCACCATGGGTAGTGCACATGTATGAACAAAATGAACCAGCAATCTTAAGCTGCCAAAACTACTTTGTGGTAAAAAGCATTGTAGACAAAAATGGACCTAAGTTACTATTTAGATCAGTGTTTTTCGAGTTTGGCAACCTCTGCATTTATGAATTCTTGGAATTGAAATCTACCATTTAAAGTTGCCAAGTTTGAAAAAACTGGTTTAGATCTTCACCAGTTTTTGTTTTTTGTTTTAAATATTATCTTTTCTCCTTCATGAGATATGGTTGCCAGAATAATTTACAATCTACAATCAAAGTAGTACAATATATTTTTACATTTATGTATGTGGTTATTTTGAAAAGGCAACATGAAATATACTGCCCATCAGCTACTTCACAACTGCTTTCTGAGATCCAACACAATCACTATCACATTGATCAGTTAGAAAATACTTTAGAGTTTTTCCTTCAAGCATCAAAATATCTTGGGTCATTTTTGTTATTATTGCTCTGTCTATTCCAAAACATTGCTGTTCTGAGATTATAAACTAATATTTATACTATGTAATAATTTGTTATGAATGATCTAATTTCAAAGAAAATGTGCATTTCATGATAAAAATAATTTTACATACAGGTTCTTATTTGCAGAATATTTTGTCATAAGTAAAATGAAATGAATTCTCAGAAAATTTGAAAATACACACAAATAACTATTTTGTGTCACGCCAAGAAATCTAGGCAACACAAAATTGTGCTTCCAAAATCAAATGGACCATCAAATGAAATACTACATATAGCACTAAGACCAGAGCCAAATCAGTTTCTATTTTTAGACTCATCTCCACAACATATAAAGAGCTAAACAAGCAAAAAGAGGAAAGGAATGCATTTTAATTTTAGAAATCTTTAAAGCTTTAATGTACACAGAATTACTTATAAAACGTAAAAGAATATATTTCTGAGTGGATTTGTATATGACAACTCTAGATACTCATTTCAACTGTAATTCAATTCATTACTTGGTCATTCCATAATTGTTACATACTGTATATATTTATTACATGCTGTATATATTTATCAAATGGTAGTTTTAAAAATAGGTCCTCAGAATGTGATGCAATAATGTTAAAGTTTGTTTGATAAATGTAAGTATTTATAAGCTAAATCTTAATTTAAAAATTTATGATGTTGGAAGGTAAGAGTAAGCATAAATGTGACTTGCCCTTTTAAGGAACTACAGGATCTGTACATTACTGAACTATATTATTATATTATAAACCGTTTTGTTCTGTATTCATGCTGGCTTGACTGTAACCTGGTTTAAGAAAATTCTATCTGGACTGAGGTGTCTTGACAGCAGTTGACAGCAGTGTGTTGAGTATTAAGGCTACTATGTCTTATAATTAGACAATCCTGCTAACCTTTAAGAATCGCACTGGAAGACTTGTCTCAGCAGAACACTAGATAAGTCAAGGAAAAGGAATACAGGTAGTCTTGACTTACAACCACAACTAAGCCCCAAATTTGTTGCTAAGCAAGACAACTGTTAAGTGTCACAACTGTCCTGCCACAGTTATTAAGGGAATACCAGCAGTTGTTAAGTTAGTAACATGGTTAAGTGAATCTGGCTTCCCCATTGACTTTGCTTGTTAGAAAGTTACAAAAGGAGATCACATGACCCCAGGACACCGCACCCGTCAAGCATCTGAATTTTGATCGCGTGATCACAGGGATGTTGTAACGGTCATACATGTGAAAAACAGTCACAAGTCACTTTGTTCAGTTCCGTTGTAACTTTGAATGGTCATAAATGAAGTAAACCGAGGATTACCTGTAGAGGTTTTTAAAAAATAATCCCACATGGTTTCAGACTGGATATTTTGGAAGTCAGGCAAGCATTGCAATAACTAAGTCAGTAAGAAACATTTGCAAGAACATGCACTGCAGCAGGGGAGGAAAATTAAGTGCTGGGGTATTTTTTGCCTCTGGAAAGTAGCCAACGAAAGGGCAAGAGCTGGACTAGAAGAAACTAAAATGCAGCAGATAAACTGGAAAGCAGTGCTTAAAGTGGCAGCAGCTGGAAAACAAACCTGTGGGTTGCACTTATACTGGGAGAAGGATGAGTTAAGGGTAATGTCACCTGTTTCTACTGTCAAAAAATGGCTGCTGGTCTGAGGTGGAAACAAAGCAACCTGCCAGTATTGATAAGTCCTGTGTCACGCAGGGGTGAAATTCAGCAGGTTCTGACAGGTTCTGGAGAACCGGTAGCGGAAATTTTGAGTAGTTCAGAGAACCAGCAAATACCACCTCTGGCTGACCCCAGAGTGGGGTGGGAATGGAGATTTTGCAATATCCTTCCCCCAGGAGTGGGGAGGGAATGGGGATTTTGCAGTATCCTTCCCCTGCCACGCCCACCAAGCCACGCCCACAGAACTGGTAGGGAAAAATTTTGAATTTCACCCCTGCCTGTGTGGCATATTAATTATGTTACATAGGGTTATATTGTATCTGGGTAGCACAGAGGAGATTCTAATACAAAGCTGAGAGGGATTATTTTGGGAACCGGCACCTCCTTGCAAATACTTACCATTTACAGCATTATTATTTTTTAGCGTATGATGAGAACGTGACAGAAGAGAAGTAAACATATACACAGTCCACGTAATTATAACTTCTATGTGGGTATGCTAGTGGCCTCATAACTGGATGTCCAATTCAGCTACCCAGGCGATCGCCTCTGGCGTTGCTTCATGTAGATCTAATGAATCAGAGAATGCACATTGTGGGTAATCTTGCATAATATGTTTAATAGTTTGCATATCAGCATCTCAATAGGGAGCAATAGTTGCCCATGTCTGTAGCATTCCTTAAGCTACACATGCTCCGTGGGTGGTGCTAAACGGTGACAATGATGCAGACAGATGCAGCCATACTGCCCTTTTGGGTCTCATGGCCATGACAAACAGAAATGCATAAAATCAAATTTACAGAATGCCAACAATTTATGTGGTTCATTTTTAAAATTGTGACTTCTTTTTCCAATGTACTGCAGTCTGTTAAAAGATAAAAAGCCAAATCTCCAAAAAATCTTGATATTTCCACAAAGGATTTATATCAAATATAATTCAAATTATAGCTTATGTGTGTATGTATATGTAATGAAGTCCTATAATCCAGAATATCTGTTTATGTCTCTTAAGTACCCAGATGTGAATATAAGTCTATTATTTCCTTAATAGAAAATTCATATTATAATTTTGTTTATAAAATATATTTGGGATCCGTTATTCCATCTAGTATGTATATTGTCTTCTGTTTTACACAACATTTAATGATCAACATTTCAGAATTATAGCTATTGAGCAAATAGGAGTTTTCTAGGTGTTTGCCATCTCATTTTTTTTAATTTCTTATCATATTCACAAAAAGATGTCCAATTATCAAAATCCAACAATAATAGAGATGTGCTGCAGAGAAGACAGGATTATTCTCCAGTGAGGTTGCAGGATAGGCCAGGAAAGGGTGTTGACTTTGACCTTCTGCCTATCGTTTTTATAGCCATGCCCCATTGTCTCCTTCTCTGGCTCCACTTATCGACTCAGTCCTGCCAGAGAGAGACGCTTCGCTTCGTGGCTATCAACCTCTAGTCATCTCCTTCCAAAAACCTATCCTGCTTCATCAGAAGTCCGAGCCTGCATCCTTGACAGGTGAGGTTTGAACTACATGCCCCACGCCTGTCAGGCGATCGGGTTCAGGTTGCGCTGGCTGCTCCGGTGCTCCGGAAACACCACCGACATTAAACGCTGCTTTTGCGCCCCTTTGACTGCCTGCCCGAAAGGATCTTCCTCATACTTGGCGCTTTGGAGCTGGTTACCCTGGGTCCACCTCAGCTTGCTGCCCAAAATACAAGATTCGCAGCGAGAGCTACCAAGTGAGCTGGCCAACCCGGTATTAACCAGCACTGCCAACTCTGCTCCTCCCCGCCTTTAACAGAGGGCTTTTTTAAGTCTGCCTTTTCAAAGGGGATCCCTCTCCCCTCATGTAGTCCAGATTTGGCTTCTAACGGTCGCCGCTTATTTTAACACTCAAAATGGCGGCTCGCCACTGTTTATCTGGGGAGAGAGCCTTTGATGTTGTGGCTGAGGTTTCTGCTGCTGCAGACAAGGGCAAGAAAAAAGCCACAAAACCTGTGGAAAAAACCAGCAAGTGTCACAGCTCCAAGGCAGAGCAAAGAGATGAAGAGAGAAGGCTTAAAGCCTTAGAGAAGCAGATTTCTCAAGCAGAGAAACTGTAGGCAGCTGAAATGTCAGCTACCAGCCAATCAGCTGCGAGCCTTTCCTGCCATGCTCCAACTGCCAGCCTGGCTCCTCAAACAGCCCTGCTAGAGGGCGCTGCTGAGCTTCCTCCTTCTGCATTGCTGAATATCTCAGAGGCTTTTGAGGATCCCTTTGCCTGCTCTGCCCCTATTAGATGGCAAGAGCCTTCCATCAATGCTAGGGATTGACCTGAGGCCACTTATACCCCAACGGCCGCAGGATTGCACCCTAGGGAGGAGAAAGAGCCGGATCTTCCTGACAGAGTTAAACATTTTATCTCTGAGACCATTACCAGGGGAACTGAGGCAGCCTGGCAATGCCAACAGATGCCACCTCCTGCGGTCAGAGAGGGCACTTCTAATGCTGCCCAGCAGTTACCTTTACAAGACTGCCTGCCTCAGCCTAGGCACCAGTCTTGCTGTCAGTCTATAGGCAGTAATAAATCATTGATGGGGGAGGAGGCTCAAATAGATCTGACACTCTCAGACGATGAGGTTCTTTCTCCTGACACCCCTGCCTTTTCTGGGCTGTTTCCTCTGGGGTTATTCAAGCCCCTATTCCACAAAGCCAGGGCCACAACCCAGATAGGCATTGATGCTGTGCCTCCACAAAAGGCACCCCAGGGCCCCGAACAAGACCTGTTTTCTGCCCCTGTAGCAGAACAAGATTACATCCTAGTTCCTGATCTATTTCTTAATGTGGTCCAGAACCAATGGGCCCAGCTGGGGAATTCTTCCCACTCCTAGTTACAGTGATAAGAAATTATACAATATGGGACCTTCCTTATCTCAGGTCCTTTCACTGCCCTCCATTGATGATCCTGTTGCCGCCCTCTCCTCACCTTCCCCTTACCCTGTTGGGGATGCTGCTGAGAACCTCAGGGCAGAGGACAAGAAATTAGAGATGACCCTGAGAAAAGCACACATAGTGGCTGCCTGGGCTGTCAAGGCCTCTTCGACCGCCTCCTTTTTTAATCGCACATCACTGTTGTGGTTGCGACAATTACAGGCCAAGATCTTACCACAGGAAGCTCATCTCCATCAGGATCTGAATAAACTCATTGCCGCCATCCAATATTCAGCAGACACCACACTGGATGCGGCCAAATACACCACTAGAGCGCTAGCCGCCTCCATTACATCCTGACGGTTCTTGTGGCTTCGTCAGTGGCAAGCTGATGCCAAAGCAAAGTGGAGGCTTGCATCTGCCCCCTATTCAGGAGCCTTGCTTTTTGATGTGCCGCTGGAAACACTCCTAATCAAGAACAAGCAGAAGAGGAAGGTTCTACCTACTTCCTCGAGAAGGGCGGACCGTCGTCCTACCCCATTTGGCCGTAGGTACTCCTTTCGTTCCTTTGAGTCTGAGGCAAACCAGTTCCAGTGGCCCTTTTTCAACAGGGCAGATCGCCCATCAGACCAACCGAGGTTTCGGGACCGAACCAGGCAGTCCTTTCAGGCCAGATACACCTTTTGAGGGGCTGGGGGGCAGCAGTTACGAAGGCAGAAGTGATTCCCCTCCCACTCCCCCCCATAAGAGATCATTTGGCCCTCTTCGTAGACAAGTGGGAGGAGACAACCTCCGATCCTTGGGTCCTAAAGGCTCTCTGTTCGGGCCTATCCTTAGAGTTCCGCTCCACTCCCCCAAACCACTTCATGCAATGCCCTGTCTCCACTAATTTGGTTAAAAGACAACTCATGGCTTCGGCCATCCAACATCTCTTAGACATAAGAGCCATCGAACCAGTTCCCGCAGACCAATGGAGACAGGGAGTTTACTCCATGCTGTTTGTTGTGCCAAAGAGTTCGGGTGGGGTGGGGTGGAGAATGATACGGGACCTCAAATGTCTCAACTCCCTCATTGTCTACAAGAGGTTCAAAATGAGTTCCCTTCGTTCGATCCTGAAAGGGATCAGACCAGGGGACCTTTTAGTCTCCATAGACTTAATGGAGGTGTACCTCCACCTCCCAATTTGCTACAGTCACTGCTGATACCTAAGATTCTGCTATGCGGGCCAGCACCTGCAATATAGGGCCCTTCCATTTGGGTTATCCTCTGCCCCCAGATACTTTACAAAAATTTTATCGGCCTTAGCAGCTCACCTGAGATCCATCCCGGTGAGACTGCAGTGTTATCTCGATGACATTTTGGTGAAGACCTCGTCTCCCTCCCGGGCAACCGAGGACCTTCTGCTTACCATTAGAACCCTAGAAGACCATGGGTTCTCCATAAATCACACCAAAAGTCATCTGATGCCAACCTCATGTTTGGTCCACCTGGGGGCTATACTTGATACAATCAAGGGGGAGGTCTTCCTCTCGCAGGAGAGGCACGATAGCCTGGTCAATCTGGTTACCCAGATACAGCAGAATCCCAGGGCCTCAGTAGCCACCCTGTCCCATTTATTGGGGGAAATGATTTCATGTATTGGCATCATTCCCTGGGCATGCCTTCATGCACGGAGCCTTCAATTCTCCCCTTCCAACAATCCAATAGCTCAGATTCCTCAGTCTTGGTCAGGGTTCCACCCTCAGTCCTTGACTCTCTGCGATGGTGGTTGTCTCCGGCCCTCGTCAAGGGCTGTACCTTCCGAGAGCCCGACCATATCACTCTAACATCTGATGCCAGTCAATTTGGTTGGGGGGGCTCATGTCCAGAACCAACTGGCTCAAGGCCGCTGGTCCCCTAGAGATCTAGAGAATAACATTAACTGGTTGGAGCTATGGGTGATCCACCTGGCCCTACTCCACTTTCAAAATCTTCTAATGGGGAAACATGTGTTAGTGTTAACAGACAACGTAGTGGTGAAAGCCCATGTTAACCGCCAGGGAGGCACTTTCTCACTTCCCCTCATGAGAGAATCCTTACTCTTAGGGACTTGGGCAGAGTCCAACCTTCTCTCAATCAAGGCGGAACACATAGCAGGCTCATCAAATGTACAGGCAGATTGCCTAAGCAGACTGACTGTGGACCACACAGAGTGGCAACTCCAGCCTGCTCTGTTCAGAGACATTTGCACCAGATTTGGCCAACCCAAAGCAGACCTCTTTGCAGTCTGAATGCACAACTGCCTCGATTTTACACAAGGTTCAGGACTCCAGGAGCCGAGGGGACCAATGCCCTGTGCTGCAGGTGCCAGACGGCCTGTTGTACACCTTTTCTCCCTTGCCTCTCATACCAGCGGTGATCCCGAAACTGATTGTGGAGGAAGCGGAGATCCTCCTGGTGGCCCCGTACTGGTCCAGGTGTCTGACCTATGCCTCTTCCACCCCGAGCCTGGTCATTCTGAGCCTGGATCCTTTGTTTATACCAAAGGTTAACATGTGGTTTCATCGGGCCCAGGAGATTGTGTTGCCCAACTTCTGTCTTCGGCCTTTCCATGCCCTGGAACGGAAGTGGCACACGTTGGATGTGAGGAGGACACTCCAGATTTACATCAAGTGAACGGCCTCCTCTAGGCGGTCGGAGGCACTCTTCGTGTCCTTCCAGCCAGCATCATTGGGGTCCAAGGTGTCCTCCTCAACAATCGGATGTTGGATCCGGGCCTGCATCACGGCTGCATATCAGGTGCATTCTATCCCCTTGCCAAGGAGAGTGACCGTGCACTCCACCAGGAGCGCTGCCTCCACTGCGGCCTGGTCTACGCAGGCATCCATGGAAGAGGTCTGCAGGGCGGACACCTGGGCATCTCCTTCGCCTTTTATCAGGCACTACCGGTTGGATGTGTTTTCCTCGGCTGAGGCATCCTTTGGCAGGAGAGTGCTCCAACAAGTGCATCGGGCAGCAGACGATCCAGCCCCAATGGAGGCCCACCCTTAGGACTGCCAGCTTTGGTATGTCCTAGATCCACAGCTAAAATTAGATCAACACCTTGCAGCTGTGGCTAGGGGGGCTTTTGCACAGGTTCACCTGGTGCACCAATTGCGACCATACTTGGAGAAGGAGGCTCTACTCACGGTCACTCACGCCCTTGTCACCTCTCGACTGGACTACTGCAATGCGCTCTACATGGGGCTGCCCCTGAAGAGTATTCGGAGACTCCAACTGGTGCAAAATGCAGCTGCGCGTGCTGTGGTGGGTGTTTCAAGGTACACCCACGTAACACCAATACTCCGCCAGCTGCATTGGCTGCCCATTGGTCTCCAGGTACAATTCAAGGTGCTGATCATCATCTTTAAAGCCCTACATGGCTTAGGACCAGGCTATCTCCGGGACCGCATTCTGCCGCATTCCTCCCTCCAACCGGTTAGGTCCCACAGAGTGGGTCTCCTCCAGGTCCCGTCAGCCAAACAGTGCCAACTGGCGGGGCCTAGGGGGAGGGCCTTCTCTGTAGGGGCCCCTGCTCTCTGGAACCAACTTCCCCCAGAGATCCGAATTATCCCCACCCTGCTGGCCTTCCGAAAAGCCATTAAGACATGGCTCTTCCTGCAGGTGGGGGTGAGTTGAGACAATCTCATATCTGATGTCTCCCCCAGATATGTATGGTGTGTGTATATATATTTTTAACTGTTTTTAAGTGTTTTTAATAATTTGTTTGGAGTTTCTTTTATAAAATGTTGTACGCCGCCCTGAGTCCTGAGGGAGTAGGGCGGCATAGAAAAGCTACCAAATAAATAAATAAATAAATAAATGTCCCATTCCTGGCCTATCCTGCAACCTCACTGGAGAAGGAGCGTTGGTCCTACCTGAATGCCTTTTCTCAGTGGAGGTTGCAGGATAGGCCAGTCCCACCCTGAAGACTGTAGGGTCTGGAACAGGAGGGGTGGGGCCGGGAGTCTAATATCTGGATGAGTCTTTGTTGTTACAGCTGCGCGTTCATCAATAACTGGAGCCAGAGAGGGAGACAACGGGGCATGACTATAAAAATAATGACTCAGTCTCTAGGCAGAAGGACAAAGTCAACACCCATTCCTGGCCTATCCTGCAACCTCCATTGAGAAAAGGCGTTCAGGTAGAACCAACATTCCATTTTTTCTGTTTGTATTTCCCAATGCTAATACAACAATTGAGATGCATACAGTATGTTGGTTTGTTGTGTCTGAATACAGGTAGTCCTTGACTTTACAACAGTTCATTTAGTGACTGTTCAAATTTACAATGGCGCTGAAAAAGGGACTTATGACCATTTTTCAGACTTAAGACCATTGTAGCATCCCCATGGTCACATGATTTACATTCAGATGCTTGACAACTGACTCACATTTATGATGATTGCAGTGTCCTGGGGTCATGTGATTGTCTTTTTTCAACCATCTGACAAGCAAAGTTAATGTGGAAACCAGATTCACTTAACTGTGTGACTATTTTAACAACTGCAGTGATTCACTTAACAAATGTGGCAAAAATGTTGTAAAATGGGGCAAAACTTACTTAACATAAATTTTGGGCTCAGTTGTGGTCGTAAGTTGAGAACTACCTGTATTCTCTTCCAGGTTTAAAAAAGCAGGTTTAAAATGTATCAGATACATTTAGTTTAGATTTAGTTCAATACTTTACTTTTTTTAATGTGCTTGTTTAATAATGCTTGTTGCTGTGATATTTGAAGAGAGACATAGTTGAAAAATTAAACAATTCAGCTCAGTACAAATAGGCCTTTAGTAAAAAAAAATGCTGATAGTATTTATCTTATAATTGCATAATTCCATTAGGGACCTTTTAACAATCTTTAGCTATATAAATTTAGAACTGAAAATTTACAACCTTTCATTGAAGAATTAAAATTAACTTCAAATGCCTATCTGTAAATCAAATTGCTACCATAATTCAATTAAGCGTAGGAAAATAAATTGTCAAATATGAAAGTCATGCCATCCTTATGAAGTGGGGGGGGGGTATTCTACCAACTTTTTGACAAACATTCTCAGTTGTATTTCCATCACTGTTATCATTCAGTGGTTGATGACTCCTATGTAAAAGTTTGCAACTGAAAAACAATTGCTTCCAGTATTAAGCTGGGAGCTGAAGTT
Organism: Diadophis punctatus similis; assembly: GCA_023053685.1. Taxonomy (NCBI): domain Eukaryota; kingdom Metazoa; phylum Chordata; class Lepidosauria; order Squamata; family Dipsadidae; genus Diadophis; species Diadophis punctatus. Next base: position 19,960,778 of record JALIGW010000010.1, read on the forward strand.
TTCATCTAGTGTAGTATCCCACCATAATACTTTTGGACAACTTCCTTGATGCCTGGATATGTGGCTTGTCTCACTGATTTAGTGTTGTTTTAGATTATTTTTCTATCAACAAATAAATTGAAATTTAGCATGATGCAAAACAAACGATCATCTCAAGCATAATCTGCATTTCCAGCAATGTCCCTATGCCCATATAGCTCCCTAGAGGCTTCCTTAGAAAACAAACATGATGAGTGATTGCAGCCCAATGCTTCTTTTGGAACTGTTTTTCCCCAGCTGCTCGGGGGGGGGGGGGGATTGTAAACTAAGGTAGAAAATGTCCTGAAAAGCTATGAGAGATAGGTAGGGAGAAACTTTGCATTCTAGTACATGATGGGTCAAGCCCGCAATGCCAGTTATCTCAAAATTCTAAACAAGCCAGCAGCCTAAAAAAGATGAGATGTCCTGATTTAATGGACAAGTACAATCTACAAGAACAGATTAGGCGAAACCTCGCTCAAAATCAGTAACTGTGAGAGGCACCTTGGAGTCCTAGTGGATGATCATTTAAACATGAGTCAGCAGTGTGCTGCAGCAGCCAAAAAAGCTAATACAATATTTGGTTGTATAAACAGAGGCATAGAATCAAAATCACGTGAAATATTAGTGAAGTATTAGTACCGCTTTATAAAGCCTTAGTAAGGCTACATCTGGAAAACTGCATCCAGTTTTGGTCACCACATTACAAAAAAGATGTTGAGACTTTGGAAAAAGTGCAGAGAAGAGCAACTAAGATGATTAAAGGCCTGGAGACTAAAACATGAAGAACGGTTGTAGGATTTGGGTTTGGCTAATCTAGAGAAAAGAAGGACTGGGGGAGACATGATAGCAGTGTTACAGTATTTGAGAGGACAGGGTCAATTTATTTTCCTAAGCACCAGAGGGCAGGACAAGAAACAATGGATGGAAACTAATCAAGGAGAGAAGCAACCTGGAATTAAGGAGAAACTTCCTAACAGTGAGGACAATTAACCAGCTTTCCTTCAGAAGTTGTGGGTGCTTCATCACTGGAGATTTTTAAGAAGAGACTGGACAGTCACTTGTCTGAAATGGTATAGGGTCTTCTGCTTGAGCAGGGGGCTGGACTAGAAGACCTCCAAGGTCCCTTCCAGTTCGATTCTGATTGATTGAATGCAATAACCAAGGCCATTGTGATTTATTTAACAATCTGAAAATCTTGTCAGTGATATTTAAACCAGTTACAGTTTATTGGCATTGTATTTTAAAAATCAAAATGTGTAAATTAGTCCTAAAATAAATGTAATAAGAATAATATAAATGAGTACTGCAAACTAAATACTGTGCAGATTATAAATGCTAATTTTGAGTTTTTGTGTTTGGTGGGATTAATTCTACTTCTGCTGGCAGAGTTTAATAGACCTCTGAGAAATAAATTCTGATAGATTTCCTTCTCAGTGGGAAACACTTGCTCATAACAAGAAGATAACCAATGCCTTTATTATGAACATTTGGGAATGCATAAAATCTCAACACCATATGGCTAATACAGTATTTATGTTTAATTCCTCTAGAGTCGGTACATTTAGATAAGAATGAGGTTTAAAAAAAAATCCACTGTGGTCTTCTTTTCCATTCAAATCCAGATTATAATTACTTCTAATTACTGTAGGAAGTTAGCACCCACCCCTCTCCTAGAAGAATGAAATATTCTAGGAGAGGGGTGGGTGTTAATTTCCTACATTACCTAATTTGATAAGTGTGTAATAAGCCTATTTGAGAGGTAATGTTTTGAGATCAAAACCTTTCCTACTATACAGAAAGTCATGGGCCATTTGTGCTTTGTTGATCCATTGGAGGAAGTGAGTCATCAATATGATACACAATAGAAAATTCTTGCAATTAAGTAAATTAAAAATATTAAATATTTAAAAAAATTAAGTATAAATATTTAAAAAATTAAGTAAAAATGAAATAATTGTCATTCTGTGGAATAATATTAATATTTGCCACAACTACTTTCCTGACAGTTAGAACAATTAATCAGTGGAACGACTTGCCTCCAGAAGTTGTGAATGCTCCAACACTGGAAGTTTTAAAGAAGATGTTGGATAACCATTTGTCTGAAGTAGTGTAGGGTTTCCTGCCTAAGCAGCGGGTTGGACTAGAAGACCTCCAAGGTCCCTTCCAACTCTGGTACTATTACTATTACTTTATTCATGTCTCTTTCTCCATCTCCCTGCAAAAATTAAATGTGGTATTTAATACATCCATGCATACTATATATATTTAGAATAGAATAGAATAGAATAGAATAGAATAGAATAGAATAGAATAGAATAGAATAGAATAGAATAGAATAGAATTCTTTATTGGCCAAGTGTGATTGGACACACAAGGAATTTGTCTTTGGTGCATATTTATATTTATAATATAAATATTACATTTATAATACATGAACAGACATTTAGCTAAATCATACAAAGCCTAATTATAATTCACTTTTGAAGTGTTCAAAATACTTCATACATGCTATTTTAAATCTAGTACTTGTAGTATAGAAATTACAACAACTTTAGAAGTAAGGGAGACAATTGTTAATATGATCAGAGTATAAATTTCCCACTTCAGGCACAATCCTGATAAAATTCCTTCCATACGCTGAAATGGCAGACAATAGTTTCTGTTGCTAATGCATGCCAAAGGGAGTGATTTCAATGTGAATCATGACTGGATGAGAAGGATTAAATCTCCCCTCTCTGGGCATTTTGGTCTAGATAGAAGTTGAGAGAAGTTAGATCTGGGGTTAATGGAGGGTGGAACTCTGACTTGACCACAAGCATGTTAACAATGTAATGTAACTGTGTAAAAATATTCAATATTCATTGAAAATTTTAACCCTAAATTAAGGTCTTGCTTTTCTTCCTCCTTTTCTTTTCTTCATTTTAAAGCAGAGGATAGAAGTGGGAGATTTCACTTTCCCACTTGCATTAATTTCATTCAGACAAATCATTTTTTGGCTTATCAACTTCTACAATAAAATATCAATTTGCAAAAATAAAAAAATAAATCCTTACTTGTTTGTCCATCATTGGTTGTTCATGCTTTATAGGAAAAAATGGCATTTCCCCCCTATATTTCAAGGCTCCATTGTCATAGTGGGGAAAGCCGTAAGTATGGAAATAATATTTTTGCCGAAAAACAACAGGAAGTCTACTTGCCCTCATCCTCTCTGGCCTCCCTGATGCCAATTAAATGCTACAGCGAGCCTTTTGCAGAAGTGGAAAGAGAAGTATTGGTTCATGTAACTTATCTCATACAGTATGTAGGAATTTCTATGAGTTTAACCTGCTCATACCTCATCTTCAATACTGTCTGCTCTGAATAACAGCAATTTTGAGAATAGGCAGCTTTTCATTTACCATCCTTCAGAGCAGCAGTGGGTTGCTAACGGTACAGTACGGTTCTACGAACCGGTAGCGGTGGCAGGAGGCTCCGCCCACCCACCCCAGATGCTTCTGCACTTGCACAGAAGCATCGCACGTGTGTGCATCCGAGCGAACCGGTAGCGATGGGATTTAGAACCCATCACTGCTTCAGAGAAAGGATGTACCTAGAAAGCTTTTTCCCATTCTCATTTCCCATTACCTGATCCTTTGAACTTGTAATGTTTAGTGTTTTCTTTGAGAGGAAGCTTCCAATGCTGCAGACAATTTGGTCAAAAGGGAAAATAATGTGTTTTACCTAGTTACCAATTGCCCATACTTTGGGGTACCTTAAACTAGGAGTGCTGAAACAGGTTTTGGGGCTACTTAAAATAATACATGATTTTGTGTAATTCCACCTATTAAGACTCTATATTATTTATTTAGGGTTATGTTGAAGAAGAAATAAATTTATATATTGCTAAAACTCTCAGAGTTTGTCTGTTTGTAACCTTCAATTAGTTGAAATTGTTAAATTGTGGGCAAAGATCGCAGGAGACAGACTTCAGAACAGCTCCTTTATTAGCTCACTCAAAACAACCAGCAACTTGCAGTCTGACGGATAGCCCTTTTATAGGGAACTGTCAGACACAATAACCAATAGCGTATGAGCATTCAAACACATGACCAGGGTGGCAACAACAGTTCAGGTAGAGTTCAACTATAAACATAACAACAACAGTTCAGCCAGAGGTCGTCTAGTCAAAACAAGTTTATGGTTCAGTTATAGGTCAGTCAGAACACAACACCCCTCCCCTTCTAGATGGAACAGTCCAACAGACATAGTCGCGCAGGGAGGGCGTTTGGGAACCTTCCCTGACCTGCGCAGCTCAGACTCTGGTGAGGCAGCAGCCTGTTCGGACAGGTCTGCTGTTGCTCTTGGGGTGGAGCATGGAAGCTCCTGGAATGTATCGGGCGTGGCCTCTGCGACTGGTGGAACCGGTTCTAATTGAGAACGCTGCTGGACTTCCACTTCCTCAGGGCTTGAGGTAGCTAGGGGAAGAACACAGGGCGTTACCTTTTGAGGTTCATTAGGTTCCCCTTTTACTCGGTTGCGTAGCTGATCTATGTGCCTCTTCCAGTGGCATCCGTCCTGGAGGCGGACTTCGTATGTTAGTGGACCCAAGATTGCTTCTATGACCCCAGGTAGCCACAGGGGGCCCTCGGCATAATTTCGGGCGAATACCGAATCTTCCAGGGAGAAGGCCCTGGTTTTTGTGTGACCTCTGGTTTTGCCTTAGTGGTGTAGTTTGGGTGTAAACGGTCTAGGACGGATCTAAGCCTGCGACCCATAAGGAGCTCGGCCGGGCTGCGGCCAGTGGTCGCACTTGGGGTTATGTGCTGAGTACTCAGAAATTTATCAATGCAGGCCTGCCAGTCCCCTGGGCCCAGTCTACCTAATGCTTCCTTGGCTGACCTTACGAATCGTTCAGCCAGTCCATTGGTCGCCGGATGAAATGGCGAGGACAGGGCATGGCGAATTCCCAGGTCAGCAAGGTACCCCTCGAAATTGGTGGCTGTAAATTGGGGACCATTGTCCGTTACAAGGATGTCTGGGAGGCCGTGTGTGGCAAAAAGGTGTCTGAGCACCTTAATAACCACCTCAGCGGTGGTAGAACCCATTGGAAATATTTTGAGCCACTTTGAGTAGGCATCGACAATTATTAAAAACATTTGGCCGTGGCAGGGGCCTGCAAAATCGGCATGTAGCCATGACCAGGGGCTTTTTGGTTGTTCCCAGTCATGGACTGGTGCTTTGGCCGGAGCAGGCCGCGACTCTTGACAGGGTTTGCATAACCCAACCCAATTTTGGATTTCTGCATCCATATTTGGCCACCAAACGTACCCCCTAGCCAAGACTTTCATCCGGACAATCCCCGGATGGCCTTCATGTAAGGTCCTAAGTATTCCAGCTCGCAGGCTGGTTGGTATGACCACTCGGTCGCCCCAAAGGAGGCAACCCCCTTGCTCTGACAGTTCATGCTGTCTCTGTTCGTATGGTTTAAGGTCAGGCTTGACCAGGTCCTTTGGCCATCCCCTCAACACCCAGTTCAACACAGTTCTGAGTGAGGGGTCCTTGGCCGTGTGTTTAGCCACCTCAGCAGAAGTGACCAGTCTGGAATCAGCCAAGTCAATCAAGAGGATTGGAGCTTCCGGGACAATGTCTGTAAGGAGGTCGGGCAATGGGCACCTGCTCAAAGCGTCCGCATTGCCCATGTCTTTTCCTGGCCGATGTACCAGGCGATAGGAGTAGGCTGAGAGAAAGATGGCCCACCGGCCGAAACGGGGGGATAGGGCAGCCGGAGTGGGGCGGTCCCCCGCAAGAAGCCCCAGAAGCGGCTTGTGGTCCATAACCAAAACAAAATCCCTCCCAAACAAATATTCGTGGAATTTTTTGACACCAGCAACTAAAGCCAAGGCCTCCCTGTCCAGCTGGATGTAGTTCTGCTCTGCACTGGACAGAGTCCTTGAGTAATAGGCCACAGGGGCCTCTGACCCATTTGGAAGCTTGTGGCTGAGCACAGCGCCAACTCCACAGGGGAAGCGTCGCACGCCAGGACCAATGGCAGGGTATTGTTGTATTGTATTAAGAAACTGTCATTGGTTAGTAGTCGTTTGACAGCTGCGAAAGCTGACGCCTCCCTGGACCCCCATTTCCAAGGAATGTTTTTGGCCAGCAGCTTGTGGAGAGGCTCGGCTATGGTGGCTTTGTTTTTTAGGAAAAGGCTCTAAAAATTTAGGAGCCCCAGGAAAGCTTGGAGTTCTGTTTGGTTTTTTGGGGCAGGAGCCTCATGGATTGCCCTTAGCTTATTTTCTGTGGGGTGGATACCTTGGCCATTGACTCGGTACCCTAAAAATTCGACCTCAGGCACCCCCAACAAGCATTTGCTGCGTTTGGCTTTAAACCCAGCAGCACGCATTTCTGACAGGACCATTCTAACTCGACAGTGGAGCTGGTCCTGGTCACAGGCAGAGATCAGGACGTCATCAAAATATGGTACGACCCCAGGGATGTTCTGCAACAGACGTTCCATTACACTCTGGAACAACCCCGGGGCTATACTGACTCCAAACTGCAGCCTGTGACATTTAAAAGCTCCCCTGTGAGTTACAATGGTCTGTGCTTCTGCTGTAGCTCTATCTACCGGCAGCTGCTGGTATGCCTGCGCAAGGTCTAGTTTAGCAAACAGGTGTCCAGGACCTAGGGAGTGGAGTAGATGATGCACAATCGGCACCGGATAGGCGCTCTGTTGCAAAGCCTTATTGATTATGCATTTGTAGTCGGCGCAAATTCGAATACTGCCGTCCCCTATAATGGGGGGTCACTATGGGGGTCTCCCATTTAGCATGGTCAACCGGCTCCAAAATGCCCTGTTTGATGAGCTTGTCCAGCTCTTTGTCAATTTTATCCCGTAGTGGGAGAGGGACCTGTCGAGGCTTAAGGCGAATGGGGGCGACATTAGGATCAAGGCTAAATGAGATAGGATTTCCCACATACTTGCCCAAAACATCACTGAAAACGTCCTGGAACTCGTCAAAAAGGTCGTCCAGGTTTGTGGCTCCGATGGCGTGGATGCCTGTCACCCCTAGGCCGAGTGATTCAAACCAATCGAGTCCTAGGAGGCTTGGAAGGCTGCCGTTGACTATGGTGAGCTGGAGAGGTCCATCGAAATTGTTGAATCTGACGTGGACCCGGGCTTTTCCAAGGACAGGGATCCGGTTTCCCTGGTAGTCAGAGAGGCGGATTGAGGATTCCTGCAGGCGGGTAGACCGGAAACTCGGAAGGGCGAGCTTGAGCGTCTCCCAGGCGAAAATAGACACTGCAGACCCGGTGTCGACCTCCATTTGGACCGGTGCTCCGTCGATGGAGACGGTGACCCTGATCTTCCTTTTGAAGGGGCAGCTGGCCCTGGCAAGCCGCATTTGGTTGGTTTCTGGCTGCCTGGCGAAGGCTCTCTGGCACGGTCTATGGTTTTCATGCCCGAATCTATTTGACGATTCACTTCTAGGGTTTTCCTGCACATGCGTGTCTTTCGGCGGCAGAATGGCACGGCAGACTCGCGCCAAATGTCCTCTCCTTTCACACCGTTGGCAAATAATGTGCCTAAATCTGCATGATATCCTCGGGTGTCCCCCCCCCCACAGCTGGCACAAGCAGTCAGGAAGTCTTTGGGAGGCGGAGGGAACTTCTGGTCGGTGCGACAGACCTCGTCGTCGCTGCTTACAGGCTCCTCGACAGAGCCCATGTGGACCGCAGAAGGAGGCTTAGTGTCCTTTTTAGAGGAGGTGAAACGGTGTAGAGATTCGGCCGCTTTGGATGAGGACTCAGCAGCTCTGGCTTCGTTCAGGGCAGCGGCCAGCGTGAGGTTGGGCCGAGCCAGGAGCCGGCGTTGCAGGCAAATGTCCTGCACGTCACAGATGAGCTGGTCAAGCAGGATGTCATCCAGGTCGCGGAACTCGCAGTGGCCGGAGGCTTTATGGAGGGCGGCAATGTATTGGTTGATGGTCTCACTGTCCTGCTGCAGCCGCTGGCGGAACTCGTAGCGCCGGACAACCTTGGATGGGGTGGGCGCGTAGTGTGTCTTCAGCGTTGCCTGGAGTACCTGCCAGGTCATGGTGTGAACTGGGGTTGGGGCAGACAACGATTCTGCAGTGTCAAACACCTCTGGCCCGCAGTGACTCAGAAACAAAGCTCTTTTTCTGTTGTCAGCCAGCCCCAGCAGATCATTGGCTTTGAGGAAGCACTCAAAACGTCGCATGTAGGAGTCCCATTTTTCCCGGGCAGGGTCAAAAGGCGCCGGCGGGTGGAAGGTGGACATCTCGATGAAAGAAGGCAGACATGGCTAGTGCTGCCTGGCTGGTTGCAGCGCTTGAGGGCTGGTCTTCGTTCTCCTGGTCCCAAACCCTCGTCGCTACTGTTAAATTGTGGGCAAAGATCGCAGGAGACAGACTTCAGAACAGCTCTTTTATTAGCTCACTCAAAACAACCAGCAACTTGCAGTCTGACAGATAGCCCTTTTATAGGGAACTGTCAGACACAACAACCAATAGCGTATGAGCATTCAAACACATGACCAGGGTGGCAACAACAGTTCAGATAGAGTTCAACTATAAACATAACAACAACAGTTCAGCCAGAGGTCGTCTAGTCAAAACAAGTTTATGGTTCAGTTATAGGTCAGTCAGAACACAACAGAAATGGTGCTACAAGCACAACAATTTTTAAACCAAGGTACTTCAAATCCATTAATATAAAGAATAGATATAAAATCTGAGACCCATGGAATTGAAATTTCAAAGATCTTCAGACCAGTTGTATTTTCAAACTTGTGGCCACTGCAGCACTGCCAGGGTCAGCTGTGGTCATATGATCATGATGTTCAGTGCTCCCTGCAAGCTTCTTACAAGCAAAATCAATGGGGAATCCAACAGGAAATTGGAAGTCGGTCCCGCTCCTGCTGCCTTTTGCCCACCTATGGTTATTCTGTTTATCTCTAGATAAATAAATCTTGGCAAATATTGACCCAACAAGTCACAGGTTGTCTAGTATCAAATAAAACAATAACAATTATAAAATAAATGAAACATCCTACTTTTCAATTTGAATAATGGCATTGCTTAGTTTAGCATAATTCAGGGATTCTAAAAGCTGGGGGTGTCACAAAACTATGAACTGTGAGAAATTTGAGGAAGGTTGCAAATATTTTTGGCCTTAAATGCACAAAGAACTCATTGCTGTTCTGCCTGGACAAGCCAGCTGTTATGTTAGGGGCATGGTATGATAGGGCACCAGTTTTCTCTGCTCCTGTGCATTTGTACAGGCAAGAGTAAAGTGACCAGATTTTTTTTTTAAGCGGGACACCGACGGGGGGCGGGGCCGCCTGGATGCCGGGTTTTGCCCTCTGCGCATGCGCAGAACGCTGCGCATGCGCAGAGGGCAAAAGACCGCTAATGTCTTTTCACAAGAGCCGTTCGCGTGCAGGGCAGTTTATAAATAGCGGCCGACAGGTAGGGAGCCGGCCGGGGTTGCACAGGGCTGGGGGAGGCTCGCTAGCCCGGCAGCTCCGGCCGCAGGAAAGAGCGGGGGGGGGTGCCGTACTGGGAAGGGCCAGCAGTCGCCGCCGCCTGAGGGGGCCACCAACCGCCCGCCCGCCCGCTTTGCTGCAGGGGACGCTGCACCGGATCCCGAGTTGCGCCGGCTCTCCCGCGGCCACGATGCCCGCCGACCTGATGGAGAAGAGCTCCTCCTCGCCCGCGGCGGCCATCCCGGCCAGCGCCGGAGGAGTCAACGCAGGACGCCCGCCCGCCGCCCACGGCCGGCCCGAGCTGAGAGGCCTGCTGCTGCTGCTGCTGCGGCTGGGCCCCCAGTCCCGGCGGCGGGAAGGCTGCAGCGGCGGCCCCAGCCTGCTGAGCCAGCGCCGGCCCAAGCCGAGGGCCATGGATGCGACTCCTTCGCTCAGGCCGCCCCACCCACCGCGACGCCGGCCTTTTCGAGAGGGCGGGGCTGCATCAGGCGCCTCTCCACCGTATCCTTCACCGCCCTCCAGTGCATGCCCGGCGCCTGATGCAGCCCCTCCCTCTCAAAAAGGCCGGCGTCGCGGTGGGCGGGGCGGCCCGAGTGAAGGAGTCGCATCCATGGCCCTCGGCTCGGGCCGGCGCTGGCTCAGCAGGCTGGGGCCGCCGCCGCAGCCTTCCCGCCGCCGGGACTGGGGGCCCAGCCACAGCAGAAGCAGCAGCAGGCCTCTCAGCTCGGGCCGGCCGTGGGCGGCGGGCGGGCGTCCTGCGTTGACTCCTCCGGCGCTGGCCGGGATGGCCGCCGCGGGCGAGGAGGAGCTCTTCTCCATCAGGTCGGCGGGCATCGTGGCCGCGGGAGAGCCGGCGCGACTCGGGATCCGGTGCAGCGTCCCCTGCAGCGAAGCGGGCGGGCGGGCGGGCAGGGGGGGTGGCCCCCTCAGGCGGCGGCGACTGCTGGCTCTTCCCAGTACGGCACCCCCCCCGCTCTTTCCTGCGGCCGGAGCTGCCGGGCTAGCGAGCCTCCCCCAGCCCTGTGCAACCCCGGCCAGCTCCCTACCTGGCGGCCGCTATTTATAAACTGCCCTGCACGCGAACGGCTCTTGTGAAACTTGCCAAACTTGTGAAGAGCCCTTGCAAAGCCGTGCCCGCCGAAAATTGTATTTGTCTTTCGCCCCCCATGAGCCGCGGCCGGCCGTCCCTGCAGGGGAGAGCCCGCCCCCCAGCCCTCCCTCGCCCCTTTCAAAAAATCGGGACTTTTTAAGAGGGCGGGCGGGACGCGGGACAAACCATTAAAAAGCGGGTCTGTCCCGCCAAAATCGGGACGTCTGGTCACCTTAGGCAAGAGGCCCACCCATAAATTGCAAAATCATCATTACCATCATCATTTAACATTCAACACTTTAAACAGAAATGGATTGTCATGCACAGACTCAACAATTAGAGCTTGTACACAGCCACTAAGTCTTTAGCTGTATTGTTAAGCATGAAAAACATAACCTTTGTCATCTATAATTAGGTCTTCCTGAAATTCATGGAACTGAAAATGTATAATCTGAGATGAATACTGAGCACAGTAGCTTTACAATTATGCCTTCACCTATTTCATGAGGATTTACTATATTGATTTTTCATTGCAGTATTATATACATTTTTATAGCCTGCCTATGAATGTCAGATAGGTTTAAGTTTCCTTCCAGAGGAAAGTATGATTTTATAAAAATATACTATTTGCCTCAGTGAGACCCAACAAACTAAAACATTAACACATCAAGAATTCTGGACAACTCAACAACCACTGTTTATATGCAAAAGATTACCAAATATACAGTAAGATACATCAATGTATGTGAAATACATTGAGCACACATAAAAATAGAAATTCTGACTTCTCCAGTAAGAAATTGAGCCAGGAAGTTTTCAGAAGGTCTTATTGTTACTCCTCTCTCTTTTTACAGTCAGCATAATAATAACTACTATTACATCCTTTTAACTAACATCACTTCATCTGTTATATGTTGCCAAATATACACTGCAGGGATTGCTGTACTACAAGTTATTTTAGATCAGACACTTTTTTCAGTGTTTTTAATTTCCCCCTTCCAACAACAATGAATGTCAAACTGGGATGCTGAAAAGTTACATCTGTGAAAACAAATCTCTGTTTTGCTAGATCAGTAATAACAGACATATCTGGAATTTTTCCAAAAAGCATACAACTCCTGTTAATTATTGTGGAATTGCAGTATTACAGCATGGTTCCGATTTCTTTATGCTAATAGAAAAACATTTTAAAATGATATTTCAGAATGCACATTATGTGTGATTAGATGAAACATGTAAATGGGTGTTAACGTAACAAGAAATAAGAGAATAAGACAGAAAAAAATCAGAATACCATTGCAATTGTTTCATCTACCATAAAAGTCAGTTATTGGGTGCAATAATTGATGTTGCTTTCTGTTTTTCACAGATCCAAGGACCAAGTGATGGGAGGCAGTGTTTTACTATATGGACCTGTAATGAACTTAGTGAACTTTAGTGAAAGGTGAGTTTGCACAAGTGATGTCCAAATATATTTATACCTTTATATATTTTGTCTCCCCAATCTTCCTTGACAATAGTTTTCTTCCCTTGTAACCTTCAGCCTTAAGTCATAGCTGGTACTGGGGTTTATCAGGGAGATGCTACATATGATTACTAACTAGCTTCTGATTTGGTGAATCATCAGTGTATTTCTTGCAATGAATTAGCTAGCTGTAAGTACATCAGCCTAGTTGTTTCTTGCATCAAAAGAACAAAAAATGGGTCCGGAACGTTCTGATCTAATGGTTTGATTTCATGATCAATAAATTGATTTGTAGAACTGACTCTAATATTTGCTCTGTTCTGATTTATTTGAAACAATAGCAATTTTGATTTCCTTTAAATTATAGCCCTGCAAAACTTGTTGATTATTCATTTGCCCAGAGGTTGGAACTCTTCCTTATTCCTCCACCCCAGGCTCCTATAACTTTCTTCTCTTTCCTCCCTCTCAACAGCTTCAGTATCCTGTTTCTAAAGCCTGCCTATATACAGTACACTTTTATAACCTATTTCCCCCATTATAACATGTTACCATGGTTAGAGGTACTTGGAAAATGCCTTGCTGGAAAATTGCCAATATGCTCTCATTGCTCTTTCACAACTCACAGAAACTTTAAAATACAACAGAGAATGATTTGGCAGCCAATAAAGTTTCTGTGAAATATCAATAGTTTTGTTTAAATTATTTACAATTCATCCTGTTGCTACTCATATTTTTTTTATAAGCTACTAGAGAAATATGCTGAAATACATTTCATACATGATATCCTGAAACATGTTTGTCATATGAATATCTAAGTTCAACTTCAGTAGATAACTTCAGCAGAAATTAAATTCTTGTATGCAACTATAGTATCATTAAATTCTCTAAGAGAATCCAAAACTGTCTCTGCCACCATATGTACACATCAACAAGATCCCTGTTTCTCTCAGCCAATATAAGCTACAAACACTCCTTGAGACATACATAGACAGTATTAACACAACATGCGTAATCAACTTGCTGATAGACTCAGTGGCTGTATTTATACAAATAAAGCTTGGTTATTTTTAATTATGAGGTTGGGGCTTTGGGGAGAAGGTGTTAGTGTTTTATACAGCCTCAACTATTTGGTTAGTTTATGACTACCGTATGTTCCGGCGTATAAGACGACTGGGCGTATAAGACGACCCCCAACTTTTCCAATTAAAATATAGAGTTTGCAGTGGTGGGTTCCTACAGGTGCGGTCCACTCTATAGCACCGGTAGCGGCCCGCTGGTGATGTCACAGTACTGGTGCAGTCGTTTGCCGGTGCCTGGGCGCCGCCATTAAAAAAAAATTTTTTTAAATTTTTTTACAAATTTTCTTCAGCGCATGCCCAGAAGCCGAGCTTCCGGCACTGCGCATGCGCTGCCTTCCTACCCCACAGTGAGTCCAAGCAGGGGAGTCCAAGCTTATTTTCGGGGCGGTCCTTATTTCAACGCATGTCCCGAAAAGCCCTGTGGGGCTTATTTTCAGGACATGTCTTATTTTCGGGGAAACACAGTAATATATGACCGGCAAGCCACGCCTACCCGGTCACATGGCCGGCAAGCCACACCCACCTGGTCACATAGCTGGCAAGCCACACCCACAAAATAAGCCACGCCCACAGAGTGGTAGTAAAAAAATTAGGAACCCGCCCCTGAGAGTTTGGGATATACTCGCCGTATAAGACTACCCCTCCTACCATCTTTCTTTTTCTTTCTGTCTTCCTTCCTTCCTAACATCTTTCTTTCTTTCTGTCTTTCTTTCTGACTTTCTTTCTTTCTTTTTCTTTCTTTTTTTTCTGTCTGTCTTTCTTCCTTCCTAACTTCTTTTTCTTTCTTTCTTTCTGTCTGTCTGTCTTCTTTCTTCTTCTTTCCTTCCTTCCTTCCTTCTTTCTTCCATCTTCCTTCCTTCCTAACATCTTTCTTTTTCTTTCTTTCTGTCTTTCTTCCTTCCTAACATCTTTTTTTTCTCTTTCTTTTTCTTTCTTTCTTTCTTTCTTTCTTTCTTTCTTTCTTCTTTCTTTCCTTCCTTCCTTTCTTCTTTCTTTTTTCTTTCTTTTCTTTCTTTTCTTTCTTTCTGTCTTCCTTCCTTCCTTCCTTCCTTCCTTCCTTCCTTCCTTCCTAACTTCTGTCTGTCTGTCTGTCTGTCTGTCTGTCTGTCTGTCTGTCTGTCTGTCTGTCTGTCTTCTTTCTTCTTCTTCTTCTTCTTCTTCTTCTTCTTCTTCTTCTTCTTCTTCTTCTTCTTCTTCTTCCTTCCTTCCTTCCTTCCTTCCTTCCTTCCTTCCTTCCTTCCTTCTGTCTTTCTCCCTGCAGGAGGAAGAAGGAACCTCTGTTGCCATCTCCCGCGGAGCTCCAGCCACCCGACTGAGTCCCCGACCGTGCTGCCGCCAGGGTTAACGCGCATGGGAGGGAAGGAGAGCGCGCGCTGCCGCTGCTGCTATTGCTGCCGCTGCTATTGCTGCTGTCCTTCACGCAAGGCGCTGCATGTGCGAAGTCTCCCCGGTTGCTGTGGCTGCACCAGGGAGCCCACGTCCTTGTCAACGATGGAGACGCTGTGCGCGCGGGAGGGATCGCGGAGCAGAGGTGCCTGGTGAGCGAGGCAAGTGGCGGCATCAGTGGCAGGCTCCTGCCCGCATCTCCCGCTCGCCTGCCCGCCTCTTGCCTTAGCATTTTAAAGAATGAGAGACTCACCAGGCGCCTCTGCTCCATGGTCCCTCCTGCGCGTGCAGCGTCTCCATTGTTGACAAGGACGCGGGCTCTCCAGTGCAGCCACAGTGACTGGGGAGACACGCCGGAGCGGCAATAGCAGCAGCAGCGGCGGTAGCGCTCTCTCTCCTTCCCTCCCATGTGCCGCAGCCTTCCAAGCAGGCTGCCGGACAAGCCCGAAAAGACCGAGATGCAGGGCGGCATCGGGGCTCCAGGGCTCCTTCAGCCTCTTGGTTGGAGAACAGCAGGGATGCGGCCACGGCCGTTTTTGAGCTCCCCCCGGCTCGGAAGTTTTAGTACCCGGCGTATAAGACAACCCCCGACTTTTGAGGAGATTTTCAAGGGGTAAAAAGTCGTCTTATACGCCGGAACATACGGTATATGTCTTCTGTGAACCCTAATATCCCTGGTAAGTCTGTTGTCCAAATTCTGATATATAACTGCAACTCTTTCCTTCTCCTACACCCCTGCCACTCATCCACCCACCACACAGCCCATGTTAGTGCCACACTTTATAGTTTATTGTCCAGGCAGTGCAGCAGTGGGTTGCTGCCTTATTGGTGCCGGTGCGCTGCGCGTGCATCTCCACACTTCGAGCGCGCGTGCCCCCTCACGCGATTTTGCTTCTGCACATGCGCAGAAGCAAAATCGCACCGAAATCTTGCAAGGGGACGCACGCACACGTGAGATTTTGGCGAGATTTTGCTTCCGCGCATGCACAGAAGCAAAATCGACCCAAAATCACCGAGAAAAATGGAGACGCGCGTGATGGACCGGCAGAGAGGGCTCTGGAGCGGTTGCGCAATCCGCCGCTCCCTACCGGAGCTGCGCACCGGGCAGCTCCGGCAGGAACCCACCTCTGAGGCAGTGCTAGATCAGTTCTGCTTGCCCCAGGCCAGGTTTCAGAATCACATCTAGAATGCTTCCTGCTATACTATCAAAACGTAATGACAACAGTGTGACATGCAGTTTTTAGGCTTGGGCAGCATTGCATGATCATTGCTGCTATATGTAGTTTGCCTTTACCACTACAATATAGCAGCATTTCTCTACCCAGCAAATGTCTACCTGCTTCTATTGAACTTGTTGGCACCTAAAGCTATTCTTAAAAATTTCCTCATTGCTCTATATTTCTGTAAAAAGCTGAAAAAATACCTGTCATTGTTTTGTATTTCTTCACAAGACCGTCCAAGGAATTAAATATTGCTGAGAGGGGGGGGGAGGGAGAGAGGGAGGGAGAGAGAGAGACAGAGAGAGAATACAGTACATGCACACACAGTCTTCATGTGAGTTCCTCTCCTAAGAATTGTTACTTTACCCCCAGAAAATAAGCATCCAGCAGTTCTTCTTTCAAGATTTGCCAACATTTGGGAAATCTCTCCTTTTCTGGTATTTTGTTCTCTTGTTGCTATCAGTGTTTTCCAGTCATCACTCTGATGTTTGTATATCTTTGGAATGAAATCTGAAAGGAATCATTTACATTCAATATATTTATAATCTTTCAAGTATTTTGTCTTGGTTGCTCTTTTCATTCTCCAGATAACTGCTCCATGGTTTTGAGCTGGTTTCCTACTAAACCTTTTGATAATGTCTTTCAAAGACCATCCTATCTGGTTTTTTCATGCAAATACTATTACGAACTGCACTTCTGAAACAAATAGTGGACAAGAGGAGCTACTTTTTAGCAGGATATTAGCAGGATTTCTTTCCCTCCAAGCAAAGCCTAATTAAGCATGCTTGTTTAAAAGAATATGCATAATAATCTGTATCTTGTTTTATACGCACGTACACACAATTACATTCAATATATTTGTGTGTGTGTGCATATACTGTATATGCGCACACACACATATACATATAGAATATATAGAAATGCCAGCACAGCTCTGAGATTCAGACCCTTATCATTTTTATTTTTGCTGATGCAGTAAGATGAAAATCAGAGAAAGAGTCTCGCCCTTTTGTCTGCCTATGACTTAATCACAGGGTGTGGGGAGACATACTACAAGCTTGTAGCTGTTAAACCAAAATCTTGTACAGAAATCCTTGAATGGTTTTCATTTTGGGAATCCTCTAAATTAGGACTACCATCTCCATCATTCTCAGTTGGCTTAGACAAACTCTGATATCTGAGGATGTTTGGAGAGGTCTATAATTTGTCTATATCAGTGGTTCCCAACCTTTCTAATGCCGCGACCCCTTAATATAGTTCCTCATGTTGTGGTGACCCCCAACCATAAAATTATTTTCGTTGCTACTTCATAACTGTAATTTTGCTACTGTTATGAATCGTAATGTAAATATCTAATATGCAGGATGTATTTTCATTGTTACAAATTGAACATAATTAAAGCATAGTGATTAATCACAAACAATATGTAATTATGCCAGATCAGGAATTCTCGGGCCAGTCTTTGCAAGAGCACAAGGAATATCATCTTCCACAAGTCTACTTCTGTATTTAGACTTGATAACCAACAAGTGTACAGCAATATTTCTCAATCTCAGCAACTTTTAAGGTGCCTGGACTTCAACTCCCAGAATTCAAAGCAAAGCTGGCCCCTTAGCTAATGCTGTCAAAGCTCGGCCGCCAGGCGTCACAAACGCCTCTCACCGAATGGCACCTCTCCCGACCAATCGGAGGGCTCGGGCGAGTTGAGTCGATATGTCCAGGCTTGTGGCAGTGGGGGGGGGAAGCTGAGGATGTCGGGGCGACCCCTGGGAAATGGTCGTTCGACCCCCAAAGGGGTCCCGACCCCCAGGTTGGGAACCACTGGTCTATATGGTACTAAATTGGAAATGTCTATGCTGGGGATACATGTACAAATAAAAAAAATATGTTTTCTCTGCAGTGAGAAACATTTCAGAGTTCAAGAGAAAAAACTATTCAGAATCTTTATTATGGATTTTGTATGTGTGGCTCATCCTTTTCCACTTGATATGGATCTATATTCATTCAAGGCTTATATAGGAATTGCTCGTAATTTCAGTACAATGGGAGAGAAACGATAAGTTCTACACTTGATTAAATCTGTGAATACAGAGGTTTTAAGCAAGGAAACAAAAGTATTAACACAGCCTAAGCAGAAGAATGCTTGCTTCATTATTT
Source organism: Diadophis punctatus similis (assembly GCA_023053685.1). Taxonomy (NCBI): domain Eukaryota; kingdom Metazoa; phylum Chordata; class Lepidosauria; order Squamata; family Dipsadidae; genus Diadophis; species Diadophis punctatus. The sequence continues at coordinate 19,978,683 of JALIGW010000010.1, forward strand.
ATATATGTAGCCCAAAATAGGAAGAAAATGTGCTAAGGGAGTTGATTTGGCTCATATGTTGCTATGAATATACCTAACCATATCTTGAAATAATATTTGGTTATGTAGCCAGAGTAAATAGATTTTCCCTTATAAAACAAATGACATGCATTGCTCAGTTAAGGAATTCAAGCAATTTTATTTTTTACATTATAATAAGTAGATGTTCCAAATGGATCATATTTTTTTAAACTATAGTTACTAAGGCTAGATTCAAGAATTGTTTTTCAGTGGCACAGTATAACAATTCTATAGGCAATGACTAGAGGAGGACAACAGATAAACAGAAAAGTTTATTCAACAATAATTTTGGATTTATCCCATAGGTGCAAATACCAGCAGAGTTGGTTACAATAGTTACAAATGTGCATAGCACAATGTGTTTATTTTTCATTATTGTATGTTTTGTATGTTTTTCCATATGTGATTAAACTTTAATTTTTTTGCCCATCTAAAGCATTTTGTTCCTTATATGGTCTTTTGAATATTCAGACATGCACATTTATTTATTACCTTAGTTTCTTCATACAGTGTGTGTTTGTTTAGAGATAATGGAAAAGGGCTTTTATATATTCCTACATTTCTGCCACTTCTATTGCCTTTGAAGTAAAATTTAAATGTTAACACAGGGATCATTATTATTACATGAATAATTAAATATACATTTTCTTTATTATATTTCTCTGACAAAATACCCAACAAAAACAGCTCCGGCTTTAAATCAATGTGGGGTTGTGTCATTTTTTCTAACCACACTCGAATTTGTGCCCAATAATTTCTCGCTTCTGCACATGTCCATCACATATGATAATACGATCCCGGTATTTGGTGGCATTTCCAACATTTAATTGATTTATCTTTAAACATTTCTGCCAGTCTTTCCGGTGACATATGCCATCTATAAAAGATTTTATACAAATTCTCTTTATATGCTGTTGCCATTGTTAATTTAGAATTTCTTTCCCATAGTTGCTGCCCTTTGTCTAGCTCTATCGTGTATCCAAAATTTTTTGCCCATGCTATTATTGTTTCTTTTACTTGCTCTTCTTCTAATTTAATGCTGAGTAAATAACTATACATTTTTTAAATCATTCGATCTTCTGTTCCTGTGAGTATTTCATCCAATTCTGTCATCTTCAAATAAAAACCATATAATTTAGCATCTTTTTAATATCTCGTTTGTATTTGCAATTGTGTATACCAAGCCATATCAATCCCTTGTTCTTCTAATTCTTGTTTCCCTTTCAATTCCCCCTTCTCTGATAAAATATTTTTATATCTAATAATATTTCCCATATTAATCATATTTGGATGTATTAATGCTTCCATTGTCGAAAGCCATATTGGTATTTTCAAGTAGTGTTTCTCTCTAACTTTCTCCCATACTAGTAATAATGCATTTCTTACATAGTGTCTTTGAAAGTAGCTATGTATTTTATTCTTCCCGTACTATAAAAAAGCATGCCAACCCAATTGTAAATCATGTCAATAACCTTGTATTTCTTAATACAATCCATTCTTTCATCCATAATAGTGCTGCTGCCTGATAATATAATTCCCAATTTGGAAGTCCAAACTCTCCTCTAAGTCTTGCATCTTGAAGCATTTTTATATTAATTCTCGCTTTTTTGCCTTGCCATATAAATTTCATTATTATTTTATTAAAAATTTCAAAGTATTTTTTCTCTAATTTTATCAGTATTGTTTGAAATAAAAACAACAATCTCGGTAATATATTCATCTTAGTTATGGCTATTCTATCCAATAATGATAATTGTAGATTCTTCCATCTCTCCAAGTCTGTTTCAATTTGTCTTCTCAATTTATAATAGTTATCTTCCTTAATCGTTATACATCTTGCTGTTAAATATACTCCTAAATATCTTACCTTTTTAGTAATCTGAATACCTATTTTTTCCATAAGCTCCCTTTTCTGTTTCTCTGTAATATTTTTCACAAATATTTTCATTTTTTCTTTATTAATTTTCAACCCTGCCACTTCTCCATATTCTTCTATTTGTTCTATTAGTTTTGGCCCTATTTCTAATGGCTCCTCTAAAATAAACACCAAGTTGTCTGCAAATGCCTGTAGTTTATATTCTTATTTCTTGATTCTCATATCTTTTATCTCCTCATTTTGTCTTACTGTATATTTCTGTTTAATTCCTCTAGTGTCAAAACAAATGATAATGGGGATAGAGGACATCCCTGTCTTGTGCCTTTCATAATATTTACCTTCTCTGTCATATCTCCATTTATCATCACCTTTGCTGATTGTTCATGATAAATTGTTTTGATCATATTTACAAATCTTCCCCCCAAATCCATAATTTGTAATTGTGTTATCATAAATTGCCAGTTCACATTGTCAAATGCCTTCTTCAAGAAACATCGCCCTTTGTTTTTCAGGATGTGCTTTGTAATATTCCAAAGTATTCAAAATTATTCTCATATTATCTCTAATCTGTCTCTTAGGTAAAAAAACCATTTTGATCTGTGTGTATAAATTCATTTAACAGTTTCTTTAATCTTTCAGCCATTATTGATGCAAATATTTTGTAATCCTCATTTAACAAGGAAATCAGTCTATAGTTTTTAACTTGTCGTAAATCTGTCTCTTTTTTTGGTATAAGAGTAATATATGCCTCCATCCATGAATTTGGTATCTTCGCTTCTACCATAAGTTCATTAAATACTTCCAGCATTTTCTGTTGCTTCTACTTTTTCTTCCACTTTTGTATTAATTGTTCATTTTCCCATCATCCCCTTGGCATCTTTTAGCTCCCCCTCTACTTTGCCCATTCTCTCATCTACTCTACCAATTCTCTCTTTAAAATCTTCATGCAGAGCTTGTATCATGTTTTTCAATTCCAATTGCATAGTGTTGGTCTTCTCTTGATATGCCATGGTGTCCAATGTTCTCTGGGTCGCCGGACTAGAGGTCGCTGAAGATGCCATTGAAGGCAGATGTGTTGGTGTTTTCTTCATCTCATAGTGTCTTAAAATTCTCTTGATATTTGTAATCCACCAAATTTATAATCCAAGTATGATTTGTAATCCAAATATTTAATCCACCCCATTGGGAGGAACATAAAATAAAACCCACTCAAGGTGAAAAGAAAAAGAAAAGAAAAGAAAACCAAAAACCCAAAAAAATGAAAAAAGAAAAAGAAAAAACTGCACCACAAATTGTAATCCAAATCCAAATCTCACAATTTCTTCTTATTCTTCAGGTTCTTCTTAACCTTAATCCAAATCATGTCTATTTCACCAAAAATTGAAAATAGCAAACAGTGGGGAGAAAGAAAAAAATAGAAAAAAACAAAAAACAAACAAAAATTAAGAATAAAGAACCAACGAAGTCTTGTATATCACAAAAAAAAGAAAAGCAACCAAGAAAGAAAACCAATAATAGAATCCACCACTGACACCAACCAGCTACACAAACTCTTAATTCCAAGTCCATCAACTTATTATTAAAAAATAAAATAAAAAAATAAAAAGAAGAAAAATAGGGGGAGCATGGCCAGCGGAGGGGTGTGCACAGCGTTGCGGCGAGACGACACTTTGTTTGGTGGCTCCCAAAGGAACGTTGACATCTCAGCCGTCAGGGGGTCTTTTTAGACCGAAGCCATCCTAGAGGGATGGTAAACAAAAGGAGTTGCAGTCCGACGAGCACAGGGAAGTTGCAAATTCCCTGGCCATTTCGGAAGAGGCTTCTCAAACTGACGACTGAGAAAGTAGTCATTGCAAGCCGCTACAAACCTTGGGCAGTCACAACAAGAAAGCGGAAGAGAAAGATGTGTGGATAGTCTGGGTGAGATCTTTTATTTTATATATATATATATATTATATTTTCATAACTTCCTTGGAATTGAAGGAAGGAGAAAACGGCTTAAACAGAGGAGGCGGAGGTGCACTTTTTTTAGCCTCTCCACTCCGACTGCATAGCTGCAAGGAGAGCGGGTGGAGCCAAAAAAGAAAGAAGGCTAAAACGGCGTTGGTTTAAAAGGCTGATTTGGAGAATAAAAATAAAAAGCCAGATTGGATATTTTTAAGTTTTTGGAGTTTCAAAACAGGGATTAATAATTAAAATTAAAGTGATTGAATGAATTTTGTTTCTTCTCTGGAAATGAACTATAGTGCCATCTAGAGGCACCAGAGTAAACAGGTCTCATAAACAAAGATGAGAAGTGACCTTGGCAAACTGTGTTGAATTGATAAGAAAGTCTTTTTCCTTTGATTAATAAAGAGTGAAACACTGGGAACTCTGTTGTTTAACATTTGTTGGAACAGTGTAGCTCTTGGAGCATGAAGAAAGAATAACAGAAAAGATTAGATCCATCCCTCCTTGTTATCTTACAGGGTTATTGTTGTGGAGAAAAGAGGTGGCAGAAGATGCATTAGGCATGTTTGCCGCCTTGAGTTATTTATAAAGTAATAAATAATCATGATTGGAAAAACATTCAGCAAGAGATAGGGTTGAATGACTGGAGAATTCAAAAGAGGAAATATGGGTGATTAACATTTGCTGAAATAATAGCACTGAAGTGTCAATTATTTTGTACTAGATAGACTGTACTCTCCTCTTTCCAGTGTGGCTTTTTGACACTAAATCTCAAAGGAAGAAGAAAATGCTTTGCTTCTCATCCAAGAAGCTTCATCAGTTGTGTCACAACTGATGAAGCTTTTTGGATGAGAAGCAAAACGTCTTTTTCTTCCTCAAAGAAAAAACAATCCAGGTGTGTTTTGAAAAAGCACCTTTGAGACAACTATGACCTGGATGACTGAGAATCTCCTTAGAAATTTTGACACTAAGATTGGAAATTTTATGGGGACTGGAAGTATGTACCAAAATATCTTATTATCATAGTTCAGTAAACTTAGTTTTAGCGAATTGCAAAATCATATTATGCAGGTCCCAAGATGTCCATGGAGCATGGAGTTCAAATGTAACACCAGCACCCAAACCTGATACATGGGATTCCAAATCATACCAACCATCATTGGGAATTTCTGAGAAGACAGTAGTGTTGGAGGAGACCAGGATCATACATAGCTAGAGGGTAACATGTTTATTTGTATCATCTGCATCAGTAGATAATTAAGGATACTGTACACCCATCTCAGTGGCACTGATGTAGGTGCTGTCCAGCAATATTTCTTTGTTTCAACAATTTGTTTCTTTAATTTATCATTAGGTGTTTTTTGCAGATTCCTTGCATGAGACCATTTTTGCATGCTTTTTCTGCCCACAAATTATAACATCCCCCAAAATATTCATCTTTCTAAAATTCCTTTAAGATACTTTTTTCCTTTACAAATATGAAAAGTTGCCTTACTAGGAAACTGCCCAGTTGGATCTTAATGCATCCATCCATTCTATTTACATGTTTTTTTTAATATTATGAGATCCATAAGTTATTATATATATTGAGCTGAGCTCTTCCTGGAAAATCTGGAGCCACCAGACCATGTGAGCTGGACCTTATTGGCTCTTATGAGTTCCTCTCACTAATTCTCATGATTTGTAAAAGGTATAGTGTCTCTAGATCTCTGTCAAGTCACATATCTTCTTTACACAATTATCTTAACCAGGCTGGGCTTGGAGTAGAGGTCAGCAAGGGCAAGAAAGGCGATAAGACTGAAGTTGTTGAATGAAGCCAGATCCCATTTCCCAAACTACACTGTTTCCGAATCTACTGCTGAACCAATTGTTGAGGAATATCAATTCTGCATCCAGTGAGTACAGAAGGTCAACAGGTAAATCTTTTATTCAGCAATGATTGTTTGAGCTGCTCTGCAGAAACAAACATTGGGAGGGTTGTGTACTATGAAGCGTGCATAGCACAGTGTATCCATTTCTCAATGGTTTAATATATGAATTTGCTTTCTAGAGTTAAACTTTACATTTTTTTTGCACAAAGACAGTTATTTCCCTGTATGGTCTTTTAAAACTCTAAAAAGTCATTCTCCAATCCTAGAATATCATGGCATGGATACTAATTTATTACTTGGCTTCCTTGTTTGCTGATGTCTTCTTAGAGATAAGACTCTTTATTTCTCCCTAGAAGAGATTGTCTTAGGAACATCTGAACAAAAACTTCTAAGCACCTGCACAGTATTTATCAGAAGTAAATGAGTAGGTAAATGCTTTTCGACAGGTATTTCTGGGAAGGATGGAAGATCTTGCAAATTGACCTTTTAAGCAAGTTCTCTGCCACCCCAACTTTAGAAATCAAATATTGGTGAGAAGAAGCAAGTTAAAGACTCAGTAACTGTAATAAATGATGAATAAAAATTAATTAATATTGGCAAAATAGAGCATTTGAATGCTATCTATTTCTCTGTCTTCGCTCTAGATAAGTCATCATTTAGTTTATCCATACCTACAAAATACTGTTTTCCAAAAAATGAAAATCAGAACAGCCAGGAAGATGGGAGGCAATAAAAACATACATGATGGGTAATGCAATTCAGCTCCGAATCAAACCTTGATCCGAAATAATTCAAAGAACTTACTGAATCCAAAAGCTGCGGGATATCGACCTGATAACAAAATACACCACAGCCCATTGCGCATTCTTAAAGCGAGCGGTTGTTGAGGGTTGCGCAGCCCCAGGGTGTCTATTTGAGTCGTAGCGGACAACGCGCCAAGGTGGAGCGTGGGGACTCCAGAAAGGTCAAGCTTGGAGGGAGGGCCTAAGGCACGGAGGAGGAGGTAGGACTCGCCTTCTCCTGCCAAATTAGGCTGTGGTCACGGAATAAGGCTTAGCAAGAGCAAGCGAGGATGCCGGAAGGCACGCGTGGGGCCACCCAGCCCATGAACTAGAGCCGAGCCGCACGTCCCGCGGGAGTGGAGGCCTGCGGCAAGAGAACGGGCTGAGGTACAGCCTTTGCCAGAGCCGAGCAAGGGAGCGCTGTGCCTCTGAGGGGTGGATCTAGGCGCTGGTTCGCGGGGCGGCTGGAGTAAAATTCGAGCGGCGTCCTCCGGCCAGCGCCAGCGTTCGAGGCAGCAGCTTGCGGGATAAAAGGCGGCAGCGGCGGCGGCGCGAAGGAAGGAGAGAGAGAGCGGCTCTTGCGCCGCTGCCCTCAGGATGTCCGCGCACAGCCTGCTCAACAGCGTCTTCTCGTGCTCCTCCTCGCCGGCGGCTGCCGGCAGTCCTCCACTCTGCTCCAAGAGCTTGTCCAAGCGGGGACTTCGCCAGACTCGCAGTCTGGACCCCGCCGTGATCGGCCGCTCCGGCGGGGAAGAAGGGACGGCGCTGGAGAGTTCAGCCCGCTCCGCGCGGGCCAAAACGACGAGTGGTCCTTCGGCCGAATATTTGGCGGCCTTTTCTTCGCGCGCCCTGCTGCGCCCGCCCGGCGGGGGGCAAAGCGCCTTCTCGCTCTCCGTGCCCAGCACGCCCCTCGATAAGTCGCCCTCGGGCAGTTTCCACTTTGATTATGAGGGCCCTCGAGGCAAGAGGCTAACGGCGTGGGAGCTGCCTTTCTTGGCGCGCGCGCCCTCAGCCTCGGCTCTCAGCGGCGGCTATGGGGGCAGCGGGGCCAACAGCATCTTCTTTTCCCCCAGAAAGTGGCTCCAGCAGAGGAAGGGACAGCATCTGCCCAGCAGTCACGCCTCTTCCTACGTAGTGTGGAAAGCCGAGGTAGGAGCGTTGTCTTTAAAGCTTAGATTAATCATTGACCCTCTCACCACAGTCGAGTAACTTTTCAGTTAGGAGCTATAGTGGAGCTGATGTGTTGAGGATTTTAAATTAAAATGTCCTGGTTTATGAACTCTGCTGACTTTAGGTAATTATCCTCATCTGGGAAAAGGAGTTGATAATCTTGTCTCAATAAAGGAGAATATTTGTAGCTCAGGGTTGAAATAAGGGGTCTTTGGTGCTCTCTAAGCTCCATGGTTGTTTTCTTGCAAAGGTTTCATTTACTCAAACTGCACTGATGATGGTTACCTAGCTTGGGTAATGAAACGTCTGTAAGAAAACAACCAAGCTCAGAGAACACTGAGGATCCCTCAATCTTGCCTCAGTTATAGAACAGGTTTGTAATTCTCAAGGTACCATATATGGAACTATATTAGTATTTGAAACTATTAGACAAATGCATAATGATCTTTGCAATCTAAAATGGATCCAGAACAGGATGGAGAACCTTTAACCCGCCAGATGTTTGTTGATTCAGCAGTCTCAGTTAACATGATGAATGGGTGTATGGGTGTTGCAATTCAGCCCAAGGAAGCACATGCTTCAGATACTGTACTTGCTGAGAATATTGTTGTCCCATGTTGAGTGAGGGAATGTTCATCCTTCTCCATCATAAGAGTCTTCAAAAACATATTTTATCAGTATCAGGTTTACCTGGATGTGTGCCTTAAATATGGATACTTCATTTTCCCCTCTTTCTACCTTTCCCACAGGTTTATTTGTTTAATTGTGTTTAAACTTTATCCTGAGAGTTTAGTATGCCTGTGTAACTTGAAAGTTTTTCTTCCTATATCAAGTTATTCTTTCTTGTTGCCAGGTTGCATCTCTTTGGTGATGTAATGGCATTACTGTGTTCTGTCCTAATTACACATTGTTTACAAAAATAATGGATAACATAAAATTGAGTGTTCAAAGAAAAACTCACCTCCCAAAGCATACAATTAATGTGCATAAATTGCAATTAGATTATTATTGTCTAGTCACACTGAATATAGTCAAATATATAGCAATAGGTAAGCAAAATTCTGCAACATAACAAACTAATAGGAAGAAGGCACCAAGATGGATAGGTTTTTTTTTAAAAAAAGCCATTAACAGCAAATCATAAATCTAATGACAAAAGAAAGAGGACAACAGAAGTTAATATATACTGTAAATGACATTTTTATTAATAATTTGGATAAAGAGATGGGATAATCTTACCAGATTTGCCGATGGCACATACAAGATAGAATACCTAATACTACAAAAACAAAATTCAATATGATCATGAGAAGCTGAAGGATGCATTGAAAATACAGAATGAAAAATTAGTAGAAACAAATGCAGATTTAAATTCACTTTGTAATTTATAGGACATCCAAATCCACCAAGACTCTGGGCAGCTTACAAATTTTAAAAGTAAAGAACATTATTAAAAGAATAAAGATAATAGACCCTCTTTCCCCCACAAAAAGTGAGCCTAGAACGGCTTAAGAAGCACAGATTAACGGCAAGAGTATGGGTGATGGATTCCTGGTCAGATAGTAAATCTGAAAGAAATCTTGGAATAGAGCTTGGTTACACACTTAATGAGTCAGTAATGTGACATGGATGTAAAGTACGTAAAGGATTATCACATGGAAGAAGGATATGATTTGTTCTCTGAACTGCCAGAGCACAAATTACAAAATCATGGTCTTAAGCTGCAGGAACATAATTTTCATTTGAGTGTTAGCAAAAAATAATAAGCATAGTCTGACAGTGGAGTCATTTACCTAGACAGTGGCAAGATCCTCTTTGTGTTTGAGCAGATCTGTATCTGGAAGGCTTTAAACTGGATTTCCTAATTTTCTGAACTCAATAATTTTAACTCCATACCTAAATGGCCCTTTCCAACTACAGTATGTGAATCTAACATACTTGATTAGCTATAACTTCCCCCAGTCTCCCTGAGTTTGCACATATACATGCACCCACCAGCGCCCTTCTTCCCTGGCCACCCTGCCCTTGCACATATACATCCTGTGACCTCTTTCCCCAATACCCTAATAAAATATAGTGCATTTCTATTACAGCAGCATATCGTTTCAGTAAAGTGGATAAAATCTATTTAATCTAGGACTTCCTACTGAGCTCTCCCTTTTGTTCGCCTCCTTTTCCTTCACTATAAAGCCAGGGGTGAATCTACATCTTATTGGATGAATGTGGTGCACCCCCCAAAATCCACTAGCCTGTAATTTCTAAAAGAAATATATCCCCCTGGCTGGCCTGAGAAAAGGAGAGAACAGTTTGCCACATCCTTCTGTAGCCATTTTTGGCAATGCCTTCACAGCCCTCTTAGCATGGGCAGAGTAAGAAGTCTCCTAGCCAGTACTGGCAAGAAAGAGAGGAAAATGGCAATGGTATCGTCTCTGACTGTGTAGAAGAAGATTGCTAATCTCTGTTATAGGTAATACAGTATATATAAGAATTTTGAACATAAAACTACTACAAATATGTAAATGCTGATGTGTTCTGCATAGGCAGAATTACTTATGCATTTAGGCTAAGGATCTAATTAATTTCATTTATAAAATAAACGTAGCTCAGTTGGCCATAATGATAAATCTAAACCCTTAGTTAGGTAGAACCTTTATTAATTCAATTAAAAGGTCATCCCAAAACAGTGAACTTTACTTTAGGGTAGATTAGAAAAAACAAGCAGGTAGGCATTGAACTATGAGTTTAGTTGTCAGCTGGAACGAGGAAGAAAGTTCAGGCATTGATGTTAAGCTCTGGAGACTTCTGTGATTATTTCTGTATGAACATAGGGCTGAGACTTACTCTCCGTTGTGCAAAAAGGAAAATCCAGCTGCTTCCCAGACCTATCTTTATCTTTAGACAAAGCCAATAGTAGTTCTTTTAATTGGAAAAAAGAAAAAGCAGAGTAGGGAGGAATCAGAACGGAGGTTGTTTTTATTTTGGGTGATGAACTAGATTAAATGGAAAGAAGGACAATGAACTATCGTATTTTTCGGTCTATAAGAGGCACATCCCCCCCAAAGTGGGTGGAAATGTCTGTGCGTCTTATAGAACAATGTTGCTGAATCACGCCCACCCGCCAGCTCCCACCCTTTGGCCATTTTCGGCCTCCGTGCGCCCCATTTTCGGCCTCCGTGTCCCCGTTTTCGGCCTCCATGTGCCCCATTTTCGGCCTCAGCGCGTCCCATTTTCAACCCATTCCAGGCAGCGGCGATCCCTGCCATCTGGAACGGGCTGAAAATGGGATGCACGGAGGCTGAAAATGGGGCGCGCAGAGGCCGAAAACAGGATGTGCAGAGACAGCGATAGGTGCCGGCGATCCCTGCAGCCTGGAACAGCTGATCGGCGGTATTCTGGGAGGCTGACCCAAGTGCCAATCAGCTGCTTGTGCTAAATCAGGCTGCGATAACATGCTGAAGCTAACCAGGCTGCTGCAAGGACGCTAGCCAGATGAATACCGATGGATGCTGGGAGGCAGAGGCAGATTTTTTTTTCTTGTTTTCCTCCTCAAAAGCTAGGTGCATCTTATGGTCCAGAGCGTCTTATAGTGCAAAAAATACGGTAGTTATTTATTAAAAGGTTCTTGTAGGATTTGCAAGTGACAATGTTCCTAAAAGTATAGAAGCTTTTTAAAAGTTCTAAAATGTGTTCTTTCATTAAACATATGCTTTTTATTTGTTCATACAACTTCTTAAAAGACATACCAGGGAAAATTACTGGAAATTATATTCCTCATCCATATTTTATTTATTTATTTAAAACATTGCTCATCTTATATTGAACTCAGGGGAGTCCCCAGTCAGCAATTAAAAACAACATAATACAAAAATACATTAAAATGATAAACATTAAAAAAAACTGGCAACAAAGTTAAACTTTCAACATAAAGTCCCTCATAAAATCCTCTCACTTGAAGGAAATGCCAGGTCTTTGGTGCTTTTTGGAAGGTTAGGAGGAAAAGGCCTGTTGAACTTCAGGGGAAAAGTATATATAGGGCAGGAGCTGCCACACTAAAGGCATGCTTTCTAGCTCCCAATGATGGCAATGTTAAAGGGAAGAGATTAGAAACGTGCCCATCTCATCTGAACTAGTAAGGGAGAGCTAGTCCTGCAGATCCTGTTTCCATGTAGGGCTTCACATCACTTCTAGTAGCAGGTTGTTCTTTAAAGTTCTGTTCAAAGGTGTGTTTTCTATTTGTAGACTCAATTTATTCCATACATAGTTGAAATGAGCATACAGAATCCTTCTTACACTGTGAATGCATAAGAGTAACCACTAATAACCCCGCTAGGCTAATTATTTCTGCTATATTCAAGTTACTGTTTAAAAAACAAAAATTTTCACAACAGTAATGAAGTAATGAGGCTGACATTTATTTTTATTTATTTATTTATTTGTCAAAATGTGTACAAGATAACAGGTATGATATAAACATAAACAAAAGCAAAGTAGGTATAGGTAAATTTGGACAATAGGACAGTAGGACAGGGACGGTATGCACGATGGTGCCATTGACATCCATAAATACCTGAGCTTCTCCTTTAAAAAAATATGAAAGTAACATGTATTATAACTCTGCCTCAGACTGCAACAGTTGGAAATCTTCATCAGTCCATGCTAAATTCCAGACATTTAATAATAGTGTCAACAGTTTTGTGCGCCAGTTGCAGGCATATGCTGAGATTGTCAAGAAGAGGATTTTGGAACTGCCATCAACAATGTATCCTCACATGAAAACCAAAGAGCTGCATCTATATGTCTCCCATCTAAAATGTACCATACTGTCTGTTTTGACTTCAGAATATTCTTTTGTAAGAAATGATTTGTAAAATATATTCATAAAAAAGAATTTTTACAAGACAGTAAAATAAAACAGCTGTCTGATTTTAGAGTTTTGATCACTAATATTTCACAACAAATCTGATCAGATGTTCAACTGTCTGTTTTCTTTTTTTTTACATTGAACTGCTTATATCAGGTAGCCTCTTTGGGGGAAAAAACCTGCATACTGTTGGACTTATAATATCAATGTGAATTTTCAGCTTTTCAGGTTTTTCTTTCGCAGATACAATGATCTTGAGAGAGGATTTCCCTGGTTCTTGGGGTAATGTTTTAAAAAATGTCTTTATTGTGGTCAACATTATAAGAAGTCATACAACATTATAAGAAAATACAAAGTTAAGGAGGAGGAGAGTGCATAAAATACTAAAAATGGCTATTAAATAACTGACATTTATAGTGCATAATAAGTATAGTAAAATATACTTAAGCACTATCTTACTGTCTAAGATAATCAAGGATAAATGGCTGTTAATTGCAGATAAACTCTACAAAATTACATGGGAAATGTGGATGCATTCAACATTAGTTTGATTATGTTTATTATTTAATTCCATTTATATGCAGTCTAAATTGCAGTAGAAGGCACACAACAATATAGTAAATACAAGTTAAAAACAACAGCAAATGAAGAAAAATCAGCTACAACAAAAAGCATTAAGAAGCCCTGCAGAGAGTAAGGAATATTATGTGGATGAAAATATGCCAGCTGTGTTGCCAAAATGACAAGAGGCAAAACATATTTTAAGTCCACAACAGCCAGATAATATTTGAAAGCAGCTCATACAGACATCTCCCAAATTCACTGAGCTATAAGTAGGAAAAGGAAGTATTGTTACGAAGAAGCTCTCTAAAAATCACTGTACAACAGAGCAAAAATCAGTAATTGAGCTATGCTGACTCTTAGAAACAGATTCTGTTAGCATAAGGAATCTTTTAAATCTAGGATTTCTTGGAGTAAGATTTGCATGATACCGTATGAAGCACAGTAGTACAAAATGCTGTTGAACGTGAACAGAAACGTCCAAACGCAATTTTATTTGTACTGGATAACAGCAGTGAAACTGACGACATCACTACAGTTCGTGACATTATCATTAACTCTCAGACAACAACCTTCTCCCCTGATGAAATCATTGAAATCTCAAGAGATGGCCCTGAGTTCAAATATAGTGATGGCTCAGTGGCCCCCCGATTCTGCAGAGTCATATGCAAAAACGAAACCAGCAAACACAAATTTATTCACACAATAAATTCCATCGCCAAAAATGACACTAACTACAACAAACTTCGCTCAAGACCAGACCTATCCATTCTACAAAGAATCCGGTCCCGTGAACTCCACCAAGATCTAAAAAGACGTCAAAACAATGGTGAGACTGACTTATATATAGACTACTATGCAGACTGTATCAAAAGTAAATCCCACAACCCACATCCTAACATCCAACTCCCCATCATCCAAAACTAGGCACGCACGCCCCAAACTACCTCACTACCTGCCACTACTACTGCCACTAATGACTTTAACTACCTCACTACTCCTACTGACCTAACTAACTCACTACCTGCCACTCCTACTGCCACTCCTACTACTACTGACCTTAGATGCAAGCTACTTAATGCAAGAAGTCTTGTAAATAAACTGCCTGAATTCTTCCTCCTATTAAATACAACCACTTTCGACATTATATTTGTCTGCGAAATGTGGCTGAATGCATCCCTCCCTGACTCCATTATCGTAGAACAAAATTATCATGTTTACCGGTCTGATCGAGAACTCCGAAGAGGAGGCGGTGTTGCTATCTTTTACAAAAAGTCCCTAAATCTAAAAAACATCCAAGTTACACACAAACTTGCTCTTCCGGAGACCAAAATCTGTGAGCTATCTTTAAACACTTTGAAGAGACACAAATATTACAATCAGCTATTTATCTTTGCCAATAACAAATTTAACAAGGTTAGGGAAGCAAGAGATTATTTCTATTCTTTTTATTTGGAACTCTATATCTGATATTTGAAGGGAAAATTTAAGGACGTAGTTCCATTGCTGTTGAATTTCATTTGTATATTAAAATTTATGGGTGAAGGATGCATGTGATCAAGTTTTGAATTGGGAATAACATTTACTTGGATATGGTTTTACTAAGGTATAGTGTCAAAAAGTTAGAGTTTCATGTAATACAATAAACTTTTGAAAAAGGGTATGCATAGGTGTGGAATTTCTGAGCAGTTAGATTAAATGAGAATAGCTTTTGGAGGAAAGAAATAAATTTCATATTTTCTTCCCTGTTACGATAGGGAAAGGAAAATTATGGCTCTGAAGTGAACTCCTGAAGGCTAATATCCCTGAATTTTTAAAATCCTAGAAGTCACTGCACCTAAAAGGATATTTGGAAGAATTTAGTTACATCAGAAAAAGTGCTTTTTCTCCCATCTAAATAAATCTCAGCTGTGGCTTCAAAACAATCAGAACCTCTTAAAATATTCTAGATGCATGTGGAGGGATTATTCAGAGGCTGAATAATATAGTAGACGTTCTTACCTGAACCTAATCCTCACTCCAGTACTTTATATCTGTTCGTTTGTTCAAATCTCTCCACTTTTATGCCACTGGGTTATTTTCCTTTGAACTTTCTATTGCTTCATTGGTTTATATTGGTTGAAAAGAAAAACAAACATGCTAAATTTTACAGGAATGTTTCTAAACTTTATGAGTCAATATTTTTCTGCATATTTTGGAAGACACCCGCCCCCAACAGGTTTTCAGAAATACTTGCTATGATTTAAAGATGGCTCTATTTCCTGCTTTGTAACTGATAAGGTCCAAATGAACAAGCTTCCTATTTGATAGATGTTCACATGAATGGGATGTGTGCTCCCCCTGCCTAAAAGAGGAAGTTATAAGACCATTATTGAACAGAGCCTTTATTTGACCTGAGAGGTATATACAATTAAAGATTGGTCTCAAATATTCTGTTTCTGGGAAGGTATATTTCATATGACTCTGATTATTTGAATCCGTTTCAAGCCAAATCCATACATCTGTTTTGCAGTGTTCACTTCCAGTCCTTGAATTGGCAGGAAAACATACTACCTGAAATCTTGGTGCCCCTAAAGTATATTATTTTTAATAATTAATTTCTGTTCAGATGAAGTTAATAGTTGCCAATGGTGCATACATTGTGCATAGCTAGAGAAATGAACAGAAATGTGTCTGTTTGTTGGGACATATATATTGCAACATTGGTGACTGAGTTGGATTGTAGAGATGTTATATTTGGCCATATATATATTAAATTTGTCTTCTCATAAATAACACTTTAAAAAATAACAGGTATTGTTCCTTTTCTCAAAACAAAATACAATACCACACTTGAAGCGCTTCATTAACTCCAGTGGCATCAGTGAAAAGTATTGGTCTCATATTTCTTTTCATTGTCTCAGTTCTCTGAAAAACTGAAAAAATATTTCTCCAGCAGGAAATGTTTTTCATTCTGTCATGTTATTTGCTTCCCATGGTATTATTTCTAATTTACTGAATAAACGTTTCAGTTGTATTCCCAAAGATTCCTAGGTATTATAGAAATGTCAGTATATATAGCTCAGTCCTGTTTTCAGAATATATGCAAACTTTTATAGGGACTGGAAGCACTGGAAGATTGTAAGCTACATGAAGCATGATAGATGAAGGACTAAGAGGAAATATATCCTGGTATAATTTGCTTGCGGATTAAAAAAAATAGTCCAATAACATCACTTTGTACGTATTTTATAAATGATGAATGAAGTATTTTCTCCTATTTTTTAAAAGCCAAGCTTTCAAGTAGAGTGGATAAAAATAGATGATTTTTTAAAAATAAAATGAAATAAAAATCGGATTTTTTACATTTAAATTGGATTTTTTTATTTTTATCAAATTTATTTTAATAAAATGCTTTTGGAGTAAAAATCTATCTAAAGATAGTTTTCTATTTAAGATACCCGTATTTTTGGGAGTATAAGACGCACCGAAGTATAAGACGCACCTTAGTTTTGGGGGAGGAAAACGAGGGAAAAAGGCCTCTGCTCCAAGCAATTTGCCAAACAGCAAACAGCACAGATAATATACACTGTTTGCTGTGTATTTCTGTGCATGTGTGCCTGACCCATAGAAATAGCAAAGAATTGGAGAAATGTACATTATGCCAGAAAGTTTTCTTAAATGTAGTCACACAAACTCTTCCCAATTATTTAAATAGATCTACTCCAAGGTAACTAAACTCTAATACTAAACAGGACACTGTTACATTTCATACTATACTTGTACAGAGCTGTTAAAATTAATTAAAATTTCTGGAAGTATACATTATTCTCTATTATTTAAAAGAAGATACAATAGCACTGGGCCTCTTCAGAGCAAGCATTTATTTTAAAAAGCTTCTTTATTTTGTTAAGTTGTCTAGATTTACAGGGATCTCCAACCTTGGCAACTTTAAGACTTGTGGACTTCAACTCCCAGAATTCCACAGCCAACAAAGCTAACAAAGCTGGCTGTTGAATTCTGGGAGTTTATTTATTTATTTATTTATTTATTTATTTATTTATTTATTTATTTATTTATTTATTAGTGACATTTATATACCGCCTCACAGTGCAAGCACTCTCTAAGAGGTTTACACCACTAAGCAATGTATATTTATATTGCCCCCAACAATCTGGGTCCTCATTTTACCTACCTCGGAAGGATGGAAGGCTGAGTCAACCTTGAGCTGGTGAGATTTGAACCGCTGACCTGCGGATCACAGTCAGCTAAAGTGGCCTGCAGTACCCCACTCTAACCGCTGCGCCACCTCGGCTCATAAATTGTTGAAGTCCACAAGTCTTAAAGTTCCCAAGGTTGGAGACCCCTGGCTCTAGAACAATAATAAAGCAGTCTTTAAAAATAAGTCTAATAATTTGAACATTCTACAGACATTTATAGTTATTTACTTACCCCCTTGCATCCAGCAAAAAATAAAAATCTGCGTGTCTCTCTCAGCTATTTGCCTCTTTGCAGTTAGTTTCACTTTCATTTTCCCACGTGGCAAACCTAATCAGCTGTATGTGACTTGCTTGGCTTTACAGGCTCTTCCCTCTTTGCTGCAAACAGGTAAATTGCTGGAAGACAGAGGCCAAAGGGTGGGGGTGGCTGGGGCTGCATTCGGTGTATAAGACGCACCCAAGTTTTCACCCTCTTTTGGGGGGTAAAAAGGTGCGTCTTATACTCCGAAAAATACAGTACATAAATAATTTAGTTTACTCAGCATGAAATGGAGCTTAGTTATGTAGCATGAGGCTGTATATTCTGCAATATTTACATTTTTGGTAAACTCATTCAATGAATCCAAGCTCTGCAAGCTAAATAGGAAACCTTAATTCTCCAGTGGGATTGCAGGATAGGCCAGGAATGGGTGTTAACCTGGTCCTTCTGCCTAGAGACTGAGTCATCATTTTTACAGCCATGCCTCCTTGCCTCTCCTTCAGGCTCCAGTTATCTACTCAGTCCAGCCTGAGAGAGACACTTTTTTGGTTGGCTGTCAGTCTTGAGGCAAAAGGACTTGGAATTTGGAATTTCTTGGACTTTGTTGTTTGCTGTGGAGAGTTTGTCAAAAGAGGTTAAGGTCTGAATTGAGAATACGCGGGCAGAGAGTGTTTTGACAGGTCGTGCTGGCCGTTCCAGCTTGCTGGCTTGCCACTGACATTTTAACAGTGGATTCGCACCCAAACTGCTTCTCCTGTCATCGGAGGCTGTTTGACAAGTCGTGATCCATCGCCGATCTTTTAAGCGTGGATTCGCGCTCTACTTGCTGATTCTGCCATCGGAGGCTGCTTGACTAGTCGTGCCACCATCGCAGATACTTAAAAGCAGCTTCGTTCCTTAGCTGTCTGCCCAACCATCGGGAATCGTCTGACAGGTCGAGCTGTCACTGGCCGCATTTTGAGCGTGGTTTTTTTGTGCTTTAGCAATCTGCTCGAACAGGAGCAAGGCTTCTGACATTTAAAAGCCGGATTGCAGAGGATTACTTCGGAGCTGGCTGCCCTGGGTCCATCCCAGCTAACCGCCCGTACTTAGTGCTTCTCAAAGGAGATCGCTGGAGTGTGAGCTGGCTAATCCATGGGCTTCCTGGCACAGCCACCACCTCTTTAGCGACATTAAGCTCCGGAATTGCTGGGTCCCTGCCTAGTTCAGCTAAGCATATCCTCAGAGCTTAAATCTGAGCCTGCCTTGCTGCTTGTTAATTGAGGCTGTCAAAATGGCTGATTACCCTGCCAGGTCAGAGGAGCGTGCCTCTTCCTCTGTATCAAAAAAGACCCAGTCTGGGTCAGACAAGGGCAGTAAAAAGGGCTCAAAATCATCCAAGCCCAAGGAAACTTGTGCCTCTAAGGCTGAGTTAAAGGATCAGGAGAGAAGGCAGAAAGCCTTAGAGAAGCAAATAGCTAAAGAGCAAAGGAAGTAATCTGCCAAGCTATCAATGCCTGACCCTGCTTCGGCTTCTATTTCTCGCCCTGCTGTTTCTGAACCAGCCATCCAGGGATGTTTGGCTCCCCAATCTTGGCTGACAGGGCGCTCGTGAACCGTCTCCTTCACCTGCATTGCCTCTCATAGCAGAAGCAGGAGAAGATCCCTTTAGCTGTCTTGCTCCAATCAGATGGCAACCAAACTCCTGTCGAGCCCAAATCCCTCCTGAGTCTACCTTTACACCAACAGCCACTGGTTTGCGACAAATGGAAGCTCAGGAGCTGGATCTCCCTGAGAATATTAAAAACTATATTTCTTAGGCAATTTCCAGGGGTATTTCAGAGGCATGGCAACAACATTCCCAGCCAGCTCATATGGCTACAAATCTGCCCCAACAGCAGGCGGCTCAACCTGTATTGCATTCTTTTGAGCATCAATCATCTAGCTGCTCCATTGGGAGCAAGGAATCCAGTCTAGACAAAGGGGCCCTGGGAGACCTGGACTTGTCTGAGGATGAGGGTTTCACCCCATATGCCCCTGCATTCTCTAGCCTCTTTCCTTCGGGGTTGTTTAAGGCTTTATTATATAAGGCAAAAACCACGGCTCAATTGGGTGAGGAGCCTTCTTCCATAGGGCACAGCCTCCCTTCTCAAGGTCCAGAACGGGATCTCTTCTATGCCCCAGTATCTGAACAGGACTTCATCCCTGTTCCGAGCCTGTTCCTCAATGTAGTACAATTGGCAGTGTTACCCACACCCAGCCTTAACGACAAATGGTTTTACAATATGGGGCCCTCCCTGTCCCAAATTCTGCAACCACCTGATGTGGATGGCCCAGTGGTGACCCTCTCTTCCCCTACTCCGTCCTTATCAGAAGACGTAACAGAGAGCTTAAAGGCGGAAGATAAAAAATCCGAACTGTCCCTCAGGAAGGCGCACCAAGCCACAGCCTGTACGGTTAAGGCCTCATCAGCGACCTCTTTCTTTAACCGGACATCGCTCCTGTGGTTCCGCCAGCTCCAGGCTAAGGTCTCAACCCAAGAGGTGTGCATTCACCAAGACCTAAACAAATTAATAGCGGCTACCCAATTCTCTGCCGATGCTACTCTGGATGCTGTCAAGTACGCATCCAGATCTCAGCCACCTCAGTTACAACTAGGAGGCTTCTTTGGCTCCATCAGTGGCAGGCGGATGCCAAAACCAAATGGAGGCTAGTTTCTGCTCCATACTCGGGCAGTACGCTATTCGGAGAATCGCTGGAACCACTCTTAATAGAAAACAAGGAGAAAAGGAAAATCTTACCAACATCCTTGAGAAGGGCAGATCGTCATCCAACTCTGTTTGGCCGCAGGTATGCCTTTCGTCCCTATGAAACAGAGAGGAATCAATATCAGATTTTACTCATCTAGACAGCACCGCCCGCCAGACTGGTCTGGTTTTCAGGACAGATCTTGGCAGACTTTCCAGAGTAGACAGCCCTTTCGAGGTATGGGAGGTCGCCAGTTCCGCAGACAGAAATAAGACCCAGGCCAATCTGCCTATTGGAGGACGTTTGGCCCTCTTTGTACATCGGTGGGAGGAAACCATAACTGATACTTGGGTAATCAATGCAGTGAAATTCGGCCTTCCTCTGGAGTTCCTCTCCACTCCCCCGAACTACTTTGTGCGTTGCCCTGTTTCTTCTAACAATGTTAAACGGGGCCTCATGAACTTCGCCATGCAACATCTTTTGGAGATTGAGGCAATGGAACTAGTCCCAATAGGAGACAGAGGGTTTATTCAATCTTATTTGTAGTGCCAAAGAGTTTGGGAGGGTGGAGAGCGATCTTAGACCTTAAACGACTTAACTCCCATCTGATCTACAAAAGATTTAAAATGAGTTCCCTCCGCTCAATCCTGGAAAGGATCTGACCTGGCGACCTCCTAACCTCCAGAGATTTAATGGAGGCCTATCTCCATCTTCCTATTTTGCCTAGTCACCGCAAGTACCTCCAGTTCTGCTATGCAGACCAGCACTTCCACTATAGGGCCCTGCCATTTGGTCTGGCCTCAGCTCCCAGATACTTCACTAAGGTTCTGGCGGCCCTAGCAGCTCACCTGAGATCCATCCCAGTGAGACTGCAATGTTACCTAGATGATATCTTGGTGCAGGCCTCCTCTCCCTCCAGGGCGATGGAGGACCTCCGATTGACAATGCAGACCTCTTAGAGGAACATAGTTTCTCCATTAATCATAAAAAGAGCCACCTCACACCCACCACCCGCCTGGTTCACCTGGGCACTGTTATTGACACTGTCAGTGGTGAGGTCTTCCTATCTCAGGAGAGGAAGGATAGCATAGTGGAGCTGATTCAACAGGTAGTGCATTCTCCCAGGGTTCCCATGGCCACACTCTCCTGCTTGCTTGGCATGATGGTGTCATGCATGGGGATTGTTCCCTGGGCCAGATTGCATGCACGGAGCCTTCAGTGGTTCATTCTGCTGCTACAGCGGTCGAACAGATCTAATTCCTTGGTCAGGGTTCGGGTTCCTCCCCCAGTCCTACAGTCCCTACGCTAGTGGACCTCTTCAGCACTTAGTAAGGGTTCTGTCTTTCGGGAGCCCGAGCGCATCACCCTTACAATGGATGCCAGTCAATGCCTACTGAACCACCTGGCCCAAGGCTGATGGTCCCCAATTAATTAATAACATTAATTGGTTGGAACTATGGGCAATCCATCTGGCCATCTGCCATTTTCAGGCCCTACACAAAGGGCACCATGTCCTAGTACTGACTCATAACGTGGCAGCTAAAGCTCATGTCAACCATCAGGGAGGCACTCACTCTCTTCCCCTCATGGATGAATCATTGCTCTTAGGGAATTGGGTGGAGTCAAATCTCTTATCAATCAAGGCGGAGCATATAGCCGGTTCCTCGAACACCCAGGTAGACTGCCTGAGCAGACTTACGGTGGACCACACGGAGTGGAGACTTCATCTGGATGTCTTTCAGGACATTTGCAGCAGGTTCGGGCATCCAAGCATGGATCTCTTTGCAGTCATCTCAGAACGCTCAACTCCCTTGTTATTTCACGAGGTTCAGGTCCCCAGGAGCTGAAGGGACCAATGCCCTATGATGCAAATGGCTGACGGGCTTGCTATACACCTTCCCTCCTCTGCCTCTGATCCTGGCAGTAATATGGAAGTTGATCGCGGAGGAAGCAGAGATCATCCTCATCATCATATTGGCCCAGGCGTCCGTGGTTTGCAGACCTGGTGGGCCTGTCAGTGGCTCGTCCCTGGAGGATCCCTCTGGAGAAAATCTCAGCCAGGGGACCCTACTCCATCCGGAGCCTCAGTGGCTCCACCTAACTGCCTGGCTCTTGAGAGGGACCTCCTGAGGCAGGACCTCTTCTCCGCCAAGGTCATCGGGACGATTCAGGCTGCCAGGCGTTCATCCACGAACAGGATCTACGATGCCACCTGGGTAAGTTTTACCAGATGGTGTTCCCGTGGCCTCATTGTACCCACCTCTGCATCTGTGCCGCAGGTGCTGGACTTCCTACAGGAAGGACTAGACAAGGGGTTGTCCCACAGCATACTCCACAGACAGGTGGTGGCCCTGGCCATGGTTTTAACCTGTCGTGGCCAGGTTTCCCTCACTCATCACCCACTCATCCGGACTTTCTACAGGGCGCGGCCAACCTGCGGCCACTGGTGGTCCATTGCTACCCGTCTTGGGACTTACCCAAGGTCCTGCAGGCTCTTATGACCATTCCCTTTGAACCCCTTCGAGCAGTGAGCCTCAGACATTTAACCTTAAAGGTGGCATTCCTGGTCGCAATTACATCTGCCAGACGCATATCAGAACTTGCATCCCTATCGGTCAGAGAAGACCTTTGCATATTTCAATCTGATAGAGTTATCTTCCACCTGGATCCCTCTTTCATCCCGAAGGTGAACTCCTGGTTTCACTGGGCCCAGGAGATCATCTTACCTAACTTCTGTCCTCGGCCTTCCCATGCCTGGGAATGGAGTGGCATACTTTGGATGTAATGAGGGCTCTCCATATATACATTAGTTGGACATCCTCCTCAAGGCGGTCGGAGGCCCTATTCGTATCTTTCCAGCCAGCATCAGTGGGAACCAAGATCTCTTCCTCCACGATAGGCTGCTGGATCTGAGCTTGTATAGCAAAGGCATACGAGATGCACTCCCTTCCCTTACCGAGGTGAATTACCACGCATTCCACAAGGAGTGCTGCCACCACAGTGGCCTGGTCAACACAGGCATCCCTAGAGGACATCTGCAGGGTGGCCATCTGGGCCTCTCCTTCGCCTTTTATTAGGCACTATAGTTTGGATGTGTTTGCTTCAGCAGACGCTTCCTTTGGTCGGAGAGTGCTCCAACAGGTGCATAGAGCAGCGGGCACTCCAGCCCCAACGGATATCCACCCTTAGGACTGACATGCTTTGGTATGTCCCATTCCTGGCCTATCCTGCAATCCCACTGGAGAAGGGGCATTGGTCCTACCTGAACGCCTTTTCTCAGTGGAGGTTGCAGAATAGGCCAGTCCAACCCTGAAGGCCATAGGGTCTGGAGCCAGTGGGGGTACTAATATCTGGATCAGAATTCTTGCAGCTGTGCCATCGTTGATAACTGGAGCCTGAAGGAGAGGCAAGGAGGTGTGGCTGTAAAAATGATGACTCAGTCTCTAGGCAGAAGGACCAGGTCAACACCCATTCATGGCCTATCCTGCAACCTCCACTGAGAAAAGGCATTCAGGTAGGACCAACACCCCTTTTGTTTGCAAATAATAATATTAAAGATTATAACTACCAGCAAGAATGAGTCCTTACATTTAAAGAGCACTTGTCATTTCAGATCCATCATGGCAGCGCCTGTTAGCACGCATCCACTCACCTGCTGCCTGCCACATCCCTCAGCTTGTTGTGTCACTGCTGCATCACCAGCCATCCCATTAAAGTGAATGGGACTGTTGGTGAGTCAATAGCAGTTCAGAGGAAGAGCTGCTGTGGGACCAAGATGATAGTTGCTCTTTAAAAATTATGATTTAAATCAAATTGATTTAAATCAAGCCTTTTTACTAGTGATTTAAATCATGATTTAAATCGAATTGATTTAAATCAAATCCACCCTGCTTTCAAGTATATTTTTATTAGTAGAATTTCTTTTGTTTTTGAATACTTACAGAGATTGAATTTGAATAGTATACTTTTTTTCTTCTGTAATCTTGTAATAGCTCATGAGCCACTTTGGTATAGTTGCTAAGGTACTGGCCTGGAAACCAAGAGACACTGAGTTATAGTTTCATCTTATGCATGAAAGCTGAGTGACTTTGGACCAGTCAGTCTCTCTCAGTCCAACATACCTCACAGGGTTGTTGTTGTAGGGAAAATAGGAGAAGGATAAAGTACTATGTATGTTCACCATCTTGAGTTACTTATAAAGTAATAAAGGCAGGATAAAAATCAAATAAATAAATAGCTGCATATGGAAGCAAGGATGCCATTGAATGAAAGATAATTGCTGCATTTTAAGTGTTGCCAGAGCTTTGGCATTGATATACACAAGTCTCTTTTGCAAGCATTGCTCAGAAAACTTGTTTTGTTTTAGTGATTTCACACTACTAACAATACTGCCAAATATTGTTGACTCAGAAAGGAGGAAAGGGAAAGACCCCTCAGATAAGCACTGGAATATAGATCTCTATCTGTGTGGCTTAGATTACCGGTATGTACTCTTTAATAGGTATGTATTTTTACCAATAGTAAAGCAGATAGTCTGTGTCATGTACATTAAATAAATAAATTCCTGAATATGTAGTTAGGTGTTAGGAGAATCAAGTTCTATAATCATACTGGTGTGAAGTCTGACAATGCCTTTTACATGCTTTGGAACACAGTAAGTCTCCCATATTGGCCATGCTGGCTCTAGCGTGTACATCTCAAGGGTACCAGTTATCACTCCCTGGATTAAAATGTAAACACTAAGCATTAAGAGTGGTTAACCTAATCTTGCGTAGCTTCTTCTCTGGTAACATTGTACTCTTAAGCAGAGCATACAAAACATTTGCTAGACCAATTCTTGAATACAGCTCATGTGTCTGGAACCCCCCTAACATATCAGACATTAACACAATTGAGCATGTCCAGAGATACTTCACAAGAAGAGTATTACATTCCTCTGTTCACAACAGAATACCTTACGAAACCAGACTTGAAATTTTGGGACTTGAAAATTTAGAACTACGCCGCCTTCGATCTGACCTAAGTGTAGCTCACAAAATTATCTACCACAATGTCCTACCTGTTAACGACTACTTCAGCTTCAACCCCAATAATACATGAGCTCACAATAGATACAAACTTAATGTAAATCGCTCCAAACTTGATTGCAAAAAATTCGACTTCAACAACAGAGTGGTAAATGCCTGGAACACTTTACCTGACTCAGTAGTTTCTTCCCCTAACCCCAAAAACTTCAACCTCAGATTATCTACCATTGACCTCACCCCATTCCTAAGAGGTCGGTAAGGGGCATGCATAAGCGCACAATCGTGCCTACCGTTCCTGTCCTAATGTACCCATATATTCATACCTCTTTTACTCTTATTCATGCTTGTACTATTACATATATATTCAATCATGTTTTACTGTTTATACTTTGCTTATAATCATATATGCTTGACAAATGAACAAATACAAATACACTATTTTTCCAGTTTTACCACTGAAAAAGTGAACAAATTTACCTTACGTTGTTTTGTAATTGTGATGATTATTTAAGTTAAAAATATAGATTGCAGCATTAATATTTGGTCTCTGTTAACTTTGCTAATATGCTTGTTGATATTTGGCTATGCGTAATCCTGAAGTTTTTACATGGAGTTTTTACATTTCATATAATATGAAATATGTCAGAGTATGTAGATTTAATAGCTGTAAGCTGATGAGAGGTTGTAAGCAAAGGCAACCGGAAGCTGATGCAATGGGAATGAGGCAAGCAGAGTTACTGCCACTTTAAGAAGCTGGGTAAGAAGCTGCCTATAAAAGGGAAGCCATTAGAGGGCGTGTCCCTTCTCCTCATGTTCTCTCTCGTTGTGTTTCTCATTGCTCTTCTCCGTGTATCAGTAGCTGTATGATATTAACCACGTATAAGTTTGTATATATTTAGCTGTATATAAAACCACTATTAATTATCTAAAGGCTCTGTGTGCCGAGTGCTGTTTTTTGCTCCTGAGTTTATCTCATAATACTAATCATGCTGCCAAAACTCTGACAAAATACTACTTCCCATGTTATTATCTGTTATGAGCTGCCCAGAGTCCCTAGGGAGTTGGGCGGCATACAAACCCATTTAATTAATTAATTTAATTAATTAATTAATTCTTCTGAAAAGAACACTTGGGTCAAACAAAAGTGAATCATACGGACTCTTTATAAATATTCTTGTTTTGAGAGGGGAAAAGAGTGGCAATCAAATAGTAAACATTTTGATGCATGTTCATCTCTGTAACAAACACTGACCATTTACAGTATTCACCTGCCATTAGAAAGAAAATTTGAGTATTCTTGCTCTGGATTATAGCCATCAAAGCTAACCTCAGATCTTCCCTTCCCTTCCCTTCCTTTGTTTTAGAAATTTATAATTTTCTAATTTTGTCTTTTGAACATTCTTCCACATGATGGAACTGCTGCCCCACTGTGTACCCACAATTCTATGGACCTAAGTAATGTCTTGTGCCTAGATTAGGAACATGAGCTGGTTAATAGCTCAGCTGCTATTCTGCTACAGAGAACTAGATATTCTTCCAATCATTCATTTCCCCAAGCCATGAGGAAAAGCAATGAGCACACTCGGACAGAAGTGTGCTAGGCCCTTTCTATCCAGACTAGTATGTTGTGCCCCTGTGAATATCTTATTCAAAGACTTAGGAAGCGTTTGCATTGTCATTATTAGAGTATGCAGTAGATAATCTTGCAGTAGATCTTCTGAATCATCTACCTGAATCTTGTTTCCATATTTTTTCTACAAATTTCTATTTTAATTCTAGATGAATTATAAAAAATTGCATCAGTGAAGTTTGAGGAAAGCCTTAATAGACTCCAATGGTCATGAGACTGAATGCAGTGATAGAATATTCATCTAGCTACACCCTTGTTCATGCTGTAACTGAATTTAGTAGAATGTTACTGTTTAAAATCATGCTCATACATTGTTTATTTAACTCTGGCAGGGTATTGAGAAAGTCTCAATAATACTTTTTCTATGAGTCATGTTTATGTATAGCAGTATTAAAGTCTTGCTTTTTTCATTATTATTTGTTTCTAAAAGAAACTCAGTATGAAGATAGAAGCTATATTCATTTCTTTCCTGATAAAATTAAAAAGTACTGTGAAGTCCAATTTGAAGTTCCCTACTTTAGTTAAATCTTTCTTACTTTATCTTCATATAGATCATCACCAAAATTTTCCTTGTTTCTCCTAGCCAATCCCTAATTCTAGCTATTACTAATAAAAAAATCACGTCCCTTCTCTTGCTTTGAAAGCAAAAAGCAATATGGTGCTATCCAGATGTTTTAAATTACCTTCTGCAATCTCCTACCAATTGATATACTAGATAAGAAAGTTTTAATAAATGACATCTGGAATGTACCAGTTTCCTGCCCTTTCCTAAATGAATGGACATGTGAATAAACATCTGGAACTACAAATGATTCTTCAAGTATATCTTTCTGTCATGAGAATATTCCATTCTATTTGTATCGGGAGATTTCTTCTTTTTTTTCCTAGACATGTCAAACGCAAGGCCCGTGGCCCAGATCTGGCCCACAATGTGGTTAGATCTGGCCTGCAGGGCTGCCCTGGAAACAACGAAGGACTGGCCCGCATCATCTCAGCCCAGCTCAGCCCGACCAGGTGCTGATCTACAACCTGGTGATAGCCATCCTGGCTGGAATACGATCAGCCTTATATCGGCAGGGCCGCCCTGGAGCCAGTGAGGAGCCGCCTCAGTCCCACCCCCCTGGGCATGCGCACAGGAAGTGGCGACTGCACAGGGCCTGGCATACCTGGGGACCATCTTGTCTCACAGGCTGACTGCATTCTGAGCACTTCCCTTTCACCCAGGATGCCAGCGCTCGCTGCCTCCTGTGCGCATGCCCAGGGGGCGGGGCTAAGGTGGCAAGGCAGCCCCTCGCTGGCTCCAGGGCAGCCCCATGGTTCAGATCTAAGGCTGACTGTTCCGGCCCAGAGGGCCGCCACAAGTTGTAGATCAGTGCTGCACTTGCACCAGCTCCTTCATGCCCTGCTCACTGGCCTGGCCTCGCAACCCACGAGCCTTCCCTTTCACCAATGCAGCGGGGTGGCCCCTCACTGGCTCCAGGGTGGCCACACAGGTCAGATCTAAGGCTGACCGTGTTCTGGCCTGGATGGTCGCCAGAAGCCTCTCCCTACCCCTGCGGCATGGCCACCAGCAGCTCTGCCAATCTGTCCCACTCCCCTCATCTGTTCCTGAGTGTGGAGGAAGGAAGGAGATGGGAATGAGAAGCAGGGGAGGGAGGGAGGGAAGGAAGGTGTGGCCCGCCAGCAGCCTGTGCAGCTGGTAGCTGATTCCGACAGCGAGGAGGCTGGTGTGATTCGCCAGCGGCCTGTGCAGCTGGCACGAGAATCGGACAGTGAGGAGGCTGGAGAAGACTTGGTGCCAGAGGCAGGGATTCAGCCAGGGCCTTCAGAACCTCCAGAGGCTGCAATGAGTGAAGAGGAAGAAGAGGAGGAGCCTGTTCTCAATGCACGGGCGCCCAGAGCTGCCAAAAGGCAGGAATGGTTCCTGAGGAGGAGGTCTCCTCGGGAGTAAGGCTTGGGGCTAATTGGCCACTCCCCTAGCCTATTTAAGGGATGATGACAATGGAGCCAATTTGCAGGAAACAACTTCATTCATATTACTTCGTGTCTTGAATTCAGAAATGTCTGTTCAGCTCTTGTTTTCCAGCATCATTTTTCCTGCAAATTGCTTCTGGGTGTTTTGCCAACCACAGTAAGATTACTGTTATCTGAAAGACTTTGCGTCAGAATTGAGTTATTTTTCCTTGGACTCTTGGCCGGTTGTTAATGAAGTTGAATTAACATCTGTAGTTCAGAAAAGACTGATTTATACTGTATTTGTGTTTGAACGACTACTAAGAAAGCTCATTAGTAGCCCTTAATTAGTAAACCAAGGTTTGTACGGACTCTGTGTGCTGTGTTCTTTGGGTCGGCAGCTGGGGCAGAACAGAAAGAAGGAAGGAAGGAAGGAAGGAGATGGGAATGAGAAGGAGGGAGGCAGGGAAGGAGGGAGGGAGGGAAAGAGGAAGGAAGGAGAGGCAACTTGGTTGAAGATGCCCCAGTTTACGCAGTTCTGCATCAATCCTGGATCCATTGAGACTTGGGCTCAAAGGAGAAAGCAATTTTTTGTTCTGTTTTGTCACAGACATGACTTTGTTGGCAATCTGTTTTTAAGATTTTGTATTTAATATGCTGTGAGCCGCCCAGAGTCCCTTTGGGAGTTGGGCGGCATACAAATCTATTAAATAAAAATAAATAAAAATCTAAGTTAGCATTGGTATTCTTGAATTGTGAGCTCTTAGGAAAGTATCTCCTTCTTGTGTGTTGCAAACAGCCATTTCCAGTGGGGAAAACAGGACAAAGTGGGGGAAAATATTTTCCGTTGCTATATTTCCAGTCTGAATTAAACCATGCAGGGTCCCTACAGGAGAGCCCTTTTAAGAATTAAGTATTAATAGAAAAGCAACTAACTTACCTCTGTTCCTAAACGCTAAAGCTTTTGCACATAAAAAAGAGAGGAGCTCTGGTCAACTATCACAGCCACCATTTTGACAGTTTTGCTGTACTGTTGTCTGTGGACATCCCCACTAAATGCAAGCACGGGATAAACTGAGCCTGGTTGGTTCTCAGTCTTTTAAGTGGCCACAAACTACTACCCTGTTATCCCCAAAATAAGACATCCCCTGATAATAAGCCCAATCGGGCTTTTGAGTGCATGGCAATAAGGTCAAGCGCTTATTTCAGGGTTCAAAAAAATATAAGACATGGTCTTATTTTCGGGGAAACACGGTAGCAAAAGGAGGCATTGAGAAATGTTTTCCCTTTTGCATTTGATCATCCAAGAAGGGACAGGAAAGGAGAAAGGGAAAGAGGAAAGACAAAAAGAAGGAAAGGGGAAGAGAGCAAGGAAGGAAAAAGAAGGAAAGAGGGGAAGAAGAAAGAAAGGAAAATGAAGAGGGGTGGAAAAAGAAGAAAAGGGAAAAGGGAAAAGGGAAAAAAGGAAGGAAGGAAGGAAGGAAGGAAGGAAGGAAGGAAGGAAGAGGGTAGGGATAAGAAGAGTAAGGGTGGGGGAGAAGGAGGAGGAGAAGGAAGAAGGAAGAGGGGAAGGAGAAGGAGGGAAGGAAGGAAGAGGGGAATGGGAAAGAGAATGAAGGAGGGAAAAGGATAGGGATAGGATGAGTAAGGGTGGGGGAGAAGGAGGAGGAGAAGGAGAAGGAAGAAGGAAGAGGGGAAGGAGAAGGAAGGATGAAGGATCTGAGAGAAGTCCTGCCTTAGCACTTGGCCATCAGCAGCACTGCTGTCCTTTCGCCATCCCCTTGCCCTCTTCTCTCTTGGTGGTCTCCCATCCTATAGCTGAGGATGTTTTGGTTACAAAGCCGGGTCTCCTTGCAAGGAGATGGAGTGGGCCTCCCTCTGATTCACACACTTTGCCTGTTCTGACCTAGGCTTCACCAAATCACGAAACAGACTCCTTGTCCCAAACCACCACCCCTTTTATTTGGCTAATGTGAATTCCTAGCATTCACATCCAGCAATGTCCCTGCAACAGTCTTTCAAGGGTGACTTGCAACCACAGACCTTATCAATCCTTGGATAGTTGCCAGGCCGATAGCTTCCAGACGCAACGCTGTACAAGGAAATACTTGGCAAGGAGTCTTTCAGATAAGCAAATCTTCTCACTAATAATACGAGCTAATTGTCTCCTGCAAACACCACTCCCCTTTTGCTCCTATTTATTCCCTATGGGAGGGGCCATTCAGTGTTCCCTTGTGCCTTTACTCCCGAGTTGACCTTTGTTCCTTAATTGTTCCCTTCTCCTGACAGCTCTGCGCATGCTCACATTGGGAACATGTTCCAGCTGTTCTTCAGCCCCATTTATCTCCGACTCCAAAGGTAGCTGATAACTGTTGGACAGCCCTGGCCCCATCTCTGCCTCCGATGCAGAGCACTCATCAGAGCCTTCCCCAGACTCCAGGACTAGCCCATGTTCCTCCCCAACCTCCTCACCGTCCGAGTCTGCCATCAGCTCTGCTGGCAGGCCACAATATTGCCCTCCCACACATACCATGAGCAACCTAGCCAAGGAGAGCGAGCACAGCAGCAGCAGCCTTGAGGAAGAGGTAAGCACAGCCAGGCACCCCCTTGGAGAACCGGGGCCGGGCTGGGCTGTGGGGTCCCGGTGCCCTGGAAGCTCAAGGGCTGGGCAGGGTGCTTGTCCTCCACTGCCCAGGGCTCCAGGCAGCCTGTGCTGCCATCTGGAGATCCTCCACATGGCCTGAAAGGGACGGCGAGGCTCCTCTGGTGGACAAGGGTTTGGCGCTCGCCCTAGTCTCGCCTTCCTTTGCTGGAGACAATGGATCTCCCCAGCCCCACCTGGGCTGCCACAGGTGCCCCCCCCCGATATGAGCAATGTCACCTGGCCATGCCCACACAGCCCCCCAAGGTCAACCACAACCCTGATGCGGCCCTCAATGAAGTAGAGTTTGACATCCCTGGTGTATGTGGTTTATCTCTTATGTGCCTGCTGATATTAATTAGTACCAGGTTTCCAATAATAACTCTAGTTTTTTGGATTTAGCTTGATGTAGGATACTCAGTTTCCCATATAACTATAGTTAAATCCATGTGTTGTACATTTCATTGAAGATGTTATCTAGCCAGGCAATGAAACATCTGCAAGAAAACAACCATATTCAAAGAGCACACAGGACTCCACAAATTATAATTATAATAGAATCCTGGTCAGGTCCTACCGGGATAATCTCAGCACAAATGTTAATGTTCCTCATGATTCACACCTTATAATTTGCCAACTCGGTATTGAGATAATAACACAAGCTAGAGATAATATTGGGCATAATATGATTTACAAATTATATTGCCTAAACTCAAACATTAGATTGAGCAAAAAAACATTTATGGTTTTAGCACAAGATGTAAATCCAGTTTAATGTTTCATGCTTACTAATCCTAGTGGAGTTTTTATTTTTTTATTTCTTTGTTATATTTAAATGCTACTTTTTATCCAGGAGCTCTTCTCCAAACAAGAAATCTATGTAATAGAGTATGTTGAGGAAATGTGGCTGGACCAAAGCTATGCAATAAGGTTTCATAATGAAGGTTGACTTTAATATGAATGTCCATGTTAACAACTATATCACATTGCAGCAATGTCTATAAGAAAGCAAAGGCAAAGAGGGTCTGATTGACCAAAGCAGTATTGTTGCATAAATCCTGCCTCTTTTCTATATGTGTTGTGATGTTGCTATGACTGCTCCAAAGAGGTGAAACTAGCATACAGTATGTTGTGGCACCACTATTTTCATCAAAATAGCCAAACTAGTGTGTTCCTGCAAATGCAGCTGCTACATTGGCTCTTCTTTTTATATGTTTTTATGTTTTTATAGTTTTTGTAGTTTTATTGTGTTTTGATCTTCCAGAGTTGTGTTGGGCAGTCAGACAAATCTTTTAAATAAATATGTGTCTCTGTTGTAGACTTCAGGTATGTACTGTATTTTTCGGAGTATAAGACGCACCTTTTTCCTCCCTAAAAGTGGCTGAAAATTTGGGTGCGTCTTATACTTCGAATGTAGCTTTTTTCCAGCCCTAACTAGGTGCTAACAGATCTTCCCAGCTCTTACCTTGCAGGCTCTTTCATTGTTACTCTCTCCGAAGAGGTTTTTTTAAGTCCTAACCAGGGGATAAAATAATGTGCTGAAGCTGACCAGACTAAGGACGCTAGCCAGATGAATACCTGGTAGGCAGATTTTTCCCCCTATTTTCCTCCCCAAAAACTAAGGTGCGTCTTATACTCCGGTGCGTCTTATACTCCGACAAATACGGTATGTATGTGTAGGAGACTATCAACCATGATTTGTTGTGATATCTGGATGCAATTGCTGGGTGAATACCAGCATGACATGTGTACAATTTATAAAACATATTTTACAAATTTGAAAACATAAAAGTCAGAAATATTCAGTAGTAATTGTTTCACCCTACTTCTAGTTTGTGAAAGAATTTCTGAAATTCTACTTGCTTATAAGGAAGATATGTATTTCTTTAGTTGTTGGTTTACATATCTCTACTGTACTTGTGACAAGCGTCAGGCCTAGCTATATATCAATTTGCCTTATTTGCAGCAGGTCTGGCATTATTTGAGCCGGCAAATTGTTTCTTTTGTCAGTTCACAAATGGAAATTCTTACTACTCTGGTGCCATAGTTATTTAGATCACCTCAAATTAACATTGTGAAAGTGTGTTGTGCTACAGTATAAAAACTTGTATAAAATAAGACTAACAAAAAAGTGGGCGGAAAAACAGAAGAGAGTTATGATAAAAATGACAAAATGGAAGAGAGTTATGATAAAATGACAAAATGGAAGAGAGTTATGACAAAATGACAGATTTAAAATGAGTTAAAATCAAATTTCATTCATAAACATATACAGAAAATGTATGCAGGTAATCCCGAGTTATGACAGTTCACTTAGCGACTGTTTAAAGTTCCGACATAACCCCCCAAGTACTTATGACACAGTCTCGAAATTACGAATGTTGCAGCACCACAGCAGTTGTTCCTACTTACATATGATTGCAGAAGCTCTACAACATTCACCCTGCCTATTTTGCCCCCACTCGGTCTCTACAGGCATTAGGCCTGTGGATACTCACCTTGCAAAGATCTAGCGAGCCTTTGGGTTTTTTGGCCTGTTTGGTGCTTCAGGACTTTGGTGCATGAGATCTCACGCTACTGATCTCACCTGATCTCACGGTACTTTAGGCCTCTGTTCTCTACAAATGTAGGCCTGGACGAGATCTGCAGCAAAAAGCTTTGCAAATGGAGGGAAGATCTGAAGCACCAAAGCCTTCCCTCCATTTGCAAAGCCTTTTGCCGTATTTACAAAAACTCGTTGCCACCAAAAAACGGAGGCTGGGAGAGGCACGTGCGTCTCTCTGGGCTGCTGTTCTCGTTGGCAAAGGCCTCATCAAATCCTTTGCCAATGAGAACAGAGCCCGTGAGGAGCGCATACATCCCTCCAGGCCTCCATTCTTGTCAGCAAATGCCTCCAAGTCCATTGCCAACAAGAACGGAGCCCAGTAAGGTCATGCACGTCCCTCTGGGCCTCTTTTCTCATCGGCAAACGACTTGAGGAGTGAAATGCAATATATGTAATTGGGATTTTAATTTTTGTAGTAGAAGTAAGCATCTCTAAATTTGACCCTTCTGCATTCCTTAATACTGCTTCAGTTGCATAGTTCAAAAATATTAATTTAACATTATGATATTGAAACTGCTGTCCAATTTCAGTTGAGACAAATGAAGCAGTTGACATTTAAATTATATTGGATTTCTTTGTGATAGCAGCATGGAGGGAGGCATTGGTGTAATGTAAGTCATTCAAAGACTAGAGTTGTAGTATGCATTAATATATATGGAATACATTAACGTTTAGTGTGTGAAAGAATCTTTATCAACTGACCACTTAAGAGAGGATCACCTTTAGTAAAGCATATTTTTATACAGCTGTTTTTATTAATATCAAAGTCCTCTTTAGTAAAACTTTAATTAGAATCAGTGCTGTAATTTGAAAAAGTCACAACAAGAAAAGTTTTTTTATATGCTCACCTTGCCTTTTCATATGTTGGTGTGATGTCAGATGTTCAGAGTTCTAGCTGATAAATTCACCTCAGCCTCTCATGGTATGCAATTTGTAACAGTTTATATACTTTGATTTACATTTAATAAATATACCGTAGTTCTAGATGGGATTTGAGTAAGGTGACCAGATTTTAATATTTGTAAAGTGGGACACCATTGACGGGGTGAGGTTTCTAGGGGAGCAAGACGGGAGGGGTCCGTCTCTCTTATCCCGCAGCCCATCCACGTGAATAAAGGTGGAGACACAAATCCAGGATTGCTTTGCTGCAGCTTTGTGCACCCCCCCAAACTCCCCCCTTCATCCCTGCCCTTACCGCCGCTCTTGCTCCCTGCCTGGCTGCAGACTCCTCCTGCCTTCCCGAAGCAGCGCTGCCGCAGTTCACTTTTGTTTCGCGGTGGGAGAAGGAAGAAAGCGGGCAGCGAGAGCGGCAGCCTCTTCCAAGCGCAGGCCTGGCCCTCTCCCCACACGGAGGGCTGCTGCCCGGGTGGCTAGTGGCGGCTTCTGCAACGGAGGCAGCACACGGCTGTGAAGAACCCTCACCAACCGCCCTCCCGGAGCACCACAGCCGTGGTTTGCCATGGCCGGGGTTCGCCTCTACTGCGTCTGGCCCGGAGAGGGACAGCGGCAGGAGAAGGAAGAAAGCAAACCGCGGCTGTGGTCCTCCGGGAGGGCGGATGGTGAGGGTCCTTCACAGCCGCGTGCTGCCTCCGTTGCAGAAGCTGCCGCCGGCCACCCGGGCAGCAGCCCTCCATGTGGGGAGAGGGCCAGGCCTGCGCTTGGAAGAGGCTGCCGCTCTCGCTACCCGCTTTCTTCCTTCTCCCGCCGCGAAACAAGTGAACTGCGGCAGCGTTGCTTCGGGAAGGCAGGCGGAGTCTGCAGCCAGGCAGGGAGCGAGAGCAGCGAGAGTGGCAGCCCCTTCCAAGCGCAGGCCTGGCCCTATACCCACCCAGGGGGCTGCCGCCCACCCGGCCACCAGTGGCTTCCGCGCCACACTTGCTTGGCGGGACTTTTTTGAAACACCGCGGGACGCAGGACAAATTATGAAAAAAGTAAAATACCTAGGAATTTGGCTCACGGCAAAGTGCTCAACAATTAAGGAAGAAAATTATACCAAATTATTAACTCAAATTAAAAAGGGTTAATGCATTCTTAAAGTCCAGAAAAAGATAATATTTTGAAGGGGTTCAGGCAGACAGTCCCTAATTCATTGAAATTTTTGAGCAGCAGCAGCAGCAGTAGTACCATAGTAGTAGTAGTAATAGTAATAGTAATAGGGGATACAATGCAATCAGACTTGAAAGATTCTGTTACCATAGTCAGTTTCTATAAAAGGTTTTAACCTTCCTATGGAGTTTATTCCTGGTCTGGAATCTAGTGAGCCTCTACCTAGTGAGGCTGACAGTTAGTTGTGGAAGATCCCTGGACATCTTAACAATGCATATTACCCCACTATATTTTTCTGGTTTCTGTCTTGGCTGTTAGTGATGGAAGCACTTGAAGATTAAGGCCAAAGAAACCCAAGTCCAAATTTGGTGATAACTTTCACATGGTTCCTGATTATTAACTTAATATGCAGTCTTATTGTGTATGAACTGTTTTCCAACTTGCTTGACCATCCCATTTTTCTATCTGTTAGAATAGTTTGTACATAAATACATGATTGAACTTGGCTAGGCAGAAGGGGGAAGTGGCCAAAAGATTACAGCCACAGAAGTCAGAGACATTGCTATGAATGTAATGGCTCAATAATAGATACATTATTTGTGATAGAGTGGTCTCTTGAATTTGTTCTTCAAAA
Source organism: Diadophis punctatus similis (assembly GCA_023053685.1). Taxonomy (NCBI): domain Eukaryota; kingdom Metazoa; phylum Chordata; class Lepidosauria; order Squamata; family Dipsadidae; genus Diadophis; species Diadophis punctatus. The sequence goes on from JALIGW010000010.1 coordinate 20,015,535, forward strand.
ATTAAGGAGAAGAAACATTTCAGCCTAACAATAAACAGCCTAAAAATAATAGATTAGATTTTACATCAATCTTTGAATTGTTACTTTGATACATAAGTTTTCTCAGTCAAATACAGAAACTTGTCACTAAGTTGTGCAAAAAAATTTCTGTGAACCTTATTTTCTAACATTTTGTCTCTATTGCTTTCTTTGGTTATAATGATAATAATGTTTTATTGATTAGTCAATACCCATAATACAGGTAGTCCTTGATTAATGACCATTCATTTACAAAGTGTTTGAAGTTGCAGCAGGGTTGAACGAGTGGTACATACAACCAGGCCTTGAAGTTCTGCCACTCAAAAACCCTGTGGTCACATGATCACAATCTGGGTGTTTAGTAACTGGCGCGTACCTATGACATCTTGCACTCATGTGACATTTTCAATTTTCCCTGCCAGCTTCCCACAGCAATAACAATGGGGAAGCCAGCAAGTAACTATGACTCTCTCAGCTCCTACATCCAAAATCCTTTGTGCAGCAATCTTTTTAATTTGTTTTCAAGAGACAGTTGGATAAAAAAAAGCTGGGAAACCACATCTCCTGATATAATTTATCTGCTGTACAATCCAAGAAGATTCTAATTGAGTTTTAGTCTGTTCTATCTGACACAATTTTGAGAGTCCATCAGTTTTCATAGTATTGATTTTGCACTAATAATTGTATATTGTATATCGTGATTTTAGACAAAGAATAAATGGTATGAATTCCCAGTTTTGCTCTAACTGCAGCAGCTGAGATCCTTTTTATCTACGCCCAAAATACTTTCCAAATGCTGTGATTATATTTGTTCTAATAATGATAAGTGATAAAGCCCTAAACTTCAGCTCCATATAAGAACACAAGGATAATCTTGGCTATTTATACCTTAATAATTAGGACTAAGGAACGTGGATAGCAGTGATTTATTAATTTTAACAATGAATTCATATATGCCCTCATTCTGAGTGAGCTCTTTTGATGATGAGGGAGCCAAGATCAAATCTCAGAGAAGATTCCTCCTAAATAGAAGGGTATTGACTTGTCTATTGGCTCACCATCTAAGGCAGGGATGTTGAACTCAATTTCATTGAGGGCTGCATCAGGGTTGTGTTTGACCTCGGAGGGCCGGGGGGGGCTGGCCAGGGTGGACGTGGCTGTTTTTGCTGGCAGAAGGCTGCAGGAGGCCATCGCAGCTGAAAATGGAGCTTGGGAGGGCCACATGCAGCCCTCCTGAGTTCCATTTTCATTGGCAAGAGGCACTGCGGGCCAGTCCTTTGCTGTTTCTGGGGTGGCCCCGTGGTCCAGATGTAAGCAATCCATGGGCCTTGTGTTTGACACCCTTGTAATAGACTAATCACAAAATGACATGATTGTGTGCAATGCATCTTTCTCCAAAAAAAGACACAAAATGTAGTTGTGCAATAGCACTGTTGACCACAGCCTCCAACTTAAGAACAACAACTTGTGAACCAGTTCCATTTGGAGGAGCATGACCTCATCCAGAGCTCTAGAAGAAACTTATTTGGCTTCAAAATCTGTAAATCAACTATTGTGAGGGTGAGGGTGGAGCCCAGTGTCAGTGATTTTTATCTTTTGGGAAGTGTCTAGTATTTTTATGAACGGAAGAGTTCATTTAGGGCAGTAGTGTCAAACTCGATTTCATTGAGGGCCACATCCGGGTTGTGTTTGACCTCGGGGGCTGGGTGGGTGTGGTCAGGGTGGGCATGGTCAACTCGATGTCACTCGTGTCGTGACAGCCTCCTGCAGCCCTCTGTCAGTGAAAACAGAGCTTGGGAGGCCACATGCAGCCCCCCTGAGGTCTGTTTTTGCTGGCAGAGGCACCGTGGGTGGGTCCTTCACCTTTTCCAGGGTGGCCCTGAGGGCCAGATCTAAGCACCCCGTGGGCTGGATCCGGCCTGCGGGCCTTGAGTTTGACACCCCTGATCTAAAGTTTTGATGTCATTTTCCAAAAAACATGATTTTTAATTTTGATTTAGTGATAATCAGATAATCATTATGAACGCCTACCCGATTGCTCTCTCTTTTGGTTTTTAAAATGTATTAGGTTAGTTATATGAGCAATTAAAATTTCATAATTTAACTTATTTAATATATTGTAAGTGTCATGGTGGGCTCAGATTTGGTATCAGAGGAGGAGATCAATGAACGGTCAGCTCCAGAAGTGCCAGCAGAAAACAAGCAGCCAGCTCCAGTGCCACCAAACAGACTGCCATCTGAGCAGGCAGAGGAAATCAGGCCAGCAACCAGCATACACAGCCACCATTGCCATCTCTGAAGAGGAGCATGTGGATTTACTGCCTTCTCCCAATGCAAGACCTTGGTGGGATGCAAAGAGTGTCAAAAAGCACACTAACTGAAAAGAACATCTTGATTGTCTTGGTCATGATAATTCAGAAATACCAGCATTTTTTTCTGGGGTTATTTGTATTATTTATTATTATTTATTATTTATTAGTGACATTTATATACCACCTCACAGTGCAAGCACTCTCTAAGCGGTTTACATCAGTAAGCAATGTATATTTATATTGCCCCCAACAATCTGGGTCCTCATTTTACCTACCTCGGAAGGATGGAAGGCTGAGTCAACCTTGAGCCGGTGAGATTTGAACCGCTGACCTGCGGATCACAGTCAGCTAAAGTGGCCTGCAGTACCCCACTCTAACCGCTGCATCACCTCGGCTCTTCTAATTATATTATATGGTTTGACCGATTTGTGGATGTTGTACTAAAAGTACTAAGGGGGCCAAGCCATAATAGGGCTTTAGGAGTTAAATCAGCACTTTAGATTAAACTTGGAAATGTTCTGGCAACTAGTGGAAACCCACATGATAGGTTTATTGTAATTAGTTCACAATATCTACCACCAGTTACCATGTACGATTCTATATATTTGACTGATCCTACTGTATGTAATAATTCAACTGGATGGTGATGAGAATATAAATTTTGCCATCTTTCTAGAAACTGGGACAATTTAATCTTAGAAATGTAACTATTATATAAGGGATAATTCTATGCTTTGAATACGTTCTAACAAGCACATGTATGATGTTCACGATTTTTACTTTGATGTTTGAAAAGTAATTATTATAAAATTATATCATTTTTTTTCTAGCTTGACACATTTTTTACACAAATGCAGAGTTATGCAGTCAAACTCCACAAATATCTTTGTATCTTAAATAGAATTTGGTACTTAGGGAATATTAAGACTGCAGGCCAACAATCAGTAACCTCAGTTATAAATAAATATGGCATAAACTATTGTTGCTCTTGTTTTTCTTAGCATTTGTTCTGCACAGATGCAGGGGCCATGTCTTTTTTCCACTGTGCTTGCCTAGTTCTTACAGGAAAGCCTGAGGCGACAAAGTTTTTTCTTTTCTTTATCAGCTAACTTGTTGCAGAGCCTGATGCTAATTGTGGCTGAGAGGCAGTGACTGGCTCAAGGCACCCAGCTGACTTCAGTACCGAAGAGAGGACTAGAACCTCTTTCTCCCCCATCCTAGTCCAACATGCCACGCCAGTTGTCTCAGCATGATAATATATTACTTCGCAAAACATTGGTTAAGAGGATATGGGCTTGAGCATTTTATTTTCTCTCTTCTATTTCTTCTTCTTGATATCTTATGTTCCTGATATCATATTTAAGCAAAATTTTCACCACACTAGAACATAATTTATTAATGTAATTATGATTACATTCTTCCTCAGTTCAGGGGTGTGTTGTAGGATAAGGTTTGTTCAGACAAGAAAGCAATGGGATAAGTTGTTTTGTAAGGAGAAAAGGCAAACAATGCTTGTACTTTTGACTCATTCCTAATTTTCCAACTACAAGCATTATTCTGTACTTTCCATTTAATTTGTTACAATTTACAGAAGAGTTAATTAAAGAAAAGGAAACAACAAGTGCAAAATGTGAAAAAAATTCCTGCACAGCGGCAGGTGGGGTGGCAAAGTGCCTCCTAGGTTTTCTAGGCTTTGGCCCCAGCCTTTGTCTTACAAGAGGCTGCCAGTGGAAGCGAGGAGGAAGATACCGTTCGTACGAGCAGAGGGGGTGTTGCTGCCGGGAGTCTGGTTGCGACTCTCGCCATCCTCAGCCCTAATTAAGGTTGTGAAGTGCCTGGAGGTGATGCGGCTGCTCGATTGCTTTTACCCTTTGAGATTGTGAACCCCAATCCGTCGCTGGGCACTCCACACTCCAGTCAGGGCTCTGCTTGTACAGTGCGCAGTTGTGCCAAACTGATTGCTCATGCCCGCTCAGGTAGCTCAAATCCTCCCCTCCTCCAGATCAGTTTGGTGTGCATTTCTCATCTTATACATAGGATCATTTGAAAGAGAGGCTGTGCTTGAAAAGACATGAAGACAGGCCACCCTCTTTTGGTGGAGAGAGAGGTGTTGATTTGGCTTATTTCCTAGAATGGAACCCTTCCGTGTTGTTATTTCGAAGGCCATGCGAGCTGCCCGGTGAGAAGAGGCCTGGCAAGGGGAAGAGTGGCCGGGAGGGGAGGGGCGAGGGGAGGCCGGGTGATGTGCCCCTCGATGTGATCTCAGGGTTCCAAATAGCATCCAAAATTAAATCAGAGTCCAAGGCAAAGGATTCCTCAAAGTTCCAATTTATTAATAGAGCCATGTTGGCACATCTGGGTGAAACCCGAATCTGAAGTCCCCCGGGTTTCACCACCCAGTTGAAAGTTCAAGTCCTTGCCCCTACACCCGCAAATCCATCATGTTATCCAGTCTTCTATTGCCATGCTGGCAGAGTCCACCCATCTCCTTCCACAGAGATGCAGAGACAAAGGATGACCTTGGCTTTCTAGAAAGAATTTGTTATGGCTACATACTAACAACCTCATACAATCCCCCCTCCCATTTTCCCACAGTAGAAAATGCATAGTAAAATAATATAATGTGTGGCAGGCCCAATATCCAAAATAAAATGGCTTCGGCCTGACATGTGAGTGATGTCTAGTTGGCCACGCCCATCCAGTCACATGACCACCCAGCCACGCCTACCCAGCCAGTCATTAGGGCAGAGAACTGGTTGTTAAATTATTTGAATCCCACCAATGGTTATATTTTAGGTCCCATCAATTAAATAATATAATCTACCTCCGTGATGGCATGCGGAGCCATATCTGAGGGACATTGCCCTGTGTCAGCTCCAGCGCGCATGTGCGGGCTGGCCAGCTGATTTTCAGCCTTCTGACGGGCGGGGGGAGGTCGTTTTCGCCTTCCCCAGGCTTCAGGAAAGCCTCCGGAGCCTGTGGATGGCAAAAAACAGCCCAACGGCCCAACCGGAAGCTTGTTTCTGAACTTCCAGTTGGACCATTGGGTCTGTTTTTCACCATCCACAGGCTCCGGAGGCTTTCCTGAAGCCTGGGGAAGGTGAAAACGACCTCCCCCTGCCCTCCGGAAGGCTGAAAATAAGCTGGAATCCGTTTTTCGCCATCCACAGGCTCCGGAGGCTTCAATGAGCCCTGTGCGCATGCGCCGGGGGAGCAATGCAGGGGGTTGTGGGTGCATGCATGGGGGAGGGCATTGCATTATGGATGTGGGTACGCACGCACGCACTATCACACACGTGCGCGCCCTTTTGGCACCTAAGCAAAAAAAGGTTCGCCATCACTGATCTATCAGGTTCCATAGATTCCTTCCCTCTGGAATAGCAGTCTGCTGTAGTTAAGTATGGCTCTTGCTCTGTAGTTCATAAATCTGAAAACCTGGTTCTTCTCCCAGGCAAGGTATTCAGCAATAAAGCCTCTGTTAATTTACTTTTGATGTTTTGGATTATTTGTTCCAGATATACATGTCTTTTTAATTTCATTTTACTGGTTCCTTCTTTTTGAAATGTAAGCCTCTTACAGCTGTTGGGAATTGGTTGGCCTCTAAATCTAATAAATAAATAGGTACAAATTAAAAGCCAATTAAAAAGTTGGGAGAACAAAAAGATGGAGAATTTAGAATAATGTGGACATCAATTCAGTTGTTCTGGTGAGGGAATTCCATTAACAAAGTGCCATCACAGAAAAAACTCTATTGTGTAGGTCCATCTCTGTTGGTGGAGAGACCTGAAAGAAGACCTCATTGAGCCGTGGTGGGGTAGTGGTTAGAATGCAGTATTTCCGGGGTCAGTAAAATGAGGACCCAGATTGTTGGGGGCACTATGCTGACACTGTAAACCACTCAGAGAGGGCTGTAAAGCACTGTAAAGTGGTATATAAGTCTAAGTGCTATTGCTATCTTAAGGTCTGGAAAGGTACATAAAGCATAAAGCTGCTTCAGGAAATTTGCTTCTAACCATTTAAGGCTTTTAAGGTCAAACTCACTTTAAATTGTGTCTGGAAATAAATCAATTTCTTGTGTAGATGGTGAGGTATTAGCACAATATGTTTGTTGGTCAGTCACAATGTAGCCACTTTGTTTTGAATTAAGTAAAGTTTGTGGACCATTCAAAGGCAATCCCAGGCACAATACATTGCAATAATCCAACCAGGAAATTAGAAGAATGTGAAAAACTTTGCAAGGCTGCCATTGTCCATGTAACACTGCAGTTGGCTAATCAGCTAAAGCTGACAAAAGGCGCTCAGCTCTATTGTGACCAACTTAGCCTCTAGTGACAGTTATAAATCTAGGAACATTCCCAAATTATGAACCTGCTCCTTTAAGGCAAGGGTGGGACACTCCAGGACAGAAAGGACATTACTCAGCTGGATAGATACCCCTTACCCTAAATGTAATTGGCTACTCAAACACCTTTCCTAAAAAGGGAATATGGGCCACTGTCCTGTAATAGTTTTCATCTTTTGGGTCCAGGTTTGGTTTCCTCATAGGCAGCTTGATCATTGCCTTTTAAAAGCTTGGAACTATTTACTTGCTCTCTTTTTCACATTTATAACATTTATAACTTTCATTTACAATTGTCTTTATCCTATTGGACAGCCTCCTTCTACTACATCTGATAAACCAAGATGGGGAAGGGTTGAGCACACAAGTGGAAGAGCAACCCTGGAGCAAACTGAGCAGTAACCTTTGCAACTGGAGTTATATATCCATGCACAGTTGTCCTGAATTATAATGGCTCACTTTCTGCCAATAAACAAACAATTAGGAACTGGAACAGGATGGCATCTGATTTCTCTGTCATCTTGATTAGCCCTCAGAATTTCATGTTATTTGATAAGTGTAGGAAAGGGATTACAACAGTAATTCTGTTATCAGCTGTTCAACATCAGAAGAGAATGTTGCACCCCGTTGCAATCATGCTGATAAATGTGATGGGATTGTAGGTTATACAAAAGATACAGGTGTTATTCTATGTTAACTATTTGCCTTCAAAGAAAGAGAGCTATCTAAGAAAGCTATTGGATCAGGATTTCTGAAACTAAGGTTTAATTTCCTTGAGGAGGAAAGGCACAGTCCAAGGAAATATGAATATTTTTATTGTTTGTCTTCATTAAAAATACAAAGGGTGTATACATTAGCAGATGATATTTCTTTATTGTCATACATTATGTGATGAAGATTAGAATAAAAAATGAAATACATATTTACTGACCAAACATATTTTCCAGTAAGTTATAATGGGGAGATGAAGTCATCCTTCTCAGAAATTATGGTATGTTTTTCTTACTGATAAATTCAAGTGGATTTCACAAACCATGAAAATATTGTTCCACAATAGAAATTTGTTCAAACAAAATGGTTGCTTTAAACATAAATATCTTGTTGCTAGTAGAGAAACTCCGTCCTATTACAAAACGTTTTTTTGACAAATGTAAGAAATGATATGAAGCTTTAATCTTGTCAGATTCTATTCATTCTTGATGTTGTAATGCAACAGAAATGTAAAAGCAATGCCCCTGTCTCCAAACAGGGAATATAAGTTCATATAGGTTCATCGTTCACATAAGGAGTGAAATAATTTATTCATCAAAGCCCTTACCTCTAATTATGAATGTTTTGGAATGTGAAAGTAGATGAATGCAGGAAATAGACTGAAAAAAAGACAAGAATGAACAGAGAAACAAAATGAATAGATAGAAGAGTGAACATGTACTATATATACATGACATGACATTATACAGTATTATATCAGCAGTTAAGACTGGAAAACTGTCAGCCAGGTTCGAGCCGAACCCTGCGCAACAAGGTGAGTGCCCATCCTCATCCCAGCTCCTGCCAACCTAGCAGTTCGAAAACATGCAAATGTGAGTAGATTAATAGGTACCACTTTGGTGGGAGGGTAACATTGCTCCATAATGTCATGATCATGGAAATGTCTTCTGACAGCACTGGCTCAATGGTCTTGTAACAGAAACGCGCACCGCCCCCTATAGTCGGCAATGACTAGTGGAGTAAAATCCACAGGGACTCCTTTTTACAGTACGACTTATTGGTTTGTGTTTCTATAGAATATTTAGAAAAAAACACTTGACCTCCTTTAGTACTTCAGGCTGACTACATTATTAATCTATTGCACGCACGCACACACAAACACACATATATATTGTGTGACTGCAGTTCAAGATTGGTCAATGAATGTTTTGGACATTAATACCTGATAGAAATCACGCACATGCTTTTTGTGTAGGAATTAAATATACTATACTTGAAAAGAGAGTGTATTGTATATGCAGTGCAAGTAATAACATTTTGTCAAGTTCTTTGTTGAGTAATTTACTGACTTAAAAATAAACTGTTCTCTATTCTGTAAACATGGCATTTAAAATGCATGTAAAGCCAGTAGGGCAAATTCATGTGGGGATTTTAATGTATTTATGAAAAAGTGTTAAATAATTTCATATTCTGCACTGAAGAAAGCTTAAGTGCATCCTTAAGGCTATCATTAGATTCTTTTAAGGAGCTGAGGATCCCTTTTGTGTCTCCATTTTTTAGAGACTTCCAATTTTCTAAACAGATTCCATAGTGGGGAAGAAGATGAAAGGTGCTGCTAAGCTTTGCATTATTTATTGTGCTGATTCCCCCTACCCCCTTAAAAAGCTTCTGAGATAGGCTGCCTTTGATTGTATTAGTACAGGTAGTCCTTGACTTATAATAGTTCATTTAATGATTGCTCAAAGTTACAACAGCACTGAAAAAAGTGACTTATGACCGTTTTTCACACTTACAACCGTTGCAGAATCCCCATGGACATGTGATCAAAATTCAGATGCTTGGCAACTGGTTCATATTTATGATGGTTGCAGTGTCCCAAGGTCATGTGATCACCTTTTGCGACCTTCTGACAAGCAAAGTCAATGGGGAAGCCAGATGGACTTAATAACCGCGTTACTAACTTAACAACTGCAATGATTCACTTAACAACTATGGCAAGAAAAGTCATATAAGGGGGCAAAACTCACTTAACAAATGTCTCACTTAGCAACAGAAATTTTGGGCTCAATTGTGGTCGTAAGTCAAGGACTACCTGTACTAAACAAATATTGATTCTGCAGTTTTGCATCCTTGCTTATATCAGTAACTCTCTGTTAATGGAGGGGATTAGTACCAAATCCTTTTCCCATGAATTTGTTTTTGTGACTACAAACAGAATAAACTTTATGCATTCAATTATGTATTTTTAAAAATCTCTTTGAGATGTTTTGACATGTTAAGCTAAAATGAGTTCCTGTCAGAACCTTAATAATAACTTTTGTCTTTGTGGGATAATCTTGGAACTTCATAAAATTTGCATAGCTTACAATTTTGAGGCAAATGACTAACTTTGCAGTAGATTACTGTTTGTTAAAAAAAGTTAATTGAAGAGTAGATTTCTTCTGTATTGTAACTTTACATTTCCTTTCAAATTATTCATTAATATTATAATCAAGAGAAAGAAACATGGTCAGATCTGTTTCACCAGATCAATTTTGTAGCATCTTAAAAGGAAAACTGCTGTAATTTTAGTTGTGATTCCTTCTTGTAGTGATCTTCTGGATTGGCCACCTATGTCTATAGCTGAGTTAAAGAGTTTATGGCCCAATTAAACCCAGGTAAAGCCTCTGAAGATGATTTCATTCCCCCATTTTAGGAGAGCCTTTTTAGACCTGATGCAATCATCATTATACTAGGGTTTAGACCTTTTTATGTGCATAAACAGCATTGGCTGTTGAAAATCTTTTCAGAGAGCCATGGAGATTAACAAAAATTGACTAATATGGTGATTCTACTTGTTCATAGGATTTAGCTGAGCAGATTTGGGTGTGTATTTGAAGCAGGAGCTCTGAGGTCAAGACCCCAGACAAGACTTTACCTAACCTTGAATCTGTTCTGTACACGCCCCTTGGTTATAATGTCAAAAGGAGGGTGGGCGACTTCTAATATGGGGTCTTTCGTGCACTCTGAGCTTGGGGGTTCTCCTGTGCACTGCTAAGGAGAGGCCAAGCATGGGGTAAACTTCTGTCGGTTGCCAAGGGACTGAGTTAGATATTTAGATTAAACATGCCCTCTCTGCTCCACCGGCTGTGACGAGTCAGTTTTCAAACTCAGTCAGAACAAGAGGGACATGTTTTTCTGAGCTCAACTACCTTTCTACAATGACTAAAGTATATTTCTGCTTGGACTCTTCTTGATTAAAAGCACACCTTTTCGTTGCTGGCATGTGTGCAGGTTAGCCGTTACACTGGCAAGAACTGCCACCGCCTAACAGCTGAGGCAGCCGGAGTCCCTGCCCCACGGGGCTATACTCTTAGCGGAGTGGCTGTCGGCAGAGGCAAGTCCTCTCCATTCTAATTGCTGGCTAACAAGCTGTCAAATGCCAGATACTTGGCGTTTGAATTTGAGGAGGTAGGAGACTCAAATAGCGCCTGGGAGGCTCGTGTGTCTCCGTGACTGGCGGTGGCCATTTTATCTGCAGCAATCTGCCTGTTACCGGGCAGATTACATCATGGTGGCCCTTTTGTTTGGCCATAACTGCCATTTTCAGTTGCTTTTAGTGTCGGTGGCCATTTTGGGAGGCCACAACGGCTGCGCAGCTCCCGATCGCCATTTTACTGGCATTTTTTGCTTCGGACGACTGCTGGAGATTGCTGCAATTGCATACAGCTTTGCTTGTCCTAGCCGCTTTGCTTGTCTTAGCCGTTTTACCGCTGAACTTAAAAGTGCTTCGGGTGAGTGCTGGCCTCGGGAATCCGTGGGACAGCGCTGGTCATTTTTCTCACCCAGTCACATTATAGGAGTTCTTGCTTCAGGGCACTACTTCTTTCAGCCCTAGAGAGCGTGGTGTTACTCTCATTCTTCGTGTAATACAGGGCTGTTATTGGCCTTTCTCATGTCTGGAAAATCTGATAGAAGGCAGGAGGCCTCCTCTTCATCTGGCTCCAAGAAAGCCACAGCCAAGAGTCAGACTTCATCCAAAGACAGGGCTGAAAAAGACAAGGCCTCTGAGAAGCAGGCATCTGCAGCGGCCTTAAAGGATGCGGAGAGAAGGCTAAGGGCCTTAGAAAAACAGTTTGAGAAGGCCCAAAAGCAAGCAGAGGTGGCCCTGTCACAGGCACCTCAGCAACTACCTCCGCTGCCTCTACAGTCTCCTCAGACTTTACTATTTCTTCTGGCCCAAGTGGCCCCTCAGACTCCCTTGGTCTCTCAGCCTGTGAATACAGGAATGGCGTCTAAACGGGACTGGTCACCAGACCGCCCCATGGCTTCCCAAGTCATGGTGCAGGGGGAACCCCACTTGCCTGGGGAACCAATAGGCCTTGCCCTGGACCCACCAACCCCCTCGGGCAGCTCCCTTTGCTTCATTTACTCCCACTGTGGCGGGCCTCCACCCTGGGGAAGATAGCTGGCAACGCCTCCCAGCAGATATGATTGCCAATGTCCATTCCCAAGGCATAGCTGTCGGCATTCAGCGGAGGCCGCCTTGCCAGGCCAATCCTGTCCAGCTGCAGGAAGTTTGGTCTAACCCGCTTACTCGCACCATTCTTCTGAGATCGGCGAGGCTTCTCTTCGGGGTGAGGGAAGCATGATCGAAGAGGAGTTTTCTGATGATGGAGGTCTGATCCCTGACCAACCTATCTTTACAGGCCTTTTTAAACCTGCTTTATTTAAGACACTTCTACACAAAGCTAAACTTACAGCCAATATCTCTGGTGTGATAGAGAGTGGGTGCATCACGGTCATTACAGGGAGGGGCAGGTATGCCGGGAGCAGAGGGGTAGGCCGCTCACGGGGAACGAGAATTCGCTGTTTACAAGCGATTCCTCGTTCTGGCCCCTCAGATCAGGTTCCATCTTGCTCAGCCCGAGTACCTGGTAACCAGGGATGTCAGGGCCCTGGGCTCAAGCTGCTGCTGTTGAATGCCAGGTCAATTAACAACAAGGCCCCCCTTATCCGGGATTTAATCTTGGAGGAGGGGGCGGACCTGGCATGTATTACTGAGACCTGGCTGGGCCAGGAGGGGGGGGTCCCCCTCTCCGAGATGTGCCCAGACGGGTTCTCAGTGCAGCATCAGCCGCGACCCCAGGGAAGGGGTGGAGGAGTGGCTATTATAGCTCGCCAAAATCTGTGCCCTCGGAGGATCCCTGCCCCGGAGATTGTTGGGTGTGAGACACTCCTTCTGAAGTTGGACTTAGGGGTACAGGTGGGCCTTCTGCTAACGTACTTGCCTCCTAGCTGCGTTGCTAAGGCCCTGCCTGTTCTGCTCGAGGCGATAGCCGGGCTGGCGATTGAGTTCCCCAGGTTGATGGTGCTGGGGGACTTCAACCTGCCATCGGCCGGCGAAACCTCGGAGGCAGTCCAGGAGTTCATGGCTTCCATGACAACCATGGACCTGACCCAAGTAGTTCAGGGTCCGACTCATGAGGGTGGTCACACACTTGACCTTGTGTTTCTCTCGGGGCAGTGGATAGATGATCTGAGGCTGAGGGGTTTAGTCACAATACCCTTGTCATGGTCAGATCATTTCCTCCTGAGGTTGGATTTTATGGCACCACTCCTCCACCGCAAGGAGGCGGGATCGATTAAGTGGTTCCGCCCCAGGCGCCTAATGGAATCCGAAGGATTTCAGAGGGAACTTGGGGAAATACCTGAATCCCTGGTACACAATTCATCTGAGGACCTAGTGGCTGCCTGGAACCGGGCAGCGTCAGGGGCCTTAGATCGGATTGCGCCTTTGCGGCCTCTCCGCGGCAGCGGATCCAGGAGGGCTCCTTGGTTCACTGAGGAACTCCGGGAGATGAAGCGCCTAAAGAGACGCCTAGAGCGACGATGGAGGGCTAGTAAAGCTGAATCTGATCGGACACTTTTAAGAACTTGCATTAAGTCTTACTTAGTGGCAATACGGGCGGCAAAATGCGCGTATTTTTCCGCCCGTATTGCGTCCGCCGACTCCCGCCCAGCCGCCCTGTTTAGGGTAACGCGCTCCCTGCTTGCAAAGGGGGGGAGCGAAGAACCCTTGCAGGGTAGAGCTGAGGAATTTTCGCAGTTCCTGGCGGATAAAATCACTCAGATTCGGACAGACCTGGACTCCATTTGGACAGAGCAGGCCGAGATGACAGAGGCGAGTCTTAGTCCTGTTATTTGGGAGGAGTTTGAGCCTATCACTCCTGAGGATGTGGACAAGGCCATAGGAGCGATGAGCGCCTCCACTTGTTTATTGGACCCGTGTCCCTCCTGGCTGGTTTCGGCTAGCAGGGAGGTGACACGCGGCTGGCTCCAGGCGGTTGTGATCGCATCTTTGAGAGAGGGGTCCATCCCGCAGCCCTTAAAAGCTGCGGTGGTGAGGCCCCTCCTCAAGAAGCCTTCCCTGGACCCAGCGGATTTAAAGAACTTCCGTCCAGTCTCCAACTTACCCTTCGTGGGTAAAGTTGTCGAGAAAGTGGTGTCGCTCCAACTCCTGCGGTTATTGGAGGAAACGGATTATCTGGATCCCTTTCAATCGGGTTTCAGGCGCGGCTACAGTACGGAGACTGCTTTGGTCGCTCTGATGGATGATCTCTGGCGAGCCCGAGATGGAGGTCATTCCTCCATTTTGGTGTTACTTGACCTCTCAGCGGCTTTCGATACTATCGACCATGGTATCCTTCTGCGTCGTCTCGGGGAGATGGGAGTGGGGGGCACCGTTCTTCGGTGGTTCTCCTCCTTTCTCTCCGACAGGACGCAGTCGGTGTTGACAGGAGGGCAGAGGTCAGCCCCTAGGCCCCTGCTTTGCGGGGTGCCACAGGGCTCGGTCCTCTCTCCCATCCTGTTCAACATTTACATGAAACCGTTGGGTGAGATCATCCGACGACACGGGGTGAGGTATCAGCAGTATGCTGATGATACCCAGTTGTACATCTCCACTCCGTGTCAGTTCAGTGAAGCAGTTAATGTAATGTGCCGCTGCCTGGACGATGTAAGGGTCTGGATGGGAGTGAATAGACTCAGGCTCAACCCAGACAAGACTGAGTGGCTTTGGATATTGCCTCCCAAGGATTATGTCGACTGTCCCTCCTTGGTTCTTGGGGGAGAAAAATTGACTCCCTCAGAACGGGTCCGCAATTTGGGTGTCCTCCTAGATCCACAGCTTAAATTGGAGCAACATCTTTCAGCTGTGGCTAGGGGGACCTTTGCACAGGTGCGTCTTGTGCACCAATTGCGACCCTACTTGGAGAGGGAGGCTTTGCTCACAGTCACTCATGCCCTTGTCACCTCACGGCTTGACTACTGTAACGGGTTCTACATGGGGCTACCCTCGAAGAGCATCCGGAGACTACAATTGGTACAGAATGCAGCTGCGCGAGCTGTGGTGGGTGTACCGAGATACACCCACGTAACACCCATCCTCCGCCAGCTGCATTGGCTACCCATTGGTCTCCGGTCGCAATTCAAGGTGTTGGTTTTGACCTTTAAAGCCCTACATGGCTCAGGGCCAGGTTATCTTCGGGACCGCATCCTGCCACATTCCTCCCTACGACCAGTGAGGTCCCACAGAGTGGGCCTCCTCCAGGTCCCGTCTGCCAAACAATGCCGGCTGGCGGGCCCACAGGGGAGGGCCTTCTCTGTGGGAGCCCCATCTCTCTGGAACCAACTCCCGCCAGAGATCCGGACTATCCCCACCCTACTGGCCTTCCGCAAGGCAGTAAAAACATGGCTCTTCCGGCAGGCGGGGTGAAGAGATGATTCCCCCAAGGATGAATGGTTTTTTATATCGTAATATGATGTTTTTAAATGCCTTTTTTAATCTGTAGTTCTAATCTCTGCTGTAAGCCGCCCTGAGTCCCAAGGGATTGGGCGGCCTATAAGAACTCTTAATAAATAAATAAATAAATAAATAAAATATTGGTGGGTCTTCAAAGTCCTCGGAACCTTCCGTGGGTATTGAGCTGGCTGTGGGCTTGTTCTTAGAGCCTGAATAAGAAACAGATGTCATTCTATCCTCCAAACTATTCGTCAATGCCATCAAACGGCCCTAGGATCATCCATCTGCTGCCCCTGGTCCTACCTCGGCCGAACGCAAATTTTATGGTTTTGGGCTGGAAGTAGAGGAGTTGTTGCAGCTTCCATCTGTGGACACTCCAGTGGCCAGCCTGGTATCATCAAATGTCTTTCCCTCTGATGTGTCGGAAGGCCTTAAGCCGGACAACCGTAAAGCCGAGAACATGCTGTGTAAGTCCCACCAAGCGGCCGCTTGGTCTATACGGGCAACTACTGCTGCAGCGTTCTTTAATAGAACATTATTATGTGGCTTAGGGAGATGCAGTCTAGACTGGGACCTGAGGATTCCAACCTAAGGCAGGATTTAAATAAATTGTTGGCCGTGGCGGAGTTTTTTGCGGACGCGACGCTCAATTTTGCCAAATTCGCTTCACGGGCAATGGCAGCTAGTGCCACCTCTCGTCGCCTGCTTTAGCTTCACTATTGTCAGGTGGACATGCGCTCTAAATGGCGCCTAGCTGCTGCTCCCTTCACAGGAGAGAGATGGTTTGGTGAATCCCTGGACTCGATTCTCATAGAAGACAGGGACAAGAGGAAGGTACTGCCCTGTGTACATCGCCAGGCCGACAGTCACCCTAATCTGTATTATCACAGGCAGCCCTTTCGGTCAGACCCTTCCTTTGGCGGCCCCCAGTTCCAAAGGTCATATTTCCAGGGGACAGACAGACCACAAGACAGGTCCATGGCCAGGGACAGAGGCAGACAGCTTTCCCAGTCAAGGCACCCCTTCCAGGGATCCAGGTCTAGGGCCTTTCGGAGATCCAAATGACTCCAAAGAGGAGATTCCCATTGGTGGCAGACTACAACATTTTTTAGCCCAATGGGAGCTCATGTCTACTGATGCCTGGGCCTTGCAAACCATCCACTTAGGCCTCACAATAGAGTTTACCAGTCGGCCTCCCAGCCGGTTCATCCGGTATCCAGTTCCATCCAATGCCACCAAATGGGCACTGATGGAGGCAGAGATCCACCTCGATATTTCAGCTATAGAGAGGGTGCCCCCGGGACAGGAGAGACTAGGATTCTATTCCATACTTTTCCTAGTCCCCAAGGGCTCGGGGGGGAGAGCCATCTTGAATTTGAAGCAGCTCAATGTGTACGTAGCATACAAGCGCTTCAAAATGCAATCCCTCAGGTCCATCTTGGGATGCATCAGGCAAGGGGATTAGCTCACATCTATAGATCTCAAGGAGGCTTATCTCCATGGGCTGGTAGATCCGTCTCACAGAAGGTTCCTGAGGTTCTGCTTCGCGGGGACTCACTTCCAATATCGAGCCCTGCCGTTTGGCCTGTCATCGGTGCCCAGGACCTTCACCAAACTCCTAGATGTGGTGGCGGCATACCTCAGGGCGCATCCGTTACATCTGCAATGTTACCTGGATGATATAATTATACAGTCAACATTGCCCCAACGCGCACACAAGGACCTCCTGTTCACAGTTCGGACTTTGCAGACACATGGCTTCTCGGTGAACTTTCCAAAGAGCCACCTGACACCCACCACCTCACTCCTCCATCTTGGGACTATAATCAATACCAAGATTTGCGAGGTGTTCTTGTCACCGGATTGCCATGCCAACATTGCTTCCCTGGTGGAGCGGGTGTGTCAACAGCACCATGTTTCCCTAGCTCTGCTTTCCACGCTGCTGGAGAAGTTCATCTCGTGCATAGATGTGGTGCTGTGGATGAGACTACACGCTCGAATGCTTCAATATAGCCTGCTCCCATATCAACGAGCGAGAACCAGCAATTCCACCGTAATGGTGAGGGTGCCGGAGGTGGTCCACTGTTCACTGCGCTGGTGGTTGTCCCCAGCCACTCTGAAGGCTGCCTCTTCAAGGAACCCGACCGTGTGACTCTGACTACAGACACCAGTCTGTTCAGGTGGAGGGCTCATGCCCAGTCCCAGGTGACCCAGGGACGTTGGCGACCGTTGGACTTAGTCAACACCAATATCAATCTGCTAGAACTTCGAGCAGTGTACCTGGCTCTTCAACATTTCAAATCAATAGTGACAGACGCCCATGTCTTGATTCTGATGGACAATGTGGCGACCCAGTCCCACATCAACCGTCAGGGGTGCACGAGATCCAGACGCCTCATGCAGGAGGCAGAGAAAATCGGACTGTGGGCAGAATTACATGTGAGATTGCTTCGAGCGGAACACATCTCAGGCACCTTGAATGTGCAGGCGGACTGGCTCAGCCGCTCCACGATAGATCCAGCGGAGTGGCGCCTGCACCCTGACCTATTCGAGACTCTGTCTGGAATGTTCGGCTGACCGGTGGTGGACTTGTTTGCGACACAGCACAATATGCAACTACTGAGATTCTTCTCCAGATTTCTAGCACCAGTGGCAGAAGGGGTCAATGCCCTCTGCAGTCGCTGGCCATTGGGACTTCTGTACGCCTTTCCTCCCCTTCCCCTCATCCCGAGGGTGATTCGGAAGATGCTCACGGAGGAGGTGGAGATGCTCCTGGTTGCTTCCCATTGGCCCTGTCACCCTTGGTTCGTGGATCTGGTGGAATTGTCGGTGTCTTGTCCTTAGCAGATTCCCGACCACATCTCCCTCATCCAGGGGGGTCTGCTCTATCCAGACCCCAATGGTTACATCTAACCATCTGGCACTTGAGGGGGCTCTCCTGCGGGATGACAGATTCTCCAATGAAGTGATCTTTACCATTCCAGCATCTTGACAAGACTCCATGACTTGCATTTACAACGCGACCTGGTCGGTCTATTGCAAATTTTGTGCTCAGTCTAATCTAGATCCACTGTCCGTCTCAATTCCACAAATTCTAGACTTTTTGCAGGCAGGGTTTAATAAAGGACTGGCTCCCAACACCCTCTGTCGACAAGTTGCTGCCTTGTCCACGGTTCTCCGATTGCATAATTTACAGTCGCTGTATTACCATCCCAGCGTACGCAGTTTTTTTGAAAGGAGCCGCTAATTTGAGGCCCCAAGTTGTCCATCGATATCCTTCTTGGGATCTCTCCCTCATCCTGCAGGCGCTCACATCCTCTCCATTTGAACCGTTGTGGGTGGACAGTATCACTTCGATTCCTAACTCTCAAGACAGCCTTTCTGGTCGTTATCACCTCCGCCAGGAGAGTTTCAGAATTAGCATGGCTCTCAGTGCGCCAGGACTTATGTCACTTCCATCCTGACAGGGTCATCCTCTGTCTGGATCCCTCCTTCCTTCCAAAAGTGAACTCTTGGTTCCATCGGGCCCAGGAGGTTATACTGCCAGACTTTTGTCCCAACCCACAACGTCCGTCAGAACGTCGTTGGCATAAGTTGGATGTCCAGAGGGCTCTCCGGATTTATATTAGAAGGATAGCTTCCTTTCGGAAAACTGAAGCGCTCTTTGTGGCATTCCTACTGGCCTCCATGGGTTGCAAAGTCACCCTGCAGACTATTAGCCGCTGGCTTAAAGTGTGCATTGCCCGGGCTTATGAGGGCCAGCCCAGGCCTGTCCCTGGTAGAATCACCACTCATTCCACCTGAAGCGCAGCTACCTCAGCGGCCTGGGCCATGCAAGCATCGATTGAAGACATCTGTAGAGTGGCCACGTGGTCTACGCCTTTTCCATTTGTCAAACATTATAAACTGGACTTGTTTGCCTCTGCTGAGGCTGCCTTTAGCAGGCAGGTGCTCCAAAGGGTCTGCTCCACATCTGCTTCCCTGGACCAACCTTCTCCCACCCACGAGACTTAAGCTTGGGTATATCCCATGCTTGGACTTTCTTTAGTAGCCCACAGAAGTAGCGTTGGCTTACCTGAATGGTCTTCTCTGTGCGCTGCGGGGAGAGTCTAAATCCGCCCTGGATTATGGGTCCAGGGTCGCTGGAATTCTGGCTTCTATGGTCCTGACTTGGATGGACGTACACGCCTTCATTTGAAAACTGACTTGTCACAGCCGGTGGAGCAGAGAGGGAGTGTTTAATCTAAATATCTAACTCAGTCCCTTGGTAACCGACGGAAGTTTACCCCATGCTTGGACTCTCCTTAGCAGCGCACAGTCAGCATTTCTGATGCTTCAAGATTTGCTGTAAAATAAAAAAGACAAATTAGTAGAAAATGATTACTATTAGGGTGAGTTCTAATATCGAACTAAGCTAGGAGATAAACAAAGGTCTGGAAAATCATGATATAATCAACCACACTGGCCTCATTAGGGTGCCAGAATGTCAACTCCTGGGGGTTCTTCTCTGTGCTATTAACTAGATCTAAACTATCTACAAATTGATGCAGACGAAATCATACAATTGTACAATGTTGCTCTTTAAAGTAGCCCACATTGGTTTTAGGGAGTATAAGCTTGCAATAATGTATTGGACCACCCAATATACAGTATATGTTAGAGTCACTGGCAATAATAAATATGAAGTTTGAATATTGATATAATAAAATTATGTAACTGTCACACTGATCCCACAAATTATTTATTTCTGTATGCCCAACAAAGTGGTGGAAAATATAGATTAACAAGCAAAACAGAATATGATTTAAATCTGAGCATTAAGGACTATAAACCATGCTTAGTGTTTTCTGAGAATTGATCCTGTAAGAATTAAATTTAACATGTGTATGGTTACTAGGTTTGAAGTAAAAGGCTGATGAATATGACAGCAGAGAGAAAATGTGCCATTTCCTGCCATAGTGTGGTTGTCTGTACATGTGCAGTCTGAATCTAGTTGTCCTAAGCATGAATGAAAGTTAACTATTCTTTGTTAACTATCAAAAATCTTACTTAAATAAAAATTTATTTAAATTATATTTTTCATGTTTAGTCATCATTTTTCTTTACATTATATTAGAGAAAATATCATTAAATGATTACTATTGATGTGTGTGTGTGTGAGTGCGTGTGTGTGAGTGCGTGTGTGTGTGTGTGTGTGTGTGTGTGTGTGTGTGTGTGTGTGTGTGTGTGTAGACATTTAGTGTCCGTTTCCTAGTCAGTTTTTGATTCCTGGATGCTGCATGGGCTAATCCCTGTAGTTTTCATGGCAACATTTTTTGGGAGTGGTTTGCCATTGCCTCCTTTCTAGGGCTGAGTGAGAGTAATTCACCTAAAGTCATGTAGGTGTCTTTGTGTCTTTGGTAGGAGTCATGGGCTCTGTGTCAGCCTGGCCATCATCACTTTCTTCAAGTTTGCTTCCAGCTGCCATGGAAATGGGAAGAGAGGGAGCAATGAGCATTTGGGAGGGGAAGTGATGGGGAGATTTGGACTAAGAGAGGCCAGCTTGGGTTTTAAAATCCCAAGGCCAACTGTCCTGGGAACAGCATGCACAAGGGTGGTGCAGAGCACCTGGACCAGACACATTCCCAAAACAACTTCCTGGATGATGACTGGACTCTGTCTGACTGACTACCAGGAGGGGGGGGCCTGTGGGGTAATGTTCAATTTGTCTTTGCATTTGCTGCAGACCTTGCCTGACTTTTGCTGCATTCAGTTCATTCTTAATAAAAGTACCGTATTTTTCGGACTATAAGACGCATCGGTGTATAAGACGCACCAAGATTTCAAAGAGGTAAGTAAGAAAAAAAAGTTTTTTGTCCTCCCTAGCTCCCAGGAGCACTCTGCAGGCCTCCCAAACCCTCTGCGTGCCCCGTTTTTTGCAAAAATGGGCCCGTTTTCACCCATTTTTCGCAAAAACAGGCCTGTTTTTCACCCGTTTTTCGCAAAAATGGGGCATGCAGAGGGATTGGGAAGCCTACAGAATGCTTCTGGGGGCTGGGGGAAGGCAAAAACTCCCTCGGTTTTGCAAAAATGGCCCGTTTTCTGCAAAAACGGGGGCGCTTTTGCCTTCCCCCAGCCCCCAGAAATACTCTGCAGGCCTCCCAAACCCTCTGTGCACCCCGTTTTTTGCAAAAATGGGCCCATTTTTTGCAAAACTGGGATGCGGAGGCAGGACTTCGGGAGGCCAAAAATGCTTGTATTTGGTGTATAAGACGCACCAACATTTCCACCCTCTTTTAGGAGGGGAAAGGCGCGTCTTATACTCCAAAAAATACGGTACCTTTTCTCTGAATCTATCGAGTCAAGGGTTTTTCCCTCCTAGGAATTGATTGGAGGCAGCCGTGACACTCTGCATTTCTAACCCGATACTTTAACCACTACATCAAACCAGATCTGAATTTGACGTAAGAAGCCTTATGTACAATTTTGCTTTGTATTAGTGGAAATTATAAAGAAATTACAGAAATACTACCCTAAGATTCATTGGCTAAGATATCCCCCCCCCCCCAATAAATGACTTGCAGGTAGTTTTCAACTTACAATCATTCATTTAGTGACCATCTGAGATTATAATGGCCCTGTAAAAAGTGACTTATTTCTCACTTATGACCGTTGCAACCTCCCCTGGTCACATGATCAAAATTTGATGCTTGGCAACTGGTGTGTATTTATGATGGTTGCAGTGTCCTCAGGTCATGTGATCACTTTTTGTGACTTTTGACAAGCAAAATGAATGGGGAAGCCAGACACAACCCTGTTATTAATTTAACAGCTGTAGTGGTTCATTTATAACTACTGTGGCAAGAAAGGTCATAAAATGGGGGCAAAACTCACTTAACAACTGTCTTCCTTAGGAGTGGAAATTTTGGGCTCAGTGGTCATAAGTTGAGGACCACATGTATTTCTTAGAAATACCCTTTTCAAAATCTAGCTAAGATAGATGAAACTAGTTTATAGTTTCAAATTTATATCAAATTCCAGATTTAAGTGACAAATAACAAATTAGTTTCCATTTCAAAGCTGAACCATCTTATAAAAGGTTAAAAATACAGTGATATGGTATGTAATATTCCAAATATACATGGAACTTATATTGTGTACATATTATCTTAACATATTAGCCAAGAGATTGGTTGCATTTTGGAAACGTTTAGCTATTGTTTCAGGATCCATTTATTTAAGTTTAGCTCTTGTTAAGCTTTATGTTGATATCCATATTCCATTGGGGAAAGTGGTAAAGAAAACCATTTATAAAGATGAAAGGCAATGAACCAACTAAACTAAGTAATCATAGGGATAAACAAATGATAATCTATTCACAAAAGGAAGCATGAAAAGGAAATTGCCATAGCCTAAGATGACTGAGTGGCAATTTACAAAAAAACAGAGCATTGGAGCTTGCTTTTTCAGATTCTCTGACATCATGGGGACACTCTTAATGCAAAATTGAATATCCAGTGAAGAAACAGTTGTAGGAGATAGCTCTATGTGGATTAGAAAAGTTGGTGTTATTCCTGATTGCCTTTCATTGAAAGATGAATACATAGCAGCTTAGTGGGGATAGAGCTTATATAAAAAGTTCTACATCAAAATAGAATGTATTTTAAAAACCCACCTGTTTTGCATCTTTGCCCTTTCATGCCAGAGTTTCTGATTCAATTTATTTGTCTAGACTTTTGAACTCTGACCTAACTCTTATTGTATTTTGTTCCATCTTTAATCTTCTGGATTTTATGGAATTGTCTCTACCTACCAATGTTTCTCCAAAAATAAGACCTGGTGTTATTTTCTTTTGGACCCCAAAATAAGTGCTCAGGCTTATTTTCGGGGAGGTCTTATTTTTTTGATATGCAGGAGGCAGCAAGCGCGGGGCTGACGGGAGTGGGAGAACTGCTACCGCCAGCTCCGCCCTCTGTCCCACCATCTACTTGCCTGCGGCCGCAACGGCCCAAGCTCTCAGCGTGCCCCGGCCTCTGCCCTCCCTGCCTGCTGGCCGTGCTTCTGCTGGGAAACTGGAGCTCGGGTCTTGTTGTGCCGGTGGAGTCGCTCGCAGCAGAATGCTGCAAGGCTTGTCACACGGGTGGAGCTGTTTTCAGCAGGACGCCGTGAGGATCATTGCACTGGTGCAGCTGCTCGCAGCAGGATGCTGTGTAGTGCGTTGTGCTGTTGCATGTGTGAGTGGCTCCACCGGTGTGATGAGCCTCATGGTCTCCTGCCATGAGCGGCTCCACCGGCGCGATGAGCCTTGCGGCGTCCTTCCGAGAGTGGCTGCCCTGGCGCAACGAGTTCGGCTGTGAGCAGCCACAAGCGGCTGCAGAAGAAGTCGGGCAGTGGCACGACAGGTGTCAGGGCATGGGAGGCCTGACTGCAGCGGTCCTAAGGTAAGCGGCTGCAGGGCATGTGGGGCACCTCCAACCCCCCACCCCTGCCCTAGGTTGATTTTTATACCTGCGCCTTGCCCCATCTCGTACAACCAGACGGTGGGGCTTAACTAGGGCGTTTTTGGGGGTAGGGCTTATATTAGGTGCAGACATGAAAATTGGGCTAGGGCTTGTTTTCGGGGTAGGTCGCATTTTCGGGGTAACACAGTACTTTGCACTGTGGACAGGGCTTGGATTAATCCTGCTACAATCTTTCTACTATAAATGTTTTGTTGGCCTATTCTTTTACTTAATCTCCTGTGGCAAGAAAAGATCCATGCATACACTTAAAAATAAATTTGTGGTTGCAAAAAATCCAGTTAACCACAGGAAGGCAACATGGGATTAATGTTTTCTATATTTATTTGTTGCCAACTAGTCCTAGTTCAGAATTTTGCCTCCTAAATCTGATTTTTGCATCTTAAATCTGCAGTTCTAGCAGACTCCCCAAAGAGCTAGTCCTTCGGTTTCTCTTCTGGAATCAAATCAAAATGTTGGTCATAGAAACTGTTACCTGTTCTTTCCCTTTGATCATTTTCAGAACAAGTTTCCCTATACATGGATATGACAGGAATCCGGTCTAACTCTATTTGACTTGTTCAGACAAATTTAAATTATTTTGCTCATATTTGCTTTTGGCCCTTAGTTGTTCTTTGTGCTTAATATGTTATATGTTTTACTTTTTCTTGATTTTTGTATTGCATATTTTATCTTATTACCCAGACAAAGAATGTTACGATTGGGGCATGATATAAATATGAACTATAGACTTGTATGTTCTCCAAAAGCAAAGCAGGACAAGAATAAAAGGAACAGAACACAGAGATTCATATATTAATTAAAAATGCAATACATGCTTAAAAAAACCAGTGAAAAAATACAAGAGAAAAAAATTAAATATTTTTATTATATGATAATAAAATAAATATAATATATTACAACAGTAAACATTTACAATTCTATATAAATTATCTAATGCAAATATTGTGTGTGAATGTGTGTATATTGTAGTTACATAACTATTTTTATTTATTGTATGTAAATACATATAACTATCATGGTTTTAGCCTAGTGTAATTTATATAAATGAGTCCCATATTTCATTATAGCAATAGCACTTAGACTTATATACCACTTTACAGTGCTTTACAGCCCTCTCTAAGCGGGTTATGATTAAAGGATAATATTGTCTTGAATTGCATTCCTAGTACATGGAATTTGACAACTGGACAGTGTAAGTGGATTGGCCTTGCCTTTATAATAGTTAAAATAGTTATATTGCAACATTGGAAAGATAAATATATGTCCCCATTTATTCAATAGATTGAAGAGCTGATTACACTTGCTACCAGTAAGAGGATTGCCTATAGACTTTGTATGAATAAATATAATGGAGCCAAGAGTGACTTGAAGAAGTCTTTAAATTACTCCAGATTAGTTATTCTTTTTCGTATATTAGTGGATTTAATTATGCTCTGCATGGTTGAAAGAAATAAAAGAAGTGGAAGCTAACAGATAAAATAGAGACAAGATCAAAAGAATAATTGGATATGATAGGAACCACTATTAGGCCAAGTCAGGATGGCAAGAATTTATTTACAGAAATTTATATAATCACCAGGAGTATGGAAATTAACTTCCTACTATTCATTAAAAAAAATTAAGAGCAGTTTTGCTGTTTGTGTGTGTATATGGACGTGCACAAACTGGATGTCACATAAAATTTAATAACTGAAATGTATGGCTTAATTTTTATATTATTATTAGCATTGGTGGTCCAGGCCGTTTTTTTCAGGGCCACCAAGAGTAAGAGAAAAAAGGATTATTTCATACTCCCCAAGCCTTATAATCCTGATTAAAATATTTTTCTCTCCAGCAGGCCTACAAGTTGAAGTTATATTTGATTGGTTTGTACACCAAATAAATCCAACTAGAGATTTAGGAACATGGACAATTGCTAGTAAATTTCACTGTTTTGACAGGTAATAATGTTTTTTGGATACAAGATCTTAAGAGATGGTTGCAGAGACTATACTGATTTCGCCAAACTGTTCTGGATAGAAAAAAAAATACAATAATCAGAATTTCTGAGGATGACAATTTTTTAAAATGACCATTTCCTATATATCCTTATTGGCATTATTTTCTTATTCTGGCCTTTTAATCTGTTTTCTACTACATTCAGATTTCATAAGGGTGGCCTACTTTTCGCTAAACTTAAGGTGACCAGACGTCCCGCTTTTGGTGGGACAGTCCCGCTTTTTAATAATTTGTCCCGCGTCCCGCGGCGTTTCAAAAAAGTCCCGCTTTTTAATTTGAATTTGCCCTGCAATCCTGCCGGTTCGGCTGGGCCAATCATTCGGCATAGAGCCGATGGAACTGGTGGCGGTCACGGTGCGGGGCTTCTACCGCCCGCTTCCCCCGCCCGGCTGGACTCCGCCATTCGGGTTATTTTGTCCTCTGCACATGTGCAGAACAAGATCGTCGGGACGCGAAGGAGCTGCAAGGAGGGTCTTCCGAGCTCGCCCAGCTCTCCCTCAAGCTCCGCTCCCCCCATCCTTGCTGCCAGCCCAAGTGGACCTTTAACCCCTGGATTAACTCCCCACACCCCCACCTCGGAGCCCCTCCGCACCCCGGTTCCTCCTCCTCTCCGGCAGCCCCTACGGGGTGAACCGGCAGGCAGGAGAAGAGCCGGACCGGCTGGGCGCCCGGGGGAGCCGGCAGCGAGCAGGTTAAGTGGCTCCCCGCCCAGAGAAGCTGGCTCCGGGGAAGTCTCCGAGCAGCCGCCGCCGCTTACTCCGGGCTGAGCCGGGCGGCGAGCGGAAGGATGGAAGCCGGGCAAGATGCCCCGCCGGCGGCGTGAGCGGCTGCCCCGCGTCGCCTTCGGAGCCCGGGGCTTCTCCCGGGTGGCGCCGCTCCGAAGGGGATGCGGGGCAGCTGTTCACGCCGCCGGCGGGGCATCTTGCCCGGCTTCCATCCCTCCGCTCGCCGCCCGGCTCAGCCCGGAGTGAGCAGCGGCGGCTGCTCGGAGACTTCCCTGGAGCCAGCCTCTCGGGGCGGGGAGCTGCTTAACCCGCTCGCTGCCGGCTCCCCCGGGCGCCCAGCCGGTCCGGCTCTTCTCCTGCCTGCCGGTTCACCCCGTAGGGGCTGCCGGAGAGGAGGAGGAACCGGGGTGCGGAAGGGCTCCGTGGTGGGGGTGTGGGGAGTTAATCCTGGGGTTAAAGGTTCACTTAGGCTGGCAGCAGGGGTGGGGGGGAGCGGAGCTTGAGGGGGAGCTGGGCGAGCTCGGAAGACCCTCCTAGCAGCTCCTTCGCATCCTGACGATCTTGTTCTGCGCATGCACAGAGGACAAAATAACCCAAATGGCAGTGTCCAGCCGGGCGGGGGAAGCGGGCAGGAGAAGCCCCGCGCCACGACCGCCGCCAGTTCCATCGGCTCTACGCCGAACGACTGGCCCGGCCGAACCAGCAGGATTTCACACAGGTAAGCCTGCGCCAGTAGGAACCCACCCCTGGCTGCGATGAAGGGGAGGTGTTTGGGGGGGGTGCACAAAGCTGCAGGATAAGAGAGACAGACCCCTCCCGTCTTGCTCCCCTAGAACTCCCCCCCCATCAATGGTGTCCCGCTTTAAAAAAAATAAAATCTGGTCACCTTAGCTAAACTGTTAAGCCACCTGGAACATAGTTTGGTTGCAAAAATGTGACTCAGATTTGAATGTGACTCCTGATGCTAGGTGAAATATAACAGTGGCATAAGGACTTGAAACTTTACCACAGCCAAGTTTTCAGTGGTTTATCAGTATCTCTTTTATTATTAAGCATAATATTTATGATTTAGCACAGTAGTATATAAATATTTCAGTTTGAAGTACAACTAATCATTTTGAGCTTTGGAAATGTACCTTCTGTGCCAAGCCTCTGATGTTCCACCAGTTTCTCTCAGTATCAGTATTTCCATCTTCATGAATTAGAACTAATAATGTTAAGTCAAGAAGCAGGTTCATTTTATTGAATGACAGTTACTCTATTACTGGCTTTAGTGGCTAGATAAAATGCACGTCTTTTTAGCAAACATAATTGCTCCAGTATCTGCTGTATATCCTGCAAGGTCCTTGCCTGTATGGAGTTTCATATCTCAGATCAACTTCACCATCGCTAACAGAACAACACATATTAAAATATGTCTTGGAAATTCAGAAGTACATTTATTCAGGAGCTGTTCAACTGAGGTTTGAGCAGTTCCATCTGTCTCCAAATACTTTAAATAGAATCTATTTCTAAATCTAAATTTCTAAATCTATTTAAATTTAAAATATTTTGTGAATTATAATGGCATAATGTCCAAAATTATACTTGGTAGCTGATGATTCCACATTATCTTAAAAGAAAACCTGAGAAAAGTTTGCCTTCCCTTTTTTTGGTAATAATGAGTCCAAAGGCATTAATGTAATTTTTTTTGTACTCCTTGAATCAGATTCCATATCTGATTGAATATGCAAGCATTACATATTTAGACCATTACAGTGTATTTAGTCTGGTCATTGTTGCCTTACTTTTTTGGAATGAAGAAAACTATTCAAGGTGTCGGAAGAAAAATCCAGTCTGGTTCCAAGCCGGGTGAAAGATGCTGGAAATAAAATGGAGGCTGGCTGCAGGAAAGGAATTCTCTGTTTATTTGGTAGCCAGAAACTAGTGACAGCAGCATGTTTCTGGGGTGGCTGACAAAATGGAGTTGAGAGTAGGTGGGTTTTTATACATTCTTTGGGGCTTTCTGATTAAGATGCCTGTTCCTGTGTAAGAACAGGCATCTTAATCAGAAAGCTTTAATATTTTAATGGCTGTTGCCAAATTCCTATGGGCTCATGTATGGGTCATGGCTGGCTCTACAGGCAAGAGGGGAAATGCAAATCTTAGGTGTTTTGTTTGTCTGAGCTAATCTTGTCAGTTTGGACTTCTTGCCTATTGTGTTGCTTATTTAGGGTTTCTGGCTGCTCTTTGCTTAGAGCCTAGGTGGCGCAGTGGTTAAAAGCAGCACTGCAACCTACTTCAGCTGACTGCTAGTTCAGCAGTTCAGCTGTTCAAATCTCACCAGGCTCAAGGTTGACTCAGCCTTCCATCCTTCTGAGGTCGGTAAAATGAGGACCCAGATTGTTGGGGGCAATATGCTGAACTCTGTAAACCGCTTAGAGAGGGCTGCAAAGCACTATGAAGCGGTATATAAGTCTAAGTGCTATTGCTATTTGCTTATGAATAGATTGACCCAGTCTTTCTGAATGGATACAAAATCTCCATTCCTAAAGACCAGGCTCTTCAAGCTTTGGCTTGAGGCGGTTTTCCTATGGCAGGAAGACTGGGGCTGCTTTCTGTCTTTGTTAAGATTTTTCTCCTCTTCTCCTTTAGGGAAAATATTCTATCCTGACTCTTTTAATATTAATATTAAGAATAAAGAATATTTTAATCTGAGGAGGGGAGACTTCCTACAAAAGAGAAAGGGAAAATATTTTTTATTCACAATAATGCTTTGGGGTCTTGCAAGATTCTTAGAAAATAAAAAATTGTGCTTAATTCACCTAACCATAAATCAGAGAGAAGCTGGTTCATCTAGTTGTGATCATGAGGCAAAAGTGGGAAGAAGGAAGATATGATATTCATTACAAATATATAGGCAAATGACTCTTGTCCTGCTATTTGGAGCAAGATGGAATCTGGGAAGAGAGAGTGAGGCTGACTATGCGCACCTCTCCCTCACTTTAATCCAATTCACGTGCAAGTCTTGACATCCCCCCCCCAACTGATAGATGTCAAGGTCCTCTTCGAATACAATGGACGAACATCATCATAGGCAAATATACAAATTACACATATAGTACTAGCCGTGATATGGTTTCCTTTTCATTTAGCTTGAGGTATTGTCCAATATAAGCTATCATGATCTTGTTAAACAAACCATGCTTAAATTAATCCTGATTTAGTATTATATATTAATGTTTCCACTAACAGTGTCTCTGAACACTATTGCTTCTTTCTCTTCTTAAAAAAAAGGAAGAAAGTATATAATTGTTAAGTTTTTAAGAAAATACATAAATACATTTTATGGTTTTATTAACTGAGGTCATTTTACCAATATATTGAGTAGATAAATAAGACTCTAGTTTGTTTAAATTTATTTTTGTGCATAAATTAATGAAGCTTTATTCTTCATAATCTACTTCATAAAAAAAGTTTAAATGTGAACTATGTTTATATATAGACACTCTATCAAACAATTATTATTTATTTTTTAGATTTCTGATCCACCCATCTCCCTCAAAGAGAGACTCTGGGTGATATACAATTAAAGTAGCTTATAAAAAGGAATGAGATTTAAAATAACAATGGCCTGATGTAAATTATATTCTAGTTGAACTATGTCCATATTGTTTAGGAGAGAAATTTAGTATTTATGCTTGATATATATTCAATGCATAAAGCAATTTTTCACTAATACGGTTTTTTTGAAGGCATAGGACTAGGTTTTGGTTTAATCTATTGTTGTATCTAATGGGAAAATATATTTAAATGAAGGAAATCTTCTGAGGAAGTCTGGTTTTTTTTTTGAAAAAGATATTAATGTTATGGAAAAGAGATATAACAATTTTTCTGATCTGGACAAATTTTGAAGCTAGTATTTACTTTAGGAAGAATTTTTCTCTTTGTAACTGGCCCTATTTATTAAACTTCGAATAGTCACTAAATGAACTGTTGTAAGTTCATTAGTCTGAAAATTCTGAAAGTTATGGAATTAATTTCAAGTTGGCAGATATGGCTTTAAAGAACTGTCAATTCAAAAATGAAAATTGAGCTAGATTTTAAATACCACAGCGGTCTATTTTTAAGTAAGAGATGACATTAATCATGTTCAGTTCACTGTAGGGCTATGAGATCTAAACTGCCAATCTATGGATGACCACTAGATGGAAGCTGAAGTACATAATATTTTAACTTTTTGATGCCTTTTAATGCAGTGGTCACCAACTGGTGGTCCGCAAGAAAATTTTGGTGGTCCGCAGAGAAATCTTTGCATTTCTCTTGAGGAGCCCAACTTAAGTTTCCTGTGCCGCTCGCGCTTCAGCGCTTTGACTCCCAGGGACAGGATGGGGTCCTTCAGGCAGTTAGCTTTGCTGCCTGTTAGCAGAGAGAAGCAGCTGGAGTCAACCTTAGCTTTGCTATCCATTGTGGATGCTAGATCGGCCCCCTGCAAATTCTCATCTCTTGTGGAGTGCTTGCTGAAGCGGCATGGGAAACTTCGGCCGGGTTCCTTGAGAGACGAGAGTTTGCAGGGGGCCGATCTAGCGTCCACAATGGACAGCAAAGCTAGGGTTGACTCTGGATGCTTCTCTCTGCTGTAGTGCTTCCTGGACGCGGTTTACTGCTCCAAGCCCCAAGCGCCGCCTCATCAGTCCCCTGCAGCAGCTCCCCTCCAGCTGGCAGTTCGAGCCCAGTGCCGGCTCTCGTATGCCAAGATGAGCCCTTCATCTACTTCAAGCCATCCCCCATAGGGGGACCCCACAAAGCCCTCGCTGCCCCTTCCATCCTTCTGCCCCTGGACAGCCTTTTGGATGAGGTGGAAATACTGGATCTTCAGAGGCTGGGTGGCTACGGCCGGGAAGAAAAGGGAGAAGAGCAACAGCGGTTCCAGGAGGAGGAGGGGGAAACTTTGGTAGGATATCTTTGCCCAACTTTTCTGCACAA
Organism: Diadophis punctatus similis; assembly: GCA_023053685.1. Classification (NCBI taxonomy): domain Eukaryota; kingdom Metazoa; phylum Chordata; class Lepidosauria; order Squamata; family Dipsadidae; genus Diadophis; species Diadophis punctatus. The sequence goes on from JALIGW010000010.1 coordinate 20,046,887, forward strand.
AGGTTTGTCTCCCGCCTGGCTCTTTCCCCTTCTTTCCCTGTGGCTCTTTCTGAAAAAAAAAGACCCCTTCCTCTTTTTGTACCCAGCTGGCACTTTCCAAAGCTCGCTTTCCCAGCATTAGCTGCCCAAATCCCCTTTGATTGTGATTTTTAAAAATTATTATTATTTACATCGGCTGTCCCTTTTCGGACATCTCTGTTTTTCTCATTGATTTCCCCCACCCAACCATTACTTTCCCAAATCCTCTATTTGCTTCCAACCTGCTTTTTTTTGCCTGTGTGATCTAAAAACAAAGATTTAGAAACGCCAGGCTTTAAAGACTTCTCTTTGTATTGGATTGGTAGATAAATCCCAGGCATCAATATGCCTATGCATTTAAAATGGGAATAAGTATAAATTCTTAAAATAAATTTAGTATGAAGTGGGGAACTGAGATTTGTTAGCTTTGCTTTCTTTGCTGCATTGCCTTGATTATGTTGTGCAAAAAATAATAATGGTGGACCGGTTAAGATTCTAGGTTGATGCTGATTAAATTTAAAATAGGACAGTTATGAACAGTGTACTGTAATGTAGGGAAGAAATGATAAAATGGAAAAAAGCTGTAGTGCTTCCTGGATGCGGTTTACCGCTCCAAGCCCCAAGTGGCAGGAGACAAGGGCTGCCTTGGCGCCACCAGCTGATGCAAATATATCACGGCGAAGACGGACTGCTGATGCCACACAAATGCAAGTAGTGCTTCGCTCCCGCACCTTCCAGCTATCGCCACCGCCGCTTGGGCCCGTTTGGGCTGCCCTCCCCCTCTGCAACAGCACCATTATCTCATTCTGGCCAGCGAGGGCTGCATTCCTTTTTGCATGTTGTACTACCTGCAAAATTCCACATTACACATGCCACCCCCTATGATGGAGATTTTCAGCCCCACCACAGGCCAGTCCCATATTCCAGAGCTGTGGTAGTCACAGGACTGTCCCTTTCATCATCCCGGAGCAGCTCCTCCTGCTCCAGGATGACCAAAGGGCCAGTCCTGTGACTACCACAGCTCTGGAATATGGGACTGACTTTCCCACCAATGTCAGCAAGCCACCGTCAGTCTGCCCGTCTTCATTTTCCTTCACTCAGATTGACCAAGCTTCTTGAGAGAAGGAACACAAAAGAGGTTTCCAGGCTGAGTGCCTGGATCAGGCGCTTTCTCTCGGACCTCCCACCTGGAGGCTTCGCAGAAGCAGAGAGGTAGGCCCAAAAGGCGGCTGAGCCTCCCACCCAGTGGTCCGTGGGATTTAAAATTATGAATTTGGTGGTCCCTGAGGTCCAAAAGGTTGGAGACCCCTATTTTAATGGATGTCTAGGTTTATGTAGGAGAGTTCTGGTTACCCTAATATATAGGACAGTGATGGTGAACCTATGGCACGCGTGCCACAGGTGGCACGCGGAGCCATATCTGCCGGCACGCAAGCCATTGCTCTAGCTCAACTCCAGCATGCATGTGCGTGCCAGCCAGCTGATTTTTGGCTCGTGTGGAGGCTCTGTGAGGGCATTTTAGGTTTCCAGAGGGCCTCTGGGGGGGTGTTTTCACCCTCCCCAGGCTCCAGGGAAGCCTCTGGAGCCTGGGGAGGGCGAAAAACGGGCCTACCAGGCCCACCGGAAGTCGGGAAATGGCCATTTCCGGCCTCCAGAGGACCTCTGTGGGGGCGGGAGAAGCCGTTTTCGCCCTCCCCAGGCATTGAATTATGGGTGTGGGCACTCACACGTGTGTGACAGCGCGCACGCGCGCGCTTTCGGCACCCAAGGGAAAAAAGGTTCGCCATCACTGATATAGGACTAGCTGATACCCGTGCTTCGCTATGGGGCTTGATAAATTGACACTTAAAGCTTGAAAATTAATGAGTAGTTAAAAAAGGGACTATTATTTCGTTAGCGATGGTAAGCTAAGTTTCTGTTACAGATGAAGACATTATTTGCATAGCATAGACTTTCAATTCATCCCTCAGATGAATTGCTCAGGACCTTCCTGTAAGCAACATTCCTGGTTTTGCTCTCTGGCTGGAGGATGACCAGGCTGTCAGGTGAACTGACTCTGGAGCATGCCACATAGAACTGGCCATGGGAGAAACAGGCAGCTTTCCTTACTTGTGTTTTCCTAATCGCATTTTCCTAAAATGCTTTTGCCTCTTTTCCCTTTAACTGGTGTTACAGTAGAAGGAACAGAGTCGTCTGAACTGAGGAGGAAAATAAGGGGAAAAAATCTATCTCTGCCTACCAGCATCCATTGGTATTCATCTGGCTAGCGTCCTGTTAGTGTGTGAGAGAGTTGAGGGGTGTTTGGAAATTCAAACGCTATTTGCTGTGTGAGCAAGAAGGAGACAGAAAGGAGTCTGTTCATGGCTTAGTTCAACTGTTATGTAGTAAAGCTGCTTGCTGCTGTGAAAGCAAAAGCGAAACTGAAAGTCCTCTCCTTGTGTTTTGCATTTGGATCAGATTTCTTTTCAGGTTGGGAGGGGGAGTAGAACTCCTTAGCATCAGAGCGTGTTAATAATAATATAAGAAATACTCATGCTCCGATGGTCATTTTGAAAAATCCTTTCTTAGTGAGCACCTAGAAGCCAAGAGGAACATACGTGGCAAATTTCAAGTTTGTAGACTTTATGGTTCTGGAGATTTCGTGATTAATGTGTGAGTGATTTTCGCTTTTATATACCGTATTTTTCGGAGTATAAGACGCACCTTTTTACCCCCCAAAAGAGGGTGAAAACTTGGGTGCATCTTATACACCAAATGTAGCCCCAGGGGGTTACTTAATTAAATTTTAATAATTAAAAGGGGGTAAGTGAATAACTATAAATGTCTGTAGAATGTTCAAATTATTTGACTTGTTTTTTAAAGACTGCTTTATTATTGTTCTAGAGCCAGGGGTCTCCAACCTTGGCAATTTAAAGACTTGTGGACTTCAACTCCCAGAATTCCACAGCCAGCTTTGTTAGCTTTGCTGGCTGTGGAATTCTGGGAGTTGAAGTCCACAAGTCTTAAAGTTGCCAAGGTTGGAGACCCCTGACAACTTAACAAAATAAAGAAGCTTTTTAAAATAAATGTTTGCTTTGAAGAGGCCCAGTGCTATTGTATCTTCTTTTAAATAATAGAGAATAATGTATACTTCCAGAAATTTTAATTAATTTTAACAGCTCTGTACAAGTATAGTCTGAAATGTAACAGTGTCCTGTTTAGTATTAGAGTTTAGTTACCTTGGAGTAGATCTATTTAAATAATTGGGAGGAGTTAGTGTGACTACATTTAAGAAAACTTTCTGGCATAATGTACATTTCTCCAATTCTTTGCTATTTCTGTGGGTCAAGCACACATGCACAGAAATACACAGCAAACAGTGTATATCATCTGTGCTGTTTGCTGTTTGGCAAATTGCTTGGAGGCAGAGGCCTTTTTCCCTTGTTTTCCTCCCCCAAAACTAAGGTGCGTCTTATACTTCGGTGCATCTTATACTCCGAAAAATACAGTATATAGATTTGAATCTATAGTTGTATATGCAACTTTAAGGAACAATAAATTCACATTAAAAAGAAAAGGTGTGATCAATTTCTATATTTGCTTTCCAAAGAAAATGTTCAAGATGACACTAATGTATTGTGCTACACAGTATATTCTTTATATGAAGAAAAACTTGGAAATGCTGTTAGCAGCCTGTGTTACAATTCTCAAAACCATTAAACAAAACAGCAAACACGTTAACTTATTTTAAGGCAGATCTGCCTTGGTGTGTAAAACAGGGTGGTTGCAATTACCAGAACAAAATGGTCATATGAGTAAGACAACTGGATAACTGATCTAATGAAAATAAATTGTGAGTGGAGAGAATTCAGCTTTATTTCCTTTGCTCCTAACATTACTTCCCTCTTTTAAATATAATTGTGTCTAAATTTGGGTTTCTACTGGAGGAATGTGGGTTCAACACTCTTAGTTTAGAAAGAGTTTAGAAAGGTTAAGTTCCATTAGACGTATCCCAGCATGCTCATAAATCAATGAAAACATATTACTCTTTGTAAATGAAATGTATTTAGAAGCTATGGGGGAGAATAATTACTATTTAAAAGAATGAAAGACAATTTTTATAAAGTTCTGAAATAGCATTTCTCAGAACTTGCTTTAAAATGATCGACTGATAGGATTTTCATGACTTGAAAAACTGACAGTAGAAGAATCCTGGCCAAATAAATGGGCAAGAGTACAACTTTTGTAGATTCCTAAAAACAATCCCAAGAGGGTAACTTCCAAAAATAGTATTGCAGGCTCCAGAAATCTAGCACGGGTCAGAAAAAGAAGTTTTGGAAGGGATAAAAATGAAAGGATTTGCATTCCTGTTCTTAAAGTAACAGATTGCAATGGAAGCTGTTGTTTCTTATTAATCCATTATTTATAAATAATAGTTCATGAAGAACTGTAACTGGCACACCAGCCAAATCTGGGTTTCTTTAGCCTGATCTGACAGTTTAGTGTTCTTTTATAGAAAGTGTGACCAGTTCTAACAATCATTGGAACTTTATTAATATGTTTTTGAACAGCACAAACTGCAGATCATTCGGTTTACTCTGAGCTTGTTTTCTCATCCAGTGTTTGAAGCATCTCCACAGCCGCTCTGGGATGATAATACGTAACTGATTATTACAGGCGTACTGATTCACTATACTGATTATTTTTTCCAGGATGTTATGTAGTTGTTAAGTAGTACAGGGGGAAAGACCAGGCCCTGGTACTGGAATGGCCAAAAGATCAACTGCCCCTTCCCCAGGGCTGTCAACTGGGCTACCATAAACCAGTGCTCCTATGATCTCTTATAGGTGGTCCAAAAAGATTCCATTATTGATGGAATCAAATACGACTGAGAGGTCCAAAGCAGCGGTGGGTTGCTCCCGTTTCGGACCGGTTCTTAGAACCGGTAGCAGCGGGAGGCTCCACCCACCCGCCCGGGATGCTTCTGCGCATGCGCAGAAGTGTTGTGCACGCGAGCACACGCACGAACCAGTAGCAAACTAATTCAGAACCCACTACTGATCCAAAGGGATAAAAAGGTGTAAATACCGGCATCCAGATAATAATACCCTCCCCATACATATGGACAGTGCTGTCTTAGCCCCATGTCCAGATCCAAATTGCAACTGAAATGATCTAGTAAATGACTATAAATGACTATGATTCCTCTATAGCTGATGTATCGCTATCTTCTCCAGAAATTTCTCAATATGGTAAATCAAAAAAATAAGCTCTTCAAGAAGGATGCACTATTACTTCATTCAAGTTTGAAGGTGCTAGAAAATATGAAAATAAAGGGCAAGTGGAAATGTTTCTTTGAAATAAACATTGTAAGGAAAATAAAAAATATATAATACTTGAAATTATAAAAAAATAATAGTATAAACTACTATTGATGTGCTAGACTGCCTCCTGTAGCCTACAACTTTTACCATTGCATCCACACAGCCAACAAGAATTGTGGCATTGCTTACTGTATTATAATGTGTACAGTTATTGAATGCTCTTTGCATGGGAAAGCATTTTAGGGATGATGTTCACCGTAACGATAGCTTATTGAGAGCAATTTTTATTTATTAGGAATCTTCAATGATCGATCAGCCTTGTGCTTCGAGAAACATCCTATCTGACAAATTATCCTGATGGTCTGATCCTTTTTGTCTGGCTTTGTATTTGTCTTTGCCCTCTAGCATCTCAAGTATCACCTGTTTGGGTGTACTGTACATATGTATGAATATGTAAGTTATACATTTGCTACTTTGTCCATCTTAATTTATTATTACTGTAATATAATTAATTGCATACTTCTATCAAAGTTTGGATGTTGCTGCATATTTGTGGCACCTGAATCTAATCTGTCTTCTTAGAATGTACAGATGGGGTCAATGGTAAAAGGACAAAAACATGACACCTGGATAAAAGAAAGTAGATACTTGTGAGAAAATTACAGTTTGTCTGATTAACATTTTATTTTTCATATCAATTAGTGCAGTTCTCAGATGCCCTCAAGTGGAAATCAGATGCACTGCATATGCCTTAAAAGCAATCATGAAATGTTTCTCCACACAACTTCAAACTGAAATAAACAGCAAACAAATGTTTAACAAAAGAAGCAAGTGCTCCTTAATTTATTTTGTTCTTAGTAAGTCTATAATATAGTCAGGATTATAAATATTTTTTAAAAAATATTTCTTCTCATAATAGTTGTTGCTTTGTATCAAATACATATCTGTTGTTTGTACACTTTCTGAACTAATATTCTCTCTTTCTCTCTCTCTCTCTCTCTCCCACCCTCCCTCCCTCTCCCTCCCTCCCTCCCTCCCTCCCTCCCTCCCTCCCTCCCTCCCTCCCTCCCTCTCTCTCTCTCTCTCTCTCTCTCTCTCTCTCTCTCTCTCTCTCTCTCTCTCTCACTATATGGCTGCTTTTTTATCCTTTATTGATCATTTGTTTTCAATTTGCTTGAAGCAATCCTGAGCATTTTTATGTTTGAAGGATTATTCTATCAATCTTATCTGAATAGAAATATGCAGACTGTGACACAGTAGGCTATGTTTGCATGGTGAGCTCTCTACCTTCTGGATAAAGATGTGTCCCTGCTGTGATTATGAGCATAGAGTTGAACATGGAATGCCTAGAAAAGCCTGATGTTTGGGGACTACTTTGGCTGAAATGAAATTACAGACCATGGCTGTTTGGGACTAAAGCTAACCCATTCTAACTCCAATGCTGTTTGAACTTGGTTCTTATCATGACATAACTAGACGCAGTTAAGTGTGTATGTGCGCCTGTGTGAGAGAGAAAATTGCTGATTACATATAGTTGTAGACATTGCAAAAGGTCCTGCTTATATATAGTCACACCATTTTAAATTTAGGGCAGTTTCATTTTGAAAAGTTTCTGAACAAGTGCTAGTATACCCTTCCATTTCCCGTGCAATTCTTGTGTCATGTAATTATTCACAAAAATCATGGAGAGATGGTTACTTTAAATATTAATTTATTTTACACCATTTATATATTATAAACTATAAACTATGGCTTATTTCTAAAATCCAACCTAAAACCAAATTTCATAAAAACATTACAATAATAATATAGTTAGCTATTTATACTAGGATAAAGCAGTTGCCCAAGGCCTGATAGCCTGTTTTCCAAATGCTGTATAGAAAATAATAATGTAAACTTATTTCCTGAAAATCAGGAGACCTTACTTCCATAATGCCAGTGTGGTGATAGAGAATGTTTCTACAGAATCCTCTCCCTTACATGATCTGAGAGTCTATAGCAGGGAGTCAAACTCAAGACCCGCAGAGTGCTTAGAACTGGCCCGTGGGGCCACCCTGGAAACAGCAAAGGACTGACCCGCGGTGCCTCTGACAGCAAAAACGGAACTGCACATGCCCCCCCCCGAGCTTCATTTTCATTGTCAGAGGACTGCAGGAGGCCTCGCAGCTGAAAATGGGGCCCGTGGGTAGCCGTGTGTAGTTCCCTGAGCTCTGTTTTTGCTGGCAGAGGGCTAGCAAAACAAACGAAAAACAAAACAAAAGGAGAAATGTTTTCCTTTTTGCATTTGAGCATGAAAGCAGGGACAGGAAAGGAAAAAGGGAAAGAGGAAAGACAAAGGAAAAGAAGGGAAGATGGGAAGAGACCAAGGAAAGAAAAATACGGAAAGAGGGGAAGGAAGAAGAAAGGAGAATGAAGAGGAAGGAAGAAGAAGAAGAAGAAGAAGAAGAAGAAGAAGAAGAAGAAGAAGAAGAAGAAGAAGAAGAAGAAGAAGAAGAAGAAGAAGAAGAAGAAGAAGAAGGAAGGAAGGAAGGAAGGAAGGAAGGAAGGAAGGAAGGAAGGAAGGAAGGAAGGAAGGAGATTATAATGAGAGAGGGAGGGCCTGAGGGAAGTCCTGCCTTAGAACTTGGCCACCACAGGTGTCCCCTGACACAAGTAATGTTGAGCTGGCCATGCCTACCCTGGCCACTCCCACCCAAGCTACGCGTCCCCCGCCCTCCCCTAGGTCAAACACAACCCTGATGTGGCCCTCAATGAAATTGAGTTTGACACCCCTGGTCTATAGTAAGCCCTCCTGAAAGATTATACTTGAAGCAGATGGTCTCTCACGTATCTGACATCCAAGTCATCACAAGCTTAATGTGTAATAACTTACAATTAAATTGTACTCAGAACTCTTCTTTGGGGTACAGTGCAACCCAGTCTCAAACCCATGTTTGAACTATTATGGCTCTATTTTTGAATAGGCCACTGCCTCTCATTCATCCCTTTTAGATCCTCATAGTCTATAGATCTCATGTTAGGCTTTCCACTGTACTTTCTTTAAAATTCTGTGGGGATGGAATTTTATAGCTGGGTGTTATCAGCATATTGATTCCAAATTGATAGTAATCTATTCTACCAGCTTCATGTAAATGTTAAATAAGATGCTGACATGTCTGAGTCATGTTGCAAAGTGTAGTCTGGGCCTTAATCTATCATGTTGTACAACTATCCATATCCTAAATAAAACTTTTTATATGTACTAAATTTTTAAACACAAAGTTCGCGTGCCAAAAAGGGGGGGATGCGTGGGATCACGTGTGTGCGTGCCCACACCCATAATTCCATGCACCCCCGCGCATGCGCGTATGGCCCCCCGCCCACTCCCAGCATGCAATGGCACGCCCATTTTTTGCTCTCTCCAGGCTTCTAGGAGCCTGGGGAGGGCGAAAACGGCCTTCCCCACCCCCCCTGGAGGCTGGAAACAGCCTGTTTCCTGACTCCCAGTGGGCCCAGAAGGCCCAAAAATCAGCCGGCCGGTGCGCACATGCGTGCCGGACCTGAGCTCGCGTGCCCACTGATATGGCTCCGCGTGCCACTTGTGGCACCCGTGCCATAGGTTCGCCATCACGGATATATAATCATTGAGTTCATGAAATAATGTATTATATATTTACCGTATTTTTCGGAGTATAAGACGCACCGAAGTATAAGACGCACCTTAGTTTTGGAGGAGGAAAACAAGGAAAAAAGGCCTCTGCCTCTCAGCAATTTGGCAAACAGCAAACAGCACAGATGATATACACACTAACTCCTCCCAATTATTTAAATAGATCTACTCCAAGGTAACTAAACTCTAATACTAAACAGGACACTGTTACATTTCATACTATACTTGTACAGAGCTGTTAAAATTAATTAAAATTTCTGGAAGTATACATTATTCTCTATTATTTAAAAGAAGATACAATAGCACTGGGCCTCTTCAGAGCAAGCATTTATTTTAAAAATCTTCTTTATTTTGTTAAGTTGTCAGGGGTCTCCAACCTTGGCAACTTTAAGACTTGTGGACTTCAACTCCCAGAATTCCACAGCCAGCAAAGCTAACAAAGCTGGCTGTGGAATTCTGGGAGTTGAAGTCCACAAGTCTTTAAATTGCCAAGGTTGGAGACCCCTGGCTCTAGAACAATAATAAAGCAGTCTTTAAAAAACAAGTCAAATAATTTGAACATTCTACAGACATTTATAGTTATTCACTTAACCCCTTCCATCCAGTTCAGCAGAAAATAAAAATCTGCGTGTCTCTTCCAGCTATTTGCCTCTTTGCAAGCTAGTTTCACTTTCATTTTACCATGTGGCAAATCAGCTGTACGTCGGGAAGCTGCTAGTGACTTGCTTGGCTTTACAGGCTCTTCCCTCTGCTGCTAACAGGTAAATTGCTGAAAGACAGAGGCCAAAGGGTGGGGGTGGGTGGGTGGGTGGGGCTACATTTGGTGTATAAGACGCACCCAAGTTTTCACCCTCTTTTGGGGAGTAAAAAGGTGCATCTTATACTCCGAAAAATACGGTAACTTCCTCATCCTGTCCTATTTTATTGCCATATAACAGCCACCTGCAATTCTGTAAGGTTATTTAGAGAGTACAAATGCTCCACAAAAAGTTAAATTACATATTATTAAAACTGCTACTTAATGGTAATCATTTTCCAGTGCTTCAATTTTAAATCAGTTGCAGCTATTTTTTTAAGTCTAGTTCAGGTAGTCCTTGACTTACAACCACATTTGGGATTGGAACATCCATTGTATTTCTGTACACACTCTACACATTCTTAGAGACTTGTAGTTTAAAATAGCAACATTGTTGTCTCCTGGCAGGAAAAATTCATGCCTTTGTCCTCCAGGGCCATTGTTAAATGACTATATCTGCTAAATGATTATTAAGAAATAATAATAAGCAGGTATCCATGTCTGTGTGTTGATATGGGAAAACAAATGAACATGTGCTTTTAAAATCTATTTGAAGGATTGCAACTTATGTTAACAGTCTCTTCTGAAACACTCAAAGTCAGAAAAAGTAAATTCACTCACTGATAATTTTTGTGAATGAACCACTCAGAATGACTTTGCATTTAGATGTCTTTAGTTTATTGTTCTCCTTCCCTCTCCCCACAATCCCTCTGGTGAATCCTTGCAAAAATGAATTTTTAGGGGGGGGGGAAACACAAATATACATAAGTAATTAAGGGTACTACTTAATTGGGAACAACTGTATCTTTCTCCCTCCCTGTTTCTCAGTGAATTACAGGAGCACGTTCTGACATTAGCATTATAAGCCAACATAACAATCAGAGACAATTTCCTGTTTGTTGAGATGACCAGTAATATGATACATTTGGCTGGTTCTGCAGCCAAATATGTTGTGTTCAAATATTTCCTAACCTCAAAGAATCAGCTTGCCCTTTCCTTCCTGCAGCTTTCTGTGTGACTCATTGTGTATCCTATATTACATTTTTAAAATGTCTAAGTGTACTTTGGAAATGCTACTATTATTCATCGTAAAGCTTCTAAAACTTTCTAGACGTAGAAAAAAGAACATGGGAAAGAACAGGAAAACAAACATTGGAGCAATTGTTGCTTCACTGCCAATAGTGACAAGATAGTTTGCTCTAGCCTTGTTTTTCTTCATTGAAGGTAAAGGATGCAGTCTTCTAATGGCTCTTAGTCATTGTGTCAGACCTGCCCCAATCTGTTCCCTTAGGAAAGAAAGGCCCTCAACTCTGTTTGGTTAAAGCAAATGGTTAATTTACTAAAGGTGTTGGTTGCAGTAAAGTCAAGCCAGTTTTGAAATCTCCCGCATTTGATAGATACAGAAAAGGTTTGTCCACAGTCCATCCCTCCCCCCCCCCGTGACCAGTCCATTTTCAGCCAACCAGAGCTCTCGAAGATGTTTTGAGAATGCTGAGATGTTTTGGGGGGTAATACGCATATTTCTTAGGATGCCTTGCTGTGGGATGTTGGTACAAACAGGATCCGGTTGCTCTGGTCCTTATTCCCTGTCATTCCCCCCTCCCTATTCCCCATCACATACACACAAACTTTTATTGCCCTTTCATTCCCCCCCTTCCCTTTTTCACCCCCCCCTTCCCTTTGATGACAGGATCCCTTGAGGGCACCAAACCGAACCAAGCAGAGCTGACACATTGTCTTGTCTTCTAAGCTGTATCTCTTTTCAGTTTTAGATGTGCACCAAATAAAAGTGCATTGACTTTTTCATATTTATTTCTTTGAGCATTAGTTTTATGGCCACATGATGATGCTATAGCCTGTTTAATTGAATTGGTGGTATTTACATGTTACAGTACACATACCATAACACAGTCAGGTCTGGGTTTAGAATAACTCCACACTTCTGTAGAATTGTTTTAGTTTGATAATGCAGTAAACTTTAGTCTTATGATTAGCTGTATTGGGAAAATATAGAACAAAGAATTAAGGTTGTCTTTCTGCATCAGTAAGAACCTAGAATGATATTTTTGATAGTTTTACTAATTTTTTAAAAATACAAAGTTAAAAGATAAACAAACAGAAATAGAAAATTACAAAAGGATAAGGCTCAGAAAGGAATACATGTAAAAGTAGAGAAAAGAAAAAAAAAAGAAAAAGGCAAGAAAAATAGAAAATAAATTGCTTCCAACTATTTTTGGTACAGATGTAGATATAAGAATACATCACATTGTTACTCTAAGTTTAAAATTTGTGTATGTTATTTTAATAATTCCATATAATACTAATCATCATATCCCCAAATCGGTTTTTTGTTTATTTCAGCTTGTCACAAAAAGTCTAATAATGGTTTCCAAGTAGAAATAAAATTTGCCAAAGTCTTTTCTTTCATCAAGGCTACCAATTTTGCCATCTCTAATTGCACCAGCTTCATCTTCCATTCTTCCATTATAGGTATTTGTAAGTCCTTCTACGTACCTTTGAGCATATAAAAGTCTCCCTGCCGTTATCATTTGTAAAAACAAAGTTCCATAAGATGTTTCCATTCGTTTATCCATTAAGTCCAAAAAAAGTATCTGGTTTCAATTATACATTAACTTTTAAAATCTTTTGCATGGAAATACGTACTTGATCCCAATATTTTCTATCTTTGTTATATGTCACCAAAGATGAAAAAATAGTTCTCTCAGTTTGATCACATTTTCAACAAATATGTGAAATTCCCTTATATATATTTTGACAGCTTATTCGGCATCATATACTGTACTAACAATACATCATTTTATAATTTTTTTCTTTAATTCAATGTAAATTTCAACCCATTTTTCCACATAATCTCCCATTGATGCAATTATATACAATATCCAAAACTTTTTGCCCATTTCACTATACAGTCTTCAATTTGTTCATCCTCTGTTTCCATTTTCAATAAAATTGTATACATCTTAGCAATAATATGATTATCATTTGTACAGAGCTCTACATCAAATTCAGTCTTACCCTTTTTAAATCAATAATTCTTCTTATTCAACTTAAATTTTTCCTTTAGCTGTATATAGGAAACCAATGGCATGTAAAATCTAACTCCCAGGTTTTCTCTTATTTTTAAATTAAATTCTTAACTTAATTCAACAAATTTGCATAGGTTAACCATTTTTGTTTAACTATCATTTCCCTTCTAAAAAAGACTTCTTGGGGTGACAACTATAAAGGGATTTTAGGAGGCAAATTTTCATTATACCTATTCCATATTCTCAATATGGCAGGCCTACCAACATGATTTTTAAAGTCCACATTCACCTTAAGTTTATCCTATCACGAATAACTACCCAAATCTAAAGTCATGTCCTTCCAATTCCAATATCCTTCTATTTCTTAAGGTCACCCACTCCAGAGTAACAGCAAGCTGCAAAATACAATTTCAGATTGGTAACCCTAACCTCTTTCTTTAATATCCTGTAAGAGCTTAAATTTAATTTTTAGTTTCTTTCCTTGCCAAAGAAATTTGGAAATATCTTTTAGCCATTGCATATATGCTACATCAGTCATCAGTATAGGTAACATCATATTACCTATAACAATCTAGGTAAAATATTCATCTTGATCACAGAAATTCTTCCCAACAATGTCAGTTGTAATTTTTCCCAGCTAAGCATATCTAAAGGTCTCAATGAGATTTCCCATCTCGTTCTTTTATTTTTAAACCCATTATCTTCTCATGTTGTCTAATGTCCCTATTCAGACAAGAACCAAAATAAACAAAGGAGACAAAGAACAAGTGTATATTATCCCTTCTGAATATCAAATGATTTAGTCAGATCACCATTAACTAATTCAAGCTCTTTGTGATGTATATATTGACTTTATTCCATGAAGAAGATTCTCGCCAAAATTCCTATGTTCTAGAACTTTAAACAAGAATGGTATAAAATGTGATTATATAATATTTTGTTTGCCTCATTATTTTCTGCTGGTTTTTATACTGTGGTTTTGTACTTTATTAGGTTTTGCAGAATTTTAAGGAAGTGTGTTAGAGCCACCTTATTTGAGTTGGGCAGCCATGTAACTATAAATATTTTAAATATCTTCTTTTAAAAAGTGACTGTTGTCAGGCCTGGAAGCCATATTTTACCTTTTCGTATTCAGGCCTGCCACATTTTCTACTGTGGGAAAATGGGAGGGGGGATTGTATGGAGTAGGTGATATGTAGTAGTCTAAATAACATTTTTTCCAGAGAGTCAAGGACGTTGTGCCCTGCAGATGTGATGAAGTGACTGGGAGGCATCTTCAGTTTTGAACGGTGCCTGATTGGATCGTGTGATGGACATGTGGGTGTTGGGCAGGGACTTGAATTTTCGTTTGGGTGGAGAAAACCTGGAAGCTCTCAAATTTGGGTTTTCCGAGATGTGCCAATATGACATCTCTAATAAAATGGAACTTTGAGAACTTCAGCCTTGGAGTCTTATTGGGTTGGGGATGTTACTTGGAACCCTGACAACTGTTTTAAAAGTTCGTTTTAAAAAGTATATATAATATTGTAGGGACCCCCAGCCCCCGGGTGCAGTCTACTGTCAGGTCGTAGCCTGTTCAGAACTGGGCCACGGAAGTGGTGAGTGCGGGCATGCAGGTCCACTTGCACAAATGGAACTGCCACCACTCATGTAGAACTATCCCCTCTACTCCCGACCTGCCAGTCTGTAAAGCCGGAAAGTTTGGGGACTGCTGTAATATTGTGTCAAGGGTCCTAAAGTGACTTTGGGGTTGGGTTTCTCACAGTTGATTTCTCCTCTGTGCTCCTTATTCTTTGTATTTTGTGAGGCAACATCATTTTCTACCTTGCCTGGGTCTCCCAAATAAAATCTTTGCTATTCCATTGCTTTGCAAAGCAATTAAAATAGTTTTCTTTGCCTCAGGAATTTTTAAAAAATATTTTTGTTCATTGTGTTATAGAAAGATTCAACATTTAATTATTCCTTGAAATAGGAGACAGGGGAACACTGCTTAAAAAGTGTTGCAAAAACAAAAGGGAAAAAGTTTTTTGTACCATTGTTCCTTTCTTTCTATTTTCTCACCATTCTTTGTTTTTTCCCACTCTGCTTCTGTTCTGTTGCCATACTTTCCAACTTACTCATTAGGTCTTGAATAAATCCCTTGAGACTTCAGAATGGGCTGACTATTGACATATGGCTGAAATTTGGATCTTTGTTCTTTTAGGTCTACTGAGTCAAGTTCAGTAATTTACACTGATATGTTCTGTAACATCAAAGAGTTATTTGTCAGATTGACAGATAGCACTTATATGACAGTATGTGTATATTATATTTTTATTTGAATGTGGGTGTATCTTCTCTTTTATTGAATGATAAACCAAATAGAATTTTTACTGAGTAAGAATCCAAACAGTTACTGTGAGGGAAGAGAAGAATATTTACATATTTAGATATTTAAAAACTGAGTACATGGAAATTTAAGTACAGAAAAATAGGACATATTCAGGAAAAAAAGTATGATGACCTTACAAATGTTTGTATATGCATATGTTTAAAAGAGATCGAAAAAACCTGCCACCTAACCCATCTCATGATGCTCCCCACCAAGGTGGCTTTCTCATTATTTGAGTGGGACACCTCCTTTCACCAGATTGGCTTAACAAAGATTATAGCACTATTCCTACAACCAACCCTAGACATGCAATTCACTCCATAAAGTTTTCTTATCAGTTTTCTTTGGCACCACATAGGCTCACCAACTGAGTCAAATTGTGGGAAGAAATATCCATCTGTTCAGTTCCAAGCTGGGAGAAAGGCACTGGAGACAAAATGGAGGATGGAGGCTGATTGGAAAGAGGGTCCATTTATTGATGAACAGAACCACATGTTTATAGTTCTGATGCAACTGACAAAATGGAGTTGAGAGTGGAGGGTTTTTATACCTTATTTGAGCTTTGCACTTGAGCTTCCTGTTCCTGTGCAAGAACATGTATTCTATTAGCTGTTGCCAGACTCCCATGGGGCCATGTAGGGGTTATGTAGGAGTCATAGCTGACTCTATAGGTAAAGTACAAATCCTAGGTGTTTGAGCTAAGTTTGGTTGAAGCTTGGACTGTTCTGAAAGGGTGTTGGGCAATTCCTATTGTGGCTTAATGGCTTTGCCCTGTGCTGGATCTTGAGTGAGGGCTAATCCTACCATTCTGCCTTTGTTTCAGAATATCCTGTCTTGAATGGATTACCAAATCTGCATTTCTAAAAGGTGGCCTCCTCAGTTTGGTTTCTGAATAGGCTGGCCCAATCTTTCTTAATGGGCACAAAATATCTGCTGGGGCCATTACGAAAAGGTGGGGGTTGCTTTCTGCCTCAAAAAAGCATGTTTCTCTATTTCTCCCTTTGGGAAATATAATATTCTGCCTTTTTAATATTTCCCAAAATATTTCATTCTTCTAGGAGAGGGATGGGTGCTAACTTTCTACAAAATCATCTCTTTGGGATTTACATAGTTTCCACCCATCTTCTCATAGAGGTCCCGGTTTTTCTGTGAGCCTTTGGCCCATAAGATTATTGGCATTTTTTCATGGCATTGTCAGTATCTTCCCTGTTATCTAACAGGCAGTGTTAGGCATGATTTGGCTATTGTGGCAGTCAGATTTCAGAAGTACTTTCTGTGCTGCCAGATGATGTCAGGGAATTTTCTTATAGAGCAGCTTAGTTTTATCTGTTTTTTTATGATTGTTTTCTTGAAAAACAAGGCAGGCAAAGCTTGCAGCTGATTTGATTTTGGCATTTCTGCAGTGCAATTGATTTGATGGAATTAGTTTAACTAAGTGCATGACTGGCTTGTTTTTGGACTAAATTTAACTCCTGGGAATTTACTTGATTGGCTCAATTGACTTCTTTTTATTTTCCCACAATACAGCAATTTTCTTGCTGAGACAAATATATTCTTCAAACAAGGCTTATATTTTATAAAATATTTGCTATATAATGTTACTTTATAGAGAAACCAGAATTTTTCTAAGGTTCCACTAAATGAAATAAAATAGAATTCCCCACAAATTAAAACCAGGCTAAGTTATTAATTCTGTTTTTTTGGGACACAGTTACTGACACTGTGAAAACACTAGAGGGCAAGATCACTAAGCTACAAAGAACAGAAAAGTCTGATTATTGTATTAAGTATTTCTCTCTCTTTCAGTTTTCAACTTGAATTATTTCATTTTTTAAAAAGTTACATAGCATAGAGTTACATAGCATTTAGAAGGTGGCAAGAAGGTGTAGATGCTACTTATTTTCATATTTGGTGGACTTGTAAGAAAATTAAGGCTTTTTGGATTAAAATATGGTGGATTATTCAAAATATTTTAAAGAAAAAAATTAAGTTTACACCACAGTTTTTCTTGCTGGGAATAATTGAGGATTGTACTGTAATAGAGACTAAATTGATTCTGAACTTAATAACGGCTGCCAGGTTGCTGGTAGCACAGTATTGGAAGAAAGAAGATACACCTACCATTGAGGAATGGACAATAAAAGTTGCACATCTGGCAGAAATGGCAAAAATTTCATCATATCTAAAATTCACTCAAATGAGAGATATATATTGGAATGGAGTAGATGGACTGATTATATTCAAAAAAAGTATCAGATTAAGAAGATATATATGGTGTAATAATGATATATGTTAAGAATTTTAGAATGGGTTCAATAGGTTTTAAACAATGTGGAGTTAAAAAATTAGATAAACTTTGAATTTATAACTTGTTAGTATATTTTAAGTTTATGTTTATTGAATATTATACCCTGTGCTTTTTCTGGGAAGTTGGGGGGAGGTTGGGGGGGAGAAAAAGAGAAAAATGTGTGTACTCTGTACTAATAAAACTTTTTGAATTAAAAAAAAGAAGGCGGCAAGATAATAGCAACCATGCCCTATTTGCTCTTGCTCTATTTGAGGTTAAATATCTGGTTCATCTCTTACTGGATTTTAAAACTAACTAACAAAATCACAAAGTCTTTAAGCATACCTGGACTACAGTCTGATGGTACATTTGTTGACATATCTATAACTGTACAGTAGGTAAGTATTTAGGAAAGTTAACCTCATGAGGTTACTCAGATATATAGCTCACTGATAGTCCTTGTGAATAAATATCAAACTTTCATCTCCTACAAATCTTGGAAAAGGTTTACCAGTGTTAATCATCTCAGCTATTTCTGATGAACATGCTGTGAATTTACTGATCCTCCCTTTTAGAATAAAGTCATTGATCCATCTGGCTCAGTGTTTTTCTTTCTTAATGATAATTATCTAAAATTCTGACAGAATACTTCCAGCCTTTGCACCCTAAAAGAGTCTGTGTATGAGGAGTATGAGATTTTAAATCTCTTTAATTTAAGAACAGTATCTGGTAAGCAACAATGCATAGTTAAGGATGATTTGGTATGAAAGAGGCAAAATCTGTCTACCATCTAACTTAATAAAGGCTGTATTAACTGAACCAGACCCACAATAAAGGAATTGGCCTAGGTCACAATTGTAGGGAAGATGGATACAAAGAATGATAAAATATGCAAGGTTCTTCTGTAGATTTTGCACATTTGCATTTATTCATCAAGAGTACTTTATGGAGGAGAAGATTTCATTCCACCTTGATTGCCCAATTTCAGGGCAGAGTTTATTCAATAAACACATAATGCTGGCCATTGTATTTATATAGCTGCTTGAAAAGCCAAAAAAAAAATATTTTACATCCATACCAAGCTGAAAGAAGTACATCCTTAATGGTAAGAATCTTGATTTATCAATAAAAAATAAGCTGGGCATAATTTATTCAAACAGCTATAAACCTTTTGAGCTGGGTCCTCTATCAAAACTTGAAATATTGTTTGCTATATCTTGATAGCAAAAAATGTTCATTATTGAATCCAGATTAAAATACTTCCTTAATTTATTATTTGGGAAGTGCGTATTTGAAATACTTGAATATGAAATAGATCAAGAACAATGTTGAACAGTGAGTAGATTTCTCATTAGGAAAATTTAATAATTTCATTATAGAGGTAGCAAAAAATTGGGAAAAGAAAACATTGTAGAAATAGGTTTACTTATCCATAATTAATTAAATACTAACTGTTTGTAATTATATAGACTATATACCGTATTATTTATCAAATTTATGCCTTGTCATCTTGCTGATATAGTCCAGGCAATTTATAAAAAAATGAAATGAATGTATAAAACATAAAACAAACATTTGAAATTCCTAAACCCTGGGACAAGGGGGGGGGGAACACATTATCTAAGGACTGAGGTATATATACTATTATGTGTAACATAGACATATACCTTTCCCACATTCTACAGGTAGTTCTTGACTTCCAACCATTCGTTTAATGGCCAAAGTTACGACAGCACTTATGACTGGTTTCCACAGTTATTACCGTTGTAGCATCCCTAGGGTCATGTGATCAAAATATGGGTGTTTGGCAACTAGCATGCATTCATGACAGTTGCACTGTCCTGGAGTCGTGTGATCGCCGTTTGTAATCTTCCTAGCTGAGTTCTGTGGAAAAAAAGTCAATAGGGGAAGCCAGATTCACTTAATAAGTGCTTGATTCATTTAATAACTGCAATGATTTATTGAACAATTGTGGAAAAAATATAAAACGAGGCACAATTCATATCATAGTGGGAAAAGTAGGGTTAGGGTTAGGATCAGGATTAGGGTTAGAGTTAGGGTTATTAAATTATTGATGTATTCTGGTATTTTGGCTGTAATAGACGATAAAAAGTGCCCAGAAATTGCACTTAGTGAAAAATGTGGCAGCTTAGATTGCTAACTAATATAAGGCCAATTGGAGCATATATAACATATACCAAAAGACTTGTACAGGCTATACATCACTTTTAAGGTAGTGCTGTCAGTCTTTAAAACTCTGCTGAATAACTCTGCTTTTCACCAAAATAATAACAAGATGCAGGCAACATATGTACGTGGAAACAATGTGTTAATATTATAATGTTGAAGTTACTTGAAGAATTTCCAGGTTATTCAGTTATTTGCTACAGCAAAAGCTTACTTACATCACTTCTGCAGTACTATACTGTTATAATAATCTGTTATACAATTTGACTGATATTATCCTATGCAGAATTCCTGAACTTCTCGGTCTCTCAGCCCTTCTCTCATTCATTCTCATTCTCATTCTTTTTCTCATTCCCTCCCTCTCCCTCTCTCCCTCTCTCTCTCTCACACACACACACCTATTGGATTGTTTAACAAGCACCCTACCCTGCATTGCCATTCTGCATGACATGTTTGTTTGTTTGTTTGTGAGACTTATATACCGCCTCATAGTGCAAGCACTTTCTAAGCGGTTTACACCAGTAAGCAATGTATATTTATATTGCCCCCAACAATCTGGGTCCTCATTTTACCTACCTCGGAAGGATGGAAGGCTGAGTCAACCCTGAGCTGGTAAGATTTGAACAGCTGAACTGCTGATCACAGTCAGCTAAAGTAGCCTGCAGTACTGCACTCTAACTGCTGCGCCACCTCTGCTCTCATTGTGTTGGAGCATTGCCTTGGAGCACAGCATTTACAAGTAGTCTTTAATAAAATCATAGAATCATAGAATCTTAGGCAGGGGTAAAATTCAAAAATTTTCCCTACCAGTTCTGTGGGCGTGGCTTGGTGGGCATGGCAGGGGAAGGAAACTGCAAAATCCCCATTCCCTCCCCACTCCTGGGGGAAGGAAATTGCAAAATCTCCATTCCCACCTCACTCTGGGGCCAGCCAGAGGTGGTATTTGCTGGTTCTCCGAACTACTGAAAATTTCCGCTACCGGTTTTCCAGAACCTGTCAGAACCTGCTGAATTTCACCCCTGAATAGGGCTGGAAGATATGTTGCATGTCTTCTGGTTCACCACCCACTGTACTTCAACCTTGTGGGTCTGTAAAGTCCATACTCTGGATACTTCATTTGTTCTGAATTTTTTTTTAAAAAAAATTCTAAACCCAAATTCAGTTTGGGTCTTTCCTGCCAAGGTTGGTATCTTCTTAGATTTCATAATGGTTTTTATATCTTTTCGCTGTTAAAGCACGACCTTCTGCAAGAATCACTTGAGAAAAGGGCATGATACGAAGACTCCTTTTCTAAACAAGTGCTAAAATAACGAGAGTCATGATTTCTCATTTTGTAAATTGACTCCCAAAAAAGGCACTATGTTCTAAGTTTGTAGCTCATGCACTGTTGCTGGTTAATCTTGTAAATGGCCTGGAACAAAGTGTCCTAGTGGGCTTTCCACTCTATTTGCATCTAATTTCTGCCCCTTCATTTGGATTCAGTGATTATAATAAAATGTTTTAGAGGATTTAGGTTCTTCATTTTACATTTAAATATCCAATAATCTAGGCTTTATAAATGGAATTAACTCCAGAAAAATGTTCCAATAAAAGCACACTGGGTATTAAAACTATCTTTCTAAAAAAAAGCAAAGTTGACCACACTGGACACATACAGGAGTTGATTTTCAGATATTTAGTGATAATGCTGTGTGGCCATTAGTGTTTGATATATTTGTGCTGAACTCTCATTTTGCAGCGATTAACATCATTTAAAATTTGTAATTGAGAACTCCAATATTCAGAATATGTAGTACAAAATCCATAGAAGTAGGATTGATGCAAAACCTATGTAGTCTATATTATTAATACCAAAATGTTTTCAAAAACAAGTGAGAATTTTGGTTATTGGGAATTTATATAATTAAGATTCCTGAAAATGTCTACATCCAACTTGTAAATTAATTATGTTAGCATATTTCTTCAGGCTTTTCTAATCCTGATCAATCTTCATATTTACAATACAGGACATATGGATAAACTATATTTTGTAGAAGTTACATTCTGAATGATTATTACTTTTGTTAGAGAAACTGATAAATAAAAACGCATAAACATAAATTCGTTTCCATTAAGAACCCAAATAACTTTTGTAGATGAAGATAGCATGTCTACTAATAGAAGTGTTTAGGGCTCATCAAATTATAATTATTGCTTTCTGCTGATTATTTCCTCATGTTATCTGCATGCTTATTTTTCTTACATAATCCCAGGATCTATTTCCAAATTTCTTTGTTTGGATCTACTGGAAGATGCATTCACACATTCTCATGCTCACAAGTGAAGCTGAGTTTTGGAACAATCAGGATGCATAATGTGGAGGAAAATTGGATATTGCAAGCTATCTCTCACACTCCTGAGCAATTATGAAGGCAGTCTTTGAAGATTCACAACAGTACAACTTAAATATGATTTTTAAAAGACATATATGTCATTTTTTAACTTTTAAAATAATTTAAATGGCTTTATTTTCAAGATTTATACATAAATATTTTAAAGTAGTATTTTGAGATAGCTGAACAACATTCCTAATGATATTGGTAGTAAACTGATTGTAGGATTGTATATATTTATAAAGATCTGCCTTGAATCTGTTTAATTCCTTATTTAGAAAGGGTTATTTGAGAAGATATGAACATATTTTAGATTCCTCTGGTTTTTTTTAGGAGGCTCTGGAGTACTGAAGGCTGAATTTATTGACATAGCCCACATAGCATTCTCTTCAAATAATTCCCTCACCACTGTCAAACTATTCACTAAGGCTGCATTACTATTACTATTAGTCTTCTCATCGTTCCCATCACCCATCTTCTCCCACTTATGACTGTATGACTGTAACTTGTTGCTTGTATCCTTACAATTTATATTAATATTGATTGTTTCCTGATTGCTTATTTGTACCCTATGACAATCATTAAGTGTTTTACCTCATGATTCTTGACAAATGTATCTTTTCTTTTATGTACACTTTTGGACAAATTCCTTGTGTGTCCAATCACACTTGGCCAATAAAGAATTCAATTCAATTCAATTCAATTCAATTCAATTCTATTCTATTCTATTCTATTCTATTCTATTCTATTCTATTCCTCAATTGAAGATGTTAATAACATATAATAGCAATGAGAAAATGGGGTTTTTGTGTGTGTAAATGTGGATTTTAATTATTTTTTAAAATTCAGTCTAGATACATATTCAGGAATAAGAACTAAAATTCAGTGTATGGATTTCTTGTCTTGTCTAGCTTCCCCAAGTTTTTTGCCAACTGTAAGTTTGTTATCACAGAGCAATTTCCCCTGGTAGCTTGAAATTGCTTTTCTCCTATATTGGAGTCACGCTGGAAATTGCTGATCAACTGGCAAAGATGCTGGCCCAGTGTTCTGACCAGACCTTGACTATCATGGACTATTGAATTCCTCGATTTCTTTCCATCCTTATTAGAAAAGCAAGTGCCATTCATTTTTCTTTTAGTGGGTATGTCATAGAGAACATTTGATTTCCATTTGTGTAGTCATAGAATCATGACTGTTGACATCAACTAGTCAAATCCCTGCTCACTATAGAAGTTCACCAGTTCATCATTTCATTGTTCTTGTCCTCATTTAGTTAGAAAAAAAACTGGCATGGTTTGTTCAATTTCAACTTTGCCTTTGCTTTTAGTTTAAGAAATGCCAGAGGATCTTTCTATTCCCTGTCTGTTCTCCTTCTTGCAACATTCCCCTTCTGCTTACTAACCCACTTGAGATTCTTGTCTCTGCCATTTCTCTGTCTTAAAGTAATTTCTACAAGAATGAAAAAGACAACAACAAAACACAAATGAAAGGTCCACTGTTTCACTGGTTTAGCCATGATCTGGATAAAATGAAAACAGCAATAACAACAACAACAAAACACCCCACCCCACCATTTCATCCATCCAGCAGCCAAACAAAATTACCTTGGTGGACAGTGACCACTGACTAGAGAAAAAACTCATGTGCACACTAGATACTACCTACAATGAAATGCAGCAGTACCGACAGCCCATAAGAGTGCCACTTGTGCAAGGAAGAAGTTGGGAAACATTCTGAGTAACCTATGGGGGTCAAGTGGGGATGGAATTCCCTTCATAAAACAGATGAAAAGGAACAAGCACGATGTATGGATGAGCTCTTAGCAGAACAAAGTTTTAAATTTGATTAGTGTAAATGGTAGAGTCTAAATTACTTTTGCATTCATTTTGGAAATTCCATTTTTATTTTAACTTGGGAGTCTGAGGTGGGAATGTGGCTTAAAACTTAGGACTTTTCATAATATGAATGAGCTTCTAACCGAACTGTTAGGTATTAAAAATGCAAAACTTAGGGAGTTACTATCCTAGTAGAATGAACAGAAATGTCATGTATATGAGAATTAGCATGCTATTGCTTTAAAAACGTTGTGGAATTACATATATGAAGCTACATTAGTTTTGAAAGTAGCTAGCATTAAAGAAATTTGAATAATGTTACAAAAATGTGTTGATGAATTATATATTGGGGAAAATATCCAATTCTGTAAAATATAGTAAAGAATATAGAACAACCAGATCACACATCAACAAATAACACAACCAGGGTGCATATTGTATGTTACCTTATAGGGTGAGTTTATCAACAACATAGTCACAGTGTCTGAGGGAACTTTAAAGCTTTTTAAAGGATAAGAGGGTCAGGGCTTGTTGGATTGTGTAATAGTTCCTTTCCACTATATTGTACAGCAGTGCTCCCCAACCAGTGTGCCGTGGCACACTGGTGTGCCGTGAGGCCATGCCAAGTGTGCCGCAGCAAAAGCTCATGTCATATCCAGAACGGCCTGCCGTCCACCGAATGCTAGATTTTGCCCAGCAACGTTTTGTTGCATTCGATGTGCAGCCGCAGCCCTACAGCTCTGAGTCCGAGAAGTTCTATCCCCCCCTTCCCCCGCTCACGATTGTCCTGATCACAAGTCTACAGGGCCTGGACAGAGCAGTGTTCATTATTAGGTATTACCTATCTGTCGTTTTCTGCACTGTGTTCTAATTTTTAAGTTAGCATAGTTAAACTTAGAAAATCGGTATATGAATTATATTTATTTTATACGGCTTCAAATATGGACAAGTTTTTGTGAAAAGAACACCCAACTTCACTGACAATTGATGATGAAACCAGCACGAGCGATATTGCAAAAAAACAGAAGATTACGAAAAGGCAGTACAACGAAGAATATATTCGATATGGATTTTTGTGGTGTGGTGAAGAAACGGCTCCAAAACCAGAATGCGTAATTTGCAGGGAAAAGCTGTCTAACGAGGCAATGGTTCCAAGTAAACTGATTCGCCATCTAAAATCGAAACATCCTAGTTGCGCCAACAAGAACATACAATATTTTCAACGACTTTTGAGTCAAAATGCTAAACAGATACAATTTATGAAGTCATCAGTCACAGTTTTTTACAAAGCGTTAGAAGCTAGTTTTTCTATTGCAAATTTAATTGCACGTCAGAAGAAAGCACATATAATTGACGAAACCCTCATTAAACCAGCATGCATGGAAATAATTCGAATAATGTTTGGACCTGGTGCAGTTAAGGAAGTAGAAAATGTTCCGTTGTCAGGTAATACTGTAAAAAGACGTATTGACGATATGTCTAGCGATATTCTGAAAACAGTAATTACCAAATTAAAATGCATGGTGGTGCAGTGGTTAAAATGCAGTTCAGCAGTTCAGCTGTTCAAATCTCACTGGCTCAAGGTTGACTCAGCTTTCCATCCTTCCGAGGTCGGTAAAATGAGGACCCAGATTGTTGGGGGAAATATGCTGAACTCTGTAAACTGCTTAGAGAGGGCTGTAAAGCACTATGAAGCGGTATATAAGTCTAAGTGCTATTGCTATTGCTAAAAGCAGCTGGAAATTTTTCACTCCAAATTGATGAAACAACTGATATTAAGAACCAAGCACAACTAATTTGTATTGTCTGTTTCGTTGATGAGGGCGCTATAAAAGAGCATAATTTATTTCGCAAAGTGCTTCCAGAGCGGACTACCGGTGAGGCAATTTTTCGTGCTACAAATGATTTCTTCGATACTTATGACATTAAATGGAGTAATTGCATAAGTGTTTGTACAGATGGCACCGCCGCAATGATGGGCAATAAAAAAAGGTTTTGTCTCATGTATAAAACAACAAAATGCGGAAATACAAATTACCCATTGCTGCATACATCGAGAAGCGTTGATGGCGAAAAACTTGCCAGATGAACTATTGCAAATGATGAACGAATGCGTGAAAATCATAAACATCATTAAAACAAGGGCCCTGAATACGCGAATTTTTGAAATACTCTGCAAAGAAATGGGATCAGAATATCAGTCATTATTGTTTTACACTGAAATACGTTGGCCATCCCGAGGAAAAGTTCTGGCAAGATTATTTGAGTTTCGCAACGAGGTGAGCCATTTTTTATTGAAGCAAAACATGTTCGAACTACACCAGCTCCTCGAGGATGATCACTGGATTACAAAACTAGCATACATGGCTGACATATTCGAGCACCTGAATGAACTCAATAAAAGGATGCAAGGTCGGAATGAAAATGTATTAACGTGCTCTGACAAATTAAATGGATTCAAAGAGAAACTGGAACTTTGGCAAACGGAGTTAGGACGTGGATCACTAGAAATGTACAAAAGAACAAACCAGATTAAAATTGAAAATAA
Organism: Diadophis punctatus similis; assembly: GCA_023053685.1. NCBI lineage: Eukaryota > Metazoa > Chordata > Lepidosauria > Squamata > Dipsadidae > Diadophis > Diadophis punctatus. Next base: position 20,073,300 of record JALIGW010000010.1, read on the forward strand.
TAAGCAGTTCATAATAAATTTAGCTCAACGACATTTAACATTGCTCTTAGAGAAGTTTGATCATTACTTTCATACAATCAATACGGAGCAATACGATTGAGTTCGAAATCCTTTTGCAACGATTGCCAAAAATTCTACCAAAGTACTTTCCCTTCAGATTCGAGAGGAATTTCTTGAATTGAGGAATGACGGGTCATTAAAAATAAAATTCGCTCAAGTTCCGTTGGATGTGTTCTGGATTGGGATTGAGGAAGAATATCCCCATATCTCCAAGAAGGCTGTCGAAATTCTGTTACCATTTGCAACCACATATATATGTGAACAAAGTTTTTCAGCGTTAGTCCAAATAAAAAATGACAAGCGGTCATGCTTGAAGGGCATCGATCAAGAACTTCGGGTTGCTCTCTCCAGTATTAAACCGAACATCAAATCTCTGTGTTCATTAAAACAAGCGCAGGTATCGCATTAGTTATAAGTTGTTAGAGAACAGTTAGAATATAGAGTTATGAATTGATGGATGTGTTACAAGTACCTACCTAATTATCAAATAAAATAATAAATCAAATAATTCTGTTATGCCCAGTTTGACATTCCTATACTATTATACTCTTCAAAACGATATCTTGAAGATTATATTTGTTTTTTATCCAATTTTTGTATGTGGTGTGCCGTGGAATTTTGGGAGAGGCTATGGTGTGCCGATGGTGACAAAAGGTTGGGGAGCACTGGTGTAGATGAAGATGTAATACTAGTTTGATAACTTAAGGTACCAATTAGAATGTACAAAATGAAATTTCCTGTATTTTCATTAGTGAGGCATTCCCTTGCTGCTTTATTTTAAATAACTTATTGCCATGTGCAGCTTTACAGTTAACTGTGGAAAATCTAATGTTACAAGGCCTTTCAATATTAACAATTCTCTATTAAACTTAAAATAGGATTTTAGCCTTTGAGTTCAACCATTCATGAGACAGGGGCTTGTCTTATTTCCACTGCACAAATACAGGTTAGAGGAAAGGTTGGTTTCTTAAAGTGCAACTAGTGAATTTATGAATGAGTTTAAATTCATATCTAGATTGCATATTACTAACATACATTTCTTCAATTTTAATGGAATTTAAATTCCATTTAAAAGACAAAGGCCACTTTTTTGAAGACAGCAAAGTCCAGATTTTGGACAGAGAGGACTGCTGGTTTGAAAGAGGGGTCAAAGAGGCCATCTATGTCAACATTGAACAGCCCTCTCTCAACAGAGGGTGAGGGGTATGACATCATCTATTTCCAATCTACAACACAGTATTTTCAAGGCTCCACACCCATTTGCACTACTCAGGAGACCCTGATGACACAGATAAACCTCCAGGTGACCTTAACGATTTGCTAAAAGAATGTAAATGACCAGCTGTCAGCAAGGAGCATAAATCCTTCCATTCCCCACCATCCAGTCAAAGCTGAAGAAGTTTCTTGGATGAGAAGCGAAACATCTCCAAAGAATAACCAGAAAGTCCAGTTGCCTCTTGAAAAAGCACCTTTGGAAAAACCATGACTTGGATGACTAAGAATCTCCATAGACATTTCTTCCAGAACGTTAATAATAAATGGTTCCTTCATCTGACATATAGAGGCATTATAAAAACAAAATCAAAGCAGCAGATATATTGCAGTTTAAATGAGGATAAGGTTACATGTGGTTTAACAGATATTTGTGTTATTACAGCTGTAAATTCTAATACTATACTAATGTTCTGTTGATATAAGAGCATGCCAATGTTAACTATAATGGTTTTGAAATTCTTGGGACTCAAATTAACTTTTTCTGCCTTTTTTTTTGACCCACCATCTCTGCATTACCACTGTACTATTCCATTCTGAAATAAGTGCATTATGCAAAGCAGAGAAAGGGAATAAGAAATAATAAGCCAAATAAATTGAAGACAAGAGATAAGAATGGGGAATGTAGGTAAATCTAGTTTATACCAACACAATGCATTATGCAGTACTCTTCCATACATTTCTGTCTTTACAAACCATCTTTACTTCCACTACAGGCATACATACACTGCGTTTTGTTCTTTAATTTCCCACATCTGTCTTTTTGAAGATCTTATCTCCATTCAACTACAATTTTCTGTCTTTTTATTCTTGGCCCCTTTATTCTTCCTTTCTGTATTTTTATTTTTGTAATTCAAACTAATTCATTATTTCTGTATGGCCCAACCCCCTCAATATACTTGATTGATTAATGGCTCTGAACAGTCAGCCGAAAGAGAATAGCAGACCCAGCAAAGAGGAGGAGGAACTACCTCTGCACCTGATCCGAGAACATCTAGGGCAGAGCAATGGAAGTCAGCCAGGCTACTCAGGAGGAGAAGGCCCCGCCTGTCTTGATGGGCTGCACCGGAAAGCTGGCTATTTATCACAGCAGACAGAGGGAGATGTTGCTGGGAACAATGTATTGGCTTTCTAGCTGTTTGATCGTTGTGCTTCCCGCTTTACTGTGTTTGGATTTGTGCCTTGGAGATTCTGAACTTTTCTTGCCAAGTGAGCTCTCATGAATGTATTTAAGTTTTGCCTGGTGTATTTAAGTTTGTTTGGTGGAGTTATTTGTTTGAGCAACTTTCAGTTGCTTTATGGGCTATTGGACCATTGCTTTTTGGACTAATCCTGGCCTGCTTGTTTAATGGACTTAATTGGGACAGTTCTGAGTCTTGGTGAAGGGGATTGCTGGGGAACATTAATAAACTCACTAAACTACAGTAACGTGTGTGTGTCTGTGAGAGTGAGTGGGGCAGCACAAAAAGAGGCATGTTAAAGTTTTGAATAATTTTGTGAGAAGATAGAAAGAAATGAAAAGAAATCAAATTCAAGGACATTATTAGAAGGGGCTAAAGATCAAGATAGTTAAAAGTAAAAGGAAGGAATATAAAGTTAGTTTATTTGATCAAAGTTAAAATAGACATGTTTTCTTTGGTAAGTCTTAATGGACTTCTGCTGAAATTAGGACTGAAAGAACAAGGTTTTAAGGAACTGTTTATAGATAACTGATGGGATAGGGAAAGAAGAGATCATTTATTTTATTTTAAGAGGAGGTGACAAATTACTAAAATTGTTTATTTGTGATGAAAGAGGAAGTAATTTCTTTATATATTTTTATTCTTTTTCTTTACTATATATTTAATTTTTAATTTAATTAATTTAATTTAGTTAAAAGTTCTTATATGCCGCCCAATCCCGTAGGACTCAGGGCGGTGTACAGCAGGAATAAGAACAATACAAATAATACATAATAAATTTAAAAACATTACATAAGCTTAAAAACCATTCATTCATGGGGGAATCCGATCTTCACTCCGCATGCCAGAAGAGCCATGTTTTTACGGCTTTGCGGAAGGCCAGTAGAGTGGGGATAGTTTCTTTTTTATATACTTTTTAATATTTTTTTCTTTTCTGCACCTTCTACTTTTATTCTTTGTAAAATATCTACCGGTATTAGTTTTGTTATATTTGTAATTTTTAATAAAATTATTACTTAAAAAAGAGAGTGAATACTGAAAACTAAGCAGATTTGCAAGAACAAAAATATTATGGATCATTCTGCCAGAATATTGTTTAGCCATTCTTTTTTTACTGTAGAGTAACATTAACTCCTTTTCTACCATGTTTTGATCTATGTGTCCAATCAATGCATGGAAAGGAATATGTCCTGCTATCCCCAGATGTACTTCCCAGGGCAGAGAATATGAAGCAGCTTCATTCATCTTTCTCTAATTCTTTCTGGACAGTGAATTGTGAAGAATGCCATTCTTAAGACTTAATAAAGATGTATGTAAAGTTTCTTCTTGATCTGTTTTCAATATATGCATAGCTGCTGTCAGCTTGGCAGTTTATTTGCTCAAATGTACAACCAATACTGGAGCAGAAATAATAAGCCACATAGTTTGCTTCAATAATTCAGTTGGCTCTAATCCACTTCTTCAATGATTACCAAACAGCTTCCAGTAAATATTGATGTAAGCTCGAAGTTGACTATTCTGTAAGCAGGGTTTCCTCAACATTTACTGAAGCTCAACTGACCTGGATGATTTTCAGCATGTGCTGTAAATACTCCATGCTGGTTATCTTCCATGCATGCTGCAGGTAATTCTGCAACGTTTGCTGAAGTTGCCCAGAATCTGGAAACACTTCAGCTGGTGTTTATTCTCAGGCTTATTCTCAGCCTTCTCTCCAAGTGCTATCCAAAGTGCTCCCATGCTGAATGGCTTCAGAATTGTCCACAAGATGTGCTGATGTCACCCTGCATGGATGGATCTTCAGCATCCACCAAGAGGGTTGCAAAGTGTGACTGGATTTGTGTATGCATGCTGTGGGGAGTTATCTGCAGATATCGTATTTACTAAAGTATTCCATCTCGAAATCTGCTTGGTTTCACTGAAAGTCCTCTAGGCTTGCCAGTTTACAAAATTAGATGTATGCAAACAGATCACTAGTGTTGGAAGGAAGCAGAAGGCGAGAAATTAATGGGCAGAACACAGCTGCCAGTAGCTTGTTCAACCATTTATTTAACTGAAATGGCCTAGTTATGACCTTTGGCCAACTAATGCTGTAAAGATCAAGCAGGTGGAAGAGGTTGCCCCACTGCCCCAGTTATTCACTTCCCAACAAAATAAACTATTGCAATCAGTCTGGGTGCACTGGATGATGCAAACTTAAACTAGATACATTAAACAATCAAATACATTTGATAGTATCAAAAACTGCAAACACCACACAGTGGTACATATGACAGATTATTGTACAACTTATGAATGCGTGTGATGATGAAATTAAATTAGCATTTGGGAAATTTTGGGCATTTACTACTTCACTATTTCTTATATCTGAACAGAACAAAAAGAAATACTTATTTTCAAAGTTGTGTCACTGCCTCTAACTTGGCATTAAATTTTAAGCAATATGTGTGCAGCATGAGTCAGGATTCTATATTGTGATTAATGTGGATTGCCATATGTTTAAAGTGGCTATTTTGAAGTATTATGGGAAATTTAATTGTGATAGAAGTGATTGACTTAAAGCTTTCAGTCAGTTGAATATGAAGGTTTATAAAATATATCCATGGTTTTGTATGTATTCAGGGTCAGATTTATAAGGCAGTAATTGCAAAGGAGATGAACGACACAGGTGTCTAGAGGTGAAGATGCTTCCCTCTCACTTGGAAAATTGAGAGTTCAATCCTAGGCAGTGACAGATGTTTTTCTATCAGGGCGCAAAGAGAAAATATCTGCTGCAAACTCTGTGTAGGCATCAGGAAGGGCATCCAGCCAGTAAACACTCAGCTTCATTCAGTCGCCCCAACTCCACCCCAATAAAAGGGATTACAGAGTCGTAAAAAGAAAAAAAAATGCAAAGGAGATCATAACTGTCTGAAATGCTGATATTGTTTCTTGTCTGTACATCTGCATTCCAGGTTTGGGTAAAAGCAGAATAAAAAAATGCTTTGATGAGTGGACCATGTACTGGAGTTGCTAAAGCTCCACTTAACATGTGACATGGATAAATCATTTTTTAATGTAAATGCACTTCTGCCTAGTTGAACCAAAGTCATGTGTATCAAATTAGTGTTGCTGACAAGGGTTATGCTACATCCTCTTAGGTAACTAGCACTAGTCATCAGTTTCGATTCCTGGAAGTCAAAATGAAAACAAGATGCTTCTAAGTTAGTAATGAATCCAGTTCAGTATTTTTTGTAAGAGGGACTTGAACAGCATGTCAACACTAGGGGAAAAACCCATATGTTTTATAATACCTTCTCGCTGTAAAACTTTTTTCCCCTCCCCTGGAGAAAATGGTAGCATTTTAAGAGCTTATAAACTTTTTTCTTAGAAATATTTTGTCATTATATGTCCCAAAGGTGCTTTTTCAGGAGGCAATTGGACTTTCTTGTTTTCCTTTTGAAGACATTTCGTTTCTCTTCCAAGAAGCTTCTTCAGCTCTGACTGGATGGTATGGAATGGAAGGATTTATATTCCTTGTAGACAGCTGGTCATTTGCATTCTTTTAGAGAGTAGTGGAGGCCATTTGGAGGCCATCTGTGTTCTCAGGGTCACCTGAGTAGTGCAAATGGGTGTGGAGCCTTCTTGGCTGCAGGATGTTTTCTTCCCTGTGTCCCTTCACTGTTGAAGACAGTGCTGTGTTGTCTGCATCTTAAACTGAAGCACAGATGGTTCCTGTAGTCTGCAATTTTTCTGGAAAACTGTTCATACTCCCTCACCATTTGCATCCCAAAGTGCATAGCTAAATGTCTATGGAGATTCTCAGTCATCCAGGTCATGGTTGTCCCAAAGGTGCTTTTTCAGGAGGCAACTGGACTTTCTTGTTTTTCTTTTGAAGACGTTTTGCTTTTCATCCAAGAAGCTTCTTCATCTCTGACTGGATAATGAGGAATGGAAGCCAAGAAGCTCCACACACATTTGGACTACTCAGGTGACCCTGAGGACACAGATAAACCCCCAACGACTCTCTAAAAGAAGGCAAATTACCAGCTGCCTGCAAGGAATATAAATCCTTCCATTCCCCACCATCCAGTCAGAGCTGAAGAAACTTATTGGATGAGAAGTGAAATGTCTTCAAAAGAAAAACAAGAAAGTCCAGTTGCCTCCTGAAAAAGCACCTTTGGGACAACCATGACCTGGATGACTGAGAATCTCCATAGACATTTTGTTATTACAATATCCTTGAAATAGATGTAATTGAAATATAGAATAAAAGTTTATTAGAACAAATAATTACTTTCATGTCTTCCTATGAGAAAAGTTAACATCTATATGTAAAAGTCTTCTGGCAAAAATTGATAGAATTGACAATATAAGTAAATCAATACAAAAGAATCTTGGATGTTTGATATTCAAACATCAATCAAATTTTGCAGTGAAAAGTAATACTTCTAGAGATATTATTATGAAATCTCCAGTGCTGAAATATTCTTTCAATTTCTGGTATGTATTACAGGCTAAAAAATTATAACAACATAATTGCTAAGTTACTCTTCCCTTTTTTCCTTAATACCGTCCATGTATTATCAGTGCCTAATTGACGTAGCCCAATAGGAACATAAAAATACAAAAATTTACTGTAACCGGCTTTGGTAAACATGTCATTTTATTATCTAAATTTGACATTTTTAATTTAATTTAATTTAATTTAATTTAATTTAATTTAATTTAATTTAATTTAATTTAATGGATTTCTATGCCGCCCACTCCCTGGGGACTCTGGGTGGCTCACAGCATGTTAGATTCCATTACAGAGTAAAATGCAATAATTAAAATATATAACAATCTCAAATACAATAATTAAAAATACAAAAAATACAAAAGTTAAAAAGAGTATCTCATTACTATCATGGAGGGAGACCCTTATTTAATCTAGTTGGTCTCACTTTCACCCCGCCTGCCGGAAGAGCCAAGTTTTTATTGCTTTCCGGAAGGCCAGTAGGGTGGGGATGGTCCTGATCTCCGGGGGAAGCTGGTTCCACAGGGAGGGAGCTCCCACAGAGAAGGCTCTCCCCCTCGGCCCCGCCAGCTGGCATTGCTTGGTCGACGGGACCTGGAGGAGGCCGACTCTGTGGGCCCTAACCAGTCGTAGGGAGGTATGCGGCAGGATGCGCATTAGACTTTCCAATAACCACAGATCATTAGACTTTCCAATAACCACAGATCTCTGGATGATGCACAGAAGAATTAAACATATTAAAGATACAATGAGCAACTGAACATATGAAACCAACATAAAGCTACGTATTGTTCTTTAGAAACCATGAAGGTTTCTTTTGTGTCCATCTGTTTTTTTTTTTATCACAACTTGTCATGCCATCTAGCCCACTGTGGACACAATAAATCTAAACTTCAGCTTTCTGAAAGCAAATTAATCTTAAATTTTGGTTTATGAAGTAGCTTGAACTGTTCACAGCTGAGTTTAATAATAGTTAAGGATTTGGAAGCTGTTTTGCATTTCTTCCATGTGGTAGTTCTAAAAAAGTAGGTGGAAATCAGGAAAAAGCCCAAGAGAGGAAAGAGTCATTCCATGGGAGTGCCATTTACCTGTGGGGGCCATGGGGGCCACTGGCGAGAGACCCAAGGGTAGCTAACACAGGCGAGCTGGAGCAAAAGGACTGGATGCTAGAGCAACTCATAAAGTTCCTGAAGGGGGCTTTTGGTTGTCTCAAAGCTGGAGAAGTCCTAGCCTGGGTGGCACATCCCACTGACCAGCCAACTCCAGCCACGGCAAGAGGGGGAAACTACCTCTGCCATCGCAATGGCAGCAGCAGTGAGCCCCTTGGCAACCGCAACTGCTCCAGTGCCTGGCCCTGCAGTCCAGCCTGCACAGGCCACAGTATAGCAGTGCCAACAAGGTGGAGAGGACGCAGTCCTTTAAGGTCTATCTCTCTACAAATTCCTACAATCTAGACAACCATCAAAACAATTGGGACCGAAATACATTGGACCTTTCCCCATCAAAAGGATTATTAACCCAGTAATTGTAGAATTTGAGCTAATAAAAACTCTCAGAAGTGTACATCCAGTATTTTATTGTATCCTACCGAAATGAGAAATCACATCTTCATTGCTTCCCAAATCGCAACCACTTCCCAACCCTATTATAATCGAGGGAGAGCAGCACTTTGAAGTCAAAGACATTTTGGACTCTCACATACATTGGGGAAAAACTTAGTATTTTGTAGCCTGGAATTACTTCCCCCCCCCCCCCCCCTTAGAAACTGAATGGTTCAACTCCCAACATATTAAAGCCCCCAAACTGCTTTAAAAATTCCATGACTGATACACAGATAAGCCACATTTTAACTGTTTGCTAATTGAGAAATGTTGTGTATCTTTCCCTCCCCTCTCTCTTTTTCTTTTGCAGGACTAATGTCTCTCTCAAGGGGGGCAGAATGTCAGCTCGGCCTGGGAGCCTCACAGGCATCCTGCCATCAAAAGAAGAAGGGGGGGGGAGGATGAAAGGGCAATACAGCTGTGTATACCTGATAGGAAATCAGGAGGGGGGGATGACAGTTGAGAAGGACCAGAGCACCCAGTTTGTGCCAGGCACCCTGAGAATTATACGAATTACCCCCAAGCTTCTCAGAGTTCTCAAAACATCTTGGTGAGCTCCAGTTGGCTGGAAATGGACTGTTCATGGGGGGAGGGATTCGCTGGGGGCAAACTTACACCTTATTTTTGTATCCAGCAAGCACAGTAATTTCAGAGCTGGCTTGACTTTACTACAACCAACACTCTCAGTAAAAGAATCTTTTGCTTTAACCAAATGGAGTTGAAGGCTTTTCTTTCCTAAGGGATCAGATTGAGGCAGGTCTGGCAATAATGTTATTATTATTTCCTCCTTCCAAATGACACAGTTATATCACAATATAAAATTTGGTTTGTGGTGATACGTTTATCATCATTTTGCATCTTCTTAAATTAACAACCATTGTTGACTGCAATCATCATCCAGAAGGGAAGAGCATTAATAGTGAATTGTAGTGAATTCTTATTTCTACAAATTGAATGTTTTTCTATTAAATGTTTTTGTGTACAGTATTCGTGAAGGCTTTAGGCTTTGATACCAACCATTACAAAAGACTGAAGAAATATAATATATAAAGATTACACTATGAACAGCTGTATCAATTCTTTCATTTACACTGTGCAATGACTAAAAAAAAATCACAGAATTCATAAATAAATTTGCCTTGCTGCACTTTTACAGCACCACCATGTGCTGTAGAAGATAAATTGCAAATTGCAGTTTTTCAGAGAAAGAATAGTGATTATAGATAGTTCTTGTTTAACAACCCTATTTGGGGCAGAAATTTCCTCCCTAGGTGAAGCAGTCATTAGGCAAAACATCACCTGACTTTACCATTTAGTGACAGCAGTTCTGATAGTCCAGATTGCAGTTGTTAGGTGAGGACCTTATGCTTCTCCTGCTCTGCACGAACTGCTGGCTCTGTCTCACTGCCTCCTTCCCAGTCAACCCTGGCAAGCTCTCTTTGGCAGAGGAGCAGGGGTGGGTTCCTCCCGGTTCGGACCGGATCGCCCGAACCGGTAGCGACCCGCTGGTGACATCACAATGGTGTCCCGGATCCTGTTCGGTTGGTACTAGTCCGTGGGCGACGCCATCTTTTTTTGGATTTTTTTTCTGAATTTTTTACTGTTTGGAAGTTTTTTCCTCTGCTGCTGCCTGAAAAAGGGCCTCCTGCCTGCCCCTGGGTTTATACTTACCTTTATTCCTTCGCCCAAAGCACAGCTGATCAGCTCCTCAGCTGTGTTTTGGGCTGATTATAGCTACTGAGCATGCGCAGAAGCAGAATTGCATGAGGGGACGTGTGCATGCACACGAGTGGAGCTAGTGCACGCGAGCAAAACATCGCGATGCGAACCGGTGGCGAAGGTAAGTAGAACCCACCCCTGCAGAGGAGGCCCTGCCACTTTTCCCTGCTGACCTTCCATCTCTGCTCTTTTGATCACCCTGCACTTTGCACTCAGTCTTTTGGGCTATCTTTCATTCTTCTGCTGCTTCCAGCCTGCGTCTTGAGACATTGCGAAGGGCTAACAGCTGCCTCAGCCAAATATGTCTTGTCAGCATTAGGAGGAAGACGACAGCAAAAATCAACTGAGGATAGCGGGAGGCAGTGAAGTGCAGGGCAGAGTTCAGGGGGGGCAAAGATGGAGGGAAATAGGTGAGTGGTGCAGAAGCGCAATCTTCAGGGACTAGTGGTAGTTACCATTCGTTGTGCCACTCAACTTCAACCAATCATTGAGCAAATAGTTGTTAAGTGAGGACTGTCTTTAATTAACAGACAATTTAGCCAATTAGAAACAAAGAAACAAAGGAGAAATGAAGGAGAATAAAGAAGTACTGGATTTAAGCTTCAGCATAACTCAGAAGGAAACTTGCCTTCATGTTGACAGAATACAGTCAGCTGCTTTTAAGTGGCTTCATTCTAGTATTCTGTGCTGTATCTATCTACTGACTTGTGGAGCCTGGCATGGATGCCTGTTTATTAGCAGCAGATATACTTGCTCTGGGGTAACATTACCCTTTAAGATTTCAGCAGGAGGCTATATGAATTTCCGGAGCCAATATTACATTTGTTCTGTGTCTGTTAGTATCTATAAGCACAGATTTGGCTTCAATAAGCTGTTTTACTTTTCATTAGTCCAGATGAATGTAGATATTTAGAAATAATCATCACAATTGGCACCAGTAAACATACATTTCAATCAGGGGCGGGTTGCTCACTTACCTCGCTGCCGGAGCCATGCGCACACATCTCCATGCATGCGCAGAGGCAAAATCTCACCGAAATCTCGCACGTGCACGTGTCCCCTCGCGAGATTTTGGTGCAATTTTGCTTCCGTGCATGCGCGGAAACAAAATCGCCCGAAAATCACCGGAAAAAATGGCGATGTGCCGGGTGGACCGGCAGAGAGGGCTCCGGAGCGGTTGCGAAATCCGCCGCTCCCTACCAGAGCTGCGTACTGGGCAGCTCTGGCAGGAACCCACCTCTGATTTCAATACAAGGTTAATCTAATTTAAATCTTGGAACAGCTTTCACTTTCATTGCTTTGTAAAATAGCCACATTCAACATTACTATCATTACCAAAATTTAAATAACATTATTTACATAGAAAAATCTTTTTTAAAAACCTGTACTGCTATAGCCTCAGAGATTCCTGCCTGGGGTGTGTGTGTGTGTGTGTGTGTAGCAATGTATCTGCAGGAGTTGCATGAATGTTAATACTTGAATTTCACAATCCCATGACCATCACCCCCTCCTCCTAACACCTTATGCTTTTTAGCTGATCACTAAAACAGTGAATATGAGGAGTGGCTGAACAGAACTTAAGCCTGACTAGGGAATGCAGTGAGTTGATCTCCTCATTCCTTATCTATTTTTATTCCTCTTTTAATTCCCCTTTTAAAACCATCTTGTGAATTTGTGAATTCCACAAATTTATTAGCCAAATTAATACATGCTTTTTTTTGTCTAGTCTAAGTTATCTTCAAATATCTTGAGAGGGAAAAAAACTCCCTGTCCATCACATGATCCATGATTCTAGGCACCTTGATTATGTTGCCATAGTCACTCATTTTTCAAAATAAAGATTGCCAGATATTACATATGCTTCTTTCTTGTAAGGAAGATATTGGAAGCCACGCTCATTTAGGCCGTCCTCTTTTTTTCTTTATGAACATCCTTTTTCAAATGTAGCGACCAGAACTATTCTGGATGCATCATAATTAGTATAAGGAGCACTACAGTGTTGGCATTTGTATTTTTAGTTAATTTCCTAGTTAGTGATCACTAGATTTTTTTCAAAATTAAATGACATCTTCGTTAAATCATTATAAACCCAAAATAATTTTCCATGCTGAACAGCTCAGATTCTATTAGTGCAAATGACAAGTTGAAAGAAGGGGGGGGGGGTTTCCCCTCAGTAAGCAATTTATAAAATATGGTATAGAATAAATAGGAAACCAAGAAAACAAATCTGCAAGTGAATCATAGCTGATCATAATTGTTTAATATAGCTGCCAAATCTCTACCCTTCTCTATATTGATTCCTATTATAGTCCTTTCTTCATTAGGAACCATTGAGTAAAAATATTTTCTTTCCAATAAACTCTAGTGACTAAAAGTTCATCAGTCACCAGACCAATGCCACCGATTAATCTCAGCAACCAATTAATTATCTACCTTGAAATCTTTCTCTCACTTCTATTTGTATCAACAAGTGAAAAATCATCTCCTAAGTGACAGTTGCTACAGACGTTAAAGCATTTGAAAGCAAAGATTGATTGAAGTCTTCTGCAATAACTTTAAAGATTATATCTATATCTATCATCTATCTCATCTATCTATCTATCTATCTATCTATCTATCTATCTATCTATCTATCATCTGTTTACAAAAACATTTTTATTATAATTTTTACAAAAACTTGGATTGTTGATATCAATAGCTCAGTCCTAAAATCATTAACCTTATCAGTAAATGTATATATTACTAAAAGTCTCAATTTTCCACAGGCAGTTCCATTATATTTTAAAAAGGGGCATCATCATCACTGCTGAAAAACCTATTTCTTTATTGACGCTTTCTAGTGGTGAAATTCAAAATTTTTCCTTACTGGTTCTGTGGGGGTGGCTTGGTGGGGGTGGTCATGTGACTGGGTGGGCATGGCCTTTTTTTACTTTTTTTAGCATTTTTAAACTACCGGTTAATTAAAAAATGCTAAAAAAAGTTTTTAAAAAGTTCTGACGATCAGCTGTGACAATCAGCTGTGCCCATGATCGCCGGAACCTTTAAAAAATTTTTAAAGCTTTTTTTACTACCTATTCATTGGAACCGGTAGTAAAAAATGCTTAAAAGAAGTTAAAAGAAAGGTTCCGACAATCGTGGGGCACAGCTGATAGTCACAGCTGATCGTCGGAACCTTTTTTTTTTACTTTTTAAAGCATTTTTTTACTACCTATTTGCTGGTAGTAAAAAATGCATTTAAAAAGTTAAAAGAAAGGTTCCGACGATCGTGTGGCACAGCTGATTGTTAGAACCTTTTAAAAAACTTTTTTAAAGCATTTTTTTTACTACCGGGTCTGGCAAACCGGTAGTATTTTAACTGGTAGCATTTCACCCCTGCATTAGGGGATGGTAATAGAGGGTGATGTCCTCTGTTCTACCCTCCAGAAATGCTTCAGTGCTGTTTTTGAATTTCACCATTGCCTAATTTTTGAATTTCATCACTGCCCTAATGTAATGATATAAGGGACTGACTATGGGAGATAGGAGGAAGAGTTGGACAATAGTCTGATAAATGGAATATGAGTCTAAAGGAGGAGGGGTGGAGAAATTGTCCCAAAAGGGACAATTTTCAGGAGAATAAAAATATGAGAGGGGTACTTTCAGCCTTGCAAAATTTTATTAATTTAACCTTACAATAAAGGTAGACCTAATATTCATTATCATCTTGACTATTTGAAGGGCTAACATCAGTCTTGCAAATCTGAAAGTAACTCTTCTTTCCCTTTTATTCTTCCCAAAACTAGGGAAGGTACCTTTTCTACTCAACTTCCTTCAGATTCTAATTTCATTTATCAGAGATTGTCTAGGCTATGGCTCTTCTTGTCTCTCAAAGTCGTTTTCAGATACCATGTGTAATGTGTAATGAATGTGTAAAAACCATTCACCTTCAAAATGACCTATAGTTGTCTTTTTCTTCTCCACTTCTAAAGTACACTTCCTTGTAATGTCATCTTGAGTGTTTTTGTCCATTTGGGGGAGAACATTTTAATTTGCTGCAGACTATCCTCTGCTGTTTATTGACTATTTTGCAGATGAATAAATAGATCTCTATCATATTAAATCTTACTAGACTATGAATAAATGAAAACATATGACATTGGAAGGAAGAATAATTTTAGGGTCTTCCACATGAAATGGAGGAATAGGTAAACAGTAACATGTGAAGTAATATGTGAAATATACCTTCAAATGTCAGAATATCATTTTTTGTACGTATGTTCCGGCATATAAGATGACTTTTTACCCCTTGAAAATCTTCTCAAAAGTCGGGGGTCATCTTATACGCCGGGTACTGAAATTTCCGAGCCGGGGGGAGCTCAAAAACGGCCGTGGCTGTATCCCTGCCATTCTCCAGCCAAGCGACTGAAGGAGTCCTGGAGCCCCGACGCTGCCCTGCATCTCGGTCTCCTGCTGTCACCGCCAGCTGCAGCCTTCCCAACAGGTGGGAGCACGCGGGAGGGACCGCGGAGCAGAGGCACCCAGCGGCTTAAGGCAAGAGGCAGGCGGGAGACGCGGGCAGGAGCCTGCGGCTGCCGATGCCACTTCTGGCATCCCTGCGCCTCTCACATCGCTCACCGGGCGCCTCTGCTCCGTGGTCCCTCCCGCGCGTGCCCACCTGCTGGGAAGGCTGCAGCTGGTGGTGGTGACAGGAGACCGAGACGCAGGGCAGCGTCGGGGCTCTGGCGCTCCTTCAGCCGCTTGGCTGGAGAATGGCAAGGATGCAGCCGCGGCTGTTTTTGAGCTCCCCCCCAGCTCAGGAGTTTCAGTATGATAGCAGCAGCAGCGGCGGTAGCACGCTCTCTCCTTCCCTCCCCTGCATGTTAACCCTGCCGGCGTCGTGGTCGGGGACTCAGTCGGGTGGCTGTAGTCCCGCGGGAGACGGCGACAGAAGCTCCTTCTTCCTCCGAGGGGAGGGGAGCAACCCACCCACCTACCTTGCTTCCACTTGGCGTCTTGGAAGAGGGCTGGGCGAGGGAGAAAGGAGCCACGGTGGGGATTGGTTTGCAGGGAGAAAGAAAGAAGGAAGGAAGGAAGGAAGGAAGGAAGGAAGGAAGGAAGGAAGGAAGGAAGGGAGGGAGGGAGGGAGGGAGAGAGAGAGAAAGAAAGATAGAAAGAGAAAGACAGACAGACAGACAAAAAGAAAGAAAGAAAGAAAGAGAAAGAAAGAGAAAGAAAGAAAGAAAGAAAGAAAGAAAGAAAGAAAGAAAGAAAGAAAGAAAGAAAGAAAAGTCAGGAAGGAAAGAAGGAAGACAGACAGACAGAAAGAAAAGAAAGAAAAGTTAGGAAGGAAGACAGACAGACAGAAAGAAAGAAAAGTTAGGAAGGAAGGAAGGAAGGAAGGAAGACAGACAGACAGACAGACAGACAGACAGACAGAGAAAGAAAGAAAGAAAGAAAGAAAGAAAGAAAGAAAGAAAGAAAGAAAGAGAAGTTAGGAAGGAAGGAAGGAAGACAGACAGAAAGAAAGAAAAGAAAGAAAGAAGTTAGGCAGGCAGGCAGACAGAAAGAAAAAGAAAGAAAGAAAAAGAAAGAAAGAGAAAGAAAGAAAGAAAGAAAGATGTTAGGAAGGAAGACAGAAAGAAAGAAAAAGAAAGATGGTAGGAAGGGTAGTCTTATACGGTGATATCCCAAACTCTATATTTTAACTGGAAAAGTTGGGGGTCATCTTATACGCCCAGTCGTCTTATACGCCGGAACATACGGTACTTTAGTGTTTTTTGTGGGTAACTTTTTAATTAATTCAGTTCAATAAATATACCAGGAATTTTGAGTGAATTAAAAAATCTAAGCCATTTTTAAAAAATAGAATTAAAATTACTAATTTACACAAACATGGTTATACTTAAAAAGTTGAGAATTCCTATTTATTAATTTGGTGTTTGTAAGATTTCTCTTTGCCCCTTTTTCCTTAAAGAACCTTTTGTCCTTTTACCTTCCTTTCACCTTTATCAGCTTTTTGGCAGGAACTTCAGTACCTTCCTGCCAGAAGGGTGTGAACAACTGTTTGAAGCCAACTGCAATATTGGTCTTAGGAATCTGTTTTAACAACCCCTTCCAAAAATGGACACTTTTCCTATTGTGTTCTGAGTATTGCAACACACACAGCCTTAGAGCCTGGGAATTTCATTCTATTCATATCTCTGAGAGCTTAGAAAACAAAAATTGTATTTGGAACTGTATCAGTTTATTTTTGTTGAAGGGTTATGTTCCCATTTAGGATGCTTAGTTTCTCTGTCTTTCCGTTCAGCTGGAACATATTAAAAAAAGTCCAAAGCATGATAAAAGCCAAGTAAAGAACATACATTCCAGTGAATGTTGGTAACTCAGAAGTCAAATTGTTCATTCTTAACATAACATAAAGCATATAGGAGGATCCAAAACATGATGGTCAACTCTGTATTCTGGAAAACAGAACTGCTTTAGTAAAATATTAAATTTTCTTTTTCTCTCAAGAAAATTTAAGGAATTCACTGAGAGTGAGTTGGATGTCAGAAGTTGATAGCACCTGCCTGAACTTGTTTGGGCTCAGGCCAAATTAGTACTTGAATGGGGCAGCACCAGGAAATCTCATGGAAACTTTAATAAAACCCTGGAGGGCAGCAACAATTTACTTCTGCATTGTCTGCAATCTGGCAGCGTTTCTAGATTAACAACATTGTATTTATGGGGTTATAACATGTAATTCTGCATCTTTATAAAAAGAGCAATGCAACAGCACATGAGCAGTAGTTTCAATCAAATTCACCACAAAGCAAAATCTGAATGTATATGGGACTTTTAAAATTTCCAAAGGAACAGCATTAAAAGTATATATAAACATGCTAAAGTTAGAGCTCTACCAAATTTGGAGACGGTTACTTGATTTAGATATCTTGCCAGCAGAAAAAGTAAGACTGACTTCTCAAATCTACGGCTCTGAGAAAGCCAGCTGATCCAGCTGGCCTTACAAATCATGATGCTGATGACACTCCCTGCCATAATCAGAAGTGCATTCTGTAAAAACCTATATACCACATTTTCTACTGGTAATCTGCAAGATGAGCCAACATTATCAAGCAAAGTTGAAACTAAAAACACATATTAGCCAATAAGCCCATAAGATAGAAAACATATCCATGCTCTTCACTTTCATCACTCTAGTTTCCTGGTAGAGAACTATTTTGAGCAAGCACAAATTTGGATTGTATACTCTCCAAGGAAACAAATGAGTTATACAATCCCATCTGAGGTCCAAATACAAGGTCCAAGTCCTTGACTTATGACCACAACCGAGTCCAAAATTTCTCTTGCAAGTGAGACATTTGTTAAGTGAGTTTTGCCCCATCTTACAACTTTTCTTGCCACAGTTAAGTGAATCACTGCAGTTATTAAGTTAGTAACCTGGTTGGTGAATGGATCTGGCTTTTCCATTTACTTTGCTTGTCAGAAGGTCACAAAAGGTGATCACAAAATATTGGATAGTGCAGAAATGAATAGATTGACCTTGATACTTAAAGAGAGGAACCAGAATATTTTCAGATATGGGGGCAATTTTACAATTGGTTGGAGAAGAGAATGTAGGAACAAAATTAAGAGCTAGGTTAGGCTCCTTAGACTCCCAAGTTGAACTATAAGCTTGTATTCTATGCTAAATGTGCAGTGTCAAAATATTATCAGCAACTTTTTCCCTCAGCAAGGCATGTGGTTGTTGAGAAATCCATGCCATTTGTGCATATGGGTGTAGCAAGATGAATGATGGTTTGAACAATTAAGAATACCAATTCTATAATTGCATATACTACAATGAGTACCTAATAATATTGTAAAGTTTGACAAAATTGGAAAATCAATAGGCTATTAACAAGTTTAACAAGGAATTTAATGAGGGTAAGGGGATAAGAATGATTCAGATTTAAGTGTATAATTTGAAATTAATGTCTAAACAAATGTAAAATTAGGAAAGGAAATACATTGTATCTGAAGGATGTTCTCACTTAGAACATCTGACTTAAAAGCCTATTTTATAGCAATAATTATCACAAATTTTAAAAACATTCTTGCAGCTATAGTTCTAAAAGATTCTTCACTTTGCTTTCTGTTGTCAGTTGGCTTTTTAATTTGGTATAATAGTCTTGTCCTGGTCATTTCTGTATCTTCATACTAAAACGTTAACGGCATTCCTTTTTAACTTATGTATGTATCTGATTCCTTTTACTCAAGTCTTGAACAGACTTGCCTATCTGGAACACACCCTACTTTCACCTTGACATGCCACCAGGTTGTAATACATCAGTAAATACATTGTACATTCATGTAGTTGCTGCCTCATTCAAACTTAAAAAAAAAAGATTTAGATTAGGTTACCACATTTCTGGCTGGAAATTCTACTAGCAGACCTTCAAACAGGTCTACTAAAGGCCCTGCTTCTCCTCCCCCTCCCAGCCTCTCCATAATCATGAGCCAGAGCCTGTTTACACCTCAGCTTTTTCTCCCTATGAGTGCCAACGCTAAGCTGGCAAGAATATATTCACTGTATCAGCCCCATCATCCTGTGTATGCTGACAGTTAGCTTGGTGGTTAGATTTAGTGGCTGAAATATGGTTCACTGCATACATATTAATACTAATATTCAGCTAACAGACAATAATTAACAACCTTTAAGTGCAATAATGACTGCAAATTCACATGTTCTGTGCTAAGAGCTATGGTCTCACATTTGCAATTTCAAAAGTACAGCGCAAAGAGGATATTTCATGTTAAATATTTCAACATGGGATTTCATTGGGCTGCAGGTCCACTTGTTCCCAGCCACTTAGTACTCTTATTGTGTACAACATTGTGCAATATTGTGTGCAACATTGTGCAACCTCCCATCTGACGTCTCCCCCATGTATGTATGATGTTATATGTTTTTTAAAATTGTTTTAAATTGTTTTAAATTGATTTATTTGATGTTCCCTAAAATTTTGTACACCGCCCTGAGTCCTGAGGGAGTAGGGCGGCATAGAAGAACCTCAAATAAATAAATAAATATTGTGCTTATGTACAAAATTGTTGATCAGCATGTTTGTTCTAAAAAGTATCCAAATTGTAAATGAACATTTAATTTGGATTAATTTTTTGATACAGAATTTGGTTTAAAGGAGGGGAGCAGAAATTATATTCAAATGCAATCTTAATATTTCTTTTATTTGCCAAACAAGTGAATTCCAATTCACTTAAAAATGGAAACCTAATAAGGATGTATTTCTTTCATTGAGTAGTTCCCCTCATTTTCCAAATGTTTTAGTGGTCCATTATTGCAGAATGTTTGAAATGCCGGCATATTTTATTGTAATGTTATGGCCTTCTATAGAAAAATAATATATTACTTGTTCTATTCTATTATTATTATTTTGTGATTATTTCACACTGCCTTTCTTTTGATTGAATACATATTATGTCTAAGATTAATTTTCACATTAATACATTAAATGACTTGTTTCTTTCAATTATTTTTATTCTTGTTTATCATACTCCAGTGCCAGATGTTGACAGTCCCACAAGATAGGTCAGACTAAGACCACTGTCATATAGGTCAGATCAGACTAAGAAACCATTGGCATATACTGTAGGTCAGGCCTACTTTTATTGTAATAGCCATAGTAACAATTTTGCAATTTTGCAAGTTTAAATGTGCTCCCCCACACCTGTATGTTCATGTGAACTAGGGTGAGATGTTTTCTCAAATTAGACACACTTGCTTATCTGACCATTGCTATCCGTCTTCCTCCTATCCTTCAGTGCCATTCCTTTTTCCTTTTATAGAGGTCTACTTACACAGCCTGCCTTCATTCAGAGGACCAAAAACTTACTCAAAGACTTACTTTATGCTTTTTCAGTACATGCCAGTTGAGGAGATATATAACAGCATGCCTAATGCAGGTCAGTTTCTACAATACTGACATTGTGTAACTGATTTTATGTCTTGGTAACCTAGTGGTGGTGAAAAGATAGCAACAGAAAGCAGCAACCTGCTGGACATACAGTATATGTAAAACAGTCTTTAGAATAGAATAGAATAGAATAGAATTCTTTATTGGCCAAGTGTGATTGGACACACAAGGAATTTGTCTTTGGTGCATATACTCTCAGTGTACATAAAATTTATAGAATTCCAGAGACAAAAGCAACACAGATGACTAGCATATTCTTAAGCTCCAAATATAAATCAGTCAAGCATCCATCCCAGAATGTGATTGCTCTGCAGAGAATATAATTTGTTTTCAAATATTATTTGAAAATGTATTATGAAAACATATTATTACATTATTATGTAAACAATAAGTTATTGTTTGCCTCAATGATATCTGATATATGACATGGGTCTTAGTAAATAATAAAGAAAGCAATGGAAATGATTCAAGTGCGCAGAACTTAGTAGGATGTCACTGGAAATGCAAGACAAAGATGACTCTGAATTCTATAAAACTTGGGACAGGTGGTATAACTGGCTTAACCAAAATAAATATCAAAAATTGCTATAATTATGTGTCATGATCCTAGACACACTATGAGTCATGATCTTAGACAGTATAAATAATAACAAATGTCTACTTTTTCGCAAAGACCGGAACAAAATATCGGAATGTATACAATTTTACAAGATTATAAAATATTAATCAAGCTGAACAAAAGAACCATTGTTGAAAAAGGGAAAATTGTTTTATTGTAATGATAATAGATTGAACACAATATAACAAGAGAAAAGAATAAGGAAAATATTGGAAGATATAAGAAAGATAATGATGTAAATAATAACTATAAAGATTAAACATGTTTTTGTATCACTAGGCTGTAAAAGGATAGCGTCGATGAGATGGTTGACATGTATGTTCAATGTTCAATGTTTTCTATACTCAAAGATATTTCTTACTTATTCTTACATATGTTTATACATGTTTTTATGTTTGTTTGGATGTTTGTTTGTCTTTTTTACATAATTAATAAAGATTATTTTATTAAAAAAAAAGGAAATGATTCAAGAATATCCTATCCTATTCCCAAACTTGTAAGGTAGTTTCCAAACATGACATCAATTCTACATTAGTAGTCAGTTAACCTTTAACAATGGCAGAGTTTTTAGGGAGGAGTACTAATGACAGGGAAGAAACTGTTTTCCCAAATGAAGGATAAACAAAAGTACTAAATCTATATTAGTCTTTGGTGTAAGACGGACTTGATATTTCCTCTTAAAGGAAAAGGACTTTACTGAATGAAGTAGACACTAAGATAATTTCTCTGAGGCTTGTACGAATAACTCAAATGATTAATCAGGCTTCATAAATTGCAAGATGATTGGATCAGCAAACTTAAGACTTGAAGAGGTCAGTAACAATGTGATATCAACCTAATTTTTTTGCTCTGTTACCAAGATCCATAGAAAACAGAAACATTGTTTCTAACCTGGAAAAATGGCATAGAAAGCTTTTTTTAAAAAAAAAACCAACAAAGATCTAGCTTATATATTTTAAAACTTATCAAAATAGCAAATGATTGTAGCCTAGTTACATAAACATGAAACAAAATCAAATATATTGATACCAAATTAAATATCTTGTTCTCTGTATTTCATCTGATTTTTTTTTAAAAAACAAGTTTTTATATACTGTTATTTATTTATCTATGCTGGTCAAAAGAATCTCCTTAAATGCCTTGCTAATTGTATGGATACAATTTGCTTATAGAATATACTATGTCAGGGGTGTCAAACTCAAGGGCCGCGGGCCAGATCCGGCCTGCGGGGTCCTTAAATCTGGCCTTTGGAAATATCAAAGGACCGGCCCACGGTGCCTCTGCTGGCCAAAACAGGCCCCCATGGGGCCCGTTTTTGGTCTCCCCGGTCTCCAGCAGCACTCTGCCAGCCAAAACCGGGCTGCATGGAGGCCCCGGGAGGCCCCCGTGCAGCCCGTTTTCGGCCTCTCCGGCCTCCCCCATGCAGCCCATTTTCAGCCGGCAGTGTGCTGCAGGCCATGGAGGCCGAAAATGAGGCAAGGGGGGAGGGCTGCACACACACCCGTGCCCTGTTTTGGCTAGCAAAGTGCTGTAGGAGGCATCTGTCCCATCTCCCCCCCCGCTCCCCTCCCCCCCCGCGAACTACAATGCTGATCCGGCCCTCGAAGAACTCCAGTTTGACACCCCTGTACTGACAGTGCATTACTTTATCTTGCCTCCTTAGCAACTTAAGATCTTAAGAAAAAATACTGAGGTTTCTCTTATTCTGTACTGCTGTCCTTGGAGTGGTATTGGGATTTTAACTCTGGTTCATTGCATTTTGGCCCTGTAAATATTGCTCATTCAAGTCTGTAAAATAAAACAGGAACCAGAGGATGCTTCTTTAATTTCTTTACTTATAAGATATTTGCATTAAGCAATAACTTGTTTAATGTATAAAGTTAATTAGTTTTTACTTGGGTTTCAATATTATGAATTACAGTATTTAAGCAGGATTTGAAAGGGAAATTAGAAACAGAAAATCCTCGTTACTAAATATCTTACAATTTTGCACAAAGCAACAGCATTAACAGCTGTGGAGCTGTGCACAACTTTAAAAAAAAATACAGCTCTCAGAGTTCAGTTTGGCAGCCACTCTGCATTCTGGCTTTGCTTGAGTACTCAAATTATTCCCCAAGCTTTGTTTAGTGATTATTCGTCAGAGGAGAGGGGGCAGGGAAAATGAAGAAATTAAAACTAGTTATTAGATTATCATTGGTATATGTCTATCAGATGTGAAAGACCAGGATCACACATGAAATACCAATTAAACTAATTAATTACTAATAGTGACTAGATGCAAGAATCAACTGGCAGTTAGCATTATCTTGGCATTAGATAATGGTCAATGGAATTCAAGATGGGTTGGATTTATGCTGTTTGTGGCTACATAAAGACTCTAGGCTGATTCCTCTTTTGACTCCGCCCACAATTTCTATCACTCCTTCTATAGTGTCACTGACTAGTATTTTTTAAGCTTTCTAAGGAATTTACTTTTAATTCTGGAAGACCTTTTGCCAATGATAATGCCTAAAGTTGAATTTTTCCCTTAGTTCTTGTTCTATAATTTAAAGACCTTTAAATATAGTTTGATTTCAGAAATTATATTTTATTAATTATGAATTATATTGCTAATACCTGAAGAAATGAAGTAAAAGTTAAAACTAAGATATTTTTCTTAGTTTGTAATTAATTGTAAATATGGAGGAATGACAAGCAAGATTGATATTTTCTAAATTTCTAAAATAGTGATAATCTTGTAATTTTAATTGTTCTCAATTGATACTGTATATTTGATATTTTTTTATTTCTTGTTGTAGAATAATATTTTTGTTAAAATATTGAAAATACTGAATCCTGCAGAATATGTTAAGTTACTGTTCCAAACTATGAACAACTATGCATATATGTGCTATATTGAATTGAATAACTTTATTGATTTCCTGTTTGTTTTATGCATTATACATGCATTGAGCCGAAGTGGCGCACCGGGTAGAGTGCAGTACTGCAGGCCACTTTAGCTGACTGTGATCCACAGGTCAGCGGTTCAAATCTCACCGGCTCAAGGTTGACTCAGCCTTCCATCCTTCCGAGGTAGGTAAAATGAGGACCCAGATTGTTGGGGGCAATATAAATATACATTGCTTACTGGTGTAAACCGCTTAGAGAGTGCTTGCACTGTGAGGCGGTATATAAATCTCACAAATAAATAAATAAATGGTCAATATATGTTCCTTTTATATTTTAATCTCATATGGTGACAATTTGTAATGAATGCTACTGTATTAGCTTTTGGCTGACTTTGGATATTAAGTAAGATTCACTGTTTTCAGTAAATGGATAGAGAACTCTCTGGAAATACCATGGCTGATGAATAAACATGGAAGCAGATAAAACAAACAAATATATATTTATTAAATTTATATGCCACCCATCTCACTGTCAGGCGACTGTTATAAATTCATAAAAGCAGAGATAGAAACATAAAAACATTAACAGTAAAATTTGCAGAAATTAAATAAGTTAGGAACCAGAATATAACAGGGTGTGGGTGAGATCTTCCTAGTTCACTAATCAACTCCAGCAGGGAACACTAGAGTTCTAGAGTTGAGACTCTAGAAAGAGTGCAGAGAAGAGCAACAAAGATGATTAAGGGACTGGAGGCTAAAACATATGAAGAATGGTCGCAGGAACTGAGTATGTCTAGTTTAATGAAAAGAAGGACCAGGGGAGACATGATAGCAGTGTTCTAATATCTCAGGGGTTGCCACAGAGAAGAGGGAGTCAAACTATTCTCCAAAGCACCTGAGGGTAGAACAAGAAGCAATGGGTGGAAACTAATCAAGGAGAGAAGCAACTTAGAACTAAGGAGAAATTTCCTGACAGTTAGAACAATTAATCAGTGGAACAGCTTGCCTCCAGAAGTTGTGAATGCCCCAACACTGGAAGTTTTTAAGATGTTGGATAACCATTTGTCTGAAGTGATGTAGGGTTTCCTGCCTAAGCAGGGGGTTGGACTAGAAGACCTTCAAGGTCCCTTCCAACTCTGTTATCATTATTATTATAACACCTCCATTGGGACTTCAGGTCAAATGGCAGAGTCAGGTTTTAAGGCTTTTTTTGGAAGGCCCAGAAGGTGGGGCAGATCTTACCTTGAGGGATACAATATTCCAAAACCTGGAAGCTGAAAAAACAAAAAGAGCATACAGGTAGTTCTCAACTTATAACAGTTCATTTAGTGACCACTCAAAATTACAACGGCACCAAAAAGTGACTTACGACCATTTTTCACACTTACAACCATTGCAGCATCCCCATGGTCACATGATCAAAATTCAGAGCTTGGCAACTGGTTCATATTTATGATTGCAGGGTCCTGGGCCCATGTGATCGATCCCCTTTTGTTACCTTCTGAGAAGCAAAGTCAATGGGAAAACCAGATTCACTTAACCACCATGTTACTAACTTAATAACTGCAGTGATTCACTTAATAACAGTGGCAAGAAAGGTTGTAAAAGGGGGCAAAATTCACGTAACAAATGTCTCACTTAACAACAGAAATCTTGGGCTTAATTGTGGTTGTAAGTTGACTACCTATAGTGGCAAATTTCTTCTTTGTGATTGTCCTGAAAATGGTAAGAATGCAGCATAAGAAGTTGAGAAAAGCTTTAATTTTTCTTCACACTGCCTAAGTCTTGTATCTTGGGACCACGGTCATTATTCATGTCATTCATTTTAGAAGTTTGTGATTTACATATGAAAATACACAGACATTAAATACCATATTTTTCGGAGTATAAGACGCACCTTTTTTCTCCCTAAAAGTGGCTGAAAATTTGGGTGCATCTTATACTCTGAATGTAGCTTTTTCGAAGCTTTTCTCCCCAGCCCTAACTAGGTGCTAACGATCTTCCCAGCTCTTACCTTGCAGGCTTTCTCATTGTTACTCTCTCTGAAGAATGTTTTTCCAGCCCTAAGTCTTTGCAGGGTTTTTTTCATTGCTCTACTTGCTCCGAATAAGTTTTTTTCTAGTCTTAACCAGGTGCTAACGATCTTCCCAGCTCTTACTGGCTTGCAGGCTCTTTCATTGTTACTCTCTCCGAAGAATGTTTTTTTAAGTCCTAACCAGGGGATAAAAGAATGTGCTGAAGCTGACCAGGCTAAGGACACTAGCCAGATGAATACCTGGTAGGCAGATCCCCCCCCTATTTTCCTCCCCAAAAACTAAGGTGCGTCTTATACTCCGGTGCGTCTTATACTCCAAAAATATGGTAATATGTTAATCCATAAGGTGCTCTTTTTTCATGTCTTAATCTTCACTCTTAATGACTATCTGGAGAAGTCCATACAGTTTTCATGGCAACATTTTTCAGAAGTTGTTAGCCATTGCTTTCTTCATAGTGCTGGCAGAGAGAGAGAGTGGCCCAAAGTCCCTTAGCTAGTTTTATGCCTAAAACAGGACTAGAAGTCACAATTTCTTAGTTTTTACAGTTACACTAATGCTTTTAACCGTTACACCAAACTGGCATAGGGATTCTGTAAAAAGAACTAATAAGCCTTTTCTGTGAATTGATCCAAGCTCTATCATTGAGATAATAATTATTGTTAATAATTGAATTCTGTTTCTGAGTGATTCTGTTCAGAAAGTTAGATGAAAACGTGAGCCTTTTTCACCAATGATTCAGTATATCTTTGCTTACAGCCACCAAAATTGAGTAGTCCATACAATAGTCAGTGCAGCACACATTTTCTGTGTATTACCAGTTTAGAATGATCAATTAAGCTATTCTTGATTTAAGATGTAGCTCCATGCTGTATTTATATAATATTTCCTTCTTACGAAATTTGTGTTTATGCATTCCTTTAGTGGAAGCTTCTTTTATAAACTTTACAAACAGAAGGTTCATGGGTGATCAGAAAAATGGAAAAGCTTATTTGATAAATTTTGCAGTTACAATTATTTGCTTCTTATATTGCACATTCAATTAGAAACTACTGTATATTCTTTTATGTCTTGTTCTCAATTTTATGAGTGTTTCAAATATCACATTAATTAATCATGTGGCTGATTGGCTCTGGCATACAGTAGTTTCCTGTGTGATTCCACTTTACAGTTTCTCAACATTGGTATATGAATGACTGAATGAATCCAATAATTGTGTCTTCATCATTAAACTGCCTAAAGAAACCGTGATTTATTACATTATGTAAACCTTCTGAACTTCCATTTAAATAAAAGAAGCCTTAGGCTAGGGTGGGATTATAGGATCATATAAATATGAAGCACTGGTTGGAACGTCAGAAATCATTTAGTCCAATCCTCTGTAAGTGCCGTGATCCATTACTACAGCATCCTTGTCAAATGGCTACGGAGTCTGTTAAAATGCCTCCAGCAACATTTGTTGAACAGCTCTTACTATTTGAACACTTTAAATTGATATTCAGCCAAAATTAATTTCATTGTAATCTAAATCCATTGTTGCTTATTTTGCTTTTTATAAAATTTCTGAACAATTTCACGTCACCTTCTACATTACTGTCTTACAAAGACTTGAAGACAGCTGTTCATAACTTCCCAGCGGGTTTTTATTTTTTGATGATTTGTTTTCTTGGCTGTCCACAATATTCTCAGGAGTCCTCTGGAACACCAAAGTTCAAAGGTGTCAATACTCTTTCTAGCCTGCTTCTTCAGAATCTAGCTTACGCTTCGCTAGAGCTGTACAGCGAAATTATGGCTTGCACAGTATGAATTTTTGTATCAAGACATTTAATATGTTTTCCAAGTTCTTCATGGCTGCTCTACCAAGTGCTAGTCTGAGGCCATTTCTCAAACAATTGTTGCTTTGCTATTAACAGTTGTTCCTAGAAGGCAGAAGCTGTTCACCTCACTGTTACCTACAGCTGTTCTATCTATTCTGTATCCATTGTTATCCTTGATTTTATCTTGTATTACTTTGTGTAAATCGAAAAACATATCCAATCTAATCCAGTATAATCTAAAAGTAGACAATCTACATTATAGCATATGAAAAGCCTCCCAACCCTAACAGTTGCTTATATAATGTACAGCAGACAACCTCACACTATTTTCTTTCCCATATAAAATGTAAACATGGTATCTGCCAAGTTTTTGCAAACATACCTGTGGAAACCAGATGGAATCACAATCATTAGATCTCAGGAAGAACATACTTTTTCATAACAAATGTTTTATCGTGTTGAGTTTCAAAACAGCCATTTTTTCAGTTTGACTAAGGCTTTCTTCTTTTTTTTAATTTTTAATCACTTTGTCAAAAAAGCTATCTAAAACAGGGATAAGCAGACTAGCATTTTTTATATCAAAGGCCAGATTAATATTGGCCTTCTACCAACAGTAGTGTCAAAGCCAGAGTACAACAGGCAGTGGTGGCAAGGCCATTCCTTCTTTATCTATCTTTTGTTTTATGTCTCTTTTTTATTTTTTTATTTTTTATATTATTTTATTTATGCCCTTTTGTTTTATGTCTCTTTTGTTTGATTGTCTCTTCTTTCACTGACCAAATTTACATAAACCACAATGTGTTTGATAGTTTTACCTTACAGTGTCACATGAACTTACCTGCTAAGTTTTTAAAAATATAGCTTGGTATCATGTATAAACTTAGTTTCTTTATTTTTATTTCTTTTCTGTATATAATTTAGAGATGGCTACTCAAAGAACTTTAGACCTTCTCTAAAACAAATCTGGATAGGTCTCAATTTAATTTTCAAAAATATCTCTTGAAAATATAGTACCATCCTGTTGTTCCAATTTTTTTTAGAGATTTTAGGGAATTATTCACCTATTATAAATGACTAATTAAATATAAATAATTATGAATATATTATATAAATATAGCATATAGCATATCTATATCTATATCTATCTATATCTATATCTATATTTATCTATATCTATCTATCATCTACCTACCTACCTACCTATATATATATGTATAAGACTATGTAAAATGAAATATTTACATATATATATATATATATATATATATATATATATATATATATATATATATATATATATATATATATATATACATACATATGTATATATATACATACATACATACATACATACATACATACATACATACATACAATAGTAAATATTTCATTTTACATAGTCTTCTTGATGTAGGATAGTCCAAATAGTATCTTTGCATACTGACTCCATTTTAGTTTTCTTTAATTGTAACATTAGCAAATGAGAATTAAAGATGGCATGACTGATGTTTGCCTGTATTTATTGTATGAAATATTTGGTTTAAATGGAAAAGGTGGTAAAGAAGTACATACATAGAAGCCCTGACAGCTATTGCAGAAGAAGCTAATATATTTTATCCTTTTCTTTACTTTACATAAACAATCTTACATCTAGCTGACATCAGAATTGTTTCTGGTAGATAGATGTTTTAGTCCTTTCTGGGCAAATTTATCTCTTTATTGGTTTCATTAATCTTAGACTTTTGACTGATTTTAACATACTGTTCCAAGGGAATTCTTTTCAATTGTTTCTCCTTCCCAAAACAATTTTTGGTTTCATTCTGTGAAAGCCAAATAAATATGTATATTCAGGAACAGTGTAAGTACAATTCTTGGGGGGAGGGCTAAATTCTTGAGATAAGCAGTTGCCATTATATTCCACTAACAGGTTCCATGAAACAATACAATAAGCAGGGAAGGACATGGAGCTTTCCAGTTATCCCCTACCCCTATTTGTTATTTTCCAGTTTCTGTTGAAACATTAGGAAAAGAAGAACAAACTATCTATTCTTGCATTGATTTTCCTCCTGATATATGGAATTTGTAGTGCATTATTTTCCTACCAATAAGCCTTTCTCCAATTCTGAATTGACTATTGTCTGAAGGTCTTTGAGTTGACATGAAACTGTATTAGCACAGTTCATACATCCCTATCTTCTTTTTATTGTCTTTCTTGTCATCTAAATTCCCTGAAAGGTAAAGGTGACAAAGTCTAATAGAATTACTCACTTTGAAGGTGTCCATGGAAATGTCAGAATAAAAGATAAACACGACTTTAACATCATTACTGCCTTGAGAGAATAATTGGATCTGTGATGACTGATTTAGACGATGGGTGGACTGAATAGTCTCATAATGTGGGTAGACAGATGGAATACAATATGTGTTTTGATGAGGGTTTCATATGGATCTCTTGCTCGAATTGAGATCAGCAGGGATGCATTTTTTTCCCTGAGGTTCCTTTCTTTTCCTTCCTCTCTCTTTGCAAGTTGCTATCGGTTTTTTTTGTGTGAAAGCAAAAAGGTGTTGATTTTCTGACACAGTTCAAAGAACGGTGTTTCTATTGAAGGTCTGGTTCATGCAGTTGTTACGCTCACCAGTCTTCCTATAGCGAAGCCAAAAGTGGCAACTTAAGTCTATAGTACGGTAACGTTAAAGTAACGAGAAGCTGGTAAGTGGTCTTTGGCTGGGCGAGGGACAGGAGTTTTTTGTTAGCTTTCAGGGCAGGCTACTTGAGGAAATCGGATGCCATTTTCTTCCTTCTATCAATTATCGCCAAATAATTCGCTCTGCCAAATCTCCCCCATTAAACAAATATTCTGAGGAACAAAAAGAAGCTCCCTCCTTCCAGCTGCCGAGGTAAGACGGGTTTGCGAGCCCCCGGCGCCTTCCTATCTCTCGCTCTCCCCTCCCTCTCCAAACTGCTGGATAGCTAATCGTCGCCGGGAGAAAATCAGGCCCGCCCTCTTGGCCCCACTTAGGCGGCAATAGCGGTGGCGGCAGCAGTTGTAGTTGACTCTCCAAGCCATCCAGACGTTGCGGAGTATTAGCCATCTATAAAGCCGATTTTTCGAGGCGATGCGGTTCGTGTTGACGCTGCGAGGCGGAGGAGGCTCACCCTTTGGCTGCTGTCTCTGAGGCGCTTCGAGGGAAAGAGGAGAGGCGACTGCTGGCGTGGGGACGGTCCCGCCAGCCATGCTGCAGCGTCGGGGGGACCTGGGGGGCTACCCCCACGCCATAGCAGACCCGGTGT
This sequence comes from Diadophis punctatus similis, assembly GCA_023053685.1. Lineage (NCBI taxonomy): Eukaryota > Metazoa > Chordata > Lepidosauria > Squamata > Dipsadidae > Diadophis > Diadophis punctatus. The sequence goes on from JALIGW010000010.1 coordinate 20,104,230, forward strand.
TGTTGAACGCGAAGCCTAAGCTCTACTATGCGGTGAGTACTGTCTCCTTCCCAAGAGCAAGGCGTCACTAGGCGCCAAAATAACGGGGGGTGGGTGCGCTGCTATGGCTTGTTCAAAGGGTGGAGTGGAGAAATAAATGTTCCGATGTAGACTTATCATACCCTTTGCACAGGCTGTTGCATCGCTTGCGTGCATTCCGAACTGTTTTGCTGGAAGGGCGGGGATCAGATTGGGGGCGGGTCTCTTCCTTGCAGAATTTCGGAGTGTAACGTGTGAAGCTTCCATCTCGGTCCGGAATGTATTTCCTGTCTTGGGGCTCTTTTAAGAGACCGCTACTTGCAGTAACGTAACTTGGGTCTCTCATGTGCACACCTGCAGTTGGGACCTAATGCTTAACCCCCGCCCCCACCTCTCTCATCTATGAGTTGGAGTCATTTTTAGAGAGGGCGGGAAGAGCGATTTTCATTTTTCTACCCAAGACGTTGGGAAAGACAAAGTGCTTCGGAGACGGAATAAAAGCAAACATTTTCCTTTCGTTAGTGCGCTCAATCTGGGCTGGGTTTTTTGTTTGTTTTTAGTTTGTCGGATCTCTTCTTCCCCCACTCAGTTTCACAAGACCTAGTCTATGAGGATCTGGCTGAGTTATTTATACAATGTGGTCGTCTAATGCTTAAAGGAAAGGGCTGTGAGTAGTTCGTCGTGTACATAAATCATTTGGGATGCCCCATCACAAGCTGTCCTAATGCAGATTTAGCATAAATCGACTCATGACAAAATGTATTATGCGGGCAATGTATTTTTTTTTACTCCACAATTCGGAATTGTTGTTTCTATGCCTGGAATTATAATGGCAGCTATAAATCCTACAAGCTGCTGCAGAGATGTGCAGCAACAATTCTTGGAAGGTCTGAGCCCTCACAGCAACCGAAACACCTTTTCTTCCCATTAAGGGTGAGGATCAGTTACACACACACATACACAATTTTGCTTTGTGACTCAAAGTGGAAAATGATGAACAGCTCAGATGAATAGATACTGCTCCTTCCAATCACTGTTGTCTCATTTTGATCAGATTCTTTTTATTGCCCTTCTTGGAGCTAGAAGGCAAGTAGGCAAGAAAAGATAGTCTCTTCAACCATTTAGTATCATATTTGGAATGAATCCAGTGACTTAGGGAAGTATGCAAACTCAGAAAAAACTATTGGCTTTTGCAGAGCAGTTCTGGCAGTTTGTTCATCCTATGTATATCCTCTCTTGGTAGGGTTTATAAGGATGGGTCATTGCCTAGAGCAGGGGTGTCAAACTCAATTTCATTGAGGGCCGCATCAGGGCTGGGGTTGACCTTGGGGGTGGGCATGGCCAGCTTGACGCCACTCACTGGGTGTGGCTGACTGGGTGGGCACGGCCAGCTGGGTGAGTGTGGCCAGCTTGACCCCACTCCCCAAACTGCTGCCATGTTACCTCTTCACATTGGGTAGACCGGGCCGAAGCCATGCTGGTAGACCGGGCCAAAGCGACGTGGGCTGGCCCCTTACATTTTCCAGGATGGCCCCGCGGGCCAGATCTGACCACATCATGGGCCGAATCTAGCCCGCGGGCCTTGAGTTTGACACCCCTGGCCTAGAGAATGAGCGCTCTCCTTGAATGAGGAGGCGAAAAGATTGCAGGAGGAGGTGAAAAGATTGAAAGGAACTATCTTTTTTTTCCCATGCTGTATTGGTAGTAAAGAAACATAGGAAAACGTTTCATCTCTCATTTCCAATGGGAGAAAGAGAACACTTTTGGCAATCCAGTTAAATTCAGACCCTCTCATGCCTGCAGATTCCCGGGGCATTATATATGATAAGCAGCTCCTGTCAGTCTTATAAATAGGTTTAAGAACAATGTTAATATCAAAAACATCTTAAGTTTTCCTATAATTTAGAATCCTTTTTATAGTTGTGTTATCCTACTTTGGTTTTAATTGATATAAAAGTATAAGTTGGGCTTAAGGTGAGGCATTTTTCTTAAAAGTGTAAAGTATTAATAAGTCTTTGGAGTAAAGCTCACTGGTAAGAATTAAGGTATTAATTTTTCATAAAACCAATGTTTTTAGTATGTAGTAATACCCAGTGCTTGTTGTCTTGAATAACCTGAACAGATCTTGTATATGAAAGTTAGGTTCAACTCACTAGGGAATGCGTGAGGAAACCTAGAATATTATTTCTTCAGTTCTTCTTATGTTGAAAGTAAATCACAGCAGCCTGTTTCACAAAATATGCATTATACATACAAATATGCATTATACAGCATCAAGAACCTTGGAAATATTTAAACTAGACATTCAAATAAAAATGTATCCCCAAAAACTGATAGGAGCATGCCTCATGGTAAAAAAAGATCTGTGAAAAAGTCCATTTTAGCTGGTGTTGTTTGTCAGGGAAGGACCACAGAAGTGAAGTTACTTTGATTTTCTTTGGATGGAATATTTGGGAACTTGTGTGAGGATGCCAAGAGCCCTGCTCCATTTTCCTATCAAGTAGTTTGTCCTTGCTAACAGCACAGTGGGGGATGCTGGTTAAGAGATATTAACATTCGGTCAAGCTCAACATAACATGTGTTCTTTTAAAAATATACAGAAATTCTTGTGAGTGCTATAGTACCTTGATTCATAGTGACCTTTACAGTATTTGTCCTTTCAGTGTTCCAAATGCAGCGCAGCAACTTTAATTTCTAGTTTTTTAAAGCTTTATTACTGTTTTCAAGATTTAAGGAATCAATCAATTGCATTGAAGCTTTATGCATTTCTCACCTCTCTAAACTGAAGGATGACTCATTGGTACTTAGTATTGTTAATAAGGCCTTTGTTATTTTTAAGCTTTTAGTATTATTAGATTGCATTATATGTAGGTCTGAGGAAGTTGGGCAGTTGACAAACCACTTCCTTCATACCATTTATACTTGAGGTTTTTTTTTTAAACAGCTGCTTATCGCTGTGTAGTTTGCTCCTTGTAGCCATAAGTAAATATTAAAGTAGCTTAACCATATGTATGTAAAACGTGTTGCTGTTATCTTTTCTGGTTTAATAATACAAAACATCACTTGAAAAAGAACGTGACAAGTCAGGTGTGTTTAATAGTATTGAAATTCAGCTATTTGATTTGATATAGTCATATCCATTTTTAATTTGATTCTAGTTCTCTACATATGATAGATAGAAAGTTGTTTTCTCCATAGAGTATCATTTGAAGAGTGAACATAATGAATTGTGCTCAGTGCAAAATCATGTCTTTAATGCCATTAGAAATAAGTATACAAATACATAACACATCTTTCTTTATATGGAAGAATCTGTGGAGAGTTGAAGTTAATCTCTTAATCGGTTTAAAATTTTAGTCTTGAATAATGGAATCTAGCAGTAAGTGCTATTTTAGTAATGGCAAAAATAGTTATTAATTAAAAAAAGTTTGCTTTTTATTGTTTGTTTTTATTCTACATTATCCAGAGTCACATTTATGAAATGGACAGCTATATAAATGTGAGTAATAAATAAGTACTCAAATATTCAATGTTGAAAAATATTTTAATACTCACTGACTCAGGTTACTATATTAGAATAGGCTTTAAAACCTGTTTATGCTGATACAAATGTCTAATAATTGGACTTTTTAGTGAAAAAGCATTAATTTAAAAACATACATTTTTCCTTATGCATGATTAAGCTGTAATAAAATAGCTGAGCATAGGTATTTTCCACATACCTTGTGTGATGGATGACTAGTTCAGATTTTCTTGTCATTTGTCTAAAACAAATTAAGTTACTCTTGTTATTGTTGTTGTTCTCTGCTGGTGATGAAAAGTAATGAACAGTTCATTATCTCAGGTTTGTATTTTGGACTTCTATGAAAAGAATGGTTCAGAGTCAACAATCAGCCCTTCACCAAATATTTGAAGAATATAGGCAGACGCTTGCTATTATATTAATGTTCTACTGGCAGAAATAGGCAGTATATTGGTGACCAACATCCCCAGTTAACATTAAAAGATGGCTGAAGATAGAATTGCAAGTCCCATGTGGATAGGGCTAGGATTTTTTGAGGGGTGGTCTGTTTTTCAACTGTGATGTACATATTTACATTGTTTTTATGTATTCAAATTCCCAAGGGTGGAGTGAGAGTAAATAAAAAAGAAAATCTTTCAAATCAAGCTCTATGCAATCAAAAGTCAGGACTAAGATGACAGAAACTATAATGAAAAATTAGTTTAATAATCATATAATCCTAACTTAAATTGCCATTTTATTTTAATAAGATATTGAATGCTTGTGCAATGTAATCAGATGTATACAAATATTTTAAATAAACGAAATGTCAGTGTCAACTTTGTTTATCCACAGTTACAAGATCTGTACTGCAAAAAATCCAGACAGTCATTAGATGATACAAAGAAATATTAAAACTCTTAACTGCTGATTTTCACATTCCAAATCTAGTAGTCTTTTATTTACATTTGTTAGATTTATATCCTCATTAATTTGTGATTGACATTTACTTTATTGAAGTGCACCTTAAGAGTGCAACAAATATGTATTTTTAAAAAATATCCCTGATAAAGTAGATATTTTCTATTAGATGTTTATATTTGTCCAGGTACTTCTATTTTATAATTCATAAATTGAAAATCAATTGGTCTACTTAAATTTATGTATATTGAAATGGTGGATACATGGAAACCTTTTTTGTAACTAAACTTGGACTTACTGCATAATGTTGTTATACAGTATATTTCCAAAGGAATTATTGCTTAAGAAAGTTCAGAATTTATCCTTAAGCCTGAAGTCCTTTTCTATATGGGTGTGATCAAAAAGTATACTTTTCTTTGTGAGCTTGTCTAAAAATCACTTGATGGCGTCACTGTAAGCCAGATCTAAACTCCGAAGGATGTAGCCTTTATCAGGAAATAGCAGAGTAATGAATCAAACTACTGTTAAACTATGACAAGAGGATATGCCACCTATATCATTTTGATAGTGGGCTTAGCCTATTTTTCCATTTTAAATTCTCTTCAACAAAATTGGCTACTAATTAATTTATATATTATTTTCCCATAATGAATATCAGATGTTCACATAATTCCTGTGTTCAGTTACTTAAAGCACTGGTTCTCAACCTTTTCTTCACCCTGAACCTCCTTTAAATATCTTTGGTGGCCACGGACTATGGCCAAAGACCCCTAAGACTTGACTCAAGATTTAAATCATAACATTTCTTCAAACCTTTGCGGATGCCCTGTGATGACATCGCGGCCTCCCCAAGGGTCTGTGGACCACAGGTTGAGAACCACAGGCTTAAAGGTCTTAACAATTGTTTGGGAAATTGCTATGGTTTGTGTAAATTTATTCTAAAAGAATGAATAAAACAATTTATGGTCGTTGTGTATATTGATCTTTACACTCTATCTAATAATTCAGGATTTACTCCTCAGAGAGCTATTTTTGTAGCAATAGAGATGTTTTGAAGATTGTGGGAAGAAGAAAAATGATGGAAAACCTTTAAACGGGGACATTCCTTCTTTTTGGTAAAGGTTGAATTCTCATAACAAATACTGATGCCAGAATTAGTTGTTATTAGTTGGTATAGGTAGTCCTTGCTTAATGATTGCCCTGTTTAGTCACTGTTGCTGAATAAGTGACCTTACAACTGGTCCTCATACTTATGGCTGCCACAATGTCCCTATGATCATCAAAATTTGGAGCCCTTGTAACCAGTGGGCATTTACAGCCATTGCAACATCTGGTGGTCAGGATTGCCATTTGTATTCTTCACAGTTAGCTTCTGAAAAGCAAAGTCAATGGAGAAGTTGGCAGTAAAATCACATGTTGCAGTCACATGATGTCTCACTTAACAACTATAACATCATTGACGTAAGGCTTGCCCATCCCAATTGTGGTTGATAAGTGATGACTATCGGTGTAATGTTATTTTAATATGAGAAGAAAATGGGATACTTTTTTCATGGTATTAATTTAAATAGAGTAAATTCCTGGAAAATAATTCAGGCATCCTTACATTTTTATTGTGAATAAATAGTATGATAAAAAGTGCTGGAATAGTTTATGGATTGTTTATTGTTTGATAAACAATATTTATTGTTTGATAAACAGTATTCCCATATCCTAATCCAGACTTTGAAAAAATGTCATGAGAAAGTTTGAAACAAAAACTGTTTTTATGCAGATATCTATTTCTGAATGCTATTTTTGTTGAGTGTATATGACTTTTGAATGGCTTCAGTGAGTAAGATCTCCCAATTGTTCTTAAGCTAATGGTACTGTGAAATACTTAAATGACATTATGGCTTGAGTGTTCTTTCGGTTTCCATCATTATTTGAGCTCAATTTACTTTAAGCTAATCTTAGTGTAAGCCATATTCACAGGAAAAGTAGTATGACTAATCTCTTCCATGTATTCAATTCCAATTTTCTCATAGATACAGCCTCTTAGTATGCTGTGCCTGTGAATCAAAAAGCTCAATCTAAGATAAATAAGTAGACTAAGTGCTGTTAGCATTTAGGAATGATACAATGAACAAGACAGTCACAATTGTTCGCTGTATTATATGTCTTTATTATAATGAGAGATATCAAGCTATTGTCTGTGATAATCTGCAGTTCCATGGAATTTGTGTAATACAGGTTTTGTGTCTGAGATAAAAAACAAAGCTTCGTATATAGGCAATAGAAAATCAGCTGTAGTGTATTGAAATCAAATTCATAGAATTCAGCTGTAGTGTATTGAAATGCACTTGTGCTTGCCTCCAGAAAAGAATGGGATCAGTCACCATTATAAGCAAATGAATTAATACGTACAAAATAAGTTTTTAACTTAATAATAGATATATTACTATTTAATAGATATATATTTATGATACATGTTTATAATTTAAGAAAGTTTTGAATTTTGTGAGTTTCTATTTCTATAACTTTAATAATTTATAACATACTTCATAATTTCATCTCATCTTCAATAATGTACTTTATTAACAATCTCTGTTCCTATATTTTACTTATTTTTTCTTACATACTCTATTTTTCTTTTCACTTATTCTCCTTTCTCCTGTTTAGTAAGCTCACTTCTTTATTTGTGCTTCAGTCAGGTATTTTATGTACCATTTGCTGATATTTCTGACATATCAGTTCTTCCTATTTTCTGAAATTCGGAGCCATAAAACAGTACACTGAGCCACACTGCACTGAGGGGAGTGGGGAGATAACCAGGCACAGGAATGAGCCGAGATTCAAGCCTATATTGTTGCAGTAAGGATGGCAAAGCATAGTTCAGTGTTATTGCATCCACAGAATGCTGTGGCTTGTTAACAATTTGTTTTGTGGATAAAATTGTTCAGATTTGCTGCTGACAGGAAACTACATTATCAGAATTAAGTAAGTTGATGGGGATCATGTTCTGAGATACTATATTAGGCATTTTTTCAGAATAGATTTTGAGGAAATGAACCGTCTTTTGTGATGCCAGTTCTGCAATTTGTTGGCTTGGATTTATTTATTTAAAACATGTATCTTATCTTATACCAAATTTGGGCAGCTCACAATCAAGAATGAAAACAATATCAGTGATGAAGCAACATTAAACTATATTAAACCTATTAAAACCATGAATATTAAGAACAAAAACATGGCACCACCAAGATTCTGACATACAATCACCTTATCCTATCTCAGTGCTTGAGGGAAAATCCAAGTCTTCAGTGCCTTTCAGAAGGCTAGGAGGGTAGGTGGACTTGTTGATCTTCAGAGGGACAATTATTCCAAAGGGCAGGGGCTCCCTCAGAAAAGCTTCCTAGCTCTAATAAAGTGGTAGTGTTTAAGGGAAGGGACTAGGTGCATGAGCATCCTGTCTAATCTGGTATGACGACTAGATGTCTTTAAGGAAAGATGGTCTTGCAGGTAAAATGGCTCTGTGCCACATAGATGTTTAAAGGTAATAGCAACATTTTGAACTGCACCCAGAAGGAAACTGGAAGCCAGAGCAGCTCACGCAACAGAGGTGTTACATGGATGAACCTAGGGGTGCCCATCCTGGCATGTGCCACCATTTTATGGACCACTTGTAGCTTCTAGGTGGTCTTCAAGGGCAGCCCCATGTAGAGCACATTGCAGTAATCCAAAGTTATCATAGTTGCCAAAGAGGGAATATGGGGAAGGGATCTGGAGATATCAGCTATTTTGAAAAAAAAGTGCTTTTTAAACCCTTACTCAGAAGGCCTGTTTGGATCCACTAACCTTCACTTAAGGGTGGGGTGAATAGCAGAAATAGAGACATAATATTGGCAATCTAGGAAAATACTTGAATGTTCTGGTCAGACAGAAGAAGCAAAAAATAACTATAGTTCTCTCTGCCAGGGTATGTCTTTAAAATGAGATAGATAAATGTCATATAAAGTCCCCTGTAAGGAGAGCACAGAAGAACATGTGGCTGAGACTTCATGGAACTGTCTCCATGTGGACTTATGTGCTGGGAGAGAGGCTATGTTGTCTGTATATAGGAAAGTTGGAACTGCAGAATCTGCTTACAGATCTTGCCTTGAAATATGGCATATACACTTTATCCTAGAAGCCATAATTCAGTTCAGCCATTTTAGATAAATATTGTCCCTTCTCATCATAGGACCTTATGATTGTTGGAAATTAGGATGCTATATGTCAGTGGTTCTTTGTCTTTCCTGAAATGGGCAATTTTAGTTGGTGGGGGACACAAACTTCTGCCTGTCCCCCATTCTATTCTATATCTACATAAAAATGCTAGGACAAATTGTCCATCAATTTGGGGTTAACTGGTATTCGTATGTAGTATTAGTCTACTATAGTATATTACGGTAGTACAGTAGTATTAGCCTATTACAGGTAGTCCTCAACTTACAATCACAATTGAACCTAAAATTTCTGCTAAGTGAGACATTTGTTAAGTGAGTTTTGCCCCATTTTATGACCTTTCTTGCCACATTTGTTAAGTGAATCACTGCATTTGATAAGTTAGTAACCCAGTGGTTAAGTGAATCTGGCTTCAAAAAGTTGCAAAAAGTGATCGCATGACCTTGGGACACAGCAATGGCCACAAATATGAACCAGTTGCCAAGCATCTGAATTTTGATCATATGATCATGGGGATGCTACAAAGTTTGTAAATGTGAAAAATTGTCACTTTTTTTCAGTGCCGTTGTAACTTTGGCCACTAAATGAAATGTTGTAAATTGAGAACTACCTTTTACTGCCATTCAGGAGATTACATCCAAATCTTGACTTGCCTGTGCAGGACTAGATGTGATAGAAAATGCACAGAATTACTCACAACTAGAATGAGGGGGACTCTGGTATCAGGGTACCTTCATGATATGCTCTAGATAGGGTGGCACATTTCATGAAGGAGCATGTGTTTCTCCTGGTTTCACAATGTCTACTGCACCAACAATGAAGGCAGTGGCAAGAAGATTCTTGGTTTAATTTGCTATTTGCCAATAGCAAACTGCACATACTTTATTGGACCAGGAGATACTGACTACTGTGACTTATGCCCTTATAATCTCTTAGGAAGAGTACAGCTACAGGTAATCCTCTGTTAACTACTGTTCAAAGTTACAGTGGCGCTGAATGAATTGTGATTATGAGTAGTGCTTGAAGTTGTATCCAAGCACTCCTACAGTCACATAATCATGATATGGGTGCTTGGCAACCATCTTACACTTACGACAATTGCAGCATCCTGCAGTCACGTGATTGCGATTAGTGGCCTTCCCTGCCAACTTCCTGCAAGCAAAGTCATGGGGAAGATGACAGGAAGGCTGCAGGTTGTTCAGCTAATTCTTACCTACCTGTGTATTCTCCCCAACCCCTCAATGTTTGTGCATGCCTTCCACTACTTGCACACCTTCCCCGAGCCTCATGCTCATGCCACACCTCCTTGGCCACTTGCACACCCTTCCCTACCCAGCAGCACTTATGCATGCTTGCGACCCTCCCTACCATTTGCTCATCCTCTTCCACCTGGTAACAGAAGCCCAAGCCCAACACACACTACATGTCCCTAGCTTCCCTCTCCTTCTCCATCCTGCAACACTTAACTGCCTGCCAGCCTGTTTGTGATCCATCTGGGAATTTCTCCCAGCTTTCCTATTAACTTTGATTGTTGGAAGCCAGCAGGAAGTTGCAAATAGGGGCTCTCTTAGCAATATATGATCCTCGAGGACAATAGTGGGAACAGCAGGGGTTGATGTCTGTAAGTGATATGGTCAGTGACATTGCACTTCATGACTGCATTGCTTGGGGATGGAAATTCCTGTCCCTATTGCTGTCATGACTGAGAACTACATGTATTCTCTTTGCATGAAGCTGCTCATGAAAATCACTTAGAAGATAAAACAGAATGACAGTGATAAGAGAGCAGGGGTGGGAAAGTTTCCCAATGGACCACATGAAAAACTGGGACTGATATGGAGGGCTGAACCAATAGGGCTGTGAAGGTGCGTATGCATGCACACATCCATAAGTAAATTGGGGAAAAAATAGCAGTCACCATCAAAATAAAAGCAATCCACGTGGGCTGGACCAAGGCAGCCAAAAGACTGGATGTGGCCCGGGGGCATAAAATGCCCAGGTCTGAATTAAAGGGTTTGCACGACTAGTTATTGGCTGCCTTCTAGATCAGACTCAAGATTCTGGATATTACCTATGTGGCCCTTTATAGCTTATGTCTTTATTACATCCATGCCTTTCCTGTCAAGGCATACTTGCCTTCTCTCCCAAAGGTACATTTTTCAAGAGGCGACTGGACTTCCTGGTTTTTATTTGAAGATGTTTCGCTTCTTATCCAAGCAGTTTCTTGGATGAGAAATGAAATGTCTTCAAAGAAAAAATGGGAAGTACAGTTACCTCTTGAAAAAAGAACCTTTGGAACAACCATGACCTGGATTACTGAGAATCTCCATAGACACTTGCCTTCTGTATTTATGCAACGTTCCATTTCCCAGGAGATAAGAACGATGGCAATGTGGAGCTAGCTTTTTTAGTTGTAGCTCCTTAGTTCTGAGATACTTTGTTCTCCTTTAAGGTGGGTGACTCCTTATTTATTCTCATTGAGGAAAGCAATAAAGCCCTTGCTTTATTTGGAGTACCCTTGGAAAGAGCTTCATGAAGCAAAAAGCATCTTATTGGGAGGGAAATGGTAGTAATTTATGCATTGGCCAACACAATATATTATTGTTTATTTCTGTGGATTGATGCATTTTATTGTTTTATGGATGTGGATACCTCAGGGCAGGATATCCCTCAGCCAGGGGGATCTGATCCATCCGGACCCCCAGTGGCTTCAACTGACCACCTGGCGGTTGAGTGGAGGGTTCTGAGTCGAGACAACCTTTTTTCCAGGGTTATTCGAACCATTCAGGCCTCTAGAAGGCCATCCATTGTCAGGATATATATAATGCCACCTGGAAGGCCTTTTGCAATTGGTACTCAAGGACACAATCTGACCCTTATGTGGCATCAGTGGCCCAAGTCCTGGAGTTCCTCCAGGAGGGGTTAGACAGAGGGTTGACACCCAATACTATTCAGAGACAGGTAGCAGCCCTGTCTTCAATCTGGTCTTGTGGGAACTCAGAGTCCCTCTCCAAGCATGCTAACGTGCACAGATTTCTCAGGGGCGCAACTAACTTACGGCCCCCTGTGATCCACAGGTACCCCACTTGGGACCTGACAAAGATTCTGCAGGCTCTCACCGAAGGACCCTTTGAGCTGGTAAGATCGACTAGCCTGCACTTCCTCACAATTAAGGTGGCATTCCTCGTGGCCATTACATCGGCCTGTAGGATTTCCGAAACGGCAGCACTTTCTTTAAGAGAATACCTATGCATTTTCCACCCTGACAGGGTAGTCCTGAGGTTGGACCCCCTCCTTCATCCCCAAGGTAAATTCCTAGTTCCATCAGGCCCAGGAACTGATCCTACCCAACTTCTGCCCAGGGCCAAAACATGCCCTGGAGAGAAAGTGGCATACTTTGGACGTTAGGAGGGCCCTCTGTATATACCGTATTTTTCGGAGTATAAGACGCACCGAAGTATAAGACGCACCTTAGTTTTGGGGGAGGAAAACAAGGGAAAAAGGCCTCTGCCTCCAAGCAATTTGGCAAACAGCAAACAGCACAGATGATATACACTGTTTGCTGTGTATTTCTGTGCATGTGTGCCTGACCCATAGAAATAGCAAAGAATTGGAGAAATGTACATTTGCCAGAAAGTTTTCTTAAATGTAGTCACACTAAATCCTCCCAATTATTTAAATAGATCTACTCGAAGGTAACTAAACTCTAATACTAAACGGGACACTGTTACATTTCATACTATACTTGTACAGAGCTGTTAAAATTAATTAAAATTTCTGAAAGTATACATTATTCTCTATTATTTAAAAGAAGATACAATAGCATTGGGCCTCTTCAGAGCAAGCAATTATTTTAAAAAGCTTTATTTTGTTAAGTTGTCTAGATTTACAGGGGTCTCCAATCTTGGCAACTTTAAGACTTGTGGACTTCAACTCCCAGAATTCCACAGCCAGCAAAGCTAACAAAGCTGGCTGTTGAATTCTGGGAGTTGAAGTCCACAAGTCTTAAAGTTGCCAAGGTTGGAGACCCCTGGCTCTAGAACAATAATAAATCAGTCTTTAAAAAATAAGTCTAATAATTTGAACATTCTACAGACATTTATAGTTATTCACTTACCCCTTTGCAGCCAGTTCAGCAAAAATAAAAACCTGCATGTCTCTCCCAGCTATTTGCCTCTTTGCAGTTAGTTTCACTTTCATTTTCCCAAGTGGCAAACCTAATCAGCTGTTTGTCGGGAAACTGCTACTGACTTGCTTGGCTTTACAGGCTCTTCCCTCTTTCCTGCAAGCAGGTAAATTGCTGGATGACAGAGGCCAAAGGATGGGGGTGGGTGGGTGGGGCTACATTCGGTGTATAAGATGCACCCAAGTTTTCACCCTCTTTTGGGGGGTAAAAAGGTGCATCTTATACTCTGAAAAATACGGTACATTAAAAGGACTTCTCCTCTCAGGAGGACTGAGTCCCTGTTCATTTCATTTCAGCCTTCTACCTTAGGCAACAGGGTAACTCCCATCCACAGTGGGACATTGGATTAGGGCGTGTATAGCCACTGCATATGAGTCGAGTGCTCACCCAGTACCCCGACACATAACAGCCCACTCCACCAGAAGCACAGCCACTACGGCAGCATGGGCAACACAGGCCTCCATAGAGGAGGTGAGTCGAGCAGCTACCTGGTCATCTCCTTCCCTGTTTATTAGGCATTATAAGTTGGACATTTTCGCTTCGGCTGAGGCGGCCTTTGGTAGGCACATTCTCCAAAGGGTCCACAATGCTGGGGGGATTTAGGACCAGACTGCTCCCCACCCGTAGGGACAGGCCGGCTTTGGTATGTCCCATTCCTGGCTTCTCTCTCCCCAGCTCTATGGAGAAGGGGCATTGGTCCTACCTGATACACTCCTTCTCGTAGAGATGGGAGAGAGAAGCTAGCCCCACCCTGATATTTGTCTGGTCCACAGTCAGGGAGGGGCTAATGTTTTTACAGGTCACAAGCCTCATCTTTTCAACGCCTTTGCCGAACTGGGGAGGTCACCGGGAAGGAAGGTGTGACCAAAAAAAGATCACAGGCTCAGTCTCCAGGCAGAGGAATATAGAGCTACACCCATTCCTGGCTTCTCTCTCCTATCTCTATGAGAAGGAGCTTATCAGGTAGGACCAACACCCCTTTTGAAATAATAATCCATCTACTACCAACTACCAACTTCCCCCCGAGATCCGGACTATCCCCACCCTACTGGCCTTCCGTAAAGCCGTTAAAACATGGCTCTTCCTGCAGGCGGGGTGAAATAGATCAATCCCCCATGTATGAATGTTCATTTTTTTAATTTTTGTAAGTATTTTAATCCATTATTATTGTTTTTTAATTGTTCTTGTAATATGTTGTATGCCGCCCTGAGTCCCTCGGGAGTTGGGCGGCATATAAGAACTATAAATGAATGAATGAATGAATAAATAAATAAATAAATAAATAAATAAATAAATAAATAAATAAATAAAACGATGTTTGACTGGAGTAATATAGACTTCCTCTGTAAGTTTCATAACTAAGCATTACAACTTTATATCTATGTGTGTGTGTGTGTGTTATACATTTGTCTCTCTCTCTCTCTCTCTCTCTCTCTCTCTCTCTCTCTCTCTCTCTCTCTCTCTCTCTCTCTCTCTCTCTCTCTCTATATATATATATATATATATATATATAATGTTTTCAAAAAGATAAATATAACTATTTTTCCAGTTTTAGTTTTACTTGGGATTTATATAAGTACCAAAGAAATTTTCAAGACATTCAGAAATGTCAATTGAATTGAAACTAGTTATTTTAGATACAATACATACTGTAGCATAAAACCACTCAGTATGATCTGTTGCTTTAACTGGGTCATGTTTATTGCTTTTTCATAATTAGTGCAGAAATATTCTGTAATATTCTGAAATATGAAAAAGCAATAAATATTTTGTAATATTCTGTATTCTGAAATACAGAAATTTTCTGTAATATTTCTGCCTAAATAATGCCTATCCTAGTCTGCATAGGCAATTAATTAATGTTGTTTTAATGCATGTTAGTTGTAATGGCACCTTGATCCAAATTGATGAAAAGAAAATACTGCCTACATTGTGTATGGATGGGAAAGCAGTTATTTTATCCCCGAATAGCAATTAAAGTCAAAATAAATTTAATACATAAAGTCTATGAATATAATTTTCATCTGTCTGTAGATGCCCGAATTATAAAAAGGATTGGAGCCAGTTAGTAGTCTAATCCTTTTCTTAGTGCTAGGTTCTGAATCATGAAACAGATTTTCTCTATAGAATTGAAGTTTGTCTTTACAAAAAAGATATATTGTCTGTTTTCTCTTATTGTCAGATCCAGACCTGAAGAGTTCAATTAGCTACTTTATTGTTCATGCCTAATGTAGTTCACAGGAATTTTCCCAGACTGGTAGTTTGTACCTGGGCTAGACTAGATGTAAAGTTCAAAGGCATTCAAGGATGGTCAGATCTTGCCCTCTTTTGCCTATGTAATGACTCCAGACTAATTCCTTGCTTGATTCCTTCCCCCTGGCTCAGCCAGTCTCCCTCTTACATTGATAGTTGAAATATCTTTAGCAGTATAATTTAAACAAAATTATGGGGAAAAGGATAGATCTTTTCTAGATAGCCATAACTATAGTCCTTTACCCAGGATACAACTTTCTAGAAAGTGATTTGAAAAAAAAAACTTAACACAGTTTATGGCCTTTAGCCATAATAAAGTATAGGTATATATGTAATATACAGCATTAAAGCAGAACATCATATTCATGACTTTTCTATGTACATTACCTTTGACCATGCACACGTGCTTATAATATGAGTAAAGTAGATAAGGTAAAGGTAATGGTTCCCCTCGCACATACGTGCTAGTCGTTCCCGATTCTAGGAGGCGGTGCTCATCTCCGTTTCTAAGCCGAAGTGCCAGTGCTCAAATTATGTCAGCTAATCTAGCATTATATCACACTGCTTTTTCTTGATGTTAAACATGTGACATATACAATAGTACAAAGTGTGTGTTTTTCAGTGCTTTAGCTTTCCTCTGCAGCAAGAATGTAGTCACAGATGGCAATTCAAACTAGGATGTATACATTAAGGTGCATCAGAAGTCAAAGAAATAGTTTATATATCTGAACATATTCAAGGTAAACATGACCCATACTTGATTTCTGCAGATGAAAACCAATACCAAGTCTTGTTCTTTTGATAAGTATTATTTTAGTTTGGATTTAATTGGATTAATTCCAGGATTTTAATTGCATATTAGCCTTTTCTTGTATCTCTTTTTCTAGTCTAGTAATGCATCTTGTATTTTGTAGAAATATATGAAATATGACTTATGTATACACTTTAAACACAGCTGGACTCTTTAAGGTGACAAGTGCTGCAGAAACTAGCATCACAGTTCAGGCACTTGAAGGAATTTTTTTTAGACAGAAGCTATGCAACCTTAAAAGGACTTGTTTAAATTTTTATGATGTCTATGTGTGTGCAGGATATGTGAAGTCTGTAAAAACCCAGCAAAGTTTACTGCTCTTAAAGTTAAGAAATCACTCTTGTGTTGCATGCTAATAAATATAAACCCTGTATCTTATTAAATCTGAATTTTGTATTGAAAATGTTTTCATTTTGTTTAATATTCTTGTTATTTAAAAAGGCAGGCATGTCAGAAGAAAAAGATTCTGTACAACCTTGACATTGCCATCACAGAAACTCAGATGTAAACAATACCTTTTAAGGTTATATCAGAAGTACAAATAGTTGTTGAGGCTGTATATGCTCTGTAAATCATCAAATGAAATAATATATGAAAGACTGAAAAGAACTAAAAATTGGAGCATAATACACAGCACTGTTAAAGTGTTCCAGAAGAAGTTAATATCTTTTAATTCTGTTCTAAAAATAGTTACTTGTGGTTAATAGAAAATTATGTTCTTAAGAATTGGTAGAAGAAGGAGAGTAGCCAGTTAAAAGAAATCAATTTAAAGTATTAAAACTTCAAATATGTGGCTGATTTTTTAAATTAAATATAGCATATAGGAGAATATGGGACCTTGAATGTGGGACCCATTTAGTTAAACCTGAGTTACCCTCAGATCGGTTTAAATAATATTGGAGCTATAGTTGAGCAATGTGTGTCAAATTAACGAGTGTTTCTTTGAGAAAAGAGACTGGAATTTTCTTTTAGTATTTTCTGTGTAAAATCCTCAAGGACATGTAGTCTTCAACTTACGATAACAAACGAGCCCAAAATTTCTTTTGCTAAGTGAGACAGTTGTTAAGTGAATTTTTCTTGCCATCTTTCTTGCCGCAGTTGTTAAGTGAATCACTGCAATTGTTAGTAACATGGTTGTTAAGTGAATCTGGCTTCCCATTGACTGCTTGTCAGAAGATTACAAAAAATGATTGCATAACCCCAGAACACTGCAACTGTCATAAATATGAGTCAGTTGTGGCCTCCTTTCAAGATGGCTGCTGCTCCGTAAGGTTTCCCCCCCCCCTCTCGCTCTCTTACTGACAATATGCTGATTTCACTGCTAAAGCTGGTTCTCTGGAAGTGCTGCTCCCTGGTTTTGAAAGGGAGCACTTAGGAGTCCACCAAGGTGACTTTTGATGATTGTAGATCTAGTGGGGAAGGGGGTCTTGAAGATTTCAATTCCCTCTGGAAGCAATTGAAAAGTTACTGGGTGTATCCATCTTCCTGTCAAGCAGTTTCTTTTCTAATCATTGCAGAATTTTAACTTTAACTTTTTGACTATATTGTTTTATTCCGCTTTGTGCTTTAAAAGTTGATCAGCAGTTGAATGCTGATTTATTTCAACCCCTAGCTTGACTCTTAATTGCTTTTTATCTTTTTTCCTTCTGATATATGTTGTTCTGGATAGCCTCTGTCCCTTCCATATAGAAAACATGGCAACATTTGGGAAGGTGGTGAAGAGACATCAGACCAGTGGTGGCCAACCTTAACCATACCATGCGCCATTTTTTTCACAGACGAGTTCAGATGCGCCATACAACTCAAGCACGGTTTTTACCTTCTTACTTTCATATTTGGGGTTGTAAAATAGGGATAGGGGTAGGATCTGCTTTGCTTAAGGGAGGAAAAGGAATAACTCAATCAAGCAATTCAATTAATTAATTTACGCCATTTCAAAATTTGACAAACGTAATATATATTTAATCTTGAATCTGTCTTTCAATCACTCTCAATACAAAAACCATGCTAATACACCCAATAAAACACTGCTTCAAACTCCACGCCACGATGGCTCACTCAGAACTGACTGACCATATCGAACGCTTGCCGCTCATTTGCACGTGACTTCAAACACATGATGTGTTCCTAGCACGCGGTGTTTGCGATCGTTTGAGCAGGAACGTGCAATGGCAACACCGATAAAAATATTCGTACGTTTGTAAACCCGCCTAAAGTAACATCTCACAAGTTCCATTCTAAGTTTCAGACACCGAGAAGTTGAACATTACTGAAGGCTGTACAAATTGAACTGAGATCACTTTGGTACACTGTTCCCTCTAAGGTGCGCGGCCGCGCACATAATGAGAGAACACAGCGTGGAAGTTTCTAACTTCCACCCAGCATTTTCTAATTGCAGAGGCTGCGCGCCTGCACAGCCGCGCACATGAAAAGAAAACGCCACATGGCAGTTTTTAACTGCCGTGGGCCGTTTTCTAATTTTACAGGGAATATTGCTTTGGTGTTGAAAATATTAAGATGGATTCAGTTATGACACCTATTTAAAAAAAAAGTAAGTAGGTGCAAGGATGCAATGCGCCACTTGTAATCATCCAATGCGACACGTTTGGCGCATGCGCCACGGTTTGGCCACCCCTGCATTAGACTCTCACCCACTGGATTCTGTATTTTTTTGAATTTGCAAAATACCTGGAGTTTATTTCTATTGAATTTTTCTTATAATTTTGGATTGAAATATAGAGGGGTGTGTGTGTGTTGGTTGTTCTTTGTTCCCTGATTAAGTTCCACAGATTAAAATTTATTTATTTATTTAGATAGCTGAACAGTGTCTGAAATCTAAGAAAGAAGGGTGGGAATATATGCAGCTTCTAGCTGGTTTTCTGTTATATAAATTTGATCAAACTTTAATGATTCTTCAAAGAATATTACAACCTGACGCTTTATCTTTGGATAAAGGTACACAAAAGGACTTTGTTCCAGTTCCAGATCAAAGAGATAATCTCACGGCTGAAGAACCAATGAAGTGGATTTCATTTGTTGTTTAGAAGTTTCTCTGTATTTCTCCAACATTAGGGCCTCAGCTGGAAGAGAGGGAGACAAATTCCTTTCCTTTATAAAGGAATCCTTTTCCTCTATGAAGACAGAGGGAGACTGGATGGATTTATTACATTATTACATTAACTGGTAACTACTTCTGCTTACACTCTGACTCGAAGATAGACATATTCTGGAGACTGAATTTACTACATTTAATTAAACAACAATTGACAAGAAAGGATATTAAAAAACAAACATGGATGTTTGATCCAGGACGATCTATTTATAACTTTTGGGATGATCCGGGATAGTTAAGATGCCATGGTAAATTTTCTACTAATGGATTCCAATAACAGCTTGTTAACAGAGAGATTTGAAACTTTAATTTTGTTCTGTTTTACTATTATTGTTTTTCCTTCTAAGTACTTTGTCACTAATATAACCTATAGAAGACAGGTTAACAAGTTACTAATAGATTTAGTAGTTTAAAAAATTTGGGAGGGCCTGTTTAGCAAGGGGAGGGGAATTAATTATAGTAATATATTAATCAGTATTCAACTAGAGGGGATAATATGTGTATACAGGTAATCCCCAGGTTACGAGAGTTCCCTTAGCAAACATTCGAAGTTACATGATAAGCGCCCCCTAGCGTTTATGAACAAGTCCCAAAATTATGACTATTGCAGCACCATGGCAGTTGTTCGCTCTTACGAATGACCGCAGAGGCTCTGCAACATTTGCCCCACATATCTGCCCACCCCCACCCCCCAGCCAGGTCTTTGTCTGTGGAGACTCACTTAGCTTGCAAAGTTCTCCTCTCTGCAGCAGTTACTTTGCCTGCTCCATTGTTCAGGCTTTCGGTGCATTTGCAGAGAACAGAGGCCTAATGCAAGATAAGTAGCGCGAGATCTCATACTAGTGATCTAACGTGATCTTGCACTTTATGCCTCTATTCTCTTCAAATTGAGGCCTTGACGTCCCCGGAGACCTCATCAAGTGGATCGCCGGTGACAAAGGAGGCCCGGAAAGCCATGTGCGGGCCTCCCAGCCTCCTTTTTCGTTGCCGGAGGCCTCATTAAGTTCTTTCTGATGAGAAAGGAGGAAGTAGGCAAAGAAACAGGTTGGAAACAGATCAGGAGAAACAGGAGACAGATTTTCATAAGGAAAGTCAACCAGCGTGGCAGGATGGGTGGGGGATTCGATTATAGAAAGTGTGGGCAAAAGCAGAGAGTGATCTTGTTCAAGGTACGAGATTCACTCCCACAAATCCTCGGGTTACCAATGGAATGGCCATGCTCCATTACATTTGTAACTCAAGGACTACCTGTAATGTGCTGTTGTTTTTTTGATGCACCCTTTTTGTCAGCTGTTTCCTAAAGTGAAGAAATATGTCTCCAACATAAAACATCTAAAAAAGTTGCCAATTATAAAATGAGAATAGGCTAATCTTCCAAGATTCTTAAAATTCTGTCACATTGTGATTTTGGAATCTTAATGCAGTTTCAGATTGCCTACTTTGCAGTTCCTTTATCGTCCCATTTTTTCAGTCATCTGGTGCTTCTGTATTAGCCAAAATTTTCAAAAATAGATAATAGGTTCAGTAAAACAACATCAAGCTCCTTGAAAGCTGATTTAATTTAGCTGGTCTTGTTGGAATTTGAATGATCAGTCAACACTATTTATGTTTCTGTGAAGTCATGTTGCAAATCTGGTCCTTCAGCTAGCTTATTATAATTGTCTTGTGGAATGTGTGTTTTCTACTTGAACAATCAAATCAATAGTTAATTTTTAACTTTGGCAGCTATGTTGTCTATATATACAGGATCTCTCTCCCTCCCTCCCTCCCTCCCTCCCTCCCAAGAAATATAGCACGAGTAGACTATTTTTACCTCTGAAGATGTTAGCCATAGTTGCTGTGAAAATGTCAGGGTACCAGATAGTTAGGCCATTCCCTATTTGCATGGAAGCTCATTACCAGCAATTTCTCTACATGTTTTAATTATTTTGAAACTATGAAAAATTAAACTCTGTCCGAACTATTCTACTTTTGATACTGAATTAATTCTTGAATATAGTTAACTTTTTAATGGACCATTACAGATGGTATGTCTATAATATGAATGCTAATTAATATTACCTATGTCCTAAATAATTTTAAGAGTTCCTGCAATGTTTCTATTGTAAAATTAGTTTCATTTTTTAAATCAAATGCGGTGTAACATTTGAACAACATTTATTTTAGGCAAATATTAACTTTTTTTTGTTGTTGAATTTTTGTTCACTTCGAGATCTTACGAAATGTTAGAATTTTTGGGGACTGTGCCAAAAGTGATATAAGTGTGCTAAATGATCAGCACTCTTCCCTTATGAAGTAATAGGTTTTAATGAAAAAAACATGCTCTTTTGAATGAACTATAAAGTTGTTTTCCTTAAAAGTTTGCAGTATTGAGGTCATTAGGCATTTATTACAATAGACCTATGGGTTTTAAAGTATGCTCTTAATGGTAGTTTAAAGCTTTAACATCAAAAATACATCTAAACATGGTACACTACTAAAAACAATAGCAAAAAATTATTTCCAGACTTTCAATCTGACACTTTCAAATTCTTGTTTTGATCTTTGAAAATTATTTGAACAATAAATACAATCAGAAGCATAGTATAATTTGCACACATGAAATAACTGTCTGAAGTTCAATACTTAGTCTGAGTAAGAAGTAATTTTTCAAATCGTTCATGATAAGGAAGCTTGAATTTACTTATTTAAGCAATACTGATAAATTAGCATATTGTTTCAGATTTAGTTAAACCATTGATCAATATAGTCCAGCAATTTTAACAGATTAACAGAGTTGGAAGGGACCTTGTAGGTCATCTAGTCCAACCTAGCGCAGGCAGGAGATCCTACACCATTTATGACAGATGGCAGTCCAGTCTCTTCTTGAAAGCCTCTAATGATGAAGCTTCCACAACTTCTGAAGGCAAGCTGTTCCATTGATTGACTGTTCTCACTGTCAGAAAATTTCTCCTCATTTCTAGGTTGAATCTCTCCTTGATGAGTTTCCATCCTTCATTCCTTGTCTGGCCTTCAGATGCTTTGGAAAACAGGTTAATCATGCCATGTCTCCGCTGGTCCTTCTCTTCACTAGACTGGCCATGCCCAGTTCCTGTAACCATTCTTCATATGTTTTAGCCTCCAGTCCCCTAATCATCCTTGTTGCTCTTCTCTGCACTCTTTCTAGAGTCTCAACATCTTTTTTATAGTGTGGTGACCCAAACTGGATGCAGTATTCTAGGTTTGGTCTTACTAAGGCTTTATAGAGTGGTATTAGTACCTCACTTGATCTTGATTGTATCTCTCTGTTAATGCAATTTAGGATTGCATTGGCTTTTTTGGCTGCTGCCACACACTGTTGCCTCATATTTAATTGGTTGTCCACTAAGACTCCAAGATCCCTCTCACAGTTACTGCTATTAAGCCTGGTTTCACCCAGTCTATATGTGTACTTTTGGTTTTTCTTGTTTAAGTGCAAAACTTTACTTTTCTCTACATAGAATTTCATTTTGTTAGATAGAGCCCATCTGGATCTTGAGCCTATCATCTAGGACCGTGATGGCAAACCTATAGCACAAGTGCCACAAGTGGCACGCGGAGCCATATCGGTGGGCTCAGGTGAGGTCTGGCGTGCATGCGCGCACTGGCCAGCTGATTTTTGGGCCTTCTGGGCCCACTAGGAGTCGGGAAACAGCCTGTTTCCAGCCTCCGGAGGACCTCTGGGGTAGGGGTGGGGAAGGCCGTTTTCGCCCTCCCCAGGCTCCTAGAAAGGCTCTGAAGCCTGGGGAGAGTGAAAAACGGGTGTGCCATCGTGTGCCGGGAGCGGGGAGGGTGTCATGCATGCATGCATGGGGGCCCCGCATGGAATTATGGGTGTGGGCACGCACGCATGCGCCCCCGCAGCCCCCCTTTTTGGCATGCAAACCAAAAAAGGTTCGCCATCACTGATCTAGGGTATTAGCTATTCCTGCCAGCTTAGTATCATCTGCAAATTTGGTAAGTTCCCCTTCTATTCCCTCATCTAACTTGTTTATGAAGATACTGAAGAGTACTGGGCCTAAGATGGAACCTTGTGGTACCACACTGCTTACTTCCCTCCATGTAGACATAGTACCATTAAGGACTACTCGTTGAGTATGGTTTGTCAGCCAGTTACAAATCCATCTGATGGTGATGCTATCTATCCCACTTCTTTCTACCTTATCAAGAAACTCCTCATTCCAGCATGAAGGGCTTGCCCAGTTCTGCTGAAGCCGCATGGGAAATGGTTAGATTGTCGGCTGGCAGATCTGCAGGGCAGTGTTCACGAGCCTAGCTCCGAAATGCTGACCCTGGGGCTCATTTAAACAGCCCATCGGCCTGATCACACATAGCTGCCGGACGGCAGTAGGTCAAAGGCAGCGTGTATGAGCTTGCTCCGCAGCACTAGCCTGGGGCTCGGCGGAGATCATGCCAATTAAAGTGGCGCAAAGGAGGAAGTCGCCATTTTGGAACCACCAGAGAGTTAATACCACAGCCAAGCTGCAGAAAGCCCCTGATCAGTGCCTGAGCCTCCATTTAACTTGGGAGGCGTTTCTAGCTCCTGCTTGCACTCCGGGCACACTAGAGAGCACAGGAAAGAGTGGCATTTTAGCGGCATTTCTCTACTCAGGGAGACTGCCTGCGTCATAACCATCAAGATGGCAGATGCCATTACTGATGACTCAGCCCTCATGGCGGGAAGCCCAGCTCCATCTTCAAGGGATAGCACCACCAGCACAGGGCCTGCTACCACTAGAGCTGCCAAGAGGAGGGCAGATAAAGAGCTTCGCTTGAGCAAAGCCCATAAATCCTCTAAGTCTGCTAAGCGTGAGGCTCAGCAATGGTATAAAACCATTGAAAGAGTCATTGCCAAAGCTGAGAGGAAATCGGCCAAGGGGCCCAGTGCCCATCAGTCCAAGTAGCCTACCTGCGCTTCTCCTTCTGCATCTCTGCAGTTGGGACCTCCCGCTCCTTCAGAGGGCATACTGGCTGCCACATGGTCACCAGATGATTCTATGGCACAACCTTTGGTCCTGCCCGGCAACAGTGAGTTGTTATTTGGCTCTTTGCCAGCCCATTCGGGCCCATTGCCTATCTGGGAGTATTATTTATGTTATATAGGTTATATTAATTTTCATATTTACACACTATTACTGTTATTATTATTGTAACTAATACTAAAGTGTTATAGAAATGAAGAGAAGACTTGGTTAAAATAACTATTATATCTATATTATTGAGATTTATAAACCTTAGTTATAAGCTATAGGGAAAGTAAAAATATTATTTTAAGTTAAAGGAAATAATTTAGACATAAAGGAGAAGACACGTATTACTATTTGTACCTTGAATGGTGTTTGGGGAAAGATATATAAAATATTAGGTGAGCAAAGTAAAATAATAACAGAAATGTCAACACTGTCAACAACAATCTTAAAGGCGGGGAAAAAGACATCCTCTAACCCATCAGTATCTACACCTACTTCAGTCAACGTTCAATAGACGAAACGTTAACCACAGAAAAAGTAAGCAATGTACCCCTTATCCAAACAATGAATATAACATTAATTATGGTACAAGAGACTATGCTTAAATTTCAAGAGACAATGGCAGAAAACCACAGAGAACTGAATGCAAATATTCAAAAATTAGACAACAAAATGGAGACAATACAGGGGGCGATACTAAAAAATGAAAAACAAATCAAACAGAAACTAAGACTGAAAAAACAGGAAAAAAAGTAAAGCAACTGGATCAAAAAGTTATAATAACCAAAAAGGAATTAGAAAACGCAATTATAAATTTAGAAATGGATTGTTCTTATTATTGGCGTTTTCAAAATGTGGCGGAGAGAAAAGATGAGGACCTGGGAGAACTGATGGGTGGAATTGTGGCGGAAATACTTCAGAAAGATACAAAAGATGCTGTTAACGAAATTGACGAAATATATCGTGTACAAACCAACTATGTGAAACGCCACCATCTGCCTAGGGAAATACATGTTAGATTTGCCAGGAAGAAAATCAGAGACCTCATATACATAACTACAAGAGATAAGACTATAACATATAAAGGAAAAGAAATAATAATATTGAAACAAATTCCTAGACAAGTACGAGAATTAAGGTAAGAATATTGATTTCTCGCCAATATGTTAAACAGAAAAAAATACCTTTTAGATGGATAACCCCTGAAGGAATGATCATTTCATGGGAAGGGAAAAGAATTAAAGTTGACAATATGAAAAAAGCACAGGAAGTATCCGAACAGATAGGAGGACTGGAAGAGCAATCAGGTGAGAGATTCAAATCAGACAATCAAGAGGAAAGGCAGGAAGGGGAAGAAGAGGAAAAGGAAAACAGTACTAAGGAAACAGAAGAACCATCTAAACAAAGAGAGGCTAGAACTAGAGCCCAGAAAGCTAATAAACCAACTTAAAACTAGACTTAGATAGGAAAATAAGAAAATGCAAAATGAAATCCAATTGATATCGGTAAATGTAAAAGGTTTAAATAGTGCAGTCAAAAGGGGAAAAACATTTGCAAAATTAGCTAAACAAAAAATGGACATTATATGTTTACAAGAAACCCATATTAAAGGAACAGACCGGAAATATTTAGAACACCCAAAATTAGGTGAAATGTATGCATCTTTAGCAGATAAAAAGAAAAGAGGAGTTGTAACTTACATAAAGAAAGAAATAAAAAGTAAGGAAATATATAAGGATACTAAGGGAAGGATATTAATGTTAGAAATCAAAATAGGGAATACAATTATATTATTAGTAAATATGCATTAAAGACTTGAATGACTTTTGCTCAGTATTGAGCAAAAAGTTTATTTGATTTATTTGGCTGCTCCTTTTGCCACATCAATTCTGGATGGCCAACAAACTCAAATGAAAACTGCAATATAGCATCTTAAAGTTTGCAATACTAATGTATGATTCCAAACAAAAATAGTGGCCAAGAGTAAAAATCAATATAATATTAACCCACCTTGGATTCATTAACTTAATGACCTCCATTTTGGGGCAAATAGTCAGTTTTTTAATGCTTTCTAAAAGACCAGCAGGATCAGGGCCAGTCTGATCTCAGGCACTGCAATAGAAGAAACATAGATGCAAGATGACATTGTTTAATTGATGGGACCAGAAGCATGCCCCTTATGCTGGATATAATGAATGGGCAAAGACCATTGGAGGGCGACACTCCTTCAGGTTCACTGACCTCATAAAGAAACATTCTTTATGTTTGTTATAACTAAATTGCTATAGCTTGTTATAACTAAACAAATACCTTTTCAGAAAAATTAGGAATATTATACATTTTATAGAGAGAATATGGACTTAAACAGTAAAAAAAAAACTTGATACAATTCAATGTTGCCAATTAAATAGTTAATTGTTAGGCATTGGAAATTTATCAATTAAATAATTTATCAATTAAAAATAACATAGTAAAATTTAGTCAGCTCTAGGAGAAGGAGTGGCAGAACCTGGGGGTAGAGTCACAAGAGATATCAAGCTAGAGTTACTGCATAGCCCTAATGGACTAAATCAAACCCATCTTGAATTCCATTGACCCTTATCTAATTCCAAGATAGCACTAAGTAGATAGTCGAGTAGATTCTTGTGCAGAGGCATGATTAGTGATAGATCAGTTTAATTGGAACTTCACGTGTGGACCTGATTTCTTGCACCTTACAGTAACTCTACTCAAAAAAGTATGAGATGAAGTTCAGATGTTGAAGATGTCATGATGGTGGACCATCTAGAATGTGGAGAATTATAGTTGTTTCATAAGTGTTAAATGTTCTATCAATTCATAGGACACGTGAAAGTTATAATATGATCTGTAACAGCAGTAGAACACTTTGACGCTAAAATGGTTAAATATTAAAAGTTTAACAGAATCTTTCTTTTTAAAAAAATCATAACCACTCCTGTTTTTCTTGTCTTAGAGCTGTTTAAAAATGTCAAAGATTAATGGAGAACAGGGTAATTTCATAACATGTAAAAATATGATGACCACGAACTACAGTTTTGAATTACATTTATTAGATTAATACAATCCAAATCCATGCCCAAGTAATTATTGGAAAAATAAGCAATAACTTTATTTTCTATGTTCAGATGAAAAATATATAGATATATGGCAAAATTATATATACTAACATTTTGTGACTTAGGAATGTGACTTAGAAATAATGTATCATAATGTTATCTTCCTTTAAAATGCAAGGGTCTAAATTGTATTGTCCGGTTTTCCATAAATAAGCTATTTAATACATCCTGTGCACTGAGCCAGAAGTATTTAAAATCTTGTCCTTGAGTCCAGTGTAAGAAGTTATTACTTGGCTTGATATCAACAGCTTTTTTTTATTAACAGGATATGGTCTTTTCCAGTGTATTGGCTCCATTATAAAATTTCTTAGTTTCTTGATGGAAATATATTATTTAACTAATCTTTGCTAGTTCGGATTTTATTTAATTTTATTACAGCATTTCTTTTTTATTATTATTATTATATATGTTTGTGTGTATATACATACATACATACATACATACATACATACATACATACGCAGGTCTTGGTGTATTCGGGTCTTTTCCCGTGTAAGATTGAGAGTATCTTGGCGATGTTTTGACAAGGTCCGACTCGTCATCTTGAGGCTGGTGTTTTCGGCTTCGTGCTTGTGCGAACAAAGCGTGGTCAGAGCTGCCGTCTTTCCATAAATATTGACGGCTGTTCCGACCACACTTTGTTCGCACAAGCACGAAGCCGAAAACACCAGCCTCAAGATGACGAGTCGGACCTCGTCAAAACGTCGCCAAGATACTCTCAATCTTACACACACACACACACACACACACACACACACATACACACACACACACAAAATCATTGGGTCAATTTACTTTATACAAAATTTTGATAACAGTGATGGTATTAATTAAATATACATAATAATACTCTTTCAGCTTACATTGTAATTATAATGTATTCTATTTTGTGGCAGAATATGAAATGGTGTTTTTCCCATTTCTACTTTCTGTGTCTTATTACTAGCCTCTGATGTAACAATTCCAATCTTAAGAGATATTATGTATCTATCCATCATCCCTTATTTTTTACTTTTTAAGCCTCCATAATAGTAATCTTGACTTCTAACATTTGCTTATACATATTAACTATAATAGCTTCTATCCTATAACAGTATGCATAACATCATTTTCTCAATTTTTAATTTCTAGCTCTATTTTTTAGTCTTTACTAAAACAAATCCCATATTAAGATGTATTCTATATCTATCCATCATCTCTTGTCCTTTTTAGTATTTCAATTCTTACTGACTTTTCAATCAGTCTCCCTTGCTCCTCCCTTGGGATCTTGTGTCCCTCTACATCACTCATGTTTAATCTAAATGTCTTCTCTGCCTCCATATCAGCCTCTTGCTGTCTGCTCTCTGAGATACCCTTCAGAACCTCTTTGGTTTCTGCTAAGGAATCTTTCTTTTTGCTCTCTTCTACATTTTGGCTTCTTAAAAAATCATTTAACTGTTCTATTTTTACTGTCTCTTCTGTGTCTTTATCGACTTGTGTCGTTTGTTGGTTTCTCTCCTCTCTTCTTTCTTCTGCTCCTCAATTTTCCTCTATTGTTTGAATTTTTTGGTCATCATCCATTATCATTTGTTGATGATTTCTCGATCTCCAATCTGTATTGTGCATCAGTTCCATCAACTCCCTATGATTCCTTATCATGGTTTCCCTGATATCTTGAAACATTAATAGTATTTCCATTTGAAATGTATTCATTTCTGCTTGTTGTAACATTTTACTTTATTTAGTTGGCTAAGAGTTACTCAGTAATCCATCCAAGTCCCCTTGTCCCAAGTTTTCAAGAACGTCAAAAAGTCAATTTTAAATGAATTTGCTCAGTCCCTGAACTATTCCTCAAGATCCATAATGTTTGTAATCCTCAAAGTCTGCTGTTTTACTCCCTCTAAGTTATTTAAGTTTATAATTCTTGTTTAATTTTTTCCCCTCCCTCCTTTCACCTCATGGAATATTCTATCAAATGGTATTTGTAATCCAGAATGGCCCGCCAAATTTCCCCATGACTCATTAACTCACAGAATCAGGTGTTCAGTTTCAAGGGCAATTCCTATCCTTTATAATCCACATTGGTTTCAAAATTTCAAAAGGCTCACCAGTTATTACTGTACTAACAAGTACAGACACCAGAAGAAACAAAGAGACAGCCTTCCAGATGTTGTTTGCCTTTTACTTCTCTTCTTATCTCCTCCTATGACTCTTTCCCCCGGGATTTTGTGGAGCCCCACTATCCTGACCGTGTTGCCGCAACGCCAAACCGAAAGTCCCCATTACAGCATTTCTTTAAGCGACACCGTTGCAGTATTTTTTGCATTTCTTTATTTATAAATAAATGTGATTGATATAAGTAAGTCTATGCAAAGATGAAGTTTGTTTTTTCAATAATAAAGCCTAATATTAAAAAAATAGGACTTATTATAATATATACATACTGTATATATTAGATTGCAGCTGGATATTGTGAATCAATTAAATATACTGGTATTGTTGACACATTGGCTTGAAACAAAATAGAAACCTTTTCCCCCCAGGTTAGAACAAAATAGCCCTTCTCAAAATACTCTATCATAATACAGTAATAGAAGGTGACTATATCTTCTGTAGAAACAAACACATTTAAATCAGCTCAGGTATTTTGTTCCAATGTCAGAACTAGGTTCTTGGAATTCCCCCCCCCCCCTAAACCTTGTAGCAGGTTGGCTTGTTTCAAAGTGCTTTTCTTTAATTTAAAAACTCAAAAATGCTGCTACTAAAAATGTCAAGTTTTGGTTCTAATATCAGGAAAAGAAAGTGCAATTTTATCCTACTCAAAATAAAATGCTTGGAATATATGAGGGTTTTTCCCCAGCTTGGTACATTCAAAAATGCTATTTTGAGCTTGAAACATTTTCCATACCACTAGAATCTATTAGAAATAAAGTTTTATTATCATGAAGAGTGTACCCTCGGGGACTATGTTCTAATGTGGTCTAGCATCTTCTCTTTTCTTATGAGTCTTAAGACACATTCCATGCATACATCTCTATGTCCAATCTCTTACTGTATATATCCAAGGGAAAGAAAATTTACCACTTCTCTAAACAATTGGTTCCATTGTTGAAACTCCATTAACCCTTAAATAAATTTTCCTTGAAGTAATTTCTATTGTTACTTTCTATTTTACTTTCTATTTTTCAACAATTGTGATCTTTTCTTCATGTAAACCTTTCAGGTTATTTTTAAAGGATTATGTCTTCTCAATCTTTCCTGTGCCAGATAGTATGAATATTCATATGGGTCTAGCAACAGTACTTTTATCTAACTTCCCTATAGTCAAGGGATAGAAGTAAATGTTGGTTCTTGGAAAATGATGTCATTAATAAAGATTGGTAGATCATGACCTTCAACCATATAAAGGTTTCTAAGCAAAAATTAGATGTACTTAGAGCAGAGAAAGATGTGTTTGGCAAAAATCATTTTTGGAGAGCTTTAAACAGAATTAGAAGGAGAACATAAATAGAAGTATACAATTGGATAGGGAAGTGCTGTGTTTTAATAACATGAATACATATAATAATGGAATTCAGGAAGGGATACAGGGAAATCATCAACGTTAACATGGATATCGGTAAGCAGCGGCATCCCAAGTTTCAGTGCTGGAATATCGGATCAGAATATGGGAAACATAGGGAAGGAAAAGGGTTGATGGTTCATCAGCAGAATCTTTTATTTCTCAAGAATAAACACAGAACATATACTGTATTTCTCAAGAATAAACACAGAATATATAAACACAAGATATAGATACAATATATATCTTGACTTAACAACAGTTTGCTTAGTGACCATTCAAAGTTAAAACAGTACTGAAAAAAGTAACTTATGACCAATTTTTCACACTTATGACCATTGCAGCATCCTCATGGTCACATGATTTACATTCAGATACATTCAGAAGCCAGACAACTGGTTCATATTTATGACGGTTGCAGTGTCCCGGGGTCATGTGATCAACTTTTGCAACCTTCTGACAAGCAAAGTCAATATGAAAACCAGATTCACTTAACAACCATGTTACTAATTTAAGAACTGCAGCGATTCACTTAACAATGTGGCAAGTAAAGTTGCAAAATGGGGCAAAACTCACTTAACAAATTTATCTCTTAGCAACATAAATGTTGGGGTCAATTGTGGTTGTAAGCTGAGGACTATCTATATGCTGTAGGTAATGGAAATTTCTTCAGTTCTTCATGCATTCAAGTGTGAGCAAGTAATTAGATAAAAATGTGAATGGACAAGAACCCTGGAACAAGAAAAAAATATCTTTCCTGCCACCTAACCTGTTCTAGTTCTAATAAACAGAGGAGCATACTATCATTTACAGTGGTACCATTCCTTCCTTCATGGTCAGTTCAAGTTGGTGTTGACAGTAGGGACAGTTTGCCCTCACAGCCCCTCTTTTGTGGGATGGCACAGGGTTTGACACACTCTCACTCTTGTTTAATATATACCCAAAGCCATTGAATGAAGTAATCTGTTGGTTCATAGTTAAATATAAATATGCTGATGTTATCCAATTGTGTCTTTTCAACTCTGAGCCAGCCAAATGATGTTATCACAGCATGTGGGGTTTGTGAAGTCTAAATGAGGAGAAACCAGCTTTCACTAAGTCTACTAAAAGACTTAATGTCTGTGGTTATTGGGGTCCACAGATCTGGAGATTTCCTCATCAAGATTGGAGCTCTTAACTACAAAATTCCTGCTCAAAGAGCAGGTGGCAGATATGTTGAAGTAGGCCTTTACACAACTTAATCTTGTTTACCTGTTACATACCTTCCTGGAGCAAGAGGCTGTTCAGTCACTCATGTCTTAGTCATCTTGGGATTTGACTATCGTAATGTGTTCTGCATGGGGCTGTCCCTGAAGACAACTGGAAAGCTTCAAGTGGTCCTGAATACAACAGTTTGTGATGGGAATGCCTCAATGTGCCCATGTGACATCCCTACTGCACAACTACACCAATTGCCAGTGTGCTGCTGGATGCAAATCAAGATGCTGGTTATCACATATAATACCATACATGTCATATTTACCATTTAATTTAATTTAATATAATTTAATAGATTTGTATGCCGCCCAACTCCCGAGGGACTCTGGGCGGCTGACAACATATAAAATCATTGTTACATATAAAAACATATAATTAAAAATTATAAAAATTAAAAAACATCTGACATTCATAACCAAGGGGGGAGACCCAAATATAATCTGATTGGTCTCACTTTCACCCCGCCTGCCGGAAGAGCCAAGTTTTTATTGCTTTACGGAAGGCCAGCAGGGTGGGGATAGTTCTAATCTCTGGAGGGAGTTGGTTCCAAAGGGAGGGGGCTCCCACAGAGAAGGCTCTCCCCCTCGGCCCCGCCAATCTGCATTGCTTGGTCGATGGGACCTGGAGGAGACCAACTCTGTGGGACCTAACCGGTCGTAGGGAGGTATGCGGCAGGATGCAGTCCCGAAGGTAACCTGGCCCTGAGCCATGTAGGGCTTTAAAGGTCAAAACCAACACCTTAAATTGGGTCCGGAGACTAATGGGCAACCAATGCAGCTGACGGAGAATAGGTGTTACATGGGTGTACCTAGGCACACCCACCACAGCTCGCGCAGCTGCATTTTGCACCAATTGTAGTCTCCGGATACTCTTCAAGGGTAGCCCCATGTAGAGCGCGTTGCAGTAATCCAGCCGGGAGGTGATAAGGGCGTGAGTGACTGTGAGTAGAGCCTCCCTCTCCAAGTAGGGTCGCAATTGGTGCACCAGGCAAACCTGTGCAAAGGTCCCCCTAGCCACAGCTGAAAGATGTTGCTCCAATTTTAGCTGTGGATCTAGGAGGACACTCAAATTGCTGACCCGTTCTGAGGGAGTTAATTTCTCTCCCAAAAGAACCAAGGAGGGACAATTGACAAAATCCTTGGGAGGCAATATCCATAGCCACTTGGTCTTGTCAGGGTTGAGTTTTAGCCGGTTCATCCCCATCCAGACCCTAACATCATCCAGGCAGCGGCACATTACGTCCACAGCTTCCCTGAATTGAGTCGGGGTAGAGATGTACAACTGGGTATCATCAGCATACTGCTGATACCTCACCCCGTGTCGTCGGATGATCTCACCCAGCGGTTTCATATAGATGTTAAATAGGATGGGTGAGAGGACCGAGTCCTGCGGCACCCCACAAAGTAGGGGCCTAGGGCTTGACCTCTGCCCCCCTGTCAACACCGACTGTGTCCTATCAGAGAGGTAGGAGGAGAACCACTGTAAGACAGTGCCGCCCACTCCCACTTCGCCAAGACGACGCAGAAGGATACCATGGTCAATGGTATCGAAAGCCGCTGAGAGGTCAAGTAGCACCAGGATGGGCTCGCCAGAGATCATCCATCAGGGTGACCAAAGCCGTTTCCGTACTGTAGCCGCACCTGAAACCCGATTGAAAGGGATCCAGAAAATCAGTGTCATCCAACAGCCGCAGGAGCTGGAGTGCCACCACTTTCTCTACAACCTTCCCCGCAAAGGGAAGGTTGGAGACTGACCGGAAGTTCTTTAAATCCGCCGGGTCTAGGGAAGGCTTCTTGAGGAGGGGCCTCACCACCGCAACTTTTAAGGGCTGCGGGACGGACCCCTCTCTCAAAGAAGCGTTGACCAATGCCTGGAGCCAGCCGCGTGAGACCTCCCTGGTGGCCGAAACCAACCAGGAGGGACACGGGTCCAATAAACAAGTGGCGGAGCTCATTGCTCCTATGGCCTTGTTTACATCCTCAGGAGTCACCGGTTCAAACTCACTCCAGTTCCGCCAAAGGTCATCAACAAATGTGGCTAATGCTGTCTCTGTACTGAAATGGGGTTATGTAATACATGTACTCCAGGGCTTTGACCACTAGTTACAGTAAAGGATCAGCAAAACCCTGATCCTTTATTAGAGCCTTAATGTGTTAATATTATTTGATGGTATATTTTGTTGATGATTATAATGGGTCAGCATTAGAATTGTTTGATAAGAAATGTTACGAAGTATATCATTTGTGGAACTTCATTGCATACTAGAGTGATTATTATTTGCACCCGAAGTTGTTATAAGTCCTCAAAATCTAAACATGGAACTTGGATATTTATTGAAGCACATAGTTTTGTGTCTTCATTTGTATAGGTTTATCGCAGATCAGTATAAGATAATTTTTTAGAATTCATGTATATTTATATGATTAATTCAACAGATCTTGAAATAATCATGTAAACGAATCATGAATTTTACATATAGTTTTTCCATTCATCTTACAGCACTCTTCTATACAAAATACACTAATTTCATTTATTCTTTATGCATATGCAGTATATATCTGTGTGTCTGTGCTTTGCTATTCCTTTTCTGATTATAAATTACTTAAAATCTATGTGTGAGTTTTATCATAATTATTTGCCTAACCTTAGTTACTATACTTAACAGCTGGAGGTTGTCTTAATAAAACAAGCATAAAAATGGTGCAGTTCTGCAACTATCCAATGCTTTTGGTCAGTTATTTATGTGTGGGAAATATGGCATGCTTCTGATCGGATAGTGGGAACGTTTTCTGTGTCCTTGAGTCATTTATAAGGAATGTTAAGATTTAAGTACCAGATGATTTCTGTCACTGCTACAGTAATGAAAATCATTTGTTTTTGAATTGGACACATACTTAAATAAAAAAATTATGCCAGATATTTATAATGGGAATAGAAAGGCTGGATTAAATAAAAAATGAATAAATTAGTTCCAGCACTTCTACATTCTAATTATTAAATTGATCTCTAGTTGTACTGCTTAATTTAGCTAACATGGAATAGTTCACTGTTGTAGATAATTTTAATACTTGCACGTTGTCATGACCAGTTATTAAAATTATTCATTTACACAACTCTAATTTTGCTTAGATATAAAATAGAATTTGTTTTGTACTAAGATCATCAACATCTTAACTTAGAAGTAAATTGCGTTAAATTAGGGTCACTGTCAAATATATAGCAATACTAACTATATGGTAGAGTTTTAATTTATAATATAAATCAGCTCTCACTGGTATCAGTGGTGTTCTAAATATATCTAAACATTAAAAAGTGCTACAGCCAGTCCAGAAATATTACCCCTGATTTATAAGAAGTTGTAGCACTTCGGAGATGTAATTAATTCAGATGGCCACATTCATTACAATAAGTGCACTGCAATAAGCTCAGCAGCAGCCTAAGAAAAATAGCTTGCTTGCTTGCTTGCTTGCTTGCTTGCTTTATTTATTTATTTATTTATTTATTTATTTATTTATTTATTTATTTATTTATTTATTTATTTATTTATTTATTTATTTATTTATTTGTATCTTATCTTTGTTATTTTTATAAATAACTCAAGACCATGAACATACCTAATAAGTGTTTCATTTTATGTGTATAATAATTTTCTTTATATGAAATAATATATTTATTTGTTTGCCATAATATATGTATTTACTTACCACTGGTCCTTGAAGTTCTGACTGTCACAGTACCCCTGCAGACTTGTGATTGTGATTCAGGCACTTGGCAACCAACTCGCACTTAAAATGGTTGCAGTATTGTGCAGTCATATGATCACCATTTGCAACTTTCCCTGCTGGCTTTCCACAAGCAAGATCAATGGAAGCTAGTAGAAAAGTCTCGAGTTGCTCTGGAAGTCCCCCTCACTCCTGCACTTCCTTCACTCAGCCTCCCTGTAGCTTGCATGGGCTTGTGCTCTCTTCCCTTGGCGTGCCCTCCTTTTCCTCAGCTTTTCTTCCCTTGTACCAACCTGTGCTTCCTTCCCTTGGCCTTCCTGCCCGGAACCACAGCATCACCTCCCCAACTTTCATGTAGCCTATGCAGGGCCTCCCAGGCACTCTCCCACCTAAAGCCCCTGCAGTACCCATCAGTGGTGAAATCCAAATTTTTTACTACCGGTTCTGTGGGCGTGGCTTGGTGGGTGTGGCAGGGGAAGAATACTGCAAAATCTCCATTCCCTCTCCACTCTGGGGCCAGACAGAGGTGGTATTTGCCGGTTCTCCGAACTACTCAAAATTTCCACTACTGGTTCTCCAGAACCTGTCAGAACCTGCTGGATTTCACCCCTGGTACCCATGCTCTTCTTATCTGGAACTCCCACTGCTTTTTATTTAAATGCCTGGATTGTCATTATTAGGCAATGTGTTACATCTGCATCACATAGCAACATCCAATCCTAGTCTCAATTGCTTTTGTAACCTGAGGACTACCTGTAGTTAACATCCATTATTGCTGCCAGTTTCAGGTGAATCAGATAAAGTATATGATATATCTCATGAAGAAAAGTTTAAAAAGGAATTATTTTTCAAAATCCCACTTTCTTGGCTTTTATATTATCTGTATCAATTTATTGATATTTAAAAATTAGGACACAGAGAATGACACCATATGATGTGATGAATCTAGACCCGTGATGGCGAACCTATGGCACGCGTGCCAGTGTGGCACGCAGAGCCCTCTCTGTGGGCACGCGTGCCATCACCAGCTGTTCTTCGGGTTTCCAGCACGCCGGCCAGCTGGTTTTTGCGGGCGCTGGCCAGCTGGTCTTTGCGGGTGTCGGAGTGCTTAAAAACAGCCAAAAAACAGGCTGTTTTTTGGGCCGTTTTCAGGCTGTTTTTTGGGCCATTTTCAGGCCAGTTTGGCCAGTTTTTCGGGCAGTTTTCAGGCAGTTTTTCAGGCCATTTTTCTGGCCAAAAACCGCCTGAAAAACGGCCTGAAAGCAGCCAGAAAAATGGCCAAACATGGCAAAAAGCAGGCATGTGCATGCCGGCCAGCTAGTCATTAGGTTTCCAGCGCTCCGGCATGTGCACATGCATACGCGTTCCGGTTTGGGCACTCAGTGCCGAAAAGGTTCACCATCACTGATCTAGACCATATTAAATTACATTTTGTGGCCTATTTTTAACATTAATCCAGTGTTAGAGAAACTCTGATGGATTTTCATGCAAGCAAATTATGCGGAGGCTCTCTTCTTGTTTTCATTGTTGATTGCTTGCTCCTGGTAAAATAATGCAACTAATGACTCTTTCGTGAGCTGGAAACTATTTGCAAATCTTTGTTTATAAAGAAATAATTTATACTATAGATAGAAAAGAGTAATGGATGTTCATAAACATGAAAAATGAATTTGTTTAAGAAGATATAGTATTACAAAAATATATATAGATTAAATATTGTCCATTATGTAGAAAACAATATAATGTATTACAGATTTATTAACCATATATTATACAGAATTATATAGCTGTAAAATAATACTACTGAATTTAATCACACTCGTCAGCAGCCTAAGAAAAATAGCTTTGTTTATTCATTCATTTATTTATATCTCATCTTTGTTATTTTTATAAATAACTCAAGACCATGAACATGCCTAATACAGTTAGCCCTCAACTTACAACAGTTCATTTAGTGACTGTTCAAATTACAATGGCACTGAAAAAAAGTGACTTATGACCATTTTTCATACTTGCAGCATTCCCCTGGTCATGTGATCAAAATTGGGATGCTTGATAACTGGTTCATATTTATGACAGTTGCAGTATCCCAAGGTCATATGACAATAGGGAAGCCAGATTCACTTAACAACTGTTGTTACTAAATTAACAACTGCAGTTATTCGCTGAACAACTGTGGCAAGGAAGGTCATAAAATGGGGCAAAACTTACTTACAAATCTCACTTAGCAACATAAATTTTGAGCTCAATTGTAGTCGTAAGTTGAGGACTACCTGTACTCTGCTCCCCCTAAATATATTGTTATAATAATTGTAATTGTTTGTGTATACACAAACAGAGTACTTTGGATTTATAGCAAAAGAATTACAGAGAGCTCATATCTCAGGCCAAAGCCCAGAGAGGAGACAGTGAGATCCAATTGAATTCACTCTTTTATTTCCTTGCATATAATTGGGACATATTCTAAGAGATTCTAGGATATGGTTACCTTGAACTTCCTTTCCCCCTTCACCATCATTCTCAGGACTGAGCAGTCTTTTAATTGGCCTCTTTCTGGGAAGGCTGTCAGTTGGAAAAATACTCTCTGCTGCTGCAATGTACATTCCATTACATCTACTACCTGTCAGCAATTTCCAGAAGCAGTTGCATTTCCCCCCCATTGTCATGCTGTTGCCACTCCAGCCCACCTCATGGGATCTGTTTGGTTTAAAGAGTTTTCATCATGTGCTACAGGTCCTGGCAGCCAGAGTGAGGATTCCTCTGATGGCGAGGACCAGTTCCTAGCCTGGTAGGACGACGATGAGGCAGCTCCTGACTTGTCCTGACCTTTTTAAAATCATTCTTCGCAAGGCCAAGGCGACAGCCAACCTTGGTCCTGATCTCAGCTCAGAGGCATCCGTGGAGCCATTGGACTCTAGCCAGTTGCTCTTTACCGAACCCACTATTCAGAGTGAGATTGTGCCATAGCCCAAGCTCTTTCTAGACACGGTTCAGAGGCAGTGGGCTGCCCCGGGGACGGGATCCTCCCCAACGGGCACTGAGTGGAGGTTGTATAACGTGGCCTCAGATCTCTCAGACCTGCTGCAGATTCCGGCGATAGATCCCCTGGTAGCAGCTTTATCTTCTGCCTCCCCATTGGCTACTGATGCCATCAACAATCTTCGACCAGAGGACAAGAGAGCCGAGATGGCTCTATGCAGAGCACACCAGGCGGCTGCCTGGGTTGTTAAGGGTCACCCAGGATCATGCCAGATGTTGGCGTTCCAGGACATCTGGTGACAAATGGTCTGTTGCTGAGCAACCAGAGCCAGCAGTTGCAGCATTACTGGAAAAAAGTTGCTTACTGGACAGATGTGCCACTCTTACCACAGGCAGGGGGAAAATAGTGAAAACTGAAGAAATCAAGATGCCATATAAAAATAAAATCAAGAGTCTTGATGAAGATGACTACAAATATTTAAGCATCTTTCGAACTGACATGAAGCACATTGAAGTGAATACATCATGAGACTGAAGAAGATCTTAGTTGAAACTCAGTGGAGGAAATACTGTCAAAGCAGCTAACTACAAACAATGGCCTGATAACAACAAGGATTCATTGGAACATCTGCAAGAAATACCATTTGCCTGCAAGCAAGAACTGGTGCGACCACAAAATAAATGAAGTAGTAGAAAATGAAGAAGCTAAAATGCTTTGGGAGTTTAGAATTCAAAGACACAAGTATCTGCCACATAACCCCCCAGAATCCCGGGTTCGAATCCCAGAAGGGTATGGCTAGCAGACAAGAGCTAAATAGCTTGAAATAGATCTATACTAGTCTCCCTTTATTTCTTTGTCAGTAAATATAAAGATTTAACACAAAAATAGTTTGTCGCGAAAGCGACTGCCTGCTCCTTGATTGAGGCTGAAAGGCGAAAGCGGAAGCGGTATGCTCCATCCCATATTTGGGTACACCAGGTTGCCCTGATAAAAAAATCATAACCCCCCCAGACTTAACAATTGTCAATAAGAAAGACAAAAAAAGTCTGGATAATGAACGTGGCAGTACCTGGGGACAGCAGAAGAGAAGAGAAAGAATCAGAGAAAATCTTTTCATCATCTGATTTTCTCTGATGATGAAAAGTGAGATGCAAAGTTAAACAGAAACAGCTAAATCCAGTGAAATATCTATTGACAAAACTACAATAAAAGAACAGTTTGTATTTGCAACACCCCAGCCCTCCACACTTTCAGATAATATTTTAAGTTATTTCCTGAAAAAAGAGGAAAATAGGTTCCCAGTGCACAAAAGAACTTTGAACATCCTGCTGCTTTCATGAAAAGGTTGAGGAGTTTTGCCTCTATGGCCTAAAGCTCTTCAAAGATCAGCATTTGATGGTAATCCTAAAATCTTGGAATGTACTTGCAAAGTACTCTGAACACTCTCTTTTGGTTCCTTTGAATGCATAGCAGAAGTAGAATAATATAAATTACAGACAGGGCTTTAATTCTACCAGAGCAGTTTTTCCATCAAGGGCTGAAACTATCCCCAGTGGAAACAAATGCTCTACATATTTCCATTAGAGGAAATTACCACTAGAGATTCTTGACTTGTAGGGAAAGATTCTCTCTTTCAGTGTACTTTTTCAGCAACATTTACAATCATGATGAATTGGGCATGGACTATGTTTTATTGTCCTTTATCTTTTTCCTTATCTTATAATCACTGGGCTTTTTTTTCTGTTTATCTCTTGTGCTTTGATTGCATTGCCTCAATTTTGGCTGCTACTTCTCAAGTCTCTGTGATGACCCAGGAGTTCAAAGAGTGTCTTTTCAAATCTGTTTTAATTTTGGAAACATGATACCAACCAAATTGACTTTAGGCCAGTCACTGTCTTTAAGCTGCATCCACCTCACAGACTTATGTATAAATATTGGTTAATTTTTCACTTGGGACAAGTTAGATTAATACTCACTTTAGCTAAGTGTCAACATGGATGGAAGGTCTTCAAACTTTTACATTGTGGCCCCAAAGCTGTGCTGGTGTTTGGATATGGCAAGTTATCTGGATACCACAATTCAATCCAAACAGACAATTAGTTAATGTCCCCCTCGAACAGGGGTCAGCAACCTTAAACACTCAAAGAGCCATTTGGACGACCCGTTTCCCATAGAAAAGAAAACACCGGGAGCCACAAAACCCTTCCCGTGCCTGACTATTTCCTGAGCGGCCACAGAACTAGCATATCTAGTTGAATTAAACATTCTGTTTTCTTCTGAAACTTTATTTTACTTGGATTTAACCATGGTTGGCCTACCGGGGGTTGAAAAACTCAATAAATCACGTGCCGGCGGGTATCACACATTGGCAGTTGTGACGCATATTTTGAGTGACGGAGCCGCAGCAGAGGGATAAAAGAGCCACATGCGGCTCCAGAGCCGCAGGTTGCTGACCCCTGCCCTAGAAGCAAGTAACTAATTTTTTTTCATGATCTCCTTTTATATTTTAAACAACATATTAGGTAAAATACTAAAGCATGTTCCTTGATGCCTTTCTTTTCTCACGTGATACTATCTAAGAACAGATTCCAGATAAGATTTTTTAAAAAGTTCGCATGCTGACAAAAACACCCCAGACATTCTTAGCTTCTGAGATCAGGTGTTTTTGGGGTAGGATGGCTGTAGGTTCGTCTTAAACATTCTTGAGGTATTTCTTCCTTTGAATTATGTGATTTGAATCTGACTGATATGGTTATTTTTCATTAGCATTTTTCTGCATTAATGTATGGCGGTGTTGATTAGGTTAACTTTTAGGAACAGTGTTATTTTAAACTTCTTGGAAGGAGATCTGCTTTTTTCCATCAGCAAAAGGAAGATTTCTGGCTTGCAATCAATTGTTGCTTCATAATTAATAATTACTCCCCCTCTTTACCCAGGGTTCTCAGATAAAATATGGCTAGGAGGTGAACTTCTACCAAATGTTTTAAAAATCTATTCATTTTTAAATTCATTAATTTAGAGTGTATTAATGAAACTATTATCGCATGTGCAATATTTCTATTAGAATAATATTTTAATTTGCGATTAACAGCTAAAATGTCTCATAATTGCGGGTTTTAAAAGTGGTTAGTAAAACTAATGTAATTTAACAGATAGGAAACTGTGAAATTGTGAAGGGGTGTGTTGTTGTTTTAAAGGAGGAAAATAGATAAACATTTAGCTGGAGGTTCTTGATTGCCTGCAATTAAGGAGAGGATAAGAATAAGGTACATCATTGTAAGCAGCTTTTTAGGGGGAGAAAAATGAAATGCTAGCAGAGATTAAGTATGTAAGAAGAGATGCAGAAAAGGAAATGAGGGGAGTTAGCAGCATGGTCCAGAGATGTATTTTTCAGTTGGTACATAACAAGGATCTTTAAAAATACAGGTAGTCCTCGACTTACAACAGTTCATTTAGTGACCATTCAAAATTACGACACTGAAAAAAGTGACTTATGACTGTTTTTCACAGTTACAACCTTTGCAGCATCCCCATGATCATGTGATCAAAATTCAGATGCTTGGCAACTGATTCTTATTTATGACCGTTGCCATTTCCCAAGATCATGTGATCACCTTTTGCTAACTTCTGACCAGCAAAGTCAATGGGAAAGCCAGATTCATTTAACAACTTATCAACAGCAGTGATTCACTTAACAACTGAGGCAAGAAAGATCCTAAAATGGGGCAAAACTCACTTAACAACTGTCTCACTTAACAGAAATGTTGGGCTTAATTGTGGTCGTAAGTCAAGGACTACCTGTATCTTGATTAGATAGATAGATAGATAGATAGATAGATAGATAGATAGATAGATAGATAGATAGATAGATAACACACATTTGTTGAAATATAATATTAATATAAAGGTATTTCATGCAGATATTGCAGTTCTGCAAGAGAGTTTATCTTGGTATTCTGCGGTTTAACAAGACAATGTTGATCTAACAGTTTTCACAACAATCTTGTTTTGACTTTGATTTTTATTTTCATTTCATCTTTCTATCTTTTAACACATGCAAACTATATTTTTGTAATCTTTTAGGCAATAAATCCCAATTATATATTTTTGGACTTGAAACAAGACATTAGCTTTGTGCCTGATATTAAACAATATGATTCTTTATATTACTGAATCATTGCTTTTTAATATGTTTTATGTGTTATTTATTAAGAATAATGAGTATATAAACAACAGCACTGTTTTCCCCTTTGACAGAAGAGACAATCTTGCGCTATAATGATGCTATAGTACTTTATTGATTATACTTCAAAAATCATACCTCCACAATTACTGATTTGAACAATTTTTGTTTTCTTGTTTTATCTGCTTCTATCTATAATTCTATACATCTGGATTAATGGAAACTTTTATTACTGACTGCAGAAAAACTCTGGACTCTTGAGAGCATG
This sequence comes from Diadophis punctatus similis, assembly GCA_023053685.1. Lineage (NCBI taxonomy): Eukaryota > Metazoa > Chordata > Lepidosauria > Squamata > Dipsadidae > Diadophis > Diadophis punctatus. The sequence goes on from JALIGW010000010.1 coordinate 20,147,315, forward strand.
TAACAGTATCTAAAGTATTACTTTGCTTGCACTATCTTTACTTCTTTAATCCTGGTATCTTCATTCTTTAATCCTAGAAAAAGTGACAGAGATGACAAAATTAAAATCTGATTCTTAGTTATGAGAAACCTCACTGTGATAATTGGGATTGCCAGTTCTCTTTTTTAAAAATAAAAGTCATAAGCCATGTTCAAAGTGACATGAGTTATAAGGTGTCTGGTCGTACTGTTTATAAAGCAACAAAGCCTTGGAAACAGATACAGTTTTATACAATTTCAAAGATAGAGTTGTGTCATGGAAGTTATTTTCCTCTGAAGTAAACTAAATGACAGATAGAACTATTTTATAGCATTTCCTTTCATTGAATGTGGCATCATTCAAACAATAATAATGCCTGGAAATCAATTGAGTTGATAAATAGAAATGTTGAATGTTATATAAGTAACCGGTACAGGGTTTTGTTTTGTTTTTTGCTCAACCAGTTATAATATGGAGTCCAGAAAAGAGTGCTAACTACAGGTAGTCTTCACTTAATGCCCGGTCTCTTAGGGACCGTTCAAAATTATAACAGATCTCCCCAGAGCTACTTACGACAAAGCTCTGACGTCTGCAATACCAGCACTACCTTGAGTACTCATGTGATTGATTGTGTTTTGGGCATTTGACAAGCAGCTCAAATTTACAGCTTTTTGCAGGGTGCTGTACTCCTGTGACCATAATTTTCAGATTTTTTTGCTGATTAGTGGCATTTACTTTCAGTTTCCAGCAAAAAAAAAAAAACCATTGAAGAAAATGAGTTCATTTAACAACTACAGTGTTTTGCATACTGACCACCATTAAAAAAAAGTTGTAAAATTTGATGTGGTCCACTTAATGACTGCCACAATTTACAATTGTAATTCTGGGCTCAATTATGGTTGTAAATCAAGGAGTACCTGTATTGCATAAAATCACTGTATATATGTGTGTGTGTGTGTGTGTGTGTGTGTGTGTGTGTGTGTGTGTGTGTGTGTATATATATATATATATATATATATATATATATATATATATATATATATATATATATATATATATATATATATATAGTGTGTTGACTAAGAAGTAAAAGAGATATTTTGTGTGTGTGTGTGTGTACACATACAATTGAACATATAATTTATTTTCAGATGTATAACAAACATCTTGATGCTGCCATGGTCCTTAAAAATGTTATTCTCTAATAGGGAGAAATAGACTCACATGGCTACTCTTCTGGAAATTGCAATATTATAGTAAAGATTACTTACCACTTCTTCTTTCTTGGTGTTATCAGCTGGCCATGATTCAAGAGGTGTATCTGGGATAAGGGGAGGTAGTGGGTACATGGGCTGATTGGCATTCCCTGGTTGCTGAGGGTTCATTGATTGATTTGGATTTACGGGTTGCATTGGATGCTCGCCTGCTTGTGGTTGAAGTGAATGCTGGAAAGGCTGATAGTGTGCATTATGCCCATTTAGTGGAACAAGTGTGTTAAGGCCTGGTTGCTGCAAATGTGGGTTTTGATGAGGCTGTTGTGGCTGCATTTGATGGAGAGCTGGGTGTATTGCAGGGATCCCATGAAAGTGAGTTGGGTGCATCATTGGTCCTGCATTATGGTGCATCCACCCTCCCATGGGCTCATAGCCGTAACGTGGATACTGAAATGAGAGAAAAATTTAAGATGATTCATGTGCATAGAATGCCAACTACTACAAATCATACAGCTTCGTATTTTTCACAAAATACTGTTATTATACAAATATTTCTATAAATTGTATTCCTGCAGCATCAAGAAAGTTAATGATTTATTCAGCTATTTGAAGTATAGTGGCTGTAACAGCTATTATTATACAATATGAGTTGATTACATGTAATTTAACTATACCTACTAACTTCTCCTACAGCATCATTGTTATATGTTGCTTCACTACAGGTAGTCCTTACAACAGTTACAACGGCACTGAAAAAAGTGACATGATCCTTTTTCAAACTTATGACTGTTGTAGCGTATTCTTGGTCATGTGGTTGATAACTGACTCACATTTATGACGGTGGGCAGTGTTCCAGGGTCATGTGATTGCAACCATCTGACAAGCAAAGTCAATGCGGAAGCCAGATTCACTTAACAACTGTGTTACTTATTGAACAACCTCAGTGATTCACTTAACAAATGTGGAAAGAAAAGTCATAAAATGGGGCAAAACTTAATTAACAACATAAATTTTGGACTCAATTGTGGTCCAAATTGAGTGTGGTACATTGAGGACTACCTATATTTTCTGTTTCTGGACTATGAGCATTAGGTTGATTGCATCAGGAATACACATATGTGAACAAGGAACATGTGAAAATCAACTCCAGATTGAAGTACTTTACAATTTTGATCAGAGCTCTAATTATGCATAAGAAACCTTGAGTGCCCAAAACTAATCTGAGTAAAATCAGTTGGGCCACCTATTTTGTACTGTGTTGAAGACCATTTCTTATTTTTATCAGGAGAAAAGGGTGAAGTAGGCCTTATAACAACACCATATCAATTTTGTCAGTACTTCCTAATCTGCAGGGAAACAGTTGGCACTATTGTACAGTTACATTTCTGGCATATCAAAAGAATTTTGTTTGCAGTAATTTAAAGAAATTGTTTTAGACCTTTATGATAGAGATTATAAGAAATCTTTTTCACATGCAATGAATCAAAAATATATAAATATTTGGAATTCATGGCCTCGGGAATCACTTGAATTTTAGGACATATTAAACAAACAGAACAATGTGCAATTACGCATATCTGAGATCAACTGTATATCCCATCTCTGTCTCCATTATTGTCACTGTTATGAATTTATCAACAATTTCTCATAAGAGGCAAGATATCTGACATACCTGATGTCCAATTATGTTCTGATACCATTTCAAAGGTGTCATCACCTTAGAAGATACAAAAACAAGCATAATTTATGAAATCTAACAAGCCTGGCTTTCATACATCATACTCAATCAGTGTCATTTAGTAGTAAGGTTTTGGATAAGGAAGAAGAATCTAGGTTCAAGGCATTATTTTGCTATGGAAACTCACTGGTTGACCACTACTTGTTCTCATTATGAGTTAACTCACAGAGTTGTTACTATAGGAAAATATTGGAGAAAGGAATGCTATATGCACCATCAAGAAGTAAGGCTAGATATAAATATAATGTATAAATAATTTACAGTGGTATTTTATGATTTTGGCTTAAAATCCAGAATACAGAACCCAGACTGTATAAAATGTCCAATTGTTTTTAGACTAACAAGTTTTTATTAAGATGCATTCTTAATGCATCCAAGTATTACTTACAAATATTCCATGCTACCTTTCTATGTCTTTAATAATATTACGAGGGTGAGTCAAACAGTAATGCCATTTTCTTTAGGACAGGTATAATTACCAACACAGGAACATGTAGCATACATCAAAATGAAGCTGGTCCTCTGTGGATCACATCCCTACCATAGTCACCATTTCTCTCAATAGCAATGTTCTACCTTCGAATGAGAGCATGTATCCCTGTCTCGTAAAATTTTGTTGACACTTCTTTGAGCCACTTCTTCACTGCAGTTTTCACTTCCTCCTCACTGGAATAATGTTTGCCTCTCAAACCCTCTTTCATGGGGCCGAAGAGACCTGCATACATTGCTATAATCTAAAGTATTGTCCTCAAACACATTTTGTAATCGTCTGTGAATGTTCACAGGGGTTTCCCCCTCAGCAACAAGGAATTCAATCACTGCTCTTTGTTTTTGACGCAACTCTAAGGGGGCAGCCATTTTGAATTTTCCTTGCGAGTCTAAAAACCTGAAAAGTAAGAAACAAAATATTTCAGAACGTAAATGATATAATCATTTATAAGTGGGAAAAATTTCAGGTATTTTTATCAAAAACTTCACTTGAAATAAAGAAAATGTCATTACCTTTTGACTCACCCTTGTACATGCTACAGAATTAGAGCATACAGCATATTGCCAGTATTTTATATCTTCTAATAAATTATATTTCATTTAGGTAGTTAATCACATCGTTTTCAAGTAGGTAGTGGACTGCTTTTAATTAAAAGCCTATATTGTACGTGCCTAAGCATTGGTTAATTATTTTCCTTTTGTATAAAAATGACTAAAAAGCCACCATTGCATTGCTTGAACAAAGTCTATTTATCACATTTTATTTCCAGTTACAATAGCCTATGGATAAAGTGAGAGATTGTGGAAATGCTGGTAATGGAAGGAATGTTAGATATAAACAACTAAAAGATAGGAGGGGAATGCATTGGTAGCTTATTCATAAACAGCATTTAATCCAGGTGGCTAAAAACTTAGGGCGTTGGAGGACTATTCAGAATGTTATTAGACCAGGGGTGGCCAAACTATGGTTCTTTGAGGACCTGTGGACTTCAACTCCCAGAATTCCTGAGCCAGCCATATTGATATCTTCCTTTGATCCTGCTGTAAATCTTCCTTTGATCCTGCTCAGCTGATAGGTGTACACAAATTAAATTCAGGATAAAACAAGATGGAATGTTTTTCAGAATGTTTGGAGTGCGATGCTGAGTGAATAAAACTCAAAATGACTTCCTAACTCCCCCCCTCCTCCAAAAAAGAAGGGAAATAATTACATGCTACCTGTCACCTGACCCATAAAAAACTTGGCCTGTTCTCTATCTCTGAAAATCTACTTTCCTAATCTCTTCAACTAACTTCAGTGAGTGGAAACAGCATCTCCAAATGTGCCCTCTCCGAATCCCCTTGGCTTCAAACACTTTAAAAAAGCAGATTAGTGCAGTATGTCAGCCACAGTACATATGTAAATAAAATTATTTGGATTTCAGTGCTCCAAGGTTTTATTTGAAACTTGAGACAAAACTATGAAATGTACTGTGTTTTGTTTCAGGAGCACGCAATGCTCTGAAAGACTGTTTTAATTCTTAGGATACTTTGAACACAGAGTGTTTAGCATATGCTTCATGAAATTGTCCTTGTTTCCCAGCATAAACAGTAAAATTTTCAGCATATCTTGTACTTGATCATTTCAGCTGAAGGTAAGATTGTATAAATTCGCTGTACTCTTCCTTGCTAAAAGTTATCAAGTCAGTTGAAGACAAATATTAGACTTAGCTTTGGGTAATCCTGTGCTCTCTAATACTTTACTGTACATGTATGAATACAAGCGAAACACAAAATTTAAAATTTTTACCTCGTAACTGAAATTGATATAACCAGGATGTTGTGGTAGCTGGAAAAAAATGAGATATTTACAGTGTAAGAGAGAACCTATTCCAATTGTTAAGATGTCCAACAGTAAGTATATCTGGAACTTTAGTGGGCTGAAATTGAGATAGCTGCATTCTTCATTTTATGAAATAATAAGCCAAATCCTGTATTGCTTTAAGTGTATATATGTACATGTATATACTTTAAACTAGACAACCAAGAAAGGTGAAGTTACTATCTGAAATTATGGGTAAAAGAAAAACAATGTTCAATTTAAACTAAACTTTGGAGTTGGAGATGAAAACTCATAAGGAAAAAGAATTCAGAGTAGGAGTCTCTATTACAACAAGGAGCTATGAGGTGTGGGATTCTAGCAAAATTAATAATAATTTTTTGAAACATGAACAGCATAAGATGGCAGAAAGAAGTAGGACAAAATGTTCCTTTAAGAATATCTGAAAAGAAAAAGATATATATTATATTAGAAGAGAAAGAAGTTACCATACATATAACTGGAACTTTAGAGGTAGCATCAGGAAAACTGAAACCCAAATGTTGATAAAAGCATGCCAAAAACAGTTTTTTAATTATTTTTCCCCCAGATCTGTTTAACTAATACCTGCTTTTGAGTTAAGAAGCAAAATGATGAAAGGTAATAGAGAAAGGCAGAGATATTCAACTCATATTTTGACTTACCATATTTTTTGGAGTATAAGACGCACCTTTTTCCTCCCTAAAAGAGGCTGAAAATTTGTGTGCATCTTATATTCCGAACGTAGCTTTTTCGAAGCTTTTCCCCCCCAGCCCTAACAAGGTGCTGACGATCTTCCAGGCTTCCTACTCCATCTGAATAAGTTTTTTTCCAGCCCTAAGTCTTTGCAGGCTTGTTTTCATTCCTACTCCCTCTGAAAAAGGTCTTTTCATCCCTAATGAGGTGCTAATGATCTTCCCAGCTTGCAGCATTTTTTAATTCCTACTCCCTCCGAAGTAGTTTTTTCCAGCCCTAAGTCTTTGCAAGCTTGTTTTCATTCCTACTCCCTTCGAAGAATATTTTTTTCAGCCCTAACCAGGGGATAAAATAATGTGCTGAAGCTGAACAGACTAAGGACGCTAGCCAGATGAATACCTGGTAGGTAGATTTTTCCCCCTATTTTTCTCTCCCAAAACTAAGGTGCGTCTTATACTCCGGTGCGTCTTATACTCCGAAAAATACGATAGTTTTTTTTATGCATGGTAAATAGCCGGGTTAAATCTTCTTTATAAAAGAAAAATGCAGTCTCCTAGCCAGATCACAAGAAAGCTATTAGAAAGAAGATCAGAAAGGCTCCACTCTTATGTACACTGGGATGTATTGGTCCCAAATGGGAATAATTCATCTCACTAAATCTTGATAAAGAGAGCTCTTTGAGAAACTTGCTTGTAAAAGCATCACTTTTGGTTTTAGGCAGTTTAGGCAAGGAGGCTGATATGAAGGGTATATATTCCACCAAGAAACTGTGAAGAACAAGATGAAGCGGCAAAATAAAAGCCTGAAATTAATATAAACATGATTAAAGAATGTCTGTTTACTTTGGACAAGTTTAAACCAGATGAATTAAATTTCCAGGGTAATGAAATAACTTGCTGTTGATACGGCTGAGCCTTTATGTATTTATCTTTAACAAATCCTACGGAACAGATAGAGTGGGAGGTGATTGCAGGGGACGAATAGCATTAAGGGTGGAAAAAGGAGTTTCCATTTTGGTTCAGTATAGTTATCAACAGAATGGTTGATTTATAATCCCCTTGAAAACAATAAGTTTCAACAATGTAAGGATTTATCAAGAGAAAGTTTTTGAGACCAACCTTACCTCGCCTTTTGACTGGGTAACATTTTTAGTAGATTGAGGGAATACCAAGCAAGTATTTTAGTAAATTGAGGAAATACCATTCATGCTGTATTTCATAAAGTATTTGAAAAAAGTATCATGTACATACAGGTAGTCTTTAGTGAAGTTACAACAGCACTGGAAAAAGTGTCTTATGATCGTGTTTCACACTTATGACCATTGCAGCATTCAGACACTTGTCAACTGATTCATATTTGTGACAGTTGCAATGTCCTGGGGTCATGACCTTTTGACAAGCAAAATCAATGGGGAAGCCAAATTCACTTAGCAACCATGTTACTAATTTAACAACAGAAGTTATTCACTTAACTGTAAAGAAAGGTCATACTATATTATTCACTTAACAACTGTCTTGCTTAGCAAGAGAAATTTTGGGCTTAATTGTGGTTGTAGTCGAGGAGTACCTGTATATAGCTTGTTTGAAGAAGCTGTATAATAGTACTTAGGGTGCCCATCAATGGTTCTTCATTGGATGGAGAGAAATATCAACTTGTGCGCCAAAGGTCAAATGGGTAGACTTTAAAGATGATATGATGAATGATTTGTATGAAAGAACATCACATGAAAGTGGACAAACTATCATTATCTTACAAGACAAAACTAAATTTCAAAATGATCTTAATAAATTAAACAAATGGAAAAATGAGTAAATTTAACACAGGCTACCATGTTTCCCCGAAAATAAGACCCTGTCTTATATTTTTTTGAACCCTGAAATAAGCGCTTGGCCTTATTGCCATGCACTCAAAAGCCCGATTGGGCTTATTATCAGGGGATGTCTTATTTTGGGGAAAACAGGGTAATTCAGAAAAATATTAAAATATATAGAATAGGATGGGACTACTTGTCTTGATAACTATATTCATGAAAATGATGTTGGAATAATGGTTGATTACAAGCTAAATAGTGTGATGAGCAAGAAAAATATCAAATGTGATTTTTACCCACATTTTGGTCAGATCTTACCTCCGTATTGGGTCTAATTGTAGATGTTGCACATTAAAAGGATTCAGACAAAAAAAAGGTTTAAAGAAGAGCAGCAAGAGGGGTTTAAAAACCAAACCTTTAAAACAGAGTGAAGGAACTAGAATTTCATGAAAAGAGAAAACTGATAGTGCTTATAATTCTTTTCAAATATTTGAAAGGATGGCACGATGAAAAATTATTAAGACCTGTTATTTGTCATTCCAATATGCAAGACACAGAATAATAGGATTAAGTTACTAGAAGACAAATTCTAATTGAATGTTGGGAAAAAAATCCTAAAAGTAGGAGAAATTTTACAATGGAATCAGTTCCTCAGAGGTGATGGGCTCACATTCACTGGTGATGTTCAAGTGGAGATTGAACAGTGTCTGCTTGGTGTGTTTTCATTGGCTTCTGCGCTGAAGAGCAGGTTGGCCTTTCCAACTAAGTGATTGTAAAGAAATAATTTCCATGGATTTCCCCTTTATAAAATTCAATGCCCTAGTAAGAATGTTTGGATTAAAAAAAACCTATTTCTGAAAGTTAAAATGGAAACAATTTGTTGAAACCACAGTCGGTATAGAAGCAAGGTATAAATCCCAAAATATATGGATATAAAGCAAAGTGTATAAAGGAAGAAATATACAGATATTACTGTAGGTTGATATCAGTACTTATACTCCTCCTTAGCACAGTCTTCTCAGCAGAACTCCACCGTTGATTCATTTTATCCTTTACATGCAAGTATATATACTCCCCTTTTCTTCCTGAGCTTTCCAAAGACCAACATTTCTTTTTGAGATACAGTCCTAGTCTTTCTTCTATCTGTACCCGTTCTCTTGGTTTATCCCAATTTCCATCTCCCAAACTTCTGTTCATTTTAGATACTCCAGATCTTTCTGGTTTACTCTTCTGCCATTTCCAACCTTATCCCCTTTATCAACTAATAGTATTGTGACCAGTCAAGGTTTTTTTTGTTGGGGGTGGGGATCAGTGAATAGTGAAGCACTGATTTCCAGATGCTATCTTTATTAGCCTAGAATAGGCTAAAATTATCTAGGGACTAAAGATGGCAGGCAACTAAGAGCTACTGATTCAAACAGTACTGAAGCTCCTGTTTGAAACAGTTCTGGCCAGCTTAAAAAAGAGCCTATATAAAATACTGATATTTGTAAATTTAGGATGTGCAGGAAATGTGAGGGGCACCATGTTTTCTATTCCCAAATTTGGTAAAAGAAGTTAAACCTGAGTATTCATTGTAGTTATTTCATACATTTTCACTTATCATGAATGGTTAATTCAATACTTTGAGATTACACTACTTAATAAGACTTACTGGGATTGCAAATGCAGTACTTAAGAGGCACATAATCAAAGTCCAGCTCTCCATCTTTCTCATGAAAAATCCTACAGCATAAAAAGAAATATTTTTGTCTTATGATAGCATGAAGCCTAAAATATATATTTTTATATTTGCTTGATGTACTGTTAAAACTATTAACTTTTAAGGGTAAAGGAGAATATTGTATCTCTGTAGAATAACAATGGCTGTAGTTATAACACAAGAAAAACATCCCCTTTCTATTGAAACTAATGAACCTTCAAGTGCTTAGTTTATTAGTTTCACGGAAAAAGGCAATTATAGTGGATGTTTCCTGAAGTTGTATCTTGGCATGAATACACAGTATGCTTCCTTAGTTTTAAGACAAAACCAACACATTCTCAGATCATTTTATATACTGAAGATTATTTCTAATATATTTCACATCCTGAAAATTCAAAAGATTTTTCCTGAATTCAATTCTGTTTCTATTTCTGACAAAATTTGCTTAGGACATACAAACAAATCCATCATTTTGTCACTACTAACTTTAAAGTGCTTGTGTTGAATAAACTGAAGATTTCCATGACATCCAATAAGGGATGCTTGCCTTTGAACTTGCCTGTGGAATATCTTTATACAGGTTCTATAGTTAAAGCATTAAATGTAAATTATCTCTAGTTTTTTGTGAATTCATGAACCCACAAAATATGTTGTATACCCTGTTTCCCCCAAAATAAGACATCCCCTGATAATAAGTCCAATCGGGCTTTTGAGTGCATGGCAATAAGGCCAAGCGCTTATTTCAGGGTTCAAAAAAATATAAGGCAGGGTCTTGTTTTCGTGGAAACACAGGTATAAATTTCACATTAGATAACTTGTTGATAATGCTACTGTAAACTAAAGGCTGCTTGATCGTTGAAAGGAATAAGGAAAATATGTGAAACAAAGTAGCACTTAATTAAATGTTAAGGATGAATAAAGAAATGTCAATAACTCAAAAGCAAATTTTGAGTACTCCCACAATATGAATTTAAGTATTATTGAAATTCAGAAATGTATCTTGTTTCAGAAGCTCAAAGCTTTTATTAGATTCTTTATTTTAAACATAAAATAAGCAATACTGAGAAATATGTTTAAATATAAAAGTACTAGTTGATTCATTTTTTCCATTTTAGAAGAAAAACTACTTATATGTCAGTTGTATGTCTATGTATATATGTCTTGATTTGACTCCAGTTTTATTCTGTCAATAATGAAAATGAACAATAACTTGAAAAAATGAATAAGCTTACCTTTGATAATTCTGTTGGATGGTTTGCTTCAGAAGCCTTGGTAGTTCAAGGATTTTTTTCTTTCTTTGGCTCATATTTAAACAGTTTTTTCATAGAGAACAACCAATCAGCCTTCACATTTAAATATCAGTTGTATCATATATTTTGAGACATCAAAACACACATGGAAGTGAGTATTATGGTTAAAGTATGCAGTCTTTCATTATGCATGCATAGATTAAGACATATTATTTTGTTTCTTCAAATTACCTGGGTTGGCTGGGGTGATGGTTGATTTAATCCTTGCTTTCATTAATGGTTTTTCCAAATTGTCTTATTTTTATAATAAAAATAAAAATTAAGTATATTATTACTTTATTTCTACTAATAAAAATAAATTTTCCTTCAAGTAGAACTTGATTTCCTGGAGACTGCATGGACATATCCATGTCATTTTCATGGCAATATTACAGAAGTATTTCTTTGCTTTTTCCAAAATAGGTGGTCTCCTGTCCAGAACCAACCTGACCATAACTAGCTTCCGAGTCAAGACTAATACTATCTCTGTAAAAAAATTATTTTGTAACTGTTGTGCAAAATTATCTAAAAGAAATCAAACAATATTCCTTGAAATTAACTCTTCTTCTGCATTTTTTTTTACACAACACTTATTATTATGGACATTTAGTGTTTATACACAAATACACACGTATACATATATACATGTTTCAGATCAGCACAATGGGATCATTGTTTTATAAATTAACTCGAGAGGTCCATCTTACATGTAACGGGGGGGGGGGGAAACCAATTCCAGCTCAGTCTTGAATTATTCATAACCCTGAATTCATTTATAGAGTCCAACATATGTCTGCTTGCTTTCCTAAGCCTATCGTTTACTTTCTCCTTTTAAAATTTTTTTTAACATCTATTAGTCCCATATCTCCAATCTATAATGCACACATGTGTACTTTTATACATGCATATATATATATATTAAATAATTGATACTGAATTTTATAAATTAAGTATATTCAATGAAATTTAGTTTTTCTGTCAAACCATACTTGTACTTTTTGTATAAATAAATAAGATTTCCATTTGAGGGTGGGGATTATGCAAAAGAATACTAAAAATGGAGCAAAATTGTTAAACTCTTACAATTATTTGGGATAAAAATAACAATATAGATAACTTAGAAATCAGATTGCATAAAATTTTAGTTCATTAGTCTCAAATGGGATTTAAAGTTTAGATTTATCCAAATAAAGTTTGGATTTATTTAGAAGTATTAATTTTCATATTTGATTTTTTTTTTTGCAGTTTTGCTTATTTTTTCAACTGAATGCATCACCTTCATGTAGTACCAACATTTGGTGCTTTTGTGATTTCTTTATGGTTATACAGCATGCACTGTGCCCTAATCTATATCAATTTCGCAGACATTGGCTCCTCTCATCAAAGTAAATTTCTTACCTCAGAGATTCTAAAGCAAGGGTAGGCAAACTACAGCTCTTTGAGGACCTGTGGACTTCAACTCCCAGAATTCCTGAGCCAGCCATGCATGCAGCCATGCATGCATGGCTGGCTCAGGAATTCTAGGAATTGAAATCCACAGGTCCTCAAAGAGCTGTAGTTTGCCCACCCTTGCTCTAAGTCTAAAGCATATTACGTCCAATCAAAAAGGTTTCTGAAGACTTCTGTTAAAAAAAAATGACCCTATCTGTCTGGTAGTTTACAAAACCATTTCTAAAGTTCTGGAGTACTACTTATTCACAATAAGAAGCAAAGATTTGAAATGGAGACAGTTTGGGACAAAATCATTTTAAGAGTACAGCATAAAATCATTGGGGAGGTAAAGTTAATTCCCCATCCCTCCCCAAAGAAATACCCCAAAGATTTGCTGATCTTACTTGACAAAAATCAGTGTTCATGACTTCACTATCACAAAAGCACAAGTAAAACTGGGTTTCACATGAGAATGACAAGACATTGCTCACTAAGACATATACTAACTTTTCATCTAAATTTGCTAAAAATCACCTGGCTGATTCTGGTATTGGTGTTAAGTCTGATAGAAATCAAACACTACTTTCAACATGAATTTTATAACAAGCAGGGAGGTTATAGTGTTACCTTTTGGAATGGATTGCTTTCTCAGACTTTGATAAAGCATTAGTTTGGCTTTGCATTGGAACTGGCTGTCTGCTGGCTGAAACTCAGTGCAAGTGAATGAAGTTATTTCAAACATACAAGCAAATCTACAAATGACTGACAAACAATACATGAATATTTTGGAACAGCTAGGTGGAAATATTGTAACTGGGCCTGAAGAAAGTCTGAAGAAACCATTCATGCTGGAATACCTTTACTGTAAGTTAATTCTCATGCAGGAATAGGCCCAAATAATATCACAAATTATAGAAATATTTGGGGCATCACTCCACTAAAGATGGTGCAACCAATTGACACCATCTAAATCTAAAGGTGGCAATTGTGTGTTTTTCATCATGCCACATTCCAGATTGGATGATTGCTTATGAAATAAATTAACAAGCACAAAATATTGGGGGGGTTTCTTCACTCTGACTTCCTATGTCAGTTTTGGCGAACCTTTTCGGCACCGAGTACCGAAACAGGAGCGCACACTTGTGCGTGCTAGAAACTGGAAGAGCAGCCATCCGGTGCACATGCGTACGCTGGGCAGCTACTCTTCCGGTTTCCGGCATGCGCAATGGCCACCTGGTCTTCCGGTTTCTGGCACGCATGCGTGTACGAAGACCAGCTGGTCGGTGTGCATGTGCGCACCGGGAAGATGATCTTCCAGTTTCCGGTGCTCCCACGCATTTGAAGACCAGTTGGTCGGCGCACCAGAATCCGGAAGAGCAACAGGCGACAGCTCACATGCCCGGAGAGATGGCTCTGTGTGCCACTTCCGGCACGTGTGCCATAGGTTCGCCATCTCAGTCCTATGTCAATCAGTGACCCACAGGGAACTCTTTGGAGGCAAATGTAAAAATGGCTTCAGAAAATCTGAAAGGGTGTGCTTCACAGAATGTGCGTCTTATTTGAGATTGATAATATGCACACTACAAAGTGTGTACATGTAGATATATACATATATGTATATACACACACACACGTAGGATACATATAGTTGTCTTAAAAGTTTCTGGCCAATGTAAATCATATAGATGTGTTTGCCTAATTACAATAAAATAAAGAATGCACATTTGATTCTTTTGTGCAGGCATAGTGTTTAGTTCTATGTTGGCTTTATTTTCAATTTTTAAACAACCTTAGTCATCTGTTCAATTTATAATTTTAGGTTGAAAGAATTTTGTAATTAGATGTCAGGAAAGCTTCCTTGACTAAACAAATATGATGTAAATAAATAGCATTTAGGGTGAGAGGTGACTATTTACAGTAAAAACAAAAAAAAATGTCTAAATTAATTGATTGCATATAATTAGATTTTAAAAAAGTAATCCTAAATGCTAAGAAAACCTGTACTAGATAATTATTTTGGGGCATATACTCTGGTTCTTCAAGATAATAAAATAATTTGTGACATTGGACAGAGAGGTCTGATGCTGTTCCTGGGATCTGTTGGAGGTACTCTCCCAACTTCTGAGTTACAGACCCAGGTGCTCCTACCACCACTGGGACAAATTTGGCCTTTACTTTTTACATCCTCTCTAGTTACTCCTTCAGACCCTGGGGCTTTTTTATTTTTATTTATTTGTCACATATGTATTGGTAATATACATAGATATAACATTGTTTATATACAGTACATAAGATGGGTAATTATAAGAGGAAACATTAGGACAGGGACGGTAGGCACGCTGGTGCACTTATGACCTTACTGACCTCTACATCTATATCTATATAGGTAATCTTTGACTTACCACCACAATTGAACCCAAAATTTCTGTTGCTAAGCAAGACAGTTGTTAAGTGAATTTAGACATCATGAAAAAACATAATAAAAATGGCATGAAAATTACCATAGCCTAAGTAACATTTCTAAACATGAAATTTTGATTAAAATGTTTATGAACAGCAAAATAATCCAGTCTGATGGAAGTTAATGATTACTTATTAACAAAACCCATTCATTTCTGTTGAAGCTTAGAGGATTATTAAAAATCTACTATTTAAATTCCTTTTAAGAAATTAAAAATAGCTTCATTGTAATGAATTAAATTTTCTCCTCCCTAGTAACAGATTATCAAATGTTACTGTATATCAGAATTTATAACATAACAAAATTGTAAAAAGAAGTAATAGAAATTTTAAAAGTGCAGTTGCATGTCATAATATTTTAGAATGATGTTATAATTTCTTAGAAGTGAAAAAAAAATCAAATTTAGTATTAAGTCTATATGAATTTCTTCATCTGTTCATCTCTATTTCAGCTTGTAGATGAAAGCTGAGAAATTACATTCCCCATTTACTTTTTGTTATTCCTTTCTCATCACAAGAAAAAAATTAGAAGGAAAATGAAACTAAATACACATCCTGTATTTGAAATCTTATACAATACCTTTGAATAGAACAAAGATAATTATGTAATGGTTAAAAATAACACAAGATGTGATCATGCATCTGCAGCACGATGATATGGATACATCTTTTTATTTAGTAAAAATAAAATATACCACATATATAATTGAAAGGCAATAAAAATGGACCAATGGAAATAACCAGGGAGCAAAAACTGAGGATTGGGAATGAATCCACAAATTCAGGAATGGAAAGGAAGGAAATAATAAAAAACACAAATGCTTGGGAGAAGTAATAGTTTTGAGGAGAGACAGATAAGGGGCAGTTGTATGTCTTGAAACTAAATGCAAATGTTGTTAATCAAACAAGTCCTTGACCTCAACCATTCGTTTATTCCAATCGCACTGAAAAAAGTGAGTTATGACCATTTTCAGTCATAAGTCATGTTGCAGCTGGGGAAAGCCAGATTTGCTGAAAGACCACAAGATTTACTCCAATGACTCGTTTAACAACTGTGGCAAAAAGGTCGTAAAATGGGGCAAAACTCACTTATTAAGTTAGTAACACAGTTAAGTGAATCTGGCTTCCTCGTTAAGTGAATCTGACTTCCTCTCGCTTGTTTGAGAGTTTAAAAAGTTGATCACATGACCCTAGGACACTGCAACCATCATAAATGCATGTCAGTTGCCAAGCATATGAATTTTGATCAGGTGACCATGAGGTTGTAATTTGAGGACTACCTGCATTAGTGAAGTTAAGTATGCTGATCTTCCTCTGAAAATATCTGAAACTTAAAGATATAAAAACTTAGTTTGCTTCTACCTGTAACTCATTCTTATATCATGTGTTAATCAAAATTTATATGACATTTCTACAAATGTATCATCACGGTTAATAACTTCTGAAGCTAGCTCTCCCATTAACATATTACTTGCTTTTTCCTTTTATATTTTTGTTGGTGGGTATATCTGTCTGTTTGATTTTGGAAGCCACACAAACTATTTAACCATTGCTATAAGCCATGGTGGCGCAGTGTTAGAATGCAGTATTGCAGGCTAGTTCTGCCGACTGCCAGGAGTTTGATCCTGACTGGCTCAAGATTGACTCAGCCTTCCATGGTCTGTAAAATGAGGACCCAGATTGTTGGGGGCAATATGCTGACATTTGTAAACTGCTCAAGAGAGAGGTGTATAGCACTATGGAGCAGTATATAAGTGTAAGTGCTATTGCTATGTCTTGTCTAACAATAAAGTCATAAGCTATTGATCCTTTCTGGAAAATAATCATATTGTATTAGGACCTAATGTCTACTTTTCTTCCCTTTTTTTGTGAAAAATTAAGTCAGTGTGGGGATAAAGGGAATGGTTTAATTAATTTAATTTTAATTTAATTAAAAGTTCTTATAGGCCGCCCAATCCCGTAGGACTCAGGGCAGTGTACACCAGGGATAAGAATAATGCAAATGTATAAAAAACAATTTAAAACATTACATAATTGTAAAAAAAAGAAACCATTCAATCCGATCTTCTTCACCCCGCCTGCCGGAAGAGTCATGTCTTTATGGCTTTGCGGAAGGCCAGTAAAGTGAGGATAATCCAGATCTCCGGTGGGAGTTAGTTCCAGAGAGATGGGGCTCCCACAGAGAAGGCCCTCCCCCGCGGTCCCACCAATCGGCATTGTTTGGCTGATGGGACCTGGAGGAGACCAACTCTGTTGGACCTAACTGGTCGTAGGGAGGTATGTGGTAGGATGCGATCCCGGAGGTAACCTGGCCCTGAGCCATGTACGGCTTTAAAGGTCAAAACCAACATCTTAAATTGCATCCAGAGACTAATGAGCAACCAATGCAGCTGGCGGAGAATAGGTGTTACGTGGGTGTATCTCGGAACACCCACCACAGCTCGCGCAGCTGCATTTTGCACCAATTGCAGTCTCCGGATACTCTTTAAGGGTAGCCCCATGTAGAGCATGTTACAGTAGTCCAGCCGTGAGGTGACAAGGGCATGAGTGACTGTGAGTAAAGTCTCCCTCTCCAAGTAGGGTTGCAATTTGTGCACGACGAACCTGTGCAAAGGTCCCCCTAGCCACAGCTGAAAGATGTTGCTCCAATTTTAGCTGTGGATCTAGGAGAACACCCAAATTGTCACCCTATGTCTAGGGTCACCCTATGACAACCATTCTTGACAAATGTATCTTTTCTTTTATGTACACTGAGAGCATACGCACCAAAGACAAATTCCTTGTGTGTCCAATCACACTTGGCCAATAAAGAATTCTATTCTATTCTAAAAAAAAAAATTGTGAACCCGTTCTGAGGGAGTCAGTTTTTCTAACCCAAGAACCAAGGAGGGGAAGTCGACATAATCCCTAGGAGGCAATATCCATAGCCACTCAGTCTTGTTGGGATTGAGCTTGAGCCTATTCATTCCCATCCAGACCCTAACATCGTCCAGGCAATGGCACATTACATCGACTGCTTCCCTGAACTGAGACGGGGTGGAGATATACAACTGGGTATCGTCAGTATATTGCTGATACCTCACCCCGTGTCATCGGATGATCTCACCCAGCGGTTTCCTGTAACTGCTAAACAGGATAGGCGAGAGGACCGAGCCCTGAGGCACCCCGCAAATCAGGGGCGTAGGGGACGACCTCTGCCCTCCTGTCAACACCGACTGCGTCCTATCGGAGAGGTAGGAGGAGAACCACCGTAAGATGGTGCCTCCCACTTCCAACTCGCCGAGTCAGCGCAGAAGGATACCATGGTCAATGGTATCGAAAGCCGCTGAGAGGTCAAGTAACACCAGGATGGAGGAATGACCTCCATCCCGGGATCGCCAGAGATCATCCATCAGGGTGACCAAAACAGTTTCCGTGCTGTAGCCGCGCCTGAAACCCGGTTCCAAGAGACATCATGTCATTGAAGCAAATGATGAATCAAACAGCATAATATTTAGAACTCTAATGATTAGTGGAGAAATCCAATCTCAGACTTCTTTGTTTTCTCCCTTTAATAAATTCCTTGTCCCTAATCCAATGCAAATCAAATGCTTCTGTGTATACCTGAAGACAATAGGATTCATCTTTTTTCCAAAGTTTAAATCTGAACAAAGATTTGTTTGGTCTTTATATATGTAGTATGCAGGTATGTCTTTGAACATCACAGTTCCTATTAGTTATCATGGGAGTTCAAAGACACATATGTAGTTAAAGCTAAAAAGGCAGTAACAGATTTAAGTGGGTAAAGCCAAGGTAGAATGGGAGCATATAGAAGAATAGGTAGATCAGAACTATTGGGAATACAGGTAGTTCTTGACTTACAACCATTCATTCATTCATAACCCTATTCAAAGTTACAATGGCATTGAAAAAAGTTACTTATGACCATTTTTCACACTTACAATCATTGCAGCATCCCCATGGTTATGTAATCAAAATTCAGATGCTTGGCAGCTGGTTCACATGTATGATAGTTGCAGTGTCCTAGGGTCAAGTGATTCCCCTTTGTGGCTTTCTGACAAGTAAAGTCAATGGGGAAGCCAGATTCACTTAATGACCCATGTTACTAATTTAACAACTGCAGTGATTCGCTTAACAACTGTGGCAAGGAAGGTTGTAAAATGGGGCCAAACTCATTTAACAACTGTCTTGCTTGGCAACAGAAATTTTGGGCTCAATTGTAGTCATAAGTCAAGGACTACCTGTACCATCTTTTACATGACCTGCTTTAGATTAAAAAAAACACGTCCATAATAAATTCTTCCTTTTTTGATAGACAGTGACAAGTCTCTGAGAGCATGGCTGGGTTAGCCTGGCTGACCAGTCTTTCTGGATTTGTATATACTTTTGTTTTTGAGAATACTATTATAATATCCCCCCACCTCAAAAAGCACCTAAGTCATAGGGATACAGAATACTATGGCAACCAAAATTCATAGCATTTTCTCTCTTGTCTCATCTTGCACTGCATTATTTTATTTTATTAATTTATGGTTGAAGACTGAATAAAAATAGAAATGCAATGCTGTGCATAGTACAAAACATCTCAGATTTTTTAGATTGCTAGTGGTAGTGATTTTGCTACACTGTGACCAGGCCCAGTACCTCTTGACCACAGTGGTAATCAAGCAGATCCTCACTACATCCCTTGAGATTTTGGGTGAGGTGTCTGCAGGTAAAAATATCTGTAGCAGTCCAATCATGCAGTATGAAAAAGTGAGAATATAAGTGAGGCATATTAAATATAGTAGATGTGTCAGTGGAATAAAATTTCCTGGGGCCAAGCATAAAATAATGTTCAGAATAATCTTGCTCACTCTTTAATATATAAGGCTTCATGGCATTCTCTCAAGTTCAAAGGACTATTTGAACAGTAGCCATTGGAGCATCTGAAGTACAGGCTGAATTTACAAAATGATGAGGCAATCGTAATGCACAATATGTTCTCCAAAATCTAATGTTAATTGGTAAATCTCTTATTTACCTCATTTACAAAATAGAAATATATCTGAACAATTGTTTTTGTTTCAACCATCTGATTTCTATTATTTTGTGAAGCCATTTTCCCCCCAAACCATTTTATTCTTTATGTACAAGACCTAACTGTGAAGAAAGAAATTAAATTCCTGATAGATAAACTATAATTGTTTGATATAGTGTAAAAAAATTTTATGCAAAAGAATTTTTCCTGTTTATTCCATTCTATGCTCTTGGTAGAAATATAAAGAGAAAAGCGTAGATTGCAAAAGTATGAGTGGTTGCATCCAATTTGACTTTGATTTAGACAACATTTTACCATAGCTCTCCACGCACTAATAACTAGCATGAATTCTCCATAGATTTCTACCCAAAATTTTCCTACCTTAGTTTAATAAGACTAATTACTGAACCTAATTTATCGATATTTAATATTGTGATACAGACGCAGGAAATGGTAGCGAGTAGTTTGATAGTTTTGTTCTAAATGTACTGTAGCAATCTGTGCAGTAATATCTTCTTTGATAGGGTCAGAAAAATTATAGAAAACTTAAAAAACAAAGAACTGGCTGTCTTAGACAAGACCAGGAACATCAGATGTCTTTACCATTCTTGAAGAGATTTTACCAGATGTGTGCAGCATTCTTTGGAGTGCTCCTAATAAGGAAAGCTTGTACAGTTACAGAGCAGTTCTGCATTTTTATAACCATGTGGAAAAAGATTTTATTTGAAAGGAGGGGAGAGATAACCACTCCTTGTATTACTTCAAAAGAATATCTTTGGAATAAGCAGCATTTACAAGCTAACTCTCCTTTTTTCCTCACATTTGGAAATATTAAACTGGAAATCCAGTTTAAAAATTAATTTCCATCTCTTTTTAACTGTTCCAATCGATGGAGCAACTAAAGTGATTGTTGGAGTTATAGTTTCATCATTTCTAAGTTTCTGATGTACAAGGCTGCAGGAATATTTGTGTGAGTCATAGCGGATTATTCTTCAATGTTAACTTTGTCAAGCTATTGAAGAACTTTGGTGGAAAAATTCAGATTTGGTTAATGGGTAAGAAAGTACTTTTTTCCAAAGCTTTGATTGTGTTGTTTTATGATTATACTTGAGATTGGTTTTTTTATACTTGAGATTGATTTTTTTATTTTGCTTTTAATTTTATAAAAGTACTATATCCAAATAATATTGTTCTATCTGCAATATTTTTCTTGCTTGGTAAGAGAAACAGTTCTACCTACCACTTAGGCAAAGAAGTCAACAAACAGCATATTTTCAAAGATCTTTATTTTTGTCTGCTTTCATGATCTTACACTGCTAACACTCCAGTGAGGGGCAAAAAGTCCTTCAGTCAGCAGTAGTATTGTGTAATTAAAGTCAATTATATGACTAGACTAGACTGGTTTAGTTGAAAGTACTGAAATGTCTGATAAATTTTTGTCATCTTTATAACAGAATCTGTAGACTCTATTATTCTAGTTACTGGTAACTGCCAGGTGGGGCATGTTAGATGTTTAATTATGTTTAACTGCAAGCAGTGTAGCTCAGTCTATGTAGAGTCTTCCTTCACATTTTGTAAAGCATTCTAACAAAAAATATATATCAATCAGCACTAGTTACCAGCTCTGACCTCTGCATTTCTAGTAACCTTAGAAACTTTTCATAAAAGCATACTCACCAGTTTTCTCTGTGTTTAAGTGTTTCAGTTTCATGTTGCCAAAAAATAGAACACTTCCATAGTGTAACATAAAATACCTTTGGCATTTGTATGTAAAGGCCCAAATTGTACTTGAGAATGTGTGCTCCATAAAGCTGTAGAGCTTTTGGTGCTGGATAGGATATCTTCCAACTTTGCCCAGATATTGGATAATTATTAATCTAGGATTATCATACCTTGAAAAAAATGTAAATATGAAAATTTAGTTCAGGCTGATCATATGATGTATTAATCATATGATCAGCCTGAACTAAATTTTCATATTTACATTTTTTTCAAGGTATGATAATCCTAGATTAATACTTATCTTCTGACTTAAAATCTTGGGAGTATCTTGTAACGCTAGGAATTGTTTCTGTTTTTCGTAACCCTTGGAAATCTTATGGGCTTTTTTCCTTCTCTTTGTCCAAGATTGTTTAGTACTGTTTAGAACAAAGTCTGAAAAATAAAGGAAAACACTTAAATTATTTGATTTTTGGAAATATGGTCTATATGCTAATTGGTTTCTAGAAGATTTCAGTTCTGTCTTGGGAAAGAAACAAAAGATGATACCCCAGATTAATATCTTCAGTTTGTTTAATCATTTAATAAAATGCACTGAAACTTGATTATTTTAGCCAAGATTAAAGTAGCCAAATCTTACACATCCCAAATGCAGTTCAGCAGAAATGTATTACATATAGGATTTTCTCTAACTCTTGACAGATGATAAAGTCTGTGTTCATTGTCTGTCTTTTATATTAAACTGTATATATTAACCTGGAATGTAGAAGACATAATGACATAATACAGATCCAGCATATTGTGATTTATATATGATGTTATTTTTTAGCTGAGTTAGCTAAGTGAAATAGTTGCATGATACATGTTAATTAGCATTACATTGTAATTTTCACCTATTGTTATTAAATTCCATTAACAATAATATGTTTATTACTGTAGAATTTGTAAATATAATAGACATCAAAATAAAATCTTTGCAAAAACAGAAGTAGTTATAAAATGAATGCCTAAGGAATATTCACCCACTATAAATCAAATGAATGTTTTATCCATGATCCAACATCTTCATCAATGATTTGGACGAGGGGATAGATGGGGAACTCATCAAATTGGCAGATGACACCAAGCTAGCAGGAATAGACAACACTCCGGAAGATAGGCTTAAGATACAGAAGGATCTTGACAGACTTGAACATTGGGCGCTATCTAACAAAATGAAATTCAATGGTGAAAAAAGTAATGTTCTACATTTAGGCAAGAAAAACAAAATGTACAGGTACAGTTTTTGTGGTATCTCGCTCAATAGTAGTAATTGTGAGAGGGATCTTGGAGTCCTAGTGGACAACCATTTAAATATGAGCCAGCAGTGTGCAGCAGCTGCCAAAAAAGCCAACACAGTTCTAGGCTGCATAAACAGAGGGATAGAATCAAGATCACCAAAGGTGTTAATACCACTTTATAATGCCTTGGTAAGGCCACACTTGGAATACTACATCCCGTTTTGGTCACCACTATGTAAAAAAGACTCTAGAAAGAGTGCAGAAAAGAGCAACAAAGATGATTAGGGGACTGGAGGCTAAAACTTATGAAGAACGGTTGCAGGAACTGGGTATGTCTAGTTTAATGAAAAGAAGGGCTAGGGGAGACATGATAGCAGTGTTCCAATATTTCAGGGGCTGCCACAAAGAAGAGGGAGTCAAGTTATTCTCCAAAGCACCTGAGGGCAGTGCAAGAAGCAATGGGTGGAAACTAATCAAGGAGAGAAGCTACCTAGAACTAAGCAGACATTTCCTGACAGAACAATTAATCAGTGGAACAACTTGCCTCCAGAAGTTGTGAATGCTCCAACACTGGAAGTTTTTAAGATGTTGGATAACCATTTGCCTGAAGTGGTATAGGGTTTCCTGCCTAGGCAGGGGGTTGGACTAGAAGACCTCCAAGGTCCCTTCCAACTCTGTTATTCTGTTATGATATTATACATAAATATTCTGCAGATCGATCTTTTTTATTTTTAAGGATTTGGCTATTGGATTTATATTGCATAGTGCTCAGAAATGCCTGGTTACTGAGGAAAGAAAAAAATGTCATAGTTAGACAAAGCTTTGGGATCCAGGTTTGATTATCTATTTGTTTTCATAGTTTCATCTTATCTTTCCATCCCATTCAGTTTTCTCAATCCACAATTACATTTGCATGTACATGTGCAAACTTCATATAAAACTATACTGAACTTCATAAACCAGTTCAGTTGTAACAATATGTTTGATAGAAGTTTTGATTACAAAATATAAATAGTAAAAATATTAAGTAAAAGCCTCCAAATCTCAGAAATAATTTATATAATCAACAGAATATTTTCTAAACATGGGAAAATGGAGAAATCGTAGAATATGTAAATATTGTTAGAAAGGTAGTATGTGGTTTCTTGTTAAGAGTGAGTTTTTGTAAGAAATTAAAATAACTGTTAAGAGTGTTTTCTTCCACTTTGTTATGTGAGAGTTGAGTGTCAGTAGTTAAAAATGAGTATTTGAATAGAGGGGTGATTTCAGTCAAGTCCCAGAATAGGATGAAATATTTACAAATTTGTTTCCAATTATTAGGCCCCCGAGAAAACATTACTCTAGCACCGTGATGGCGAACCTATGGCACGGGTGCCACAGGTGGCACACGGAGCCATATCTGCTGGCACACGAGCTGTTGCCCTAGCTCAGGTCCAGCGTGCATGTGGGCGCCCGCCAGCTGATTTTTGGCTCACACGGAGGCTCTGGGAGGGCGTTTTTGGCCTCCAGAGAGCCTCCAGGGTGGCAGGGGAGGGCTTTTTTGCCCTCCCCAAGCTCCAAGAAAGCCTCTGGAGCCTGGAGAGGGCAAAAAATGGGCCTACCGGATCCACCGGAAGTCAGGAAATGGGGGAGCAGGGGTGCGTGGGGGAGCATTGAATATGGGTGTGGGCACGCGCACGCGTGCAATAGCGCGCGTGTGCACTATTTCGGCACCCGAGGGGAAAAAGGTTCGCCATCACTGCTCTAGCACATTTCTCCCTTTATCCCAAAGATCACTACTGCAATTTTTTTTCATCTTTCCAAATAGTTCTTTGCACAATTCTGCTAGTGAATTGATCAAATTTATCAATCAAACTCTGCAGAAAGGCAGTGCAATGGTGGGAAATAAAGAGGAGGTTGAAATTGTTCTCCTGTCTAGCCTGTCAATCAATTTACACACCCAACCTTCCTGTTTTTCTGCAAATCAGCAATTGAAATAAAATGGAAGCATCTTGTTGACTCAGAAATTTGGAAAAAAATATTTCTCAGATTAAGGGTGGGAGCAGTGTCTTATGAAGGACAGCATTAGGGGGGGAAAGCAAAACAGAAAAGAGGACTAGCTGTACTGGGCTTGGAGAAAGTCCAGCAGCATTAGACAAAGATTGAAAATTATTTTGCCAGATCTCCTTTAGTCCAACATCTGCAATATTCATGGGATGGGATGAGAAGAGAAAATACTCATAAAAATCTACTTTGTATCTTTGTTTGCTTTATTTAGCTGCTTGCCAAAGTGAATCAAATATGTATATTACTGGCCTAAATGCATGGTTAAATATTGCCACATTCTGTTCTTTAAGGACATGTACACACTTGAGGAAACAATAATGTCCAGTCCATCCTGAATGTTATCACTTTAACAATAACTTTCTACAATGGTGAAAATTGACATTTTATATGTAAATGATAAGAACAATTCTTTTTGTATTTCTTGCTGTACAAGCTTTATTTTATGAATCGTGTGAAATGTTGTTATTTTGGTCTGTTTTACTACAGTCAGGTTGTTGTTTTCAAATAAAACTATCTTAAGTAGAACAGGTAACTGAAGTGTTCATAACATAACCTTTCTCCAAAATATGACAGATACAGTCTCCACTAACAACATCACAATAATGTTAGACTGACCTAAGAAAGAATTCAGAATCAGTGATAAGGTTTACCACATGCATCGTTGCTTTGTAGTTGCAATTGGGAGTAAATGAACAATAGCAAAACATTTTTTCTTTGGAGTTATTTTGACAGAATTAAAGAATTATAAATTATCTATCAAATTGTCAGTGATAATGGATAGGACTTAAGAAATAGTGTAACAGTAGTATATAGTATAACATGACATGACATGGCACTGACTGACCCAATTTGGGGTAAAAAAATCTCAAAGATCTCTTCCAAATTTACATTCTGTGATCTTAGACTTCCAGGAAGCTTATCTGTCTTCAAAATGGTAAATTAATACTTTTTTGATTTTATAAATACAACATGGTTGTCTCAACAACTCCAGGGTGGCCACAAATAGATCTTCTTTTTAAATATGCTCTTTATAGCAGCAATTCATCAGTGAACATTGTGGGATACCTCATGTATAACTTGTATTTCTTTTTATCATTTACCATCCACTCAAAAGCTCTTGTCAATTTATAAAATATAAAACTGTAAACTCTAAAAAATAAACATGAAATACATTAAAATCTGCAAAGAATATAAACTTGGAAGCCACAGTAAAACAATATAACAGTATAATACCGCAACAGAAACTAAACTTTGGTGATAATAACAAATCTGTTTTAACTATTGTGATTACAAAATGATTGTGTAATTGAAGTTTTGCTGCAGATTTTCATTAAATATTCCATGTTGCATGTGACCTAAAACATACAAAACATATTTGGATGCCCATATTCTTTTATATTGTATACCTTTAACATGAAAATTGACAATTCAGCAGCAGCAGTAGATTCTCCATTTGTTTTAAAGAGACTTGTCCTTCAACATTGGAAAGACAAATTTGTAGCTCTGGTTATTCAGTGATTGAAGACTTGATGTTATTTGAAACTTAACTTGCTTACAAATGTAAGAAATATGTATGTACAATTACAATAAAATACAATACAATATAACTTTAGGAGAGGCATTGCCTCAGACAGGCCCTGTGAACAGTCTGAGGGTCCTCACGGCTCCTACTTGAAGAGCTGGTGAAAATTATGTCTAGGAAGGCATTTATTGTGCACCAGTTGCAGCTGTTCCTAGATTGAAGGGATCTGCTCACTGCCATTCATGCCTTAGTCACCTCCTCGTTCAATTTCTGCATTGCATTCTACATGGCACTGCCTTTGAATCACAGGATGGCCGGCAAATAAATTTGATAATAATGATAATAAGAGTATCCAGAAGCTTCAATTCTATTTAAATTAATTAAAAATGTCCCTTTTTGAAATAGTAGGCAGGTAGCCTTTGCTTAATGACCAGTCACTTAGTGACCATTCGGTGTTATGACAAACTCCCTTCCAAAAAGTACTTATAGTCATTTCTGGAATTCCAACAATACCATGGTCTCATGGTTGTATTTTGGCAACTTGCTCACTTTTAAACCTGGTTGCAGCATTCCCCAATGATATAATACAATTTACAACATTTTTGCTGGAAACTGCCCAAAAAACACCCACAGAAATGGATTGACTCACTTAACGACCATGTTGTTCACTTAATGACTGCTGAAAAGAAGTTGTAAAATCAAGTCAGGCATTTGGATGTCTCAACTTATAACTGTTATGACTTACAATGAGAAATCCAGGTTCTAATATGGTCATAAATCAAGAATTACCTGTAATAAAATCATAAAACTTAAATGGTCTATTTAAACAACTAAGTCCAACTATCTATTCAACATTCACTTGAACACATTTCTTTTACACATATAAAACCAACCAAATAAAATGGAATTTTGTTGCAGGAAAATATGAAATATAGCTTAATAAAGCCTGAGTTATATTTTTAGTGTTGTATAAGTGTCAGGACTCAAGTAGGTAGCAAGACCAAGGAAGCAGAAACTACGGATTACAATAAATTATTTTCAGCACTAATCCAAGATAAATGTAGTATTTTGGAGGCTGTATTAGAAATTTCCCAGCCTTATTGATGGTGAGTTAATGAAGGTGGGGACTCTTTGAATGCTTTGTCCCAGAATTTTCCCCATATGGATTGAGCTGCCATTTAAAAGAGAATCTGCCCGCTGTTGATTCTCCATTCCTTTCCCAGCCAATCTCCCACATAATAAAATAATATTTTGCTCACTTGTTGATGTATGTGTGAGATGACATATTTCCTGCTTGAATTCTTACAGGGTGATTTCACTTGGAACAGCATGTCAGGGCGCAGCGTTCGGCTGAAATCTGTTCCTATTCAGAGCCTTTCAGAACTGGAGCGTGCCCGACTACAGGAAGTGGCCTTCTATCAGTTGCAGCAGGACTGTGATTTAGGATGCCAAATAACCATTCCTAAAGGTAAGAATACATCTAAATGCTTAGATGCTAGCAATGAAATGGCAAGTATTGAAAGTAAATCATAAGCCAATATTTTATTTTACTTTTCTGTTTTTTAAGCGAAAGATAGAAGTTTGCTTTACACATCCATAATTAAACAGTTAATAGAGTTATACCAGCTGCCATCATTCTGATTATTGTGTTGTCATTATGTAAAAAATTAAAATTATATCATTTTTTATCATTATGAATATATATTTGAATAGTAACAAAATTATGCAGATTGAATCATTTGTAGAATAATGTCATGACATCTTTACACAAATAATATACATTGCAATAGATATCGAAATCTTAAAGCCATATTCATATATATATATATGTATGTATGTATGTATGTATGTATGTATGTATGTATGTGTATATATATATATATATATATATATATATATATATATATATATATATATATATATATATATATATATATGTATATGTATATGTATATGTATATGTATATGTATATGTATATATATATTTCTGATCTCATTACCATGTTTCCCCGAAAAGAAGACCCTGTTTTATATTTTTTGAACCCCGAAATAAGCGCTTGGCCTTATTTTCAGGGAGGTCTTATTATTTTGGGGCACGTGGAGGAAGTTGGGGTTCTTGCTGTCTTACCTGATTTCCAGCTCTGTCTCCCTAACCTTAACCAGAGGAAATGGTATTTTGGGGGGAGGGCTTATTTTCGGGAAAACACGGTATTTGACATGCTACAGATTTCTATATTAAGAGGACACTTGGACAGATTTTGTTGTTCTTGCATTCAAAGTTATAATGTGGCGATCAAAATTTATGGAGGTGTTGAATTTTGTAGAAATTTGTCATTCCTACACTACCCCAACCTTTTCTGGCATACAGTTGGAGATCCTGAAGCTCTACAAATAGGGCTTTACTAGCTTGCAGTTGATTTTGTTAGCCAATTGATTAATTTTAATTCACTGATCACTAATTGAGCTTAGTTATATAAAAATAAATTCTTTTAGAAAGCTATATCCAAAGCGAGCAGAACTACAGTATTTATCAATCAGAACATTTATTATGCCGTATTTGATTTTGTGCCCAGTATGTTTCTGTTCTGAATAAAAATGGGAATGTGCTTTATGTGTTTGTTTTGGCATAAAGTAGATTATTAAAGCTTTTTTTTCCCTACTCTTTATGTAATTTTCTATTTTTCTTATACAGTGGAAGTGGTCATTTTTATAATCTGTGCTTTAGTGTTTTTGTGGACGGTTTTGGACACTTTACATTATTACTCTTTACTTATTCTTTGTCTGTGGACTTTATATTTAGATATTTGAAGTAGTAGAATAGAAACAATTTAATTAAAAATTTAGTAGAACTTAAAAACTTGTGCGCAGGTTCCTCAGAGGCGCAACTAATTTAAAGTCACCAGTGGTACACAGGTATCCCACCTGGGACCTGCCCAGGGTCCTACAAGATCTCTCCTCTGCACCCTTCAAGCCACTACAGTCAGCCAGCTTGCTTTTCCTCATCTGCAAGGTAGCCTTCCTTGTGGCCATCACTTCAGCCAGACGAATATCTGAACTGGCAGCCCTCTCTATAAGAGAAGACTTGTGCGTATTTCATTCAAACAGGGTGATTCTGAGGTTGGATCCCTCCTTCCTTCCCAAGGTTAATTCCTTGTTCCACAGGGCACAGGAAACAATCTTGCCAGACTTCTGCCCGGGCCCGACCCACGCCCTACAGGAGAAATGGGACACCTTGGACGTTAGGAGGGCCCTCCGCATCTACATTAAGAGAACAGCCTCTCTTAGAAAGACAGAGTCCCTGTTTGTGTCCTTTCAACCCTCTACACTGGGTAACAAGGTTACAGCATTGACTGTAGGCCGGTGGATACGGGCCTGCATAGTCAAGGCATACGAGCTTCATGCTCTCCCGTTACCTCGGCAAGTGACAGCCCACTCCACTAGAAGAGCGGCCATGACGGCTACTTAGGTGACACAGACCTCCATTGATGAAATATGTAGAGCAGCGACATGGTCATCTCCATCCTCCATATAAGACACTACAAACTGGACTCCTTCGCTACTGCTGAAGCAGCTTTTGGCAGGCGAGTCCTCCAGAAGGTGCACACAGACTCGGAGACTCGGGACTAGACTGATGCCCACCCTTAGGACAAGCCAGCTTTGGTATGTCCCATTCTTGGATTCTTCTCAGCACACTGGAAAAGGGGCATTGGTTTTACCTGATACTCTCCTTCTTGGTGTGCTGAGAGAGAATCCAACCCCACCCTGGCGACTGTCTGGTCCAGAGTCAAGGAGTGGCCAAATCAGTACAGAAATATGTCAAGTCAATCACTATGCCTTCATCAAAACTGGGCACACAGGCAAGAGAAGCATGACCACAGAAGTTTGACAGACTCAGTCTCAGAGCAGAAAGGCAGAGTTAACCTATTCTTGGATTCTCTCTCAGCACACTGAGAAGGAGCGTATCAGGTAAGACCAACGCCCCTTCTCTTCAATTCTTTTTTACCCCATTCCATATATTTTTTAAAGATTTTTAACAAGTCTCTTTAGTAGATCTGATAAGAAATTTTTTCTTGGTCGTTCTCTTTGTTTAATATTTGAATATTCCTTTTAATTTTTAAAACAGCCAGTTTACTTTTGTATCCAGCAAAGTGTCCTTTTCCAAATCATTCTCTAGCTGTGTCACTTGTAGTCTCTTTTTCAGTACTTTCTGCCATGTCAGATAAAATTTGTTCCACATTTGTCATTTCTTCTTACCATCTTTCAAGGTTAACTAGAAGTAGCATGTATTGAATTTGCAACCTTCTGCACTTTACAGATAGTCTTTGACTTAATGACCGGTCATTCAACAATGGTTCAAAGTTATGATGGCCACAGAAACATTGCTTTACAGTCTGTAAAGCACTTCTGACCATAGCAAAACATTGCACTATCTGCCCACATTCCATCATTTTGGGCACTGGGCAGCCCAGTCACATTTATGATCACTTGTATTGCCCTGCAGACATGTGACTGATTTGTGATGTTATTTACTGGTTTAAACGCCCATTTGGGACAATGAATTTGGTTAACAACCATGTGATTCACACTTACAACCACATCATTCACTTAACTACCAGAATAAAAATAGTTGAAAAATAGGGTCTCATCACATGGGTTTCTTAACTTACAACCACTTAACTACCAAAACACAAGTCCCAACTGTGGTCATAAGTTGAGGACTACCTGAAATCCCGTGGCCTGCAGCCTTCTTTTTGTGTAGTTTCAGTTCAGTGAAACAGTTGATGTAATGTGCCGCTGCCTGGACAATGTGAGGGTCTGGATGGGAGCGAATAGACTCAAACTCAACCCTGACAAGACTGAGTGGCTATGGATATTGCCCCCCAGGGATTATGTCGACTGCCCCTCCTTGGTTCTTGGGGGAGAAAAATTGACTCCCTCAGAACGGGTTTGCAATTGGGGTGTTCTCCTAGACCCACAGCTAAAATTGGAGCAACATCTTTCAGCTGTGGCTAGGGGAACCTTTGCACAGATCCGTCTTGTGCATCAATTGCAACCATACCTGGAGAGGGAGGCTTTGCTCACAGTCACTCATGCCCTTGTCACCTCACGGCTAGACTACTGTAACACACTCTACATGGGGCTACTCTCAAAGAGCATCCGGAGACTGCAATTGGTACAGAATGCAGCTGCGCGAGCTGTGGTGGGTGTGCCAAGATACACCCACGTAACACCCATTCTCCGCCAGCTGCATTGGTTGCCTATTAGTCTCCAGTCGCAATTTAAGGTGTTGGTTTTGACCTTTAAAGCCCTACATGGCTCAGGGCCAGGTTACCTTCGGGACCGCATCCTACCACATACCTCCTTACGACCGGTTAGGTCTCACAGAGAGGGCCTCCTCCGGGTCCCATCGGCCAAATAATGTCGATTGATGGGGCTGCGGGGGACAGCCTTCTCTGTGGGAGTCCCATCCCTCTGGAACCAACTCCCATCAGAGATCCGGACTATCCCCACCCTACTGGCCTTCCGTAAAGCCGTAAAAACATGGCTCTTCCAACAGGCGGGGTGAAAAAAGATCAGATTCCCCCATGAATGAATGTTTTTTTAAAACAATGTTTTTATCTTTTAAACTGCTATTACTGTTTTTATTGTACGTTTCTTATCTATGCTGTACGCCGCCCTGAGTCCTACAGGATTGGGCGGCCTATAAGAACATTTATAAATAAATAAATAAATAAAAATAGTTTTGATGTTGCTAGGACAAAGCGTTTCAAAACAGTGCTAATTAGTTGAGCACAGGGTCATGGAGTGACCCCACGCTCAACTAAAAATGTTTAACGATCAAGTGAATAATTTATTTTTATTTAACAAAATAATTGATGAGCTTCTCTAAACAAAGTGTATACATTCAAGGGGACTATTCCAGTGCAAAGATTTCCAGCACTACATATATTAATCAGACTGAATGTGAATGACAGTAATATAATGATAGTTATATTTTTGCAGCTTTATTCTTTCATTCCCCCCCCCCCCAAGCGTGCAAGTAACCTTTCCTATTTGATGCTAAATACTTTCATCTGTGATTTATTTACAAGCCCTCAGATCTTGTAGAACCATTTCTGATATTCCTATGGGATGGATTTTTCTCCAATTTGTTTGGATAGTTTGAAAAATACGTAAACTAAAGGGAACTTCAATCTTAAAATGTTTTTCAGTAAATAAATAAGGCGTCAGATTGGTGGAGGCCACACTAAATGAAGCTGCAGCTGGGTACAGTATCTGAAGAATGTTTTTTTAGTCATAATAATACCTTTGGCTCAGATGAAATCTGTACTGATTGTATTATCTGTGTTAATTTTTGTAATATTGTATTAATTTTTAAGATTTCAGGTTAGGAGTCTAGTTGCTTATCATTCACCAGTGGGAAACATTATTCAGTAGATAATGATGCTCTTTTGGACCTGAAATTCTTTTGTCTCAACCTTTCTAATTTTTGTAGTTTCTCTAATCTACAGTATTCATCTTGCCTGCAATGAATAAACATTGTTTTAGAGCCCCCTTTATTGCAGTAATCACCCACAGAGAAATAGATATCTTGACACTCAGCACAATAACAGGTTTGTTTCTATCTGCCATGGCTAATTTGGTTGAACTTTGGTTTGTTTTATTTTTATTGCTTGGTTGAGACCAGCTTACTTAATTAGAAAACTAAGTTATTTGCTGATTAGGAAGACTGATTGATTAATGATTTTCACATTCTATTTGCTAAACATCCACTGATAAAATATCTACTTAGTTTCTCTCTATATTGACACTGGATTCTCAGGATTACCTCATGTTAATTGTCTCCCTGAAACAGGTGGGAGATATTATTAGCATGCTTGATTATAGCCAACTATATATCACCAGTGATCACTGGGCTGTAGAAGTCTTAATTCTTGTCTAAGAAGCTATACTATAAAGAACTGAGTGGGATAAAATAAGCTGAACTTGAATGCTAATAAGATGGAGTTACTTTGAACCTTGCGTACTTGCTATGCTCCAGAGTTGTTTCTTGAGTGGGAAGCTAAATTTAGGACCTTCTGGATAACATATACTATTTTATGAAGATGTAATCAGGTAAGCCATAGATAAGCTACTCAGCTGCCTTTGATGTCTATTTGTAAGACATAATTAGTGTGGAATACAGTGGCCCATTGGAGTCAATCCATCCAGTAGGCTTCTCCTAGAAATGGGTATTCGTTATTACCCACTTTCCTAAAGTGAAGGAAGCCAAGAGACTAGGAGAAGTTATGTTGGGGCCCTGGCCCTGTAGAATGGTCTCTTCCTATAGTTAGATCTGCTCCCACATTAATGGTGCTTCTAGAACATGTTAAAAGTAGAGCTTTTCTGCAGAATTTTTAATGCAAAATTGCCTCCATCGTTTTATTTTGGATTGTTATTAATTGATGTTCTTGTATGGATTATATTGGGGATTAATGGCTCTGTTCCAATTGGATTAGTTTATTTGAAGCATAATTTTATTTTTACTATGGATGTTTTAACTTCTGATGATTTGTTATGTGAAGGATAGCATTCAACTGATTTTAATAATAAATAAACACAGCATTCCATATGGATGTTTAACCATGAGTTTTTTTATCCCATATTTTTTTCTATTCCTATAAAAGCCACATAGATAAAAATTGAGAACTACTCAAATATAAATATAGTACCAGCCTTTCTGTAATGTTTCTAGTGACTGGTAACCTACTGCTTCTATTAGTAGAAGTAATATATAATCATTTTATGTAGCTATCCATTTTGTAATCCATGTCACGTAAAATTGTCCAGTTGTATTTAACATTTCATTCAAGCTTCACTCCTGGGGGGGGGGAGATAAAGAAGACTTAAGACATAAGTGAGTTGCCATTGTCTTCTTCAAAGTTCCTAAAATATGATTCTATATAAAAAAGTTCCTCATAGTCTCCCTCTCTCTTAAAACTGGATCTTACTAGCATTCTCATATCAGTCTGTTTCATGCAATGACATCCAAAATATAGTATCTATAGAGAACACCATAAGTTAGCAATATACAATACAAAGAATATTTATTGTTGTCTGTGCATAATCTTTCACAGTTGAGTTTCACTGGATGTCCCAAACCTATCCAATGTCTCTATACTACACAGACTGACTTTGAAGTCTACCTGTAAACCATAATTAGTACAGAATGCTCCAGCTCTCCCCTTTTCCAAAGTAAAAACCTTCAAATATTTTAAATTTAAGGGATAAAATATTCTGTGTAAGGTCAGTGCTTACCATATTTTTCGGAGTATAAGACGCACCTTTTTCCTCCCTAAAAGTGGCTGAAAATTTGGGTGCATCTTATACTTCGAATGTAGCTTTTTTTTTTCCAGC
The DNA here is from genome assembly GCA_023053685.1 of Diadophis punctatus similis. Lineage (NCBI taxonomy): Eukaryota > Metazoa > Chordata > Lepidosauria > Squamata > Dipsadidae > Diadophis > Diadophis punctatus. Next base: position 20,181,983 of record JALIGW010000010.1, read on the forward strand.
CCTAACTAGGTGCTAACAGATCTTCCCAGCTCTTACCTTGCAGGCTTTTTCATTGTTACTCTCTCCAAAGAATGTTTTTCCAGCCCTAAGTCTTTGCAGAATTTTTTTTCATTGCTCTACTTGCTCCGAATAAGTTTTTTTCTAGCCCTAACCAGGTGCTAACGATCTTCCCAGCTCTTACTGGCTTGCAGGCTCTTTCATTGTTACTCTCTCAGAAGAAGGTTTTTTTAAGTCCTAACCAGGAGATAAAATAATGTGCTGAAGCTGACCAGACTAAGGACGCTAGCCAGATGAATACCTGATAGGCAGATTGTTTTCCCCTATTTTCCTTCCCAAAAACTAAGGTGCATCTTATACTCCAAAAAATACGGTATATAAAGATGTAATGACAGTGATGATATTTTCTTTATTCCTAAAAATACTGAATCATTCAGTTAATGTCTTCACGGTATTTTATACTGCCGTCCTATGATTCCCAGATAATTCAAATAGTGTAATATACAGTATGTTTGCAGTTGGATTTATCTGCAATTAGCATTTTACTTAGCAGCTTGCATGCAACTTTTGCTGCTATAATTCAACTTTTGCTGCAGTAATTCCTCCAGATTAGAGAAATATCAATGTCTCTTTTTATTTTAACCACTCGGAGCAATTTGGGACTTTATTGCACAATTCTCCCTTTGTATCATTTCTGAACAAATTAAAAGTGCCAATCCACATAAAGTCGATGTGTTTGCATCCCAACATTGCATGAACCAAGCAGAGATATTTTTTTTACACACTGCTTTTTGTTTCTTATTCAGTTACCACTACAAAAATAAAATCTTATCCCATGTCTAATCCGTTTGCTTAGGAAACTTTCATGAGTAATTTTATCCTTTAGTTTGAAATGACAGCAGAAGAATTTCTGTGGCGAAAGGACAGTCAGGGAAATGGTTTAACAGTTCTTCCCTACATCCTCTCTGATGTCATCTCTCGCTAGTCTCTTTCAGAGACTATGTGTATTTATCAAAGGGGGCAGCTCTACGTGTGTGGAAAGTGGGAATTGGAGCAGAAAGCCAGAGAGTAGCATCTGACTTTTTTTTTTTTTTTTCAAATTTAGAAGTTGGGCACAAATGTGTATTTTTGCCTCCAAAGAGGCAAAATTCTGTCCATTACCTTGAAATGTGTATTTGCTGAGACAACACTAATTAGACACTAATGGAATTATTTCACTAATGTTTCCTGGATTGGTGAATTCTGCAATTAATGGGAACTGTTTATTGTAAGCCGCATGAGATCTGTCATGGAGTTAATGTGATGTACTTTTTCCTGTTTACACCACCAATTTTTGTTGAATGGAAAAGCATTCAAACCAGTCTGCAATTTAAAGTAGCATAATCGGGTTACAGGTCCATCCCTTAAATATTCTGAAATGGCAAGTTGAGGCAAACAATTAAGTTCTCAAATTGAACAAATATCTGCTTAATCGCCTAGAAAATTAGCGGAGTTCTACTTTACAATTCCCATGCTAAGATGATACATTAAAGCAGTTTAAGTTTCTTAATTATACTAGAACATTTTATTATAAAATATATTTTATAAAAGTCTATTTACAAAAATAGATGCATTAAAAAACGTTAGCTAGCATGGCTTCCTCTGTTAAAAGAATAACCTATACATCATAAAGTATAATGTATGCTGAATCTCAAGGAGATATGAACTTTTTATTATAAATCAGTAATAGTTTTTATAATTGACATGTTTATTTATAAGCCTATTATGATATTTGTAGAATGTTAAAAGCAAATATACAAAATACATATTTTTCTAGGTACCAGCCCATTATTTCAGATAGATAAAATGATTCATATATTATCTGGCATTTGGTAAATGAAACTTGACATCTCATGCAGACAACACTTGCTGCACTTGCTAATATTTATTGCTTGTATGTTCTAGATGGACAAAAGAGGAAGAAATCATTGAGAAAGAAACTGGATTCCCTTGGAAAAGAAAAAAACAAAGATAAAGGTATTAAAATGTATGGATGTACATAAACTGACACATGGCATATGGTTTACTTTTTAGTTATTTTATATATTTAGTTTTGATCATGATTTCTTTCTGTCACACATCATTTACTTCAGCTTTCCCTGGTTTGGTTCTCTAGCATCTGTTTTAACTAACTGGCATAGCATCCATAAATCTGTGAACATCGATTTGGTATTCTTAACATTGTAATCCAACATTTCTAGAGGTATGAAAAGACTAATATTTAGAATATAATAATATATTAGTGATTTTTTAAAAAAATGAAAATGAATATTAACCCAATGTAGGAAATAGCAGTTTTACCAGTAAATATTATTTGCCCAACTTCTTAAAATAAAGTTCCCAGACGGTTCTTTATCCCAACATGCCATTAATAGTCTTCATTAAAAAACAAAAACAAAAAAACTTATAAACTGTGGGTCTACCATAGGTAGTCCTTGACTTATGATCACAATTGGCACTAGATTTCTGTTTGTACGTCATAATAGCTGTAAGTCAAGGCACCTGTATGACATGATTTTAGGAATTTTTTTGAGGTTAAACAAACACCATGGTCATAAGTGTGAAGCCATTCTTCTGAATTGATGTTTTCCCCCCCGGAATAATGATCACATGACCAGAGATTTTACAACTAAGTCATAAAGGTGAGCTGGTTGCCAAGCAAACAAAATGCATTCATGTGACACTGGAAGTATGTGTGCTTTATGGGCCATATTTTTTTTGTTTTATTGCCCACAAAACATTCATTCTGGGCCTGTGTCATTAAGTGACCAGTTGTAAGTTGAGAACTAACTACTCCTAAAAAAGGTACTCTCTAAATACATTTAGAAAAACTGCACTAATAGAATATTATGTGTTCTTAGAAGAACAGAGTTGGAAGGAACCTTGTAGGTCATTTAGTACAACTGCCTGCTCAAGCAGGAAATCCTATACCATTTCTGACAAGTGGCTGTCCTGTCTCTTCTTGAAAGCCTCCAGTGATGAAGCACTCACAACTTCTGAGGCAAGCTGTTCATTGGTTGATTGTTCTCATTGTCAGAAAATTTCTCCTTATTTCTAGGTTAAATCTCTCCTTGATCAGTTTCCATCCATTGTTCCTTGTCTGGCCTTCAGGTGCCTTGGATAATAGATTCTCCCTCTCTTCTCTGTGACAGCCCCTCAAATATTGAAACACTGCTATCATGTCACCCATGGTCTTTCTCTAAACTAGACTAGCCATGACCAGTTCTTGTAACGTTCTTCATATGTTTTAGCCTCCAGGCCTCTAATCATTTTTGTTGTTGTTCTCTGCACTCTTTCTAGAGTCTCAACAGCTTTTTTATTGTGTGGTGACCAAACTGGATGCAGTATTCTAGGTGTGGCCTTACTAAGGCTTTATAGTGTGGTACTAGTACCTCATGTGATCTCAATTCAATCCCTCTGTTAATGCAATTTAGGATTGCATTGGCTTTTTTGGCTGCTACTGAACACTGCTGACTCATATTTAAGTGATTGTCCACTAGGACTCCCAAGATCCATCTCACAATTACTGCTATTAAATCAGGTTTCACGTAATCTCTACGTGTACTTTTGGTTTTTCTTGCCTAAGTGTAAGACATTACTTTTTTCTATGTTGAATTTCATTTTGTTAGATAGGGCCCAATGTTCAAGTCTGTCGAGATCCATCTGGATCTTGAGCTTATCATCTACGGTATTGGCTATTCCTGCCAGCTTAGTGTCATCTGCAAATCTAATGAGTTCCCCTTCTATTCCCTCATCTAAGTCATTTATGAAGATATTGAAGAGTACTGGGTCTAGGACGGAACCTTGTGGTGCCCCGCTGCTTACGTCTCTTCATATAGATGTACTATTAAGGACGACTCGTTGAGTATGGTTTGTCAGTCAGTTACAAATCCATCTGGTGGTGATGCTATCTATCCCTTTTTTCTAGTTCACCAAGAAGTAGGTTGTAGTCTACTTTGTTGAATGCCTTAATGAAATCTAAGTATATAGTATGTCCTCAACATTTCCCTGGTCTACTAATTTAGTCACTTTGTCAAAGGATGAAATAAGATTGGTTTGGCATGATCTGTTTTTAACAAACCCATGCTGGCTTCTAGTTATAATTTTATTTGTTGCTTAGATGTTCATAGATCTGTTTTTTGATTAATTTTTCCAGTACCTTTTCAGGTATTGATGTTAAGCTGATTGGTCTGCAGTTTCCTAGGTCTTATTCCCCCCCCCCTTTTTTTGAAGATGGAAACCACATCAGTTTTTCTATGGGCATAAGTGTATACATGGAACATGTTTTGCAGATCACAATAGTATCAGTTCATTTAAACATGTCAAAGTTTAAAATTTTCAGTATTGAATTTTAAAATTTTCTGTGTTGAGTGGGGCTTAAATGCAAGGTTCATTCTTATCCTGTCATGGAGTGCTTTATAATTATCCCTCTCCTCCATGCCTTGTTGTGATCCTTTCTCTCCTTGCCTCCTTGTGAGCTTTATGTATCCTCTTATTCTCTGCCTTTTTATGTTCCGTACTTGCTATTGTCTACTCAGCCTACTTATTTATGCCTTTATTCTTTGCCTTGGGTTCTGTAGTTGTTTTTATCCTCTCTTCCTACTTGCCTTTTGCCTGCCATTATCGGATATTCAGTCCTCCCTGCTTTCCTCTGTCCATGTCATTGCCCCACCCCCGACTGTTGGTCTGCCATGCTGTTCTGTTGCTGCTCACAGTCACCGGTTCACTGGTCCCAACGACAGCCATCAATTCCACAGTTGCTCCCTGTCGCTTTCCACACTGCCCTCCATGCTGCTCTCAGGCTCTGGTTCGTTGTACTGTATAACTCTATTTATTACAATTACACTTGGTCAGTAGGAGCTTAGTGACTCTCATGGTTAGGACACTTGAGTTGGAGGTTAGCAAGCCCGCCTTCAAGATCCGAGTGCTGCCGTGGGGTGGGATGAGCTTTTGTCCTTTGCTCCAACTCCTACTAGGGACATGAAAGGAGCCCCCAACTGGTGTCCCCAGTCAATAGTGATGTCACCAGCTAATCCTTTCAACTCAGAAGTGCCTTGGTGTTTCTGATGCAAGTGCAAACCTGGTCAGTCCCAGAAATATGAATATTTCAGATTTTGGAATATGTCACAATATCCCTATTTCTAATTTAATTAAATAGAGAAATGAGCAGGCCTCCCTATCCATAGTGTAACTGCTTGGCTGCAAAGTTACAATTAAGAATGTTTTTTAACCCATTAGAACTATTTTGTCAAGTGATAGGAGCTTCTTCTTATTTTGTAAAACCGGAATGGGTAGTTAGTGAGAGATATAAAAAGTCTTACCTGGCCTGAATATGAATGGTCTGGTGTATACACTATAACAGTGATGGCGAACCTTTTTTTCCTCGGGTGCCGAAAGTACGTGCGCACGTGCTATCGCAGATGCGCGAGTGCCCACACCCATAATTCAATCCCTGGGGAGGGTGAAAATGGCCTCCCCCACCACCCTGGAGGCCCTCTGGAGGCCAGAAACGGCCCATTTCCCAACTTCTGGTGGGCCTAGTAGGCCTGTTTTTCATCCTCCCCAGGCTCCAGAGGCTTCCCTGGAGCTTGGGGAGGGTGAAAATCTCCTCCCCCGCCTACCGGAGGCCCTCCGGAAGCCGAAAACAAACTCCCAGAGCCTCTGTGCAAGCCAAAAATCAGATGGCTGGAGTGCACATGCACGCTGGAGCTGAGCTAGGGCAACGGCTCGCGTGCCGGCAGATATGGCTCCGCGTGCCACCTGTGGCACGCGTGCCATAGGTTCGCCATCACTGCACTATAACAATTATATATTTTAATTATGATTAATTATGATTAGAGGTTATATCAGTGCACTCCAAATATATTATAATATAATAACAGAGTTGGAAGGGACCTTGGAGGTCTTCTAGTCCAACCCCCTGCTTAGGCAGGAAACCCTATACCACTTCAGACAAATAGTTATCCAACATCTTCTTGAAAACTTCCAGTGTCAGAGCATTCACAACTTCTGGAGGCAAGTTGTTCCCCTGATTAATTGTTCTAACTGTCAAGAAATGTCTCCTTAGTTCTAAGTTGCTTCTCTCCTTGATTAGTTTCCACATATGTACTATATATGTATGTATATGTATATGTATATGTATGTATATATATATATGTATGTATGTATGTATATGTGTATGTGTATATGTATATATATATATTAATTTTCAGTAATATCTCAAATAGATTGATAGAGATAGAGAAAAAAATCAGCTCTGCATCATATTTAAAATTTAACTACATTTTTGGGTGTGAAGGCACAGATCAGAAAGGCAGGTCTGTTAAGTGTTTTCTCTAAAGTTGGTAGACTGATGATAAATGATACACAGTGTTTGATTTCTTTAAGGGCTCTATAATTCTTTTAGTCCTCCCCTCTAAATTGCTTTCATTTTCATAGTCTCTTTACAAGTATTTTCTGAGTATTTTCTTAGTCCACCAGCTCATGTTACCGCAATATTTCTTAGAATTTCCATGTGGATAAGATACTTGGAAGTAGACTTCACCTTTTTTCTTGGAATATAAACTGTTTCTCCTTTGCCTGCCCATAGCTCTCTGCTCTTGGCTGACTCTGGTTCTTTTTTGTCAATCCTGTGTGATTCATTATGCTCCCATTTCGTTTTTTTCCTGGATACATAACTTGTCTTGTTTAGGTGAACTTATATGCTGTAGGCTCAAATATCTGTTTCATTTGTGACACACTCCAAACTCCAGAACCATCAGCAGTCCCACATTCCAGCCTCAGCTGTCTTGCCTGGAGCCATTTCCTCTACTTCCTATGAGTTCTATTTATTGGCTAGCAGCTGGCAAGCAGGATGAAAACATATGAAGATTTTTGTTTCTTCTAGAATAATTTGAAAGTACTGAGCAATGAAGAATATTGTTCAGAAGATTTTACAAAACAACAGAGAGGATAAAAGAAAATTGTGCTTCTCTGTATACATGCATTAAAGAATGAGTTCACATTTTCCAGCATCCTCTATGTGAACTTCCTTCTATAGCCTCATCAAGTAGACAACTCATTACTATTTTCAAATCCTGTTTCCCCCTCCATCTAATGTAATGTAATGTTTTCTATGCATTGAAGTTGTACATCAATCCCTGAAACTCCTTTCAGCCACAGTTTTTACTGAAAAAATGTCTGAGTGAAAGAGTTGTCAAGACAAATGAAACTTGTAAGATAGCTGGTACTTTTATCCTCCAGTGATATTGGCAATATTTAATGGAATTCTTGGTAGATAATCATGATTTACTTGTACAGGTTCTATTCAGTGTACCGTATTTTTCGGAGTATAAGACACACCTTTTTTCCCCCTAAAAGAGGGTGGAAATGTAGGTGCATTTTATACACTGAATACAGCAATTTTTGGCCTGCTGAAGCCCCACCCCCGCGTCCCATTTTTGCAAAAAATGGGCCCGTTTTTCGCAAAAATGGGGTGCACAGAGGGTTTGGGAGGCCTGCAGAGTGCTCCTTGGGGCTGGGGGAAGTCAAAAACACCCCCATTTTTTGCGGGTAAATGGACAATTTTCTGCAAAAATGGGGGCATTTTTTGCCTTCCCCCAGCCCCTAGGAGCACTCTGCAGGCCTCCCAAGCCCTCTGCGTGCCCCGTTTTTTGAAAAAAGGGGTGAAAATGGGTCCGTTTTTATGAAAAACGCAGAGAGTTTGGGAGGCTTGCAGAGTGCTCCTGGGGGCCGGGGATGACAAAAACTTTTTTTCTTACATACCTCTTTGAAATCTTGGTGCGTCTTATACACCGGTGCATCTTATGGTCCGAAAAATACGTTACGTTATTTTGACACTTACCATATTTTATTTATAATTGGCATTGGTGTTAAGCTGCAAAGGCAACTATTATGGTTAATTTCAAGGTAGTTTATATGGGGCTACTCTTGAAATATACTCAGAAGCTGCAGTTGGTGCAGAAGGAGGCAATGTGAGCAGATATATATTTGTCTTATGCCCATGTAACGCTTCTGCTGTGTGAGCTGCACTAGGTTTATAAGTGCAATTCAGGAAGTTAGTTATCATTTATGAAATCCTATCATCTGTCTCCTTTGGCTTCTGCTTGGTCTAGAAAAAGTTAGTGTATCCTCTTTGTCAAAACATGTTTCTTCTGAAATAGTACCCTTGCAGAGACTGCCTATTTGCTTGCCTTTATGTAAGCATTGAAAACCTAATTACAGGTAGTCCTCAACTTATAACCATTTGTTTAGTGATTGTTCAAAGTTACAGTGGTCCTGAAAAAAGTGACTTATGACTGTTTTTCACACTTACGACTGTTGCAGTATCTCCATGGTCCCATAATCAAAACTGAGACAACTGGGATGTATTTATGAAAGTTGCACTGCAGTGATTTGCTTAACAACTGTGGCAAGAAAGGTTGTAAAGTGGGACAAAACTCACTTTAACTGCCTTGTTTAGCAACAGAAATTTTGGACTACCTGTATTACTCCAGATCTTGGACTAAACATAGACATTTTATGAGATTAAATTATAAATGAGAATTTGTATTGTTCCCTTTGGGGAACTCTCATATTTCTCGATGCTGTGATGTTTATTCAAGTTTTAATTTTGGAATTGGGATAGCTCTAGAAATATTTTTATAAAGAATTGACAATAATATATAGATGCAACATCATTAAAGACAAAATCATGGGGTCATGTTTTACAGAGAGCAAACTAGTTTATAGCAGCAATGACAAGACCAGCCAAACTAGGATCATCACAGAGTAAACTGTTTATATTACTATACCCTTCCATCAGCAGCAGTTCATTTCACATTGAAAACTGCCTTGAAATTGAGTACACATGGACAATTTTTTGAACTTGCGCTTTTCCTTAAAACTTTCCCTTGAGAACATTTAAAATACACCACATGCCTAATCAACTCTTGTACAAAATGTACCCTTTTGCTTTGATAAGCAGTCCTACAGTGTTTCTGGAGAAAACATGCTTTTAGTGAAACTGTTGGTGTATACCTTATGTGAGAGCTAAGCTTGAAGAAACTTGAAAAAATGATTGCTTTCCAAACAGATTATACCTTCCTTTCTCTTTGTGAGGTTTGTGCATTACATATTACATATTTTGCCTTGGCAATTAAATAAATCTCTGAATTGCTCCTCTCAGTAAGCATATGAATTCACTGCAGTGACTTGATGTTTTGTCAACCTACTCTGTCCCAAAGAACATTCATAGTCAATTGTCAACCCCCTATCCTTCTTTTCATGTTTAACAATGAGTTGAAAAATGCTTACACAATTGTGGGTTTTAATAAGCATTTCAGAAGTTTATTTTATACAGTGAATGCCTTCCTTTGCTAGGCAACCTGTCCAAAATAAATACTCCACTTTGTATGGCACAGCACATGTAGGCGTCCCAGCACAAATGTGTTTTGAGTATTCTCATTCACAATCTCTCTCCTGATTCTGTTTTGCTATGAGCATGTTTTGCAGCTGTCTTGCTTATATGCAAAGCCTCTGGTTCCAATCTGGTGAGTTAGTAAGATGTAAAAAATAGACCTAAAGAAGAAAAGCATTAGAGAATTTTTAGATCATGTTTCAAATGCCTAACTGTATTAGGAGTTTGGGCAGATAATTTTTAAGGTATCACAAAACTCATTTGTTGACTCATCTTGTAAGTGATTTTTTCAATCTAAAGGTGTTGGTTTTTTTAAAAGTTCTGTTCAGGTGATAACTTCATAGACAGACTTCAGTCAAAGGTCCAGTGTCAATAGGTGAAATATAACTGACTGCATTAAAGCTCTTTTGCATGTATACAAAGGCTCCCCTCTACAGATAACTGTACTGTAGAGAGAGAAAAAGGCTGCTCACTACTTACACACTAAGTTTTTAAACACAAATGTGATACTGGAGTATAGCTTTGGATAAAGAAAAATTGGACCTACTGCTAGTTTATGGTTGTTTAGAATCAACAGGTATTTGAGTACATGCCTAAGCTGACCCTATAGCTCATACTCCATTTGTCTCGGAAACTTGAGATTTTATTTCACTTCTCATACTTTACCATTTGTTTTGTGTTGTTGGCTTTCACTTGAACAAAAGATGGTCCCTTATTATTTTAGGAATATTTAAATCTTACTGCTTCAGGCACACTGAGATCATGTTAACCAATTGGTTAAAATTAGAGATATGCTACACAAATATTTATATAGATAACCTTTTTTCAAGCTGTTGTTGTTTATATCTGAATTCTTTTCCAGAGGAATTATGGAACAAACTCTTTAAAAGTGTTTGGAAATTTGTCTAGCTGCATGCCAAAATTTAGGCACCTTTTGGTCAATTTATATGTTTAAAAGATTCCCTAATTTAACAGAAGCGAACACAATACGATATCAGGTTAAGTTTAACAACTTTCTGCATATATGAAAATGTATTATTTTCCTACAAATCTTTATATAGATTTAAAATAATAAAACAGTGAAAATGGCAAATGCCAAAGCATGGGCACCATGTAATGGTGTTCTGTAACACTTTGTCAGAAGTAACAATTTCTATAGCTTTTTGAAACTAGCTAATTTTTCCTTTTGGCGTTTTTTTCCATTCTTCTTTGCAGAATTCTTAGATCTCCTTACATGCACCTCAAGTTTTCAATAGTAATATTTGAGACTGTTTCCTAAATTTTTCAGATCATTAATTGATTGAAATATCCAACCTCTTTTCAACTTCAAGTTCTCACCGATTCAGCATTAGTTGGGCAGTGATGGCGAACCTATGACATGTGTGTCAAAGGTGACACACCATGATCTTTTGGGTGGCCGATCAGCATTAACCAACACCAAACAACAACTATTCTTGAAAGCAGGCCCTATTCTTTGCAGGAAGACATCACAGTTGTCCAAGTCAATACCTGCTGCAACAGAGCTTGAAATAGATGGGTTTTATGCCATGGCCCAAGAAACAAGTGCCCAAAAAGGTGTTGTTTACATTTTGGGTGACTTTAATGCAAAAATTGGTAAAACAAGTGGAGAAAGGCATCATTGGTCATTTTGAACTAGGTGAAAGGAACAATGCAGGTGATCATTTGATACAATTTTGCCAAGAAAACAGACTTAGGGTCATGAATACATGGTTCAAACAGCACAAGCGTAGCTTATACATTTTGACCTCACCAAATGGAGTGCACCATAATCAGATTGACTATGTTCTATGCAATCATCAATGGACCAGTTCAGTCCTTGCTGTTAAGACATATCCAAGTGGTAATTGCATGAATTGTTGGTGGCAAAGATTAAAGTCAAATTATGCACCATCAAAAAGGCAGTATCTCCAAAGAAGTTTGACGCCACCAAAATTCCTACTACATATACAATAGAGGTGGGGAAAAAACTGTAGGTTTGAACTACTGGACACTGCTGAGAACATGCCTTATAAAATGTGGCAGAAAACTCAAATCAACCATGAATTGCAGAAGAACACATACCACACAAGCGGCCAACGAAAAAGTGGCTCTCAGATGAAACCATCAAAATAGCTGAGCAAAGAAAAGCAGTGAAGGCAACAGGCAAATGGAAAGAAGTAAGAAGACTAAATGCAGCTTTCCAGAGAGCAGCAAGGAAGGATAATTAAGTTTACTGGGATGAGCGGTGTAAATAGTTTGAAGCATGATTAAAATTATACAACAATGTCTAGCACTAACCATGAAAAGGGAATTACCAGATGTCTAAGCCAGCTTCCAAAGGGGATGTGGCACCCACAAACTGCACTGGATCATGGAAACCGTTGTCCAAAGGTACTTTTTTCAAGAGGCAACTGGACTTTCTGGGTTTTTGTTGTTGTTTTTGAAGACATTTCGCTTCTCATCCAAGAAGCTTCTTAAGCTCTGGCTTCTATGAGAAGTGAAACATCTTCAAAGAAAAACCAGAAAGTCCAGTTGCCTCTTGAAAAAAGCACCTTTGGGGCAACCATGACCTGGATGACTGAGAATCTCCATAGACATGGAAACCATTGCAAACCTACACTGAATCATGGAAAAATCTCATGAATATCAAAGGATCATTTACATGTGCTTCATCAACTGAGAGAAAGCCTTCAATTGTGTTGATCATGAGAAGCTATGGAGAGCCCTACAAGACCTGGGGGTACCAGCACTTCTGGTCAAGGTAATGCAATCACTGCACACAAATCAGGAAGCTACTGTGTGAACACCATGTGGAGACACTGATTGGTTTAAGATAGAGAAAGAGTACGACAAGGTTACATTTTCTCCCCTTTCTTATATAACCTGAATGCCAAATTGATCATGAGGAAGCCAGATCGTGAAGAATCAAAAACTGGGGTAAAGATTGGTGGAAGAAACATCAATAATCTTCGATATGCTGACAATACAATTCTCAGAAACCAAAGAAGACCTGGAACATCTGATCAATAAAATTGAAGAAAAAAAATGAGAATTTTGGTCTCTTCTTGAATATCAAAAGACCAAATTCATGACCACCAAGGAAGGGAAACATCAAAATAATAATTAACGGTGAAAAGATAGAATGTGTGGAAAAATTTCCTTTGAGCAGATAGCTCAAAGTGGTGAATGCAGCACAGAAATAAAACATCGGATTGCATTGGGTCGTATAGCAATGATGAACATGAGCTGAATATGGAAAAGCAAGGACATCAGCCTGGCAACAAATGTGCCTCTGTTGTGCCTCTGCAACTCTGTTGTAGCTATCTATGGTTGTGAAAGTTAGACCTTAAAAAAACAAGACAGGAAGAAAATCAACTTGTTTGAGCTGTGATGTTGGAGAAGGCTGTTGCATAGTTATCTAAGACAACTTGGCACAACCAGCTCAGCGCAACCAGCTCACCACTGGCAGCTCGTCACCACCAAATAGCCTCTGCCAATTCACCACTTCCAAGGATAACTCCAAATGGCAATTCACCATCCTATTTTCAAACCTACCACCTCTGCTGCTACGCCGAGCTCAAGGCCAAAGAAGCCAGGCAAGGCGGCGGCAGAAGAGGGTATGTTAAAATGAGACACCCCTAGCTGTTGCCACCTCCCTGCTGCCTGCCCCACCAACAATCATGGGGAAGGGAAACCCCCAGCCATTGCCTCCGCCATTCTGCGCTCTGCCTACCCACTCGCTCCCCCACCAGCTCAGCTCTCCCTCTGGTTGCCAACGGCAAGTTGTCACTGTGGCGAATTGGCCATGTGGAGTTGTCCTGTGGTGAGTTGGCAGAGGCAATTTGGCATTGGCGAGCTTGCAGCGGTGAGCTGGCTATGTCAAACTGGCCATGCCGAGTTGTCCCATTCCATCCTGCGTATCCCTTGGACAGCAAAGATGACTAACAAGCAAGTACCAGAGTGCATAATGCCAAACATGTCACTAGAAGGCAAAATCACAAAACTGCATCTCACTTTTGTCATGTTATGTAGGGGAATTCATTAGCAAAAGCAATTATGTTTGGAAGAGTTAATAGTAAAAGGAAGCCAGGCCATCAAAGAACACAGTACCTGGACACTATCAAAGCTGACACCAACCAGGGCATAGAAAAACTCAAAGAAATAGTGCAAGATCGGAAGATGTAGAGAGACCTGGCTCATAGACTTGCCAAGAGTCAGACTAGCTGAATGGATATCATCATCATCATCATCATCATCAGAGGTGGGTTCCTGCCAGAGCTGCCCGATACGCAGCTCCGGTAGGGAGCGGTGGATTTCGCAACCGCTCCGGAGCCCTCTCTGCCGGTCCACCCGGCATGTCACCATTTTTTTCCTGTGATTTTCGGGCGATTTTGCTTCTGCGCATGCGCGGAAGCAAAATCGAGGTGAAATCTCACGAGCGGACGTGCGCGCGCGCGAGATTTTGGTGAGATTTTGCCTCTGCGCATGCACGGAAGCAAAATCGTGCTGAAATCTCACGCGTGCGTGCGCCCTTGCGAGATTTCAGCGCAATTTTGCTTCCGTGCATACGCAGATGCAAAATCGCGCGAGGAGGGGTGGGTGCGTAGCGAGCGCGCCCCCCGAAGCATGGAGATGCACGCGCATGGCTCCGGCAGCAAGGTAAGTGAGCAACCCGCCCCTGATCATCATCATCATTTTATTTTGCATTCTAAACAATATAAGAAAGCTACCATTTAAACACATTATACTTAACTTGGTTTTGAGATTTTTTTTGACAAAAGTATACTCTGGATAATTGAAGGGCTACAGTTCTACAATCTAAAAAAGTAGACGTATGAAAAACATTTTGAATTTCAAACACTAGGAGGTTTAAATGCCTTGCTTCAGACTTTGAAACAATTATACCAGGCTTGAAACACTTACTTGCAACCTCACTAAAAATGTCTTGGTGCTCATCCAGTCATTTCAGTTTTACAAGTTCAAAATTGGTCTATTTTTAATTCAGCATAATTAATTTGGGCTCAGATGGACTGTTTTAAGCTTGAAATGATTCCTGAAGATTGAAATAGCTTTGGAATATTGGAAAATTTCTGGCATAAAACATTTCCAATTCCAAAGATTTTGCATACCACTGAGAATAACCTTTTGATTAAATCAGTTTAGGAAGAAAAGACCAGTCTCATCATTGGTTGTGGCAGAAATAAAATTTCAACCTAAGAGCAGGTCAACTACTACCACTGATCTTAGAATAATTGCTGTTATGTTTTATCTACATTTCATAGATATTTTATTAGTATCATTTAAGTCTGCATTCATAACTGAGTAAAAAATTATGCATTTGGAGTTTTGAAAGTAAACAAGCCCAATTTTTATATATAAACAAAGAGTACACTGAATTGCTATTTAGAGTCTGCTATATCGCTGAAATAAGTCTGTCATATTTTGGCAGCATCGGTCAGACTCTGACTTAGATTTGCTCATTCATTCAGCTTTTATCCCACCTTTCTACTTAATCAGATATTTAAGGCAGCTAACAAAACTAAAGAAAATGTGAAAAAACAATATAAATTAAAAATAATAGACCGGAACAAATTATGGGAATATATAAAGGAATTTTCATCGTTGAAAAAGGAAAAATTGTTTTATTGCAATGATAATAGACTGAATATAATATAATAATAGAAAAAATAAGGAAAATATTGGAAGATATAAGGAAGATAATGATGTAAACAATAACTTTATAGAATAAACACGATTTTGTACCACTAGGCTGTAAAAGGATAGTGTCGACAGGATTAAAGTGACCAGATTAATTTTTTGTTAAGCGGGACGGGGGGGCGCCTGGGCGCCGCCATTTGTTTTGCCCTCTGCGCATGCGCAGAACGCTGCGCATGCGCAGAGGGCAAAACAGCAAATGCCGGCATCCAGGTGGGGGGGAGGCGGGAGGGCGCTTGGATGCCTGGAGCTCGCGACAGGTAAGCTGCCGGCTGCCTCCTTTCCCCGTCTCCCGCCTCCCGTTCGTTGCTTGCCAGTCCGGCTGAAGGGGAGGTGGGAGGCGAGGAAAGACCTCCCGAAGGGGAGGCGGGCTCCCGAAGGGCTGCCGGCTCCCGAAGGGGAGGCGGGAGGCGAGGAAAGGCCTCCCACCTCCCCTTCGGGAGCCGGCAGCCCTTCGGGAGCCCGCCTCCCCTTCGGGAGGCCTTTCCTCGCCTCCCGCCTCCCCTTCGGCCGGGCTGGCAAGCAACGAACGGGAGGCGGGAGACGGGGAAAGGAGGCAGCCGGCATCTTACCTGCTCCAGGCATCCAAGTGCCGCGGTCTCCCGGTCGCCCGCCCGGCCCCAGGGCAACGGCGGCAGCGAGGCGATGGGGGGAAGAAAGGGGAGGGGGACGAGGAAGGGCTGTTTGCGCCGCCGGAGGGGCCGCTCGTCCCTCACCCCTCCCAACAGCAGCGGCGCCTCCGAGGGCGGGGCTAGGGATGGGGCGGGGGAAGGAGAGGAGGAGCAGCCTCCCTTCCCCCTCCCCCCAGCAGGCAGCCGCCTCGCTGGAATTCCGCCCGACTTGCTTCCGCTACCTCTCTTTTGCTTCCCCTCTAAGGTGACCAGACGTCCCGCTGTTTCCGCATTCTTTTCAAAATAGCGGGACTTTTTGAAAAGAATGCGGGACGCGGGACACACGCTTGAAAAGCGTGTCTGTCCCGCCAAAAGCGGGACGTCTGGTCACCTTAGACAGGATGGTTGACATGTATATTCAATGTTTTCTATTTACAAAGATATTTGATACCTTATTTGT
Organism: Diadophis punctatus similis; assembly: GCA_023053685.1. Lineage (NCBI taxonomy): Eukaryota > Metazoa > Chordata > Lepidosauria > Squamata > Dipsadidae > Diadophis > Diadophis punctatus. The sequence continues at coordinate 20,198,202 of JALIGW010000010.1, forward strand.
ATATACATATGTTTACACATGTTTTTATGTTCGTTTGTTTTTATGTTTGTTAGTTTTTTTAATATAATTAATAAAGATTATTTATTTTTAAAAATGCTGAAATTAAACATTTTTACCCAGATAAGCAAAAATTCTTTTCTTATTTTCTGCAGCTGACAAAGAATTAAGCCAGAGAATTTCCTTTCTTATGAATCTTTTACAAGGGGGCACTTCTGCAGGGCTGTTCTTCATATATTAACTTCCCAGACAGATATATAATAGGATAGGCCATTCTCAGTCAGATTACAAGAAGTTTAGAGCTTTAAGGATTAATAACACTTTAATTAATCAGTTGACAACTTATGCATATTTTTCATACAGGTGGCATATCATCCCAGTATCTTACCCTGATTAAGATCCTAACTTCTCTATATCAAAATGGATGGAAGCATGTAGTGAGGTATATCATGGGCCCTATGCTGTTCAACATCTTCATCAATGACCTACATGAGGGGGAGTGAAGGGGCACTCATCAAATTTGCAGATGAGATCAAGCTTGGGGGGATGAGGGAATTACTAATACGTTGGAAGATAGACTCAAGATTCAGAAGGATCTTGGTAGACTTGACATTGGGCCCTATCCAATAAAATGCAGTTCAGTGGTGAGAAAAGGGAAAAAGTATTTTTCCCAGACCTTCTTGAAAATAACAAGACTACAACCAGCAAAGCTCTGTGACTTCGCTACGTTTCTTCCCTCTAACAGAATTACAGAGTTCAAAGGTATCTTGGAGGTCTTCTAGTCCAACCCTTTGCTCAGGCAGGAAACCCTATACAATTTCAGACAAATGCTGTCCAATCTCTTCTTAAAAACCTCCAGTGTTGGAGCATCCACAACTTATGGAAGCAAGTCATTTCACTTATTAATTGTTCAAACTGTCAGGAAATTTCCCCTTAGTTCTAGATTTGTCTCTCTCCTTGATTAGTTTTCATCCATTGCTTCTTGTTCTGCCTTTAAGTGCTTTGGAGAATAGGCTGACCCCCTCTTCTTTGTGGCAGCCCCTTAGATATTGCATATTGGAACCCTGCTATCATATCACCCGTAGTCCTTCTTTTCATTAAACTAGACATATCCAATTTCTGCAACTGTTCTTCATATGTTTTAGCCTCCAGTCCCCTAATCATCATTGTTGCTCCTCTCTGCACTCTTTCTAGAGTCCCAACATCTTTTTTATATCATGACCAAAAGTGAATGCAGTATAGTCTTACCAAGGGATTATAAAGTGGTTGTAACACTTGATCGTGATTTTATTCCTCTGTTAATGCAGCTTGGACTGATTTGGCTTTTTTGGCAGCTTGAACACATACCGTATTTTTCGGAGTATAAGACGCACCTTAGTTTTGGGGGAGGAAAACAAGGAAAAAAGGCCTCTGCCTCCCAGCAATTTGCCAAACAGCAAACAGCACAGATGATATACACTGTTTGCTGTGTATTTCTGTGCATGTGTGCCTGACCCATAGAAATAGCAAAGAATTGGAGAAATGTACATTATGCCAGAAAGTTTTCTTAAACGTAGTCACACTAACTCCTCCCAATTATTTAAATAGATCTACTCCAAGGTAAGTCAGGATTTAACTCTAATACTAAACAGGACACTGTTACATTTCAGACTATACTTGTACAGAGCTGTTAAAATTAATTAAAATTTCTGGAAGTATACATTATTCTCTATTATTTAAAAGAAGATACAATAGCACTGGGCCTCTTCAGAGCAAACATTTATTTCAAAAAGCTTCTTTATTTTGTTAAGTTGTCTAGATTTACAGGGGTCTCCAATCTTGGCAACTTTAAGACTTGTGGACTTCAACTCCCAGAATTCCACAGCCAGCAAAGCTAACAAAGCTGGCTGTGGAATTCTGGGAGTTGAAGTCCACAAGTCTTAAAATTGCCAAGGTTGGAGAGCCCTGGCTCTAGAACAATAATAAAGCAGTCTTTAAAAAAATAAGTCTAATAATTTGAACATTCTACAGACATTTATAGTTATTCACTTACCCCCTTGCATCCAGTTCAGCAGAAAATAAAAATCTGTGCGTCTCTCCCAGATATTTGCCTCTTTGCAGCTAGTTTCACTTTCATTTTAGCACGTGGCAAATCAGCTGTAGGTCGGGAAGCTGCTAATGACTTGCTTGGCTTTACAGGCTCTTCCCTCTTTGCTGCAAACAGGTAAATTGCTGGAAGACAGAGGCCAAAGGATGGGGGTGGCTGGGGCTACATTCGGTGTATAAGACGCACCCAAGTTTTCACCCTCTTTTGGGGGGTAAAAAGGTGCGTCTTATACTCCGAAAAATACGGTATTTAAATGATTGCCCACTAGTACTCCAAGATCCTTCTCACAGTTAATACCATTGAGCCAGGTACTGTTTTTTCCCCTCTTGTGTAAAGACAGAAAGACAGATGCAAACAATGAGTTAAGCAATTCTACTTTCTCCTTGCTGCTATTACCTTCTTGCCATTTTTCTCCATTATTGATCAATCATTTCCTTGACTTTTTTTAAACATGTTGAAAGAAGCTGTTTGTCCTTGTTATTTTTGACATTTGTCACCAGTCTTAGCCTTAGCTTTCCTGATTTCATTTTTGCAAGTTTGGGCTATTTGCTGATATTCTGCCTTAATTATGTGCTCTTCTTTCCACTTTTTATACTTGTCCTTTTTGTCTTTCAGTTTATCAGAAAGTTCCTTGTGCAGCCATGCTGGTTTATTTTGAGATCTCTTATTTTTCTTTTTCATTGGAATTGTGCTAGACTGGGCTTTTATAATCTCACTTTTCAAAGTTTCCCAAGCTTCTTGTGTTATTTTCACATTGACGATTCTCTTCTATGAAATCCTTCTCAAGCTCTCTCTAAGTTAGGGGTGTCAAACTCAAGACCTGGGGGCTGGATTTGGCCCGTGGGATGCTTAGATCTGGCCCATGGGGCCACCCTGGAAACAGTGAAGGACCAGCCTGAGGTGCCTCTGCCAGTGAAAACAAAGCTCGGGAGGGCTGTGGGCAACCCTCTGAAGCTCTGTTTTCACTGGCAGAGGGTTGCAAGAGCAGCCAAAACCGGAGCTCGAGAGGGACACGGACGGCCCTCGGGAGCTCCGTTTTCACTGACAGAGGGTTGCAGGAGGCCGTTGCAGTTAAAAACGGAGCTTGGGAGCCCGTTTTCACTGGCAGAGCACTCGGGCCACCACAGGCGCCCTTGACACAGGTGATGTTGAGCTGGCCACACCCTCCCTGGCCCCCTGAGGTCAAACACAACTCTGATGCAGCCCTCAATGAAATTGAGTTAGACACCTTTGCTCTAATAGCAATAGCACTTAAACTTATATACCTCTTTGCAGTGCTTTTCCAGCCCTCTCTAAGCTGTTTACAGAGTCAGCATATTGCCCCCAACAATCTGGGTCCTCATTTTACCCACCTCGGAAGGATGGACTCTCGTTTGACTTTGTTCTATTCTTTGTGCTTGCATTATGTTGAATTTTAATATTGCATGGTCACTCTCTTCCAAGGTTCTTCAATCCATTCTATTATTTTATCTCTATTAATGAGAATTAAGTCACGTATGGCTGACCCTCTTGTTTCTTTCTCTACCTTTCCTGTAATCAATAGGCTGCAAATTCTGTCATTGCTTAATTGTTTTCATGCTATTTCCTACAACAACTTTATTCTCTGATAAAGATTAGATTCTACTGGAACATAATGAATGAGTATAATGAAATAGGAATTTTGAAAGTAAATTAGCAATAGCAATAGCACTTAGACTTATATACCGCTTCATAGTGCTTTACAGCCCTCTCTAAGCGGTTTACAGAGTTCAGCATATTGCCCCCAACAATCTGGGTCCTCATTTTACCCACCTCGGAAGGATGGAAGGCTGAGTCGACCTTGAGCCGGTGAGATTTGAACAGCTGAACTGCAGTGCTGCATTTTAACCACTGCGCCTAAAGAGAGAAATAATGTGTTCCAGTGTAAATTTCCTTTCTACTTTGAAAAGACATGCAAATAATACCCTTGATTGTTCTAGCTATAGTAACTATGTAATTTGACAATTGCTATGAATCCTCTATTGGCTGCTTTTATTATACCTAATGACATGCTAGAATTCCATACCTCATTCCATTGCTGATTATTTCCAAGAAAAGGTGTACTGCTGTGAATAAATATTTGATTCTTCATGTATTATAACCCCCAAACCAGATATGTTCTTCTCTCGTGTTTACTTTCTTCTTGTTCTATGTTACTATAACATATTTTTATTGTTTATGTTTAACTTGTTCCAATAATAATTCCACTAGTGATGTTAGCATGCAACTGCGTATATAGACGAGGGAAGATAACCTCTTACTAATATAAAACGGATATTCCTCATTTCTTGGAAATTACAGTATTTCAAGCATTTGTTGTTCCATATTTTGCTGCTCTTTAAACTTTGAGGTTACGCTCTTTTATAATAACATTGTAACTACATTACTTCAGTATTAGTCAAAAGAAATCCTAAACTATGGTCTAAAATATACATTCACAAGTTATTGACCATTGACCATTGAAAGAGATAATTGATATTCAGGTTTCTTGCTGTGAATTCTAAATAGGAATTCTCTTTTGGTTATGGCAGATGTTCACCCATGTTTTTACCTGGCTTCCATTTCTTTATTTTGTTGTCTTTTTTAAAACCACTTAAAAATATTTGGAAGTTCAGGAATTGCCAAAAGTAAACATAACAGTATACCTTTATTGTGTATTTGTATGTGCTTTTTTTCTTTTCCTACTCCAAATCCTTATTTTCCATTAAGAATTGCTGAGACCACAGAAACTGCAATCAAGTATATTTTAAAAACATCCGTTGGGAAGGCTGACTTTTAACTAAGCAACCAATGTTAAAAGATGCTCACAAAATCTGTTAGCTGAGGATTTATTGAATCCATTTTCAAAACGTTGACTGCTACAGTTATTAGCCTTTGATACATAAGGTTTTGTTTGTTTTTCAGAATTCATACCCCAGGCTTTTGGAATGCCTTTATCACAAGTAATAGCAAATGATCGGGCATACAAATTGAAGCAAGATATTCATAGAGAAGAGCAGAGAGATGTTTCAGAATTGGTAACGTCACTTTTACCTTTTGGGAGTAAAAGACAGAACAAAGAACTCTCAAGCAGTAATTCATCTCTTAGTTCCACCTCGGAAACACCAAATGAATCTACTTCACCCAATACACCAGAACCAGCCCCCAGGGCACGGAGAAGAGTAAGTGCCTATGCATTGCTTAGTGGTTACTGCAAGTATTGTGGGACCTTCCTTTGCTTACTGAAGCTGGAGTCTCTGATTTGTTAGTTTATACTAAAATTAAAGTCAGCCCTAATAGAAATGATAGAAATTATTATTTTAATGGTCATTGCCTTTCCCAGCTGTTCGTGGGAGAGAACAAAATGGACACAAATCTCTTGCCAGCACCTCAAGGGACATAAGGATTCTTTGGAAACTTTTCTTTTCCCCAGTCAGTTTCCACTTAGTATTTCAAATTACTGAAAAAGAAACTCATCTCCCTGTTGTGTTCTCTCTCTCTCTCTCTCTCTCTCTCTCTCTCTCTCTCTCTCTCTCTCTCTCTCTCTCTCTCTCTCTCTCTCTCTCTCTCTCTCTCTCTCTCTCTCTCTCTCTCTCTCTCTCTCTCTCTCTCCCTCCCTCCCTCCCTCTCCCTCCCTCCCTCCCTCCCTCTCTCTCTCTCTCTCTCTCTCTCCCTCCCTCCCTCCCTCCCTCCCTCCCTCCCTCCCTCCCTCCCAAATGCACACACACGAACCCATATATTTCTCCAGCTCATCTCAGCCTCAAATATGTTTACAGTATAAAAGATGGTTTATGTAGTTACAAGATTAATGTTCAGTCATTTAAAAACATTGGAAGCTGCCATATACTGAATCACTCCACTTACGCATCTATTATCAACAAGTAGCATCTTTCCAGAATTTGTTTAATCTGGAGTTTTTCCAATTTTGCCTGTGACTTTTTTCCTCTTTGCAATGCATACAGTATGCTGCATCAGTGAATTCATATTGCATATTAAAAATTACTTGTTCCGTTCTAAAAGAACCTAATAATTCTCATGAATTATCTGATAATCTTACCATCTTTTGAATAAAGAGTGTTAGTGTTTAATACTGGGTATCCATTGGCGCCTAATAATGTGAAGTCTTGATTTTTTTTTCTAGTGACTTTGTACATATGTTATTTTAAAAAGCAAAGCTTATTGCTTTAACCTACAATTTCACCTTTCATTCCACAAGAGGTAGTCCTCAATTTACAATGGCAACTGGAATTTCCATCACTAAGAGATGTGGTAATAAAGCTCAACATCAGGTGACCACATTGCTTAGCAACAGAAATCCCAGTACTCCCTATTGTTAACCAAATCCTACCAGTTGTTAATTAAGGACACCCTCTTTCCAGCCCCAAACCTTGGTTCTTCCAAGGAAATAGACTGCCTCCCTTCAACTCCCCCCAGCTGCCTATTCCTCTCCATCTCTCCCCTTTTGGATACCCTACACCCTGCCTTGTGGGGTGTCATGCAGCCCCAGAACTGTGTGATTCATGGGCTTCATGGCACACTATGGCTGTGGGGCTGCAAGAAACCCTTGACCCACAGCCAAAAGTCACAGCTGCCCTGGGAAAAGTCAGCCCAGGCCCATAGGGCAGCATGAAGCTGTAGCTGCCCCAGCCCGGTATGAACACAGGCAACCCAGCCTGGCTCAGCAGTGCAGTGTGAAGTCTCAGCCAATCCAGCAGCATGGCACAAAGTCATAGCCACCCACTCTCTTTCCCAGCTGACCTTCACCACCTTCTTGCTCCTATTTCTGATGAGACATGTCTGGCCAGGCCATCCACAAGGCAGCTGCGGGCCACTCAAGGCCTTCTTTCTCAGATCTCATATGAAAACTGACACTCGTGACTGTAACTCTGGGACTGGGCATAAGTACCATTTATTCAGTGCTACTGTAAGTTTAGATGGTTGCTGAATTAGTGGTTGTAACTCAACTACCTGTAATACTATTTCTTTAAAGTACAGATGGCAAGAGTACTTGATGCTGCTTTTGAAGACTGCAGCTAAAGTGTTTTTGATAGTTGATGGATGTAATAACTATAGTATTTAGCTCATGTACCTTTGGACTTATAGAGATTATGTATTTTGGGACCCATATTGCCTTTAATAACATTATAGAAGAAAATATTGCTCATTTAGTTACTTTTATAGCTAGCAAGAGACCTGTTTCATATTATATGCTGTATTTTGTACCTCAGAAGTCTTTCTGAATAAAAGTAAAGCTTCATTGTTTCAAATATCAACTATATATACTGTACTTTTTGAATTGCTGCTTTATGAGGGATATGAAGACTAAGGAAAACTAAATACCATACAACATTTCTATTACTTTTGTTCAAATTAGCAAACATGCATAATCCATCAGCTACAGTATCCTTCTGGGCAATTGCAATTATAGGAAGTGTATTGGAGGCTGAACAGCCGTACCTGTGGTTGCTCCAGAGTGGGGTGCTCTGTGGTGTTTAATATCTGCATAAAGCCATTGGGTGGGGGCTTGTTTGCAGTATTACCAGTATGTGATGATCACAGTTGTATGTTGCCATCAAAAACTAGACCAGGGATGTTGAACTAGTGTCTACAGGCTGGATCAAAACAAAGTCAAATCCCTGAAAGACTGAGGTGCTATTTGTTGATAATCCAAAATGACCTTTTTTGGGATTACCTGACAACAGTGATTCATGTCCTCATTACCTTGCAGATAGACTACTGCAATGCATTCTATATTGGAGGTCACTTGGAAGCTACAGTTGATCCAAAATGCAATGGCCCTCTTGCTAATTATTGGTAGGAGAATTACAAGTGTTCACACATGCTAAAATCACTGCACTGTTCATTGGTTTGCTTCCAAATCCAGTTTGCGATGCAAGTCATCACCCATGAAATCCTGCATGGCTCAACTCCTCATACTTATAGGACCATCTCCATGACAGTTTAAATGATATGCAAGTAAGAGTATCTGACAGTCAGTTAAAATCAAATAAAGTTACCGTATTTTTTGAAGTATAAGATGCACTTTTTCCCTTCAAAAAGAGGGTGAAAATGTGGGTGCGTCTTATACTCCGAATGTAGCCCCGCCCAGCCTCTCAAATGGAGGTTTCAGAGGCTGAAAAAAGCCTCTGAAATGGAGGTTTCAGAGGCAGAAAAAAGCCTCTGAAATGGAGGTTTCAGAGGCAGAAAAAAGCCTCTGAAATGGAGGTTTCAGAGGCAGAAAAAAGCCTCTGAAATGGAGGTTTCAGAGGCAGAAAAAAAAGCAAGGCGCAGAACTCACAACCAATGAACCTGTTGCTAAAATTCACCTCTGTGAACAGCTGATTGGGGGTATTCTGGGAGGCAATCAATTAGCTTTTTTCTTATTTTCCTCCCCAAAAACTAAGGTGCGTCTTATACTCCAGTGCGTCTTATACTCTGAAAAATACGGTACTTTTATTCTATTCATAAAAACAATTAACAAGAAATTTTGACATCAAATTTTGTCACCATAAAGTGACCTGCAATACTTAAAAATATGCCCAAATGAATTGTTTCCTCATGGCAAATCTCTTCTTTTGTCAGTAAATACTGAACAAAAGTTGAAGGATTTCTTATCAAAACAGTTGCCTCACCGGTTATATATTTCACATTGCTTCAGCATACACATATTTACTCTTTGTTTGTTTATTTGTTTAAATTTATTTATTACCTTAGTTTCATTTATATTTACACAAAAGGAAGATTTTTGTCAGGTCCACCATCACCGACTTGGTGCCTTGCTGGGTCCTTGCCATTAGAGTGGGGTGGGAGGATGGGGGTTTATTGGGTGGCTATTGATGTAACTTCAAGCATGGGAAATAGGGAGAGAGGAGTGACAACGGAAGAAGACCAGATCACCAAACTGGCTTATACCAGGATCTTCAAGGTCGGTTGCCCTGAGAATGGAATGTTTGACACCTCAGAGTTTGTCAAAACATCTTACCGGCATCACATTGGCTGGCCGAGGAACTGGTCATGGGGGGAGGGAGTGGAAAGTGAAAAGAATAGTTTTGTATTTTGCACGGGAGTACCAGATTCCACCTGACTTTACTGCAACCAGTTTGTTTCAGTAAAAGTTCCTTTACTTCAACTAAATGGAATCACGAGTCTTACTTTCCTGAAAAAGTAGACTGGGACAGGTCTGACATTAGGCGGAATCTACAATTGTGGCCTCTACCATGGGGACCGTACATAATATGTTGGCTCCAGGCAGCAATCAGGAGGAAGCCAAATGCTGGGGTGAGGCCTTATCTAAAGCCCCCCCCCCCCAAGGACTGGATCTCTCTGAGTGGACAGCAGAGGCTGGAGGCTTACGGAGACCCACCATGGCCCAGATGGTCCCTGAGTGTCAGGAAGAAGGAAGACTGGGAGGAGTGACCCTTGGGAGTGACTTTCACCCATGGTAGCCGAGGAAACCAGTGGTGAGAGCAATGGTCGGGGCTAGAAGAGCTGGAAGAAGAGGCAGCCGGAGAGCACAACCAAGTCGACTGGATAATGGAGCAAGTAATGACATTTATGATGGAAACTTTCCAGAACTTCACGGTCTGCAAAGCCCTTGCCAGAGCAGTGCTCCTGGAGGCACGACCACCTCTGATCACCTCCAATGATGGGAGAGCATTGCCCACAACCACCACTACCAGGACTTTGGCGAGTCCTGACACCACAGCTGCCACTATCAGGCCGGCACTGAGGGGAGCTGGCAGAGGTGAATCTTCTGCAAGAAGAAGGAGCCAAAAACCCCCGCTGCTCAGGGTGAAGTTTGATGGGAACCCCCAACAATTGGGGTTCTTCCTGGCACATGTCCTGACCTACATGCAGGAGTATGGCCCGGAGCTACAGATGGAGGGTGGCAAGTTGAGAAGCATTACCCTGGCCTTGGAAAGGGCAGCAATGCATTGGATGGTCACCCTCCACAATGAGAATGCCCCAGAGCTGAGAAATTTCAACCACTTTATGGGTGCACTTCACTGACATTTCGAGGACCCACTGGCCAACTGCAAGGTGAGAGATCACATCAAAACCATCAGCCAGGGCAAGAGGGGGTGTAGCCAAATATACCGAAGAATTCTGTGACCTGGTATGCAAACTCACCGACTAGCCACAAGACATACTTATCAGCCGCTTCAAGGACAGGCTGAATGATGACATCTATAATACCTGCGTTTCTCGGGCCACCCCGTCCTACTCTTCATGGCTGGTACATCCTGGCTGAAGAAGTGGAAATCGACCAGACTTGCAATAAGTACTGACAAGGACATGGATAGAGGAATTCAACCCCTGAGAAGAGAGAGCTGGTGAAGCCCCACTCACAAAATCTACAGCCGTGCTCAGCCTGTATCAAGTGTGGAATGGAAGGGAATCAGGCAGCACAATGTACGGCCGGGCAACCCAGCAAGAAAGCGGTCACTAATCCCACTGGAAGAGCAATCAAGCCACCTTAGCAAGTCCAAGAGATGCTGCTGAAAGGAGTAGAGACCGTTGAGTTCACCCCATCCTCCAAAGATGGCGAGAGAACTCTGATCGAGCCAGCTGAGGGCCTAGGGGAAGCGACACCAACACCAATAACAATCCCCTGGTAAGTGGCCCAGTCACAACGGTGACAGTCCCCATAGAACTAATAATCCAATCCTCGGAACATAAAGCCAACTTGCCCGCCCTTCTGGACTCTGATTGTACCAGATGCTTGGTCAAGCCTACTCTAGTGGAAACTAAATGGAGTTTACTTTCCTGAAAGAGTGAACTGGTTATGATCAGAGCAGAACGTTGACAGAGGTATAAATTTGCAGAAACGTATACACACTGATACATTTCTCATCAAGCAATTAGGATTCACAGAAAAATGCAGTCTTACTTATAACTACTGCAGAATAAACAGTTTATTGCAGGCTGCAATAAAAAGAGAGATAAAATGAAACTATTTGAAAGTAGAGATGCACAAGTTCCTAGTATAGCTTTTAATGCACACTTTCAACAGATTATTTTAACGCTTATAGTCTTTAATCTATATTTCAAACTTTGTATAAACTGTTTAAATTTTTGTTATTTGCCTTAAATGCTTGCCAGAAGGAATTAACTAATAATGATACTAACACCTAGTAGATGTTACTAATAAAGAATTAACAGTAGTGGTTGGGCAAGAAGCCGTTTCTAGACAAAGTTGTGTAGAAAAGGGGATTTGTTATCTTTGGAGAGATGTTACTGTTCTTTCCTCATCATCTTAAGCAAAATGTTTGCAGTTCGCCATGTCTAGTGAGCAGCAATTTTCAGGTGAAAATACGAATGTTGCTGGGTATGGCAGCAATTGCCTCTATTTTGACTGGGAATAGGAATAAAGTGAATGAGCTGGAGTAACTGATGAATGGGAATGCAACAAACAATGGCAACCTCAATTTGGACAGGCATGCAACAAGTAGCATGTAACATGACTAGTAAAATCATGGCATTTGTCTTGAGCTACCTAGTGACAGCTGCTATAATCAGTTGCCACTTAGAGGGGAGTTTAGAATAGATTTCTGCCCCAGTTAATACCTTCTGTTATAGGTTAATATTTTGTTTTATGATGGAAGTGTCCTTCTTCCATCTTTACCAAATGCATGTTTGTATATTGTAGGGTGCAATGTCAGTGGATTCTATTACTGATCTTGATGATAGTCAGTCTCGATTACTAGAAGCTCTGCAGTTATCCTTGCCTGCTGAAGCAAAGAAAGAAAAATCCAGGGACAAAAAATTAAGCCTCAATCCTATTTACAGGCAAGTTCCTCGGCTTATAGATAGCTGCTGTCAGCATTTAGAAAAACATGGTAAGTATATTTTATCTGAAATGTACACACCACTTATAGTACAAAGATTTGATTTGGAGTTTGAAAGCAATTTGATTGAATCCCCAAACTAAATCAACTTTCCAAATTTGGATGAATATAAATCAGATGTCACCAGAAAAATGGAACTGACTTAGAGTGTTGAATTAGATTAATGAATTGAATACATGCTTATTCAGAGAGCACTAAAAATTATATGGATTCTATTCAATTTTATGCAAGCATAATGATTCAAAGTATAGCTTTTATTCCATGAAGTAAAGGCTGTGAACCCAAAGTACAATAGTCCTTGACTTATGACCCTAATGGAGTCTACCTATTATCGTCTTAAGTCGTGGCAGCCATAAAGTGGGTCACCTACCATATGTGATTGATCAAATTTTACTACCTTTTTGTGGCAGTCATTAAGTGAACGCTATCGTTGTTAAAGTGAACACAGCAATGTAAAGCGAGATCATTGTTCACTATGGGTGTTTTTTGCTGAAAACCAGAAGTTTGAGCAAAAATGTCGCAAAATGTGTTCACGTGACTGCAAGATGCTGCAAATGGCAGTAAATGCAGACAGGTTATCAAGGTCTCATCATGCGGTCACATTACCACAGGAAGAGGGCAGCTGTCAGAACTTTGGAACCAGATCGTAAGTTCTTTATAACTTCAAGTGGTGACCAGCTGCAAGTTGAGGACTATTATAGTAACAATTGAGTAAAGCAATTTCTACTTCTACTACAAAATTGGAGAATTTTTGGGAGTGACAGTTTTAAAAAATAGAGAAAATTGTGAAGTGCCACAAATATTTTGATCAAAATCACAGTCAACTGTTGTTTGATGTAGGGATATATTGTATATTTGGGAGATAGGCGAGAAAATATAATTGTTGGCTTTATGTGGTCCAGGAACCTAGCTATAATAAGCCTTCAGACTCTAAAATAATCTCCTACATGCAACTGAGATTAACATTTGAGATGGGATAGTAGTAATTTTAATGTGGGTTAGCACACTCTGCTCAAATTCAAAGGAAAATCAGGCATTGGTTTACTAATTTGCTGAGTTTTGGCCTCTAGTGCTGGAAGGGCTCTGGAAGCTACATGCAGCCTGAAAACCAAGGTTAAATATTTCACACCCATACTTATTCTCATCCTTTCTATTCCTCTTGTAGAAAATAAAATCGGAGCTGGTACATAGAATATTTGTGGGCTTTTCTAACCAAGGGCTATGTGTATTTTTGAATATAGAAATACAAATTCAGGTGAATTCAGGGCTAAGATCTTTTTTATAAATGTATTATGCAATTTTGTATGGGCACCATTGGTCTTAGGCTTCCCTCTAGTGTCACTTTTGAACAATGCGCTATATTTTTTTAAAAAAAACTATAATGGTGTTCAAGGAGGCTTACTGAAGTAGATTTCACTGAACACATTTCCTCTTAAATTGTTTGCATATTTTGGATTTATGCTATCTTCTGATAGGGTAGGAATAAGAAACACAAATATTACAATAATTATATACAGCATAGTGATGCAAAATAGTTTACTAATGTTCTAATCATATTGTATATTTATATGCATTTGTATAAATATGTAATAATAATAATAATTTATTAAATTGACATGCCATTTAACAGGTCTCCAGACTGTAGGCATATTCCGAGTTGGGAGCTCAAAGAAAAGGGTAAGACAGGTAAGTTGCTATCATTCCTCATGAATATCATAAAACTCACTATTTTATATTTATATATTTTGGTCAGTGTCATCTTTCATTGTAGTCCTACTCTAAATATGCAATAGTAATATGACCAGGAAAATATCAATATTTTATTTTTTTTAATGTGTTTTTTAGATCTGGGATCTTTCATCTATATATTTCCAGTAACGTTAGTGTCTGTCTTTAAAAATAGTTTTCAAGATCTTAGCTGGAACCTAAATGGTATAAGAAATATAAGACATCTGAATATCAATTACGTATTATGTTAAAATTACAATCATTTTCCCCCAAAACATTTTCTTATTTCCATATCAGTTTCAATCAGTTTTCCATGTAGTATATTTAAAAGAAACAGGCTGTCCTGATCATTCTTTGAGCTAAGGTGGATTTGCTTCTGTTTCTGTGAAACATTTGATTAAATCAGGGGTGGGTTCCAACTTACCTCGCTGCTGGTTCACTCCCTCCCGTGCCGTGTGTGCGCGCCTTGCGCACGCATGCACAGTAACAAAAAATCTGAAAAAAACCAAACCCTGGAGCTGAAAAAAAGATGGCGACCGCATGCACAGTGCCAGAACTCAGCTTCTGCGCATGCTCAGAAGGAAAATAAAAATTTAAACTTTTTTTAAAAAACAATTTTTTTAAAGGATGGCGGCGCCCACGAACCACCACCGACCGGTCGATCCAGCTCGGTGATGTCATTGTGACATCACCAGCGGGTCGCTACTGGTTCGGGCGAACCGGGAGGAACCCACCCCTGGATTAAATTCATTTTAATATGTCACCAACAAATATTTCAGAGAAAAACATCTCTTACATTTATTTAAATACTTCATGAAATAATGGCTGCAATTTCAAGAGTAACATATTCATGTTATTAGTATTAAATATTAGTACAAAATACCATTGCTATTTCTTCCTAACAAGTTATTAGTTTAACCATGTAACCATGTAAACCAGAAATAGGTAACCAGTTTTTAGATATTTTCTGTAACCGTTATGGCCAATGACCAGGAATGTGGGTATTATAATCTACACACCATTTTATAAATTTTTGGTTTAGTTTATCAGGAATAGACTAAAGTCAGAATGACCATATCAAAATTCTAAGAGCTACAAATAGATTAATAATGTGGTATAAATTAGATTAAAGCATTATTATAATTTATTATTACACACCTGTTTTGTAATTATTTATTACAAAGTTTTATTATTATTTATTATAAAGGTAGGATTTATTCAGAGGTGAATAAGAAATATAAAACACAATAACAAAAAATTGCATCCTTCTTATGTCTAGATATGTAATGCAGTGGTGGAATTCATCTAATCTGATATCAATTTGAAAGAATAACCTTTACTGTTATTTTCTTTTAGTAATCCAACACCACTAGAATATTGAGGTTTTGACATTTCCTAAGTTCTTTGTATGCTGAAATTTTAAATTCTGAAATAAGTCCTTTTCTACAGAAAACAATATCATTACATCAATTTGTTCCATGTACAGAGAAAAATGCATACACCAGACTTGGGAAAGGGTCTACTACAATCTAAAGCTATGTCATCACGTTTTTTTTTAAAAAAACTGTAATATAATCATGTAAATTTGACATGATTTCTGTTTCTAGTTACGTGAAGAGTTTGACCGTGGTGTGGATGTAGTACTGGATGAAGAACAAAGCATTCATGATGTAGCAGCTTTATTAAAGGAATTCCTTCGTGATATGCCTGACCCACTCCTGACCAGGGAGCTTTACACTCCTTTTATCAACACACTCTGTGAGCAGCCCTGTCTGATTATATCTGTCTGTCTGTCTACCTATCTGCCTATCTATATGGTTGATAAACTGCAGCCGTTATAAATCAAAATCAATTTGTGCTCATCTTTATTTAAACTCTGGGTATGTTTCTAATTCCAATGATTCATAATTTATGAGTGGTCACTTTCTTTATATTTTGACATAGAGAAGATTTTAAGCTGTCAACTTAAATTGCCTGATATGTCTCAGTGAATTGGTTTTCAAAATTAGATTGGGGATAAAATACTAGTTAAAATGGTTCATTCTAATAATCATCATCATATTGTCTTGTAATAATTTAATGTATAGAATGCTAAAGAGGACTAGGCAATTCAAAATAGTCCACATGTTTTGATCTTTGGAGATCACATATATTTTGGTTATGATAATATTATATATAACTCGGCTGAGTCATCACATCTCTCAAAATGTTATATATGGTAGGGTTTTGGTTTTTTTAATACAATCATGTCCAATTTTCAGAGAGTACAAGTACCTGCAGGTTTTTTGGCAAGAAATAGTTTGCCATTGCCTCATTCTGAGGGCTGAGAGAAAGTGGCTGGCATAAAGTATCACCCAGATTGCATTGTGCCTAAAGCAGGACTAGAACGCATGGTTCCCAGTTTCTAGCCTGATGTCTTAACCAGCACACAAAATTGGCTCTTAGGTTTTTCTACACATCCCCAAATATAATAACTGTTCTAAAACATTTAATTCTTCAGATGTTACATAGTTGTACTAATGAAATGCCTAAAAATATTAAAATGTATAGAACACTGAATTAGCTTATAATAGTGTTATACAAAGTAGTGCAATTAATGTGTATTTTTTAAAAAAATATTTTTCTTTTTTAGTAATGGACTCCCATGAACAACTAAACACTCTACAACTTTTAATTTATCTTCTACCTTCCTGCAACTGTGACACCTTACATCGAGTCCTTCAGTTCTTAGCTACTGTAGCCAGCCATGCAGAAGACAGAAAAGATGAAGATAGCCAGGAAGTAAGTTTATTTCACTGATTTTTATTGTGAAATTAGTTCACCTTGAAGCAAAATGGATGGCAAACAAATCAAATAAATAAATAAATAATAACATTTTGATCAGCATTGTGATAAGGAATACAATTAATGAACCATCTTATGAACCAATTGTCGTACTATATAGAATAGAATAGAATAGAATAGAATAGAATAGAATAGAATAGAATAGAATAGAATAGAATAGAATAGAATAGAATAGAATAGAATAGAATAGAATAGAATAGAATAACATAACAGAGTTGGAAGGGACCTTGGAGGTCTTCTATTTCAACCCCCTCCTTAGGCAGGAAACCCTACACCACTTCAGACAAATAGTTATCCAACATCTTCTTAAAAACTTCCAGTATTGGAGCATTCACAACTTCTGGAGGCAAGCTGTTCCACAGATTAATTGTTCTAACTGTAAGGAAATTTTTCCTTAGTTCTAAGTTGCTTCTCTCCTTGATTAGTTTCCACCCATTGCTTCTTGTTCTACCCTCAGGTGCTTTGGAGAATAGTTTGACTCCCTCTTCTTTATGACAACCCCTGAGATATTGGAACCCTGCTATCATGTCACCCGTAGCCCTTCTTTTCATTAAACTAGACATATCCAATTTCTGCAACTGTTCTTCATATGTTTTAGCCTCCAGTCCCCTAATCATCTTTGTTGCTCTTCTCTGTACTCTTTCTAGACAAGCTATTATAATTTAGGTTTAAATCAGAGTATATTTGGTTTTATTAATCGTCACTTGCTTTAATAGATTTAACTATGTATCATTCTCTCTTTTACTCATGCAAAAGGATTATTCCTGCATTCAGAAACTTTTAGAACTTGCAGGTTTGTTGGGAAAAGTACCACCCCTCAAATTCCACACATAACTTGGCTCCTATTGATTCCCCTCGGTGGAATGCTCTTTATATACGGCACAAAGTGACTTAGAAAAGGCAGGATCCTAGCCAGGTTAGCTAAACCAAACCCACCTACACAAAGTGCTAGGAATCCATTGCCAGTTAAATAGTACAGCATTTTATTTCTTTTCTTTTTAGATTCCTGGGAACAAAATGACATCACTCAACCTAGCCACCATATTTGGACCTAATCTGTTGCACAAGCAGAAGACAACAGACAAAGAATTTACTGTTCAAAGCACAGCACGTGCTGAGGAGAGTGCTGCCATTATTGCTGTTGTACAGAAGATGATAGAAAACTATGAAATGCTCTTTATGGTAGGTGAAGATTTCCTCTCTCTTTTTGCATTTAACTGAAGTTTTTGTAGAATAATTTTTAGTTTAGTCTTTACTTTTTGAAATTGGACACTACGTAATAGTGTCTTTTAAACATTTTTAACACTTAAAAATATTCATTCATGAGACAATGCCTGTACAGTGAATAAATAAAATAGGACCATAATAAACAGAAATGAAAATTTGGCATGGTGAACTACTGGTAGCAAACAGATGCTGGTAAAAGAAGGCCCTTGGCTATTTTGCCATGTGGAAACACAGCTCTTAAAATTTAAAGAAAAAGGAAAGTACATATGAATTTATTTCTTTATACCTATTTCTTCAAAGAATTTCTATAATAAGGCTAATCATATGTTTATTTCAGTAGATTTATAGAATAATAGTTCAGAGCTATTAAATAAGCAGGTAAATCATCAAAATATATGCTTCAAGTTTTTTGTTTACTAAATATGTTCATGTTTTTAATAAAGATTGTATTTCTAGTGTAATAGTATTTCCCCATTATTAAAATTTACCGGTAGATTGCATAAGATAGCACATGTATGAGTACTGTACTTGCTGTATCAGAACATGACTCAATAATTCCCATAATCCTCTCAGGAATATTTTGCATACTCATCTATCTATCATCTACCTACCTACCATCTATTATCTATCTATCACATTTTTCAACTGTCCATCTTCTTCAAAGGGATTCTGGGTGGTGTACAATAAAATATTTAAATAAATAAACAGTATTTAAAAATTAAAAGTTTATAATTAAAATTTTGGAAAGAGGCAAAAATAATTAAAGCCTGTTAAAAAGACAAATAGAGGTCTGTCTGTCTGTCTCCCCGCCCCTCTCTCAATAATGGACAAATACAGTATAATTTCAATTTTCTTAAGATTTAAAAATGCTTTCAAAGACAGAAAATGGTTTTGAATTATGTTAATATTTATAAGAATATAGTTTTTTTTATTAATGAGGATATGTACAGGTGACTATGTTTCATGTATTTGTTTATCATTTGTGTATATATTTACCTTACCACAGGGAAAGGAATTAATTAGCCTGGCCATTTCATTTATAATAGATTCATTCTCTTATCTTTTTCTCACTTCATTTTAACTTGATGTCTAAAAAGAATTGCATGAAATTTGTTTGCCTATTTCTTTTAGTAATTACCATATAAATAAGCTTGTAGCTCTTCGAAAGGCAAGCTAAGTGGCTTGTTAGATTATAAAAAACTTATTTTATAAATAAAATATAATAAATGATTAAAGATAGTGGAAAGTGTATTTTTAAAAAGGTGAAGTGTTTTGTATGTTATTTAACTGGAATAGATTGTATTAGATTTGTGATTATATTAATTCATATTTAAAAATAGAGGTGTATAATTTTGCTATTTATTTTTTGATGTTTCATTAATGTATAGGTCCCAGCAGACCTTCAAAATGAAGTTCTAATTAGTCTGCTTGAGACTGATCCAGATGTTGTAGACTATTTGCTGAGAAGGAAAGCTTCCCAGTTATCGTGAGTAATTTGTTAATTTTCTTTTATTTGCCTCCATTGGGGAAATGTTTATCATATTTTATCATAGTTGTCCAAAGCCTTCTTATTTCAGAACCCCTGGCATAGTTTTTTAAATAGCAACTATGAATAATGTTAAGCATTATGAAGTTAAATTATCTACCTTTTTTATTAAAATGCTAGTAATTAAAACCTTTATAATTAATATCTTTAGAACAATCCTTTAATGATTTTTATATGAATATCTTAATTTCCAAGCCTATTTTAATAAAATTAACTTTAGTTCAATGTCAGAGATTGTCCAAGACTTTTAGTGCTCCATCTGCGCTAAAACCTGGGTTTATACATCATGGCAAAGGTGTCTCCAGTTAGAACTTTCTAACATTTACATTGTACAGAATTTTAAACAAACTATTAAACAGAAGGTTAGCGTGTTGCTAAGAATTGAACTACAGCATTTATTTCTAAAAATGCTTCTGGGTCCCATAAAGAGCAAATAAGCATTTTACGTAGTCACTGAAAATGATAGCCAGACTGCAGCACAGTGCTTTGTTGGGATGTGTGCCTATCTGTCCAGAAAAAAGACCAACTCAAACTGAGACAGGAGACTACATCCTGGAAAGCTGTGTGAAGTGACACCTTAACAGTGTGACTTTCAGTCAATGTTTTGTATTTGGTCCTGTCCATGATAATATGCTATTTGTGAAAGTGCTTCTAAATGCTTTTACAATTCAAAATGAACCCAACAGTTGGGAATCTCTGTGAATCATGAACTTAAGCTCCATTCTTCTACCTTTTATAACTATGATATAGCTATGAGGGCATAGAAATCCAGTGGATGAGATCTTTCCTCTTGCTCAGAAATATCTCTTAAAAGTTGATTCCTATTCAAACCTAAAATATCTGCTCATATTGCTTAGTTTAAGAATGTTTAATAATACAATTGCTCAAATCTGTATAGAGCCTCACCAAACAAGTGAAGTCAAGTAGATAATAGCACTTTGGTGTCTTATTCTAGTAAATGATAATTGACAGATATAGCCGTCTGATACTGGGAATAGTGTCCTTATTTTCTATGTTCAACTTTGCCTTAGTACAAAAAATATGTGCACCATGGCTGCTTTGTATGCATATTATTTTATTCTACCTTGGAAATGAAAGATGACATGTTACTTCTTTAGGCCCTGATCCCTTATTTATTCTTAAGTCGTCATTTAAATCTGAGAAGAAATACACCTTTTCAACATTTGCCAATAAATCATTGGAAACCATTTGTTGTAATTCACAGTTAATAGGACAGTAATTGTGCTACTTGAGTATTCAATGTTTGAACAAGAGTATTCAATGTTTGAAAATGACAGAATTGTCACTTTAGTTTTGTTCTCCTCTTAGATGCCTAATTAATATTGAAGTGCCCAGAAATCATTTTTATATGTTTTGATACTAGTATGTTTCCAGCTGTAACTGCGAAGTCATGGGAAAGAATTTGGCTAAAAGATTAGAGGGACAATTTATTCATCATGAAAAGAAAATGACACTCATAGGACACATCTTTTTTTCTGTGTCAATCTGGAGAGACGACTACATATTCACTGAGCTATTTTTCCTGATAAGCTGGAACCAAAAAATGAGACACACATGTCTTGGGACCATCTTAATATTCTTGATAATGGATTTCAAATCTTGACATGAAAAACTATAACTCTGCAATGAGAATTGAGCACATGTCCACCAGTAGTTGGTCACATAGCAAACTTCAGTTGCTACTTGTAAAATGGGCATAGTGCCTTTCTACGTAGACATTTCTCTTGATCAAAACACTTTCTTGAAACTACTTTTGCTAATATCTTCACTACTTCACTGTTTTTCCTTTTAACTGGAAGATTATCTGGTCAGTCACAATGAAACAGTACAACGTTATATAACACTGCTTGCTACTAACAGTACAGTGCTGACAGCCTGCTTCTAGAGTCTTCTTATTGTTTCTAATATGGCTGGATTTGTCAGAAACTCATCGCTAACTCCATACTAATCTAAAACTAAACCATCATTTGAAAATGAAACCAAAGTTCTTGCTGTGAAGGATCTCTTGTTAAATCCTAAATAGAGCATGGAGTGGCCAGTTTAAATTCTCAATCAGGGAATATTTTTGAGAAAAAACATTAACATTCAACATTTACTCAAGGTAAGGTATAATTTGAAAGCTTTTATAAAGTTTTATTTTATTAAAAGCAGTATTTAAATGGACTGTCCTTTGTTCTATGGTTATTGTTTATTGCAGTTACCTTTTTCATTATATTTCTTCAATTCATTATATTGTACTCAATAATGTACAAAACACTTCCAGTGTTACATTCAGACTTATATGTTCTTAAAGCTTTCTTTTTTTAATTAGAATCTTGGATATAATTGTCTTGGATATAATTTAACTGTAATTTCACCTATATTGTGTTGAATCCCATCCTATAATTGTTTGCTATTAAGGCAGTTATTTTCTGAAATCTTTAGTTTTATTCTATCCACATATTGTTCAATACACTGTTCTTTAGATGGACTAAGTTCTATTAACTCCTGTTTATGTTTCATTTTATCAGAAGCCCTGAAATGCTTCAGTCTGAAAGATCATTCTCCATAGAAGGTAGACATTCATCCATAGACTCAAACCGAACCTCAAGTGGCGATATATCACCATATGACAACAACTCTCCAGTGCTGTCTGAAAGATCTGTTTTGGCAATGCAAGAAGATATGTCCCTTACTTCTGATAAGTTACATAAAGTACCAGAACAGAGCACATTAGGTAGCAATTTTCAGCAAAAATTAAAAGAGAATTCCTTTGGTATGATCAGCATATACCATAACTATGAGCATTCGTTGGTTCTAATATCATTGTGAATAATCTTTTATAGTAAAATTATTTTTATTGTAAATATTGTTTTTCTTAGTGAATTGATTCCCTTAACAGAATAGAGTCAGACTGCTAATTCAGGTTGGACAGATATAGTTTATCAATTTAAATTGCAGTTCCTAACAGCAAATTTCTGATTTTAATTTAAAGATTGAGAAAACATTTTTTGAAAATGTTTGATAAT
Organism: Diadophis punctatus similis; assembly: GCA_023053685.1. Taxonomy (NCBI): domain Eukaryota; kingdom Metazoa; phylum Chordata; class Lepidosauria; order Squamata; family Dipsadidae; genus Diadophis; species Diadophis punctatus. The sequence continues at coordinate 20,220,504 of JALIGW010000010.1, forward strand.
ATTTTATAAATAAATATCCAAACAATATCTGCATCCAGGTGAAAAGATTGTTGCAATTGAAAATGTAATGTAATTTAATTTATTGTTCTTATAAAAGTCTTATAAAAAGACTCTTATAAAGAGTATTTATACAGAATTCAGAAGTGCAGAGTTTGTATATCAATTCAGATGTACAAAGTCAACTCACCTGCTAATACAAAATTCATTCCATGGATTGTTAAACTAGAATTATAATGGCATAATTATGTCTGTGGTTGTCATAGTTTTGGTGTTCTACTATATGATGAACATCTCAATATTTAACCTGCATAATAGTGCAGAAATTCAAAGCATTTTAAAAAATGAAATCAATTCTAATTCTTTGCAAATATTTTGAATTATAGGTATTGTACTATCTTGAATTTTATCTTTGAATTTTTGAAAATCACATCTTTTATTTTCCAATTGAGGAATGTTTGGGCCAGAAGCAATCACAGGATGAAAAATTTTATGAACCTAAAGAAAATTATTTTGCTTAAAGGGGGGGTCCCAATATTCTATTCAATTGTGTCCAGTGCTATGTACTCCAAAGAGTACCAAAATCAGAACAATTGACCTCAAGGGAAAATATTTAAAATTTCTTAGGACTTAACATTGTGTCCTTGTTAAAAAGGAGATATTAAGTGCATATTTCATGTCCTGTTACATTGCACCTTCTATAAGGAAACAAGGGCTCCCTTTTATCCCTCAGATAGGTCTGATTTATGTTTTTATTTTGCTGCATCTGAAATAATTATTTTAACTATTTTGCTAACTGACAGAATTCTGGTAGGTGACTATAACAAAGAATACTACCAATACTAGAGAATATATGTAAATTAGGATTGAACTGTTGGGCTCTCAGTTTGATTGTGTCTATGGGGTGTCGTTTCTTTCTTGATAATTCTTTAAAAATACACTTATTAAGAAAGATATCCTCCCACACCAAGACTAGAAGTACAAGATGCTTCAGTCCCCTATATACTGATGATGTTACCAAGCATAGTACATCTTCAGGAAAACAGCTAATTTCAGAGAACACTGAGAGCCCAAAGATTATCACTACTGCTACTTCTTTCTAATTTATATCTCTGTTAAATATTAGGATCACCAACATTCATATTCCTTCTAATCTTATAGATGTGTCAGACGACTATTTCAACATCTGGGGCACCTGGCATTCAACTCTGAAAAGTGCTTCCAAAGGGCTGGGAATGACAGGTATACATATTGTTTCTGTTTCTATGCATCGGATAATTATCTGATTTGACTATTCATATATTGGCACTATTTCATTATAGAATTGTACTAGAAGAGGACTACTAATTCTCTTTCTCTAAAAGCCGTCCATTTTATAAAGCATATGTAGTTTACAAAAGTTTATACCACATTAAATATTTTTTGTTTTGAGTGTCACATGAGTTTCCACAACAAACAATTTTTTTTTGTAAATTCTCAGATACGGGGCGTGCATAAGTGCACCAGCGTGCCTACCATCCCTGTCCTAATGTTCCCTCTTATCAGTACCAATCTTATGTGCATAAACAATGTTACATCTATGTATATTACTAACACATACTTGACTAAATAAAAAAATAAAAAAAATAAAAAAATAAAAATAAAATATTATAATATTCAATTCAAGGCACAACTATCTGTAGAATATTTTGCAATATAGAGCAGGACTATCTTTATGGAAATGTTGTGTCTGTATATGTGAGTAATCAATAGTAATTCTAGATATCATTCCCAAGCCTGATGTAAGATGCCAATGCCCATGTCATTGTAGATTACCTCAAAAATAGTGTATGATTTGCTTTATTATTGATCATTCTCCGTGGTTTTTTAGGGTCATATGGAGACATCTATGAGAGCAGTTCCTTGCGACCAGGGCAGTGTTCCCTTTCTCAAGGGAGCCTATCATTGTCTTCTCCTCAGTGGCAGGAACGCAATACAGAGCTATACAATGAAAAACAAGTCATCCGGAGGAGTCAGACAACAGCTGCCCTTCCTGGTTGCCGTTCGCATCCCCCTCTGTCTCAAGTGTACAGCACCCCACAGATTGAAGTAGGTAGAAAGAATTCCAGCCAGTCCAATTCAAAACATCATTCACCTGTAAGATATACAGAGAACTTGATGGAGCATGACTCAGATGCATCTTGTACACATGCTACATTTCAGCCATCGTCTCTAAGGCAAGCTGAAGTAATTCGAAAAGACAGACCACCACCTCCTTACCCTGAAACAACAAAACAAAGCAGCTTATCATCCCTCCAGCCAGCAGTGTCTTCTACAGGATATCCATTGTGGAAGCTTGAGAAGACAGACTTGTCTGGGGCCCAGGGAATGAGGATCATGACTCAGGTGCCTGAACAACCTATCCAGCATGAGGAGCAACAGAACCAAAATGAAAGAAAGTACTCTTTTCCAGACAGTGAGCAGAACACTAAAAATTTGTCAGAGACAGACTGGCATGGGTGGCAAAGCGATCGATGGCAAATTTGGGAGATTTTATCACCTGATAATCCAGACGCGCTCCCTGAAACTTTAGTATGAGTGAAGAAATCAGCAGGTCTTTTCCAAGTAGGGAAAACGGTGGACTGGATTTATACTGAATTATTTTTTGAAGATATGTTTACTTTATGGAGTATTTTAAAATTAAATTTATTAAAAGAATTTTAATAGTGTAAAATTTTGTGACACGTTTTTGGGGTTTTGTAGAAGGAAATGTGAGATGGCAATTTCAGTCCAAACTACTCTGTGAAATATAAGCTGTGTACACAATAAAAATGACCCTCTTGGTGTTGCTAAGATACATTTATGTATCTGCAGCTCAAATGACTGTATATTATGCAGATGTTTTATGTACAATAGCATTGTGTTTATATGCAAAAATAATATTGAATGCTTTTTTGAAATTATATTTTAATCATGCACTAATATTAATATACAATATATTGATATCGTTGGAAATGCACAAACTGGTTTCTGTGCTTTTAAGTAATCTGTTTGTGAAAGATATATATTTTCACTGACAAATAAGGTGGAATGAGAACATTAAAAGCCATATATTTTATAATAAGGAAGTTAAAGAATATCTAACGTACTATTTGCTTGCAAGGAAAAATTAATGAACATATATTTTTACTCTTTTAGAAAGTAATTCCAAACAACATAAATATGTCCATGTCTATACCATATACAAAAAGATCCCAAAGAATCTTCTACCCATTCCACATTAAGCTTATAAAATTTTGGCATGGGTGAGGAAGTACAGGAGAGGGTGTTTATTAAGTTTTGTTAAGACTACGTGACAGACCCTTTTGAATTTTCAATATATCTGTATAAATATGAACTAAAATGTGATCTGCTCTCACAAGTCCTAAAACTAGATAAAAAGAACCCAATTAAATAAATGAGCCAAAAACCCTAACCCTTATATATTTATTAAGAAAAATTATCCAAAGCTATATATTTGTGTATTGTAAAACTAAGTGAACCTTTGTGTTTCAGTAACTTGGTTGCCTCTGTTGGCGAACAAAAAAGCACCTAATGTTTCCAATAACTCTTGATCCCGCACATTGGCTTGGAGGAATTCTAGCTCATTCCTCCTTAGAGAATACCTTTAGCTCAAGGATGGTAAGCTTCTTTGCATAAATAGTCCAGTCAGCTTCTTCCACAACCCTTCCATAGAGTTACAGTCAGGAATTTGACTTAGCCATTCGAGTCTTTAACTTTCTTTTTTAACCATTCTTTGTTTGTACAACTTGAGTATTTGGGGTCATTCTCTTGCTGTATGACCTATTTTTTCTGAGCTTCAGTTCATGGACAGCATCCTGCTATTTTCCTGAAGAATTTGCTGGTACAATTCAGAATTCCATCAATGATGGTACACTATCTTGGTCCATAAGGTACAAAGGAGGCTCAAACCATGATACTGCCACTACCATGATTTACAGATAAGTTTCTTACATTACAAAAATAATAATAATAATAATAATAGTATTTACCAAACATAATGCTTTTCAATCAAGGCCAAAAGTTCTATTTTTGTCTCACCTTTCCATAAAATATTCTTTCAATAGACTTCTGGCTTAGCTATGTGTCTTTTGCAAATTTTAGATAGCAATAGCACTTAGACCAAGAGTGTCAAACTCAAGGCCTGTGGGCCAGATTTGGCCCACGGGCTGCTTAGATCTGGCCCACGGGGCCGCCCTGGAAACAGCAAAGGACCAGCCTGCAGTGTCTCTGCCAGTGAAAATGGAGCTCAGGAGGGCCATGCACGGCCTGCCCGGGCTCCATTTTCAGCTATGACGGCCTCCTGCAGCCTTCTGCCAGTGAAAATGGAGGTCGGGGAGGCCAAGCTCTGTTTTCAGTGGCAAAGGGCTGCAGGAGGCCATCGCGGTTGAAAACAGCCTCGAGTAACGTTGAGCTAGTCATGCCCACCCTGGCCACGCACCCCAGGACCCCCAAAGTCAAACACAACCCTGATGCAGCCCTCAATGAAATCGAATTTGAGATCCCTGACTTAGACTTATATACTGCTTCACAGCCCTCTCTAAGTGGTTTACAGAGTCAGCATATTGCCCCCAACAATCTGGGTTCTCATCTTACTGACCTCAGGAGCAGGGGTGAAATCCAGCAGGTTCTGATAGGTTCTGGAGAACCGGTAGTGGAAATTTTGAGTAGTTCAGAGAACTGGTAGTGAAAATTTTGAGTAGTTCAGAGAACCAGCAAATACCACCCAGAGTGGGGTGGGAATGGAGATTTTGCAGTATCCTTCCCCTGCCACGCCCACCAAGCCACACCCACAGAACCGGTAGTAAAAAATTGGTTTCACCATTGCTCGGGAGGATAGAAAGCTGAGTCAACCTTGAGCCGGTGAGAATCGAACTGCCAAACTGCAGTCAGCTGGTAGTGAGCAGAAGGAGCCTGCACTACTGCATTTTAACCACTGCATCACCACGGCTCAATGATGAGATGAGATGAGCAGCAATGTCAGCTTTATTTTTTATACCTCTCCCTTGTATGAGTCATGACAACTTTCTACATACTCATAATCGTGTACTTTAAATAAGGAAGGACCTCCCACACTCACACTTGATTATCATCCCATGGATTGAAACACCTGATTCTTAATTTCCCCTTCAAATAAACATATAATCCTAAAGGTTCATATACATGTTTTGAATCATTCTCCAATAAACAAATGAACAAGCATAATGCTTTGACTCATTCATTTAATTGTGTTCTTTTACCTACGGCAGTTTTAGGACTTTTGTGGAAAACATAATGTTTTAGGACATATCCATGCAGAAATAATAAAAATTCAGAAGAGTTCACAAACTTTTAAGTGCCACTGTACTGTATGTTTTTATATGTATTCATGGGACCTGGAAGCCTGACAATTAGCTAAAATATTTTCCTTTTTAAACCAACACAGTTTTCAGTATTCACAATTCCTAAAATATTGACAGAATTCCACATGATGATTCCAGTGCAATGTTGTATTTGTTAAATGTTAATATTCTGTGCTTTTAAAAGTTTTATTATCATTCAGCATGGGAGAGGTCCACCTATTGCATTCTTTTATTATAAAAAAGCTTTCCTTAAATTTCAGTGGAATTTTATCTAGTGTCTTTTAAGTTATATGTTGTGCAATAGAATAAAAGTCTTGCAGAAAACTTTGTTTCTATTTATTGAGTAAACATTTTGTGCATATCATCCATGAAAAGTAAGTACTGTAAACAGCACATAATTGTTATTTTTTTTTATTCAAAAAGTTTTATTAGTACAGACTTACATAAGTAGTAGCAAAATATTAAATATAAAGTACAAACATTTTTGTTTTTTTCTCCCCCCCCCGAACCCACCCCCTTCCCTCCCCCCCTCCCCCCCCGGACTTCCCAGAGATAATACAGGGCATAATAATAAATTTAAATTGTTAATAAAAAGAGGAAAAAAAGAGGGAAAAAAAGAACACTGTTTTTTAAAAAAACTTCAACTCCAGATTATACACTACTAATATATCGCATTTATATACAATAGTAAAGATACAAAAAAGAAAAAAAAAGAAAGAAAGAAAGAGAAAACTCTTTAACAATACAAACAAACAAACCTCCTACCTCCTCCCTTCAGTCCTCTATCTTATACAAGGTAAATGTTACAAAAGTAATAACTAAATATAAAATACACAAATCTTAAACTGATATTATTGACATTAAAAATAACCTCTAAGATAAAACTTAACTAAATGTTACATAAGTGATCATCAAATATTAAATTTCGTCATGATATTAATAAGATAATATTATTCTAAATTAACTTACTAACTTCAATAAACAAAAAAAGAAAATAAAAGAAGAATAAACAAATCTTCAACAAACTATATATATCTAATATTATTAACATTAAAAATAACCTCAAAATTATATAAAACTTAACTAAATATTGCATAAGTAATCATTAGATAGGGAAAAGATAAAATACAATCATATTAGTCTCTATCCGTCCAATATATTTCAACATCACATCGTTTTGTATCTTGATAGTTCATCTTTTAATAGTTCACTAAATTCGAATTTGTCGAGTCGTCTCCCGTCTGATCCCAAACCTCCATCTCCTTTTCCCCAGCTATCTGGTTCAGGCACTCCTTTTGGATTTTTGAATCTATTTCCTTTTGATCCATCAAAGGTGGCTTCCCCTCCTCCTCCTCTTTTATTTTCATACATCCTTCCTCTGGAATCTTGGATATATCAGCCTTTAGAACATTGACATAAAATTCAGTAGCTTTTTTTATCGTGTTGAGCCGGTATCTTTTTCCAGAAAATTTCACTGCTACTCCAACTGGCGCTTCCCATTTATATTGTAAATTTAATCTCTTAAATTCATCAATCAAAAAAGTATAGCTTTTTCTGGCTTTAAGCATTTTAGAGGGGATTTCTTTCCAAATCTTTAGTTCCTGACCATTCACCATAAGATTATTGTTAAACGTTGCTTGTATAATTCTGTTCCGTAGAGCTCTTGTGGTAAAATATATGACAATGTCCCTTGGTAAATGCTTTTGTTTAGCGTACCACGAATTGATTCTGTAAATTTTGTCGATTTGTGTAGCCAATTCCACTTTAGAAATTCCAGACACCTGATCCAATATGTCAACCATCCTGCCTTTTAGATTTTCATATAATCCTTCTTTCAAACCTCTAATCCTTATAGCAACTTCCATGGATCTGAACTGAGTCATTAAGACCTCTTTTTCAAAATTTGCAATATCATTTTGGATTTTATCTATGTAATTCACCGAAGTTGCCAAAGCTTGTTTATTTGTTTCAATACGTTCTGCCAAAACTTCAATATTTGTTGCTAAGCCTTTGCAAACCTCTAACACATCAAATCTGAGTTGTTGATTCATATTCTTCAAAGCAGCCTCCATTTTTTTGTCTATCTCACTTATTTTCTGATTAAATTCCAAAGTAAGTTCATGTTTCATAATCTTTAAATTATTTAATAAATTTTCAGGTGTCAAAAGCTGTGGAGGTGTTAGCTCAGTGTTAAGTTGCATTTTAGAAATATATCCAGATGAATAGTCATTTCTTTTAGTCAAAACAATCTTTCCAGACTTTGAAGCCATTGGTGTTTCAAAAGAGTACAAAAAAGAGAGAAAGCCAGATGCCTGATTAAAGTTCTTTCCAGTTTAAAAATCAGATAGTCTTTTATTATTGGAAATATTTCTATTATAACTTTAATCCAGAGTTAGGAGACAGAGAGAGAGAAAACCATTTTTCCAAGTTAAAAGTTTCCATAAGAGAGAGAGAGGAAAAAAAAAAAAGCCTCTGGGAAAACGAAAGTCACTTTCACTTCTCAATCGCCATATTGTTACTCTGTTTCCTTTGTTCCCTTGCCGAAGTGAAAGCTTCCCCAGGAGTTGAAAAAAAAAGGAAAAAAGAGGTTTCAGTACTTGCCCATCTCACGCCTGTTTCTCTCTGTCTGCTTCTGTAGTTTAAATATAATTATAAATCCCATTCTTGAAGCAGCGGCTGGTCACAACATCTAGCTCTGCAAAGGCAGAGGTTTCCTGATCTTCGGAGCTGGAGACAGGCTGCATGGGGAGCTCTCCCTTCGCGCCCTACCAAATGGCTCCTAGGGCGCTGGGGGGGCTCTACCCCTCCTGTCAGGCTCTCATCTCTCCCCTTTGCCCGGGGAAGAGATTTCAAAGCCGCCAGACAGCTGTCCTGGCGGCTTTTAACAAAGATCGGAAAGGCGTCTGACGAAGGGACGTCCGCGATGAAGCGCTCCAAACCGGAAGTCCAGCACATAATTGTTATTTGAAGGGTCGAGGTAATTGAAAGCTTTCACTTAAGGGGCCATTTCAGTGCAAACACCATGTGTAGATGTTTCCATGTGAAGAGCAGAATAGAGAACTGGCATGCTTCTTTCTACTTACTAAATGGGCATGAATTGATCTCTTTGGGCTCTTGCTTTCTGTTTCCAAAACAATAACGTTATAAATAAACTAAAGTTATAGAATAATTACATACATCCTTAATGCATCATCACACCTCAAAAATTTGCAGCATCAAACAAGTAATTAGGAATTCTGTTTCAAGCCTCAGTCAATGTCCTCGTCCAGCCAAGTGAGTTCTGTATCCTTGTAAGCACAATTCGTTCTATTTTACAATTCATACCAGCAATGGAAATAGGAATGCCATCCATGGCTATAATTAAACTCTTCAGAGATAAGGTTGGGAATTACCTATTTTGTGAAGTGCAGATTTGCATCTATCACAATGTGACTGAAATGTGTCCAGTCAACAAATTCCAAGCTGCTATTTCACATGCTCAGATGTGCCTGCAATTCTTTATTAAAACTAGAAAGAGGCCTGAGTTTATTAGAAATCTGAATCTCTTCCTGACATCTGAGATCACAGTAGCCTTTTGGAAAATCCTTTAGATTATTTGGCTCATAAAAAAACGTTATGCCATTATGGTCAATTGAAATAAAATCCAATTTAAGACACTGAACTTTTCATACAATATCTGTCTTGGATATAAAATAGCTCAGTCAGAAATAAAGCATCAGATTACAGGTAATGCTTGCTTAACAACAGCTTGTTCAATGACAAGTGACAATGGTAATGAAAAAGATTTATAATCAATTTGTGAATTTGCAGGTATCGCAGCATCCCATAATCATGATCACAATTTGGATGCTTGACAATCAGTGCATTTATGATGGTTGCAGCATCTTTCACATGATCACCATTTATGTCCTTCACATGACTGTGGTTTTTGCGATTTCTTGCCAGCTTCCCCATTGACTTTGCTTGGCTCCCAACAATGGGGAAGCTGGCAGGAAATCACAAGGCACAGCTATGTGACATTGTGTTTAATGACTGCAGTTGGAACTGACATAAGTGGGGCATGGTTATGTGTTGTTTTACTTTTTAACCGCATTGCTTAGCAGTGGTGTTGCTAGTCCCAATTGTGATTAGTAAGGAAGACTACCTGTATTGACCTAGATTTACAAAAGGATCTAAGCTTTGTTCCACAAATACTACAGTTCAGGAATGCAAGGGAGAGCAATTCACAGGAACCAATTTTTTGTCTGACACAAAAGAGTGTTGTTTTCTTGCAGGCTTTATAGAAAGTGAATTCCACAGCCTTCAAGACAAGGTGATTTAAACTTGATGATGTTCGTCCATGTGTTCGAAGAGGACCTTGACATCTATCAGCTTGTGGGTTGTTTACGATGTGTCCGCAGGTGGCTGGCAAGGCCTATACGGGCACGAAATGTTCTGCCACATGTTGGGCAGATGTGTGGGCACCATTGTCGCAGCATTTGCAGCTCTGGCTTTGCGGAGTGCTCGCTTCTCTTCTGCTATGGCTGTTCTTCTGTCCTCAGATATTTGGCAGCCTTGGTGGATCAGCATGCGTCGATTTAAACTTAAATTCTCTAGAAATAATCAAATTCACAGTACTTTATTTGCTGCTCCTTTCATATAAATAAAGATCTAATTATACTTCTTTTAACTCCAGCATATACATTATTTTCTCCCACTTAGGAGATGACTTCCAGAAGAAGCTAAATTTCAGTCAATTGCCATTGTTGTTAGTTGTAAAATAGATGAGTCACTCCTGTTTAAAATTTAAGGGCCCAGGTAGAATTTTATTTTTTTGTTATAGTTTTGGAGTTTAATTAAAGTTTAGTGACAGCAAATAATTTTATATTTATTATTTATGCCTGTCTCCGTACAGCTATCACTCTAGTAATCAAAAGTTTTACCTATATTTAGTAATAATTTGTTTTGATAAGTCTTGAATTAGCATTGGGTATTTTAGTGGTTTTCATATTTTTACAGTGTTTTATGTTTTACCTATCGTATTTTTCGGAATATAGGACGCACGTAGATTTTAGAGGACGAAAATAAGGAAATCGGCAGCGGGCAGCGGCGGCTGCAACATCCGGAGTATAAGACGCATACAGTTTTTGACCCTCTTTTGGGGGGTAAAAAGGTGCGTCTTATACTCCGAAAAATACGGTAATTATCGTAAAAATGTACTCATAAGAAAATATTCTGATTGAATCCAAATTTTTTGTTGCAAAAGCTTGACACTTATTTTCATCTTTCTAAATATTTTTTTTTATTTATTAAGTTTGTTTGCCGCCCATCTCACCATGAGGTGACTCTGGGTGACTTATAATGTTTATTGTCTTAATTTCAGAGATGGAATTAAGAGGCCAAGAATCTGTTTTCAAAGTATCTCACTTAAAATAGATTGCTAAGAAAGGCTCTGTTTTTTCCCTTCATTTAATGATTTCCTGCTATACTATAGATGTTATACAGCAGCACTGAGCCTAAAGATTGATTGTCTTCAACCAATCAGCAGATTAAAGGTAGTCTCACTTAGTGACAGCTCCTTCGATGACATAAATTAAAACAGTGCTGAGTAACTTTGTTATAGAGATATCCTTAAGGCTTATGTACTTGTGTTTCAGGTTGAGATGAAAAATATGCTGTATTTTATATTATGTAATGGATAACATTAATAGTCTGAATAAAACATGGTTGAGCGGATCATGAGCTGTTCTCTCTTTGCAAATGAACAATATTTTCCAGAAAATGATTTTCTATTTCAGCATAGGTAGCCTTTTGTCTTGATTTATGTAATACAAAAAAACTATTAAAGATATCTGCTAGTTTCAAAACAGAAAACATTTTTAATTTATGTCCTAACAGTGTACATATAAATATGTGAAAAGATGCAAAAAATAAGTCATTTTTTTTCCAAAACTCTAACCCCAAAATGTTTCTTCTCTTTTTTTTATGATGGCCGTTCTTAGCAAAATTATATGCATCAGCTGTTAAGTCTCAGGAGTGGGTTAAAGTGAGTGGGAAGGCTACTATGCATCTACTCACCATCCGAACTGAATATCAAAGAGTTTTTTTATAATGACAAGAGTCATGGAATGCATTAGTCTATAACAGGGGTGTCAAACTCAAGGCCCACGGGCCGGATACAGCATATGGGTTGCTTAGATCTGGCCCGCGGGGCTGGCCTGGAAATATCAAAGGACTTGCCTGAAGCCCATTTTCGGCCTCCACTGCCTCCTGCAGCACTCTGCCAGCCAAAAATGGGCCGGGGAGGCCGAAACAGGCCGCAGAAGAGGGCACGCATTTTGGCTGGCAGAGTGCTACAGAAGGCAGTGGAGGCCGAAAACGGGCTGCAGGGGGGCATGCGTGCCCCCCGTGCCCCATTTTGGCCGGCAGAGGCACTGCAGGCTGGTCTTTTGATATTTCCAGGCTGGCCCACGGGCAGGAGGCACAGTGCTGCAGGAAGCAGAGGCACCTCGTAGCCCGTTTTTTCTGGCAGAGTGCTACAGGAGGCAGCACCACCTTCGCCTTCTGTTTAGCAGCATCTGATAACTACAACTACTGTAGGTACCCTCCAAGATCTGGATGGCTGTTGTTCAGAAGAGCCAAAAACATCTGGCTCTTTACCCAGGTCTTTGATGAGAGAGAGTGAGCCCCCTCGTATCACTGAGTTTGTCATCTTTTATCTTAATCTTTTACCTGTGATTGATTTAATTGTAAATTTTTTTATTGTTGTGAGCCACCCAGGGTCATTGAGAATTGGGTGGTATATCAATTTTATAAATTATTACTAATATTAAGTCCTCCTCTAGGGCTGTGTCAAAGGTAGTAACAAAGATTGATAGACTGTTGGACAGACAGTTTTTAGAGACATCTGGAGAAATTGTCAGTTCATTTATGCTCTAATCCTATACAAAAGAGTCAAGCCCTATAGCAGTTGGGGATTCTACATGTCTTTAATCTCTACATTAAGGAATTGAGACTATTTGTGCCAGAAAGTAAATCTCCCTTTGTCTGGAATAGCTGTTTTGAACGCAAAGGGGGAAAATGCATCTTGAGCCTATGTCAAACGCTCACCATGGCCATGGCCACGCCCACCCCAGCCCCCGGCCCTCCGAGGTCAAACACAACCCTGATGCGGCCCTCAATGAAATCAAGTTTGACACCACTGGTCTATAAGAAAAGCAGCCCACTGGTAAGAATCCTTAAAGAGCAACAGCAAATGAGTTGCTGAGTGAAAACATTTTTAACTTGTTTTCACCACCTAGTTTTACAGTACTATGCAGAATAACGAGTTTGAATTGCCAAATCTAAACCAAAATATAAATAAATGCTGATTCCTGTTTTTAAATGATGGTCTGTAGCAGGGATGGGCAATTATTTCCCCAAGGGACCAAATGAGAAACTGGGACTGTTGTGGCGAGCAGAACCAATAGGAGCAACACATTACTGTGAAGGTGCATAGGCACGCATATATACAGTATATACATTTTTAAAAATAGTAGTAACCTTCAAAATAATGCAATTGTATTGCATTAACAGTAAATATTTATTTAAATTTGATTTCTAATTTCCAACTGACATCATATGGGCCAGATAGGGACAGCCAAAGACCAGATGTGGCCCGGGACCCTTAAAATGCCCAGGTCTGGTCTCTAGTGTATGGATGAAGTAGAATGCTTCCACAAGTCATCTTCCATCTTGGCATATAATGAAGTCAGGATATGAAAGACTGCAAATGCTTGGTGGACTTTTTAGAAACACAAATACCCTTTTATCTCTCACATTTCATCAAAATGTGAAGAAATGTTTGCTATTTACATATGTCATGCTTTAAATTGTTCTGCTTCTAATCAACCAATCTTTGTAACAGGGCTTCTACCTCACCCTCTTATGTTTGTTCTTATTCCAATACCGGTACACAAAATATGAACCCGTTTAAAATATTTGGTATGGGATTGTTTAGCTGGATATGAAAATAACTCTTCTGTGCTCTAAGAGCATGAAAAACTGTCGAATCTACAAAATATTTGTAATGTAGCCAAGACGCAGAATACTTTGTGGTTGGTTGTGGTTGAAAATAATATTTATGGAGGAAGGGCCATTAGAATTTAAGTATTTTACTTGAAATAAATGCACTATTATGCAATATTAATGCATAATTTCAGAAGGATTTGTTACATAACCAGTAGGAGGCTCTCTGATCATGCAGCATTATTATTCCAAATCTGTTCTGTGTTCTCAAAGCTAGGGGAAATTTTTTTTCTTAATATATTAAAATAAAATGTCATGCTGGATAAATACCAAGAAACATGCATTAATACAAAAATTGTATATTTAAATAATTACCAGATAGGATGACTTTACATAGTCTCTGTCAGCTGACCAACTAGTGACTCAAAAAGAGAATTCCTGGGACATGGTTCTTCCCAAAAAGTAAAACTTTATTGAATACACTACATCAGCACAGAAGAAGCAAAACTAGCTCTGCGTTTCCCACGTGAAAGCCCACATAGTTAAACTTTCTTTTCCCCTTTGGCCAACTCCCTCAGTTCATTGCATTATCCAATTAAATCTGCTGCTTTTGTTACGAGAACAGCCCGCATTGTTCAAACACCTGCATGGTGTGACCTTGGGGGTGGCAGCAGGGTCTCACAATCTGCAGATGGAGTCTTGGCATTCCTTTCCCACCCCAGACATTCCAAACCACCTTCCTCCTGATTGTTGTCAAGCTGAGAGCGAAGACGTAACTAGGTGAAAGAGCGAATTACTCTTGACAGTCTCATGATTAAAGTTACAAATATATTGTCGAGACTGCTGAATTGTTACGTTCTTTTGGAATCATTAATTCAAAGTAATAATGTTGCATCTAACTTCATATGAAATATTTTAAAATTATGGGCTGGGATACACCTGGAATTTAGAATCAGAATAGAGTTGGAAGGGACCTTGGAGGTCTTCTAATCCAGTCCCCTGATGAAGCAGGAGATCCTATACTATTTCAGACAAGTGACTGTCCAATCTTTTCTTTAATGCCTCCAGTGATGAATCACCCACAACGTCTAAAGGCAAGCTGTTCCACTGTTTAATTGTCCTCACTGTTAGGAAGTTTCACCTTAATTCCAGGTTGCTTCTCTCCTTGATTAGTTTCCATTCATTGTTTCTTGTCCTGCCCTCTGATGCTTTGGAAAAATAAATTGACCCCCCTCCTCTCAAATACTGGAATACTGATATCATCCCCCCCCCCCCTGTAGTCCTTCTTTTCTCTGGACTAGCGATACCCAATTCCTGCAATCATTCTTCATATGTTTTTGTCTCCAGGCCCTTAATCATCTTAATTGCTCTTCTTTGCACTTTTTCCAAAGTCTCAAAATCTTTTTCGTAATGTGACCAAAACTGGACGCAGTATTCCAGGTGTACAGCCTCTTACTAAGGCTTTTTAAAGCGGTACTAATACTTCATGTGATTTTGATATATATGCCTCTGTTTATACAACCAAGGATTGTATTAGCTTTTTTGGGTGCTGCCGCACACTGCTGACTCAACTTTAAGTGATCATCATCTAGGACTCCAAGGTACTTCCCATAGTTACTGTTTTTGAGCCAGGTTTTGCCTAATCCAGGGGTGTCAAACTGGCGGCCCATGGGCCAGATGCATCACGTGCAGGCCATGCCGACCCCAGCTCCGCAAAGGAAAAAAACACAATATGTCATCTGATGTCATGTGACGCGATCAAGTTGGACACCCGTGGCCTAATCTGTACTTGTACCTTTGGTTTTTCCTGCTCAGGTGTAAAATTTTGCTTTTCTCCACATTAAATTTTATTTTGTTCAAGTCTGTCAAGATCCATCTTGATCCCGAGCTTGTCTTCTGGGGTGTTGGCTAGTCCTGCCAGCTTAGTGTCATCTGCAAATTTGATGAATTCCCCTTCTATTCCCTCATCTAAGTCATTTATGAAGATATTGAAGAGGAGTGGGCCTAAGATAGAACCTTGTGATACCCCACTGCTTACTTCCCTCCATGTAGATGTAGTATGATTAAGCTACTCATTGAGTACAGTTTGTCAGCCAATTACAAATCCATCTAGTGGTGATGGCGTCTATCCCACATTTTTGTATTAATTAATGTAACTAAAAGACCCAAAGACTAAAACTGTATGCTCACAAAAGTATTGTGTTAGTAATTCAAATATCTATAAATAAAAGTAATATTTCCAATATTTTGGAAAGAAAAGATATTATTTTTAGCTATCTATTTGTATAGATTAACTGTATAACAAAAAGAAGAATCTAATATGATGAAGAGCCTTGTGATAGTTTAAAAAAACCTGTTTCATAAATAAGATATGACTGAGAAATAATATGTGATCTAAAGTAAGTTAAAGGAAGCCAGTGGTGCAACCTAGTATTCTGAAAAAATACATTTATTTTAAGAGCAGATTTGATATGGATGAGGTTGTGCTTCTATTAGATGGCTTTAGGTTACTGGAGGGTGAAAGAAATAGCGAGGTGTTCTTTAAAATTACATTAGATAGATGATGATAGATAGATAGATGATGAGAGAGAGAGAGACAGACAGACAGACAGACAGACAGATCTTTATTTCCATATCAAAATCATATATTTTACATTGTGAACTGGGATAACTAAACAGATATGTGACAATTGATAATGGAGCACAAAATTCTCAATGTTTTTACATTCTCTCTCCAAGCAGAACAATTGTCTAGCAGTCTTACCACTCCTAACTCTGTTTGATCCTTTGAGCACAGATTAATTGCTTTTTAAAGCAGTTGTAAGCAGTTGGATAGAAGGCCCATGTAAGACCTGCCTTCTGGAAAACATGAACACTAAGAAAACATTAAGAAAACTAAATCACAGACCAGCTTAAAATACAATCAGGAATAACTACACCCATTTTAATAATAACACTGAAATGTGTAGGAGATAAGGATACTTTAACTAAAAGTTGGTTTAGCTATCACAATGCTATAATATTAAAACAATAAAATATCTATAAAAAATCTTAATGTTATGATCAAAGACTAAAAGACTGATGGCCATAAAAAGGATATAAAATCAAAGATTTTTTAAAAAGATGAATTCTCAGTAACTTTTTCCATGCCCAATACCCTTAATTATCTGTTTGCAAATCTGAATTGCTTCCAGACAGAATCTTACTATGTTACATGTAATAAACAGTTTATTTGAGAGGAGAAAATTAAGATTTTTGTTATGACTGATCACAAGCATCAATAAAGAAAGGATAACAGATTCCCAATGAAAAGCAGAGGTGTGATAGTCTCAATAGCATTTGTGCTACTGGACATGCTCTCATACATATACCCTTTCCCATTAATCTCCCAATGAGAACTGCAGAAGGTAAAACATCAAGCACGCTTCTGAGAAAGAATCTTGGCTGAGTAGGGAAGTCCAAATAATAAGTATCTGCCTTGTATCCATCTGGAATAAGTTATGCAAACTCTAAAGTGGACAGGAATATGGCTGAACCTCATTCTGAAATTGCATGTTTAGAACCCTTCCTCTAATTATTTTTTTGACCTCTTTCAAACAGCAGTAGCTCAAATGGTAAGTCATAATGGGCAAGTTTTCTCAGAATTGCTTGTTGGCATAAAGACTGAAATTTGGGCTGTCGGGAATAATAGAGTCTGTCCTGAGAGGCGTTACATGGGAAACTACCTCTGTAGAAACAATGCCAAATATTTCCTACAACTGAATCCAAATGCCCATGGAGGGCAGTGCCCATGTGTCCATGTAATGTGGTAGATCATGTCTTATACCAGGAGAAAAAGAAAGACATGATTATAGAACAGCCAAAAAGGAAAACCCAACTTTAAAGTAAAAAAGCTGAGGATGACATCAAGCTGCTTCAGCTGTGGATTAGAGAAAGGCAAGGTCATGCATATGGATAAATAATAGGAAGCATTTGTGCCATTATTAGGGGATTTCACAATGAATCCTTACAATGAAGAATTTCCCTCTTCAAATATTTTCAGTATGGATGAACACAAAATGATTGTGTTCTCATTAGATTCATATAAATTATATATCTTAGTATATATAGTATTGATCTCAACATTTTGGCCTGCCATGTGTATAAAGTAATGTCTGATTTAATTCCTTAGTCCACCTTTTTGTTTCTAATTATAACTTATCCATAACTCCAGTAGGGGAAATCCCACTTACTTTGCTCCAACCCTGATTAGACCAACCTAATTATTTTTAAGAATTTCATGACATGAGGCCTTAGAAATTATTGCAATAGTGGCGAATATCTGTAGCTTGGGTGTAGGATGAGGATGAGGGTCATTTTCTGAACTTGTGGATTGGTTTCCGAACATTTTGTTACCAAGTTAGGTAATTCTTCTGTGGAGTTTAGGGGATGTCAGTGTCAATGTCCTGTTTATAAGGGCTTCAGGTGTGAGTATGTCAAGTGAGGGTCTTGTGATGGTTCTTGATGTGAGTCATCAATGTCTATGGAGATTCTCAGTCATCCAGGTCATGGTTATCCTTTTTACAAGAGGCAACTGGACTCTCTGGTTTTTCTTTGAAGATGTTTTGCTTCTCATCCGAGAAGCTTCTTTAGCTCTGACTGGATGGTGGGGAATAGAAGGATTTATACTCCTTGCAGACAGCTGGTCATTTGCATTCTTTTAGCAAGTCATTAAGGTCATCTGGAGGTTTATCTGTGTCATCATGGTCACCTGAGTGGTGCAAATGAGTGTGGAGCCTTCTTGGAACTGTTGAAAGGACTGTGTTGTAGATTGGAGATAGATGTCGTATCCCTCCCCCTCTGTTAAGAGAAGGCTGTTCATTTTTGACATAGATGGCCTCTTTGACCCCTCTTTCAAACCAGCGGTTCTCTCTGTCCTTAATCATCTTAATTGCTGTTCTTCATATGGAGCAAATTGCTCCATTGCCCATAGGCGACCAAACACTTTTTGCCTGGATGGAGAAATGACAGAGATTCAAAGCTTTGTGTGCTTGCAAAGGGGACGGTTTGAAATGGAGTGATTAGCTCTGTTTCAAAGCATCCCTTTTGAAAGCACACAAAGCTTCATCTCCCTCTGGGTGAAAAGTGTTTGGCCAGCTACTACCGGCCCTGCCCTCTCCATCCCACTGTCTGCTTGCCTGCAGCCTCAATTGGGGCCAAGCATTCAGCACGCCCCAGCCTTCACCTGTCTTGCCAGGAGTGTGAAGAGCCCCCACGAGGCCAGCAGCATCATGGGCAGCCACTTGATTCAAGAAGTGTCCCGGCAGCAACTGGGCAGGCAGGCAGGGCGGGTGGAGGCCGGGGCATGCTGAGAGCTTGCCCCATTGCAGCCGGGGGCAAGCAGACAGTGGGATGGAGAAGGTGGGGCCAGCAGTAGCTATGATCCCACTCCCATCAGCCCCCATGCTCACCACCTCCTACACTTTAAAAAAACAAGACCTCCCCCAAAATAAGCCTGAGTGCTTATTTTCAAGCCCAAAATGAAAAAAAGACCGGATCTTATTTTCGGGGAAACACGGTACATTTAGTTTTGGTCACCACATTACAAAAAAGATTTTGAGACTTTGGAAAAAGTGCAAAGAAGAGCAATTCAGATGATTAAGGGCCCGGAGACAAAAACATATGAAGAACGGTTGCAGGAATTGGGTATCGCTAGTCCAGAGAAAAGAAGGACTACGGGGGGGGGGGGACATGATATCAGTATTCCAGTATTTGAGAGGCAATTTATTTTACAAGGCATCAGAGGGCAGGGCAAGAAACAATGAATGGAAACTAATCAAGGAGAGAAGCAACCTGGAATTAAGGAGAAACAGTCCTAACCTTTTTATCTGGATACACATACCATATGTATTATATACACATACACACAGAACCAAAATGAAACTTCCGGTCACATATAGAGCTAATCTATACCATTTGAAACAAGTAGTTGTCCACCCACAACTTCTGAAGGCCAGCCATTCCACTTAACCTAGATTATTTGGTATTGGGTATGTAAAGGTAAGCTGTAAAGGTGAGCAAGAAGAAGATGGGCTAATTATTCTTAAGTTGCTTAGCCATGGGATATATATTTTTACTGAATAATTAGAACATAAATTAATAGGAGGTATTAACCTTGGAGGTATTCTGCTCCAAGCCCCTGTCCATATCAAGAACCCTATAGTTCAGTGATGGCAAACCTATGGCACGGGTGCCAAAGGTGGCACACAGAGCCATATCTGCCAGCACGCGAGCCGTTGCCCTAGCTCAGCTCCAGTGCACACGTGCGTGCCCGCCAGCTGATTTTTGGCTCGCGCAGGGCAATTTTGGCCTCCGGAGGGCCTCCAGGGTGGGAGCCTGGGGTGAAAAACGGGCCTACCGGGCCCAATGGAAGTCGGGAAATGGGGGAGCGCACGCATGTGCAGTGGGGTGGGGCAAGTGAGGGACTTTGAATTATGGGTGTGGGCACGCACACGCGTGCAATAGCACGCATGCGCTCTATTTCGGCACCCGAGGAAAAAAAGGTTCGCCATCACTGCTATAGTTCATCTGGAGCTTTCTAAATAAATATGCCCAGGTTCTCAATGAACCTGGACATATCTGGCTTGTTTCAGATTGATAGCAATGTCAGAAGGATGGAAGGTTGAGTCAACCTTGAGCCGGTGAGATTTGAACAGCTGAACTGCAGGTAGCAGTCAGCTGAAGTAGCCTGCAATGCTGCACTCTAACCACTGCGCCACCTCGGCTGTGATCACCTTTTGCAACTTTCTCACAAATAAAAACAATGGGAAAGCCAGATTCACTTAGCAACCATATTACTAAGTTAGTAACCACAGTGATTCACTTAAAAACTGTGGCAAGAAACGTCGTAAAATGGGATAAAATTCACTTAACAAATATCTCACTTAGCAACAGAAATTTTGGGCTCAATTGTGGTCATAAGTTGAGGACTACCTGAAGTAGATTGGAAAGCTCTTGTGTTATGAAAACTGCCAGCAGGGGGCACTTAAGGCTGAAAACTAAAAAAAGGGATTTTCAATGTCTTAGACTGAAAAGTAATCTGAAATTTTGGATTTGGTACAGGCTGATGATATCCAACTTTTTCTTTTATTTCCATTCAAGAATGCTGCTCATGTTTTAAATTACTATATTATATGATACTAGAAATTGATAATATGAAATAACAAAAGTAAATGAATCTAGGCAAGATAAAAGTATTTTAGACCAGTGGTTCCCAACCTTCCTAATGCCGCGACCCACGCCCCGCCCCCGCGACCCCACCGCGACCCACCCCACCGCCGCCATTTGGGTTCCTTTACCCTCTGCGCATGCGCAAAGCGTTCTACGCATGCGCAGAGGGTAAAAGAACCCAAATGGCGGCATCTGGGTGAAGTCTCCAGATCCGGGCGAGATCTCTGCTCGCTTTGCGTGTTGCCTCTGGGAGCTTTTCGAGCCCCATCGTGAAAGGCGTGCATGATTTTGGCAGGGCCGGGACAGGCGGCTGCCCAGAGACAGCCATCTCCTTCGCCCCGAATGCTACAGGTAGACAGGAGAGACTCTGTGAAGGTGATGGCTCTCTCCAGGCAGCTGCCTGTCCCAGCCCCGCTGAAGTTGCGCACACCTTTCGCGACGGGGCTCAAAAAGCTCCCAGAGGCAACATGCGAAGCAAGCGGAGACCTTGTCCAGATCTGGAGACTTCACCCGGATGCTGCCATTTGGGTTCTTTTATGCTCTGCGCATGTGCAGAATGCTTTGTGCATGTGCAGAGGGTAAAAGAACCCAAATGGCAGCAGCGGGGTGGGTCGAGGTACGCGGGATGTGGGGCACAATATGGCCAGGCTTGTGGTAGTGGGGGGGAGCTGAGGATGCTGGGGCAACCCCTGGGAAATGGTTGTTTGACCCCCAAAGGGGTCTCGACCCCCAGGTTGGGAACCGCTGTTTTAGACAATCAAAAGAAAGACTGTGAATAAGTTTAAATAAAATAACCGATATTAAATAATAAAGAGTTAATTATTGTTAGATAGGGTTATATTCCTGAAAATTCCAGTTTGTAGCTTGTTTACTGAATTCAGCCGTGAATTCAATTTACCTGAATTCGGCCCTGAACCTAGATGATTGTTTTATATTCCCAAGAACAGTTCTGCATAGTTACATTGAAACAGCAAACTGTCCTCATTCCTGTACATGTCAGGTCAGGCCATGGGACACGTCTTAATTGCATTCTGTTTAGACTACTGCAATATACTTCTTATAAAGCTACTACTGAAGGTGTTTGGAATTGCATGCTGAAAAGGGAAGCTCTGGTTAGCTGTCTCTGATTAGACATATATTTATTTAGTTACATCATTGTCAATTAAAATAAGTGCTAATTATTATTGTTGTCATTATGATTTTGAGTCAGTCTTGACTCCTCATGACAGCCTGGGCAAGTCCATGCACTTTTCTTGACAAGCTTTTGTAAGTGCTTTGCCATTTCCTTCTTCCTAAGGTTGAGAAAGAGTGACTGGTCCAAGGTCGGTCAGATGGTTTTGAGTCTAAGGTGGGACAAGAACTCAGGTCTCCAGGTTAGGGCTTGGTGCCCTAACCACTATACCAAACTGGCTCTCACTGACTATTTTAATAGCATATTTTAAATATTATGCAGATATTTAAACAACACATTTGACTGACTGTGTGTCTGTGTAAGTGTGTATACTTATACATATACATATACCTAACTACTTTGAATGTCATCCTTTCATAGAACGATAAGATACATTTTAAAAATAGAATAAAGTGGAGTCATTGGTGCTCTCTGAACTTGGTTGTTTGCTTGCAAACATTTCATTACCTGACTAAGTAATATATATCATCAATGCTAGTGAATATTGGGTTTGTTCTTTGATTACATACTGTATAATAGCTTGCCTTGACAGTATTGATGGGAGAATGGTTTTCTCCTTGGTAGTTCCTTGATTAAGGTATTGTTTGTTCGCTTGATTGTTTGCCTCTTGGTAGTTCCTTCATTGTTTTTTTTTCCTGCTTTATGGTTTGTCTGGTGTTAATCCCTGCCTATTTGGGGGAAAGAGAAAATACTGACTTATGCTGAAAGTGCATGGATTAAATACAAATATGTGTAACTAGTACCTTAAAAGTGCATCAAGACAGTTTGCTCAAATAGGGAAAATGAATGAGGATCAAATTCAGAACAAACAAATGATGAAAGAATTAAGAGGAAATGGAAAACCCTTGAATAAAATTGATATTATCTTTATGGTTGAGTGGTTGAGATTTTCAAAAAGAGTCAAGAGGTTTAAATAACTTCAAAGAAGTTTAAAGAGGTGAATAGCCATTGGGGACATAAGCATAGCTTGTGAAGATAGAAAGATATGTAGAATAGATGATATTAATATAAGCTCAATTTAGCTATATTATTTCTCTTTTTATCTCATGCCTTAATTCCTTTGGCTTCATTTTTCTTCCTTGTTTTCTGTACTGATATTGCTTACCCTGAAAGAGAACGATGAATATCAGAAAAATAATGTGTGATTCATTGTTCAAATCCAGATCAACAGGCTTATGGACTACTAAGAAGTATTTGATTGTTGGAATGTATGCTAGGTCAAAACATACATTCATACAATGTAATCTTGTGACCGGGCCTTGGAGAATAGAATAGAATAGAATAGAATAGAATAGAATAGAATAGAATAGAATAGAATAGAATAGAATAGAATAGAATAGAATAGAATAGAATAGAATAGAATAGAATAGAATAACAGAGCTGGAAGGGACCTTGGAGGTCTTCTAGTCCAGCCCCCTGCTCAAGCAGGAGAACTATCCCAGTGTTGGTGAACCTTTTCGGCACTGAGTGCCAAAATGGGAGCACACATGTGTGTTTGCCGGAAACCGGAAGAGCAGCCACCTGGTGTGCATGTGCCTGGTGGGAAGATGATCTTTCTGTTTCCTACATGCGCATGTGCACCGGCCACCTGATCTTCCAATTTCTGGTGCACATGCATGTGCGAAGACCAGGTGGCCGGTGCGCATGCGCATGCTGGAAACTGGAAGAGCAGCAGCCGGGTGCGCATGCGTGCATCGGGAAGATCATCTTCCAGTTTCCGGTGTGCACATGTGCATTGGCCACCTGGTCTTCAGGTTTCTGGTGTGCATGTGCACAGGAAGACCAGCTGGCCTGTGTGCATGCACATGCCAGAAACTGGAAGAGCAGTTGGCTGGTGCGCATGCATGCGCAGGGAAGATGATCTTCTGGTTTCCTGCGCACACATGCGCACCGGCCACCTGCTCCTCCGGTTTCTGGCATGCATGCACATGCAAAGACCAGCTGACCAGTGTGCATGTATGCACCAGAAACCGGAAGATCAACTTCTATGTGCGTGCATGCACGCCCAGCAGCTGCTCTTCCGGTTTCTGGCACACCCGTGTGCATGAAGACCAGCTGGCTTGCGCGTTGGAACCTGGAAGAGCAACGGGCGACGACTCGCATGCCCAGAGAGATGGTTCTGCGTGCCACTTCCGTGCCATAGGTTCGCCATCATGGACCTATACCATCTCAGACAAGTGACTGTTCAGTCTCTTCTTAAAAACCTCCAGTGATGGAGCATCCATGATTTCTGGAGGCAAGCTGTTCCACTGGTTAATTGTCCTCACTGTTAGGAAGTTTCTCATTAATTCAAGGTTGCTGTTCTCTTTTGTTAGTTTCCAACTGTTATTTCTTGTCCTGCTCTCTGGTGCTTTGGAGAATAATTTGAGTAAATGAGTAAATGAGATAATACATTCATGGAAAATATGTATTTGTTCATGTTAGCTAAAACTACTCTAACCATTGCTCTATCTACTTGATAGCACATTAGTACTCTTAATTACTGTATTATTAAGACTGCCAGTAACTTATGAATAAGTCAGCAATATCAGACTATAATATAATGCCTCTAAACATAGACCAGATGTTTAAAGTGACAAAAAGCACATTAGTTGTACTGTATATTTATATTCGAAAGAGGACAGTTTGTTATTTTACATGGAAAGTTTTGGGAAAGATCTCAAATACTAAATAGTAAGGTAGAAAATGATAAATATTTGCAAATGTTTATGCAGGTGCCCTCAAAAGTACACTACTGAAAAGAGTAAAGGAAACAGAAGATGCAAATATGACTGAGAAAAAAAATCACAGATTCCTCTCATTTGGTTGATGGGAGAATAAAATCACACATATACCGAGAGAGCAGGGGAGTGTATTGCATACATTGAATTCCTTTCAGTGTTAAGCAAGCTGAAAATGTGGTTCACTGTAAATGACAGACAAAATTATCCAGGGCAGATCAAGAAGAGGTAAAGAAAGATATCATCTTTAAAACTATTTCTTTTTTTTTATTCCCTCTTTCGAAAGACAGCCTGTTTTTATCTAATAAGCTGTGTTTCAACAACATATATACATTCATCCATGTTCTGAAGGAATTTAGGCTTCTTAGCTTACAATTAGACTAAAAAGTTCAAAAATAAATTATAAGAATAATAATAAATCAGTACAATAATAAATCAAAATCTATTATTCAACATGATATGTTTTGATACAATGGTTTTTACAGGAATTGCCAACATCCCAACAGGGTTTTTCTAGCTGCTTCATATATATAAAACAAATATTTATTGAAAACCAATCCCATTTGATTAAAGTCTCTGCAAGTTAACACTTGATCAAATGTAATCATTGCACATGTCCTTGTGAACATACAAATAAAGGTGCTCAAATTCAGAAGAATGACTTTTTAAAAATCCATCCATTTATCTACAGAATGATCAGCTTTCTAATTGGCATTAGATGGCTATTAAGCCACCAATTAAAGAGGCTTGTTCCTTTCAAAACTGCCTGAAAGTTTTGAAGATAGAAAGCACGAAAGGATGCTTTTCAGTATGCTATAATCAAAGACTTTAGCTCCTAATATAAATATGAGAAATATAGGAAAGGTATTACATTGACTTGTGTAGACAGACACACAGAGAGAAATAAACAGCCAGATAAATAATCAGATATCATAAACTATGTCCAGTAACTAGTGTAAATTTTGGAACAAGTATCATACATGAAGTAATATGAATAGGAAAGACTGCTGTTTTTTCTCCTTTGGAGAGACTAAAATGTATCAGAAAAAACACTGTTCATTTTTTTAAATAAAAAGGGAAAAATTGTTAAGATATTAAATTTAGTAGCTGGAACAGTTAAAATAGATCAGAGCACACAGTTGCAGTTGAACAGAGAGTGCTGACTAATGCATGGTGCAATCTACGCTATGATTGATTGCTGAAGTGTAAAGGGGGAGTTTCCCTTTTTCCGCACCATTTTCTTCTCTGTGTTTTGTATACTGTTAGGTTTACCTCATAGATTTACCTCATGATGTTCCTGTGCTCCTGACTATCTTGTGTTTGTTCTCTCTGGATAACAAAGACTGTTGTAAGTTAGAAAGTTAAATATATTTATTTTATTAAAAACTACATGTTTGTGTCAGTGTCTGACTTTATTTAGACAGCTGCTGAGCAATTCCATGACAAAGCTGCTACATACGTTTCTAATATATAATTGTCATAATCTCTGTAACTGTACTGGATGTGTCCTTGCATCATTACGCTGAAAAGTACATTGTTTTATTCTGACATTCAAATCATACTACTAATACCCTGTTTTCCCCAAAATAAGACATCCCCTGATAATAAGCCCAATTGGGCTTTTGAGTGTATGGCAATAAGGCCAAGCGCTTATTTCAGGGTTCAAAAAAATATAAGACAGGGTCTTATTTTTGGGGAAACACAGTATCCAGAATAATGTGTGGTTCATTGTTCAAATCCAGGTCCACAGGCTTATGGACAGCTACACTACTAAGAAGTATTTGATTGTTGGAATGTATGCTAGGTCAAAACATACATTCCTACAATCAGTGGTGGGTTGTAAATAATTTTGCCACCGGTTCATGTGCGCATGACACTTCTGCGCATGCACAGAAGCTTCCCGGGTGGGTGGGCGGAGCCTCCCGCCGCCGGCACTACCAGTTCTAAGAACTGGTCTGAACCGGGAGCAACCCACCACTGCTTACAATGTAACCTTGTGGCAAAAACTCTGATCACTGCCTTAATATGACCACACATTTTGACATCTATACAGAGATATTAACACTTTTCTCTTTTTGATGAAGATTATTTATGAATGAAGTATATCTCCAATGGCTCTTTGATGGGAACTTCCCAGGGAACATTGATTTGACCAATTGCTTCTTCTAATAGAGGAGACAGAACTCCAAATTCAAAGGGAGACTTGGAAATTTCCTTTCAAGTAGTCCTTGTTTAGTGACCATAACTGGCAGCTCGTTTGTTAAGAAAGGTGGTTACTAAGTGAAACCACAATTGTGCTTATGGCCTTATTTCAGCTTGCCTTTGTTTTATAGACCTACAAAGATCATAGTTACTTTTTATCATTGTCATAACTGCAAACAATCACTAAACAGGGCAGTCACCAAACAAGAACTACCTCTATAAATGTTTATCACTAATACTTTTGTTGTACCCAAAATGGCTCCTAGTCTTGTGCCAAAGCCAATAAAGACCATCAGTCATGAGGAATGGTTTTTCCAGCTTCTTTTATTGGAGTACTCCAGCAAAATGGTCTCAGCAGCTAAAGGAGCCAAGACCTCGAACAATGCACAAGCACAAATTTTATACAGTTAAGAAAGTTAATACCCTAAGAATCATACATTGGTTCCTTGACACATGTTTCTTTTGATTGGATTATTCTACTTTGCCCTCCTTCTTCATACATCATATGTTTATGTTAATAAGCTTTCATATCAAAAGAGGTATGTCTTTTACTATTATAATAAGCTAGAGGTTACCGAAGTTTATATATCTACATGCCTTAGATAGCATCCTTCTAGCATGTCCTTCTAACTTGTAACTTTCTTGTTGCTGGGCAATAGTGTCCCACCATTTGTTACACTCATCATAGCTGCAGCTTTCTGTGTCAGCAATTTCTTTAACAAACTTTCCTAATTCCAACCTGAGTCCTTCACTTTAGATCATGGGACTCCAATATTGAAACAGAACAAAAGGAAATGGGGTCAGGACTGTGTCAGGAGATGTGCTGGATCTATACATCCTCAGAGGGAAGGGCCTGCAAGGCCTTGCGCAGTGCTAATAGCTATCAGTGCTATATAGCTATCACACCACTGCCCTGTCAATAAAGGTTTGATTTGATTTGATTTGAACTTTCTCTTAACATAAATATCTTCAAATACACTTTCATTAATATTTTACAAACTTTAAGAATTACTTAAGCATTATATATAAAGAAAAATACATTTTCAAACTTTAAATTAAGCTTTCAGGCTTCCGGTTTGACGTTGCGGCGATACAGACACAGAGGAATGTGTCTCCATGTTCCCTGTGCTGAATTCGTCCTGTTTGTGGGCTCTGGAGGGAGCCTAGCCGCCCTGAAGGGGCAGCGAAGCAAAGAGGTGCACCCTGTGAGGTCGGGGAGAATCGCAGCTCTCCTGTCTGGCCCAGGGTTTTTCTTTCCTCTCAGCCATGGCAAGAAGAAGAAGAAGCCTAAAGATGGCCGCTGCAAAGCTGGGACAAACCGAAAAATAACAGATAAGACTGGTGCTGGAGAGAAGAAGGTGAGCTGTGGTGGAACTGGAGGAGAGGAACTTTTTTGTCTTAAATTGAACCCCAAGAAATAACCAGAACTATTTGCCCAGAACTGAATGTAAAAGCGGCGCCTAAGCATTTTGGGATGTTTTGGGGGTAGAAATACCTAACTGGAAATGAAAGCTGTAGGAGAATAAACAACAGGCTATGAAATAAACAGACTCCTAAACTGGGAAGAAGCACTACTGGGAAGGTATTTTTAAAGATTGGAGATATATATATATATATATATATATATATATATATATATATATATATATATATATATATATATATATATATATATATATATATATATATATATATATATATATATATATATATATATATATATATATATAGTATGCTCCCTCCCATATTTGGGTATACCAGATGACTCGGCAGAAAAACATTTTATATATATAAAACTCCACACTCCAAAGCACCTGAGGGTAGGACAAGAAGCAATGGGTGGAAACTAATCAAGGATAGAAACAACTTAGAACTAAGGAGAAATTTCCTGACAGTTATAATAATTAATCAATCAGTGGAACAACTTCTCCAGAAGTTGTGAATGCTACAGCACTGGAAGTTTTTAAGAAGAGATTGAATAACCATTTGTCTGAAGTGGTGTAGGGTTTCCTGCCTAAGCAGGGAGTTGAACTAGAAGACCTCCAAGGTCCCTTCCAACTCTGTTCTTCTATTCTATTAATTGGCTTTCATTCCAGAATTGCTAATAGTTACTATCTGTTGCGAAAGCAGTTTAAGATTTTCAGATAACTCTTGATGAACTTCTATAAGAGCATGCCATAATGTGGGTGAAGTGGAGCAAATGGATTGTTTAAATATTTGTGTTAGTTTAGAAATCCCAACTTATATTTCAGAATGATGCATTATTGTTTATACTTTGAAGCTAAATTCAATTGATGTTATGGGTGATTATCTAAGAATGATAGTTGAAGACAGCATATAGTTTACATCACCTGTTGCATTTATTTTAGCACACTGACAAATTCAGAGAAATAAAGATGTATACATACCAGGGTGAAGTGCTACCAGTTTGGCCCGGTCCGGGCGTACCGGTAGCGGCAGCGCGTGGTTCAGAGAACTGGTAGCAGCGGTAGCACAAGGCTCTGCCCACCCGCCTGGACATTGCCATTTTCTTGTTTTTAACCCTGTGCGCATGCGCAAAGCGTTCTGCGTGTGAGTGGAGCGAGGGTGAAAAAGTGTGCGCGCGAGTGGAGCAAGGGTGAAAAAGCATGCACGCGAGTGGAGTGAGGGTGAAAAAGTGTGTAGAGAAGGTAAGTAGATTTCACCGCTGAAATACTGTAGCAGGAATATACAGTATTTTCAATATTCCATTTAAACTGTATGTTGAGACAGTTGGAAAAATTACTTGATGTATATAAGACAAACTAGCATAAAATGTCATTCTCAGCATAAAAATCCACATTTGACAGTGTGTATCCTTACAACAGCTTATTCCTTTTGCTGACCTTATATCTTTTTCTAGTACATAATATGTTTTCTGTATTATAACTTCTACAATATATCACAGATGATTTTTTCCTCTTTAAGAAAGCAAACACTATATTAACCACTCTGAAGATCTTTGTTGAGGGTTAACTTGCACAAAAATGTTTTTATTATAGTTATCTATGCTTTCATTAGTACTTCAGAATAATGTGTCTGGACACCTTAGAATGAAAATCAGCAGTATTAAAATAAAAACTTTTCAAAACATTATGGGAAAATTCCACATCAGAAAATATTCAAATGCCAAGCTCAGATTTCTGTAAATGGAAATCTGAAAAGTGATATTCATTTAAAAATGCCAACACAAATACAATATATTCTGAAAATGTTCCTGATATTACACATGAATGTGACTTTGCTTTAGGGAAAACAAACTGACTTTATGTTCTGATAAGTCCTGAGAGGCTTACAACTGAGGCAGACACATTAGTAAAGGCTAACAAGTTTATTCAGCTCAGTAACAACGCTAACAGTAAAAGCGCCAGTCTAACAGCTTAGCGCGGCTCGCTCTGGCTAACAGAGAGCGGTAAAGTCAGCACCTCTGACAGCTCTTTATATAGTCGTGCCAGGACGGGGGCAACCAATCAGCATTCAGCAGCAGCTGGCATCAGCTGCGGACTTGAGGGAAGCCCGGATGCAGCATGTTCATTTTGTTTATTTTTGCTTTCCCTTCCCTCTGGCCCATTCTTATGTCTGATGATGCTTTTACACCTCTTTTGAAATCGTTGCAAGATGAGGAAGTGATGTATGGATGCTCAGCTTTTTAAAATCCAGTTCAGTGTTCTTAGATCAAAATCAATGTTTTGCTCCTACATTAAAAGCAGAATGTTACATTTGTGAGTGAAACTGAATTTTGTGCTTACACATGGCTTTTGTACTTTTAGATCTATGCCTTGAATCACTCTAGAAATTTTTCTAATACTAACTTGTATAGACATAGGACAGGAAATAATAAACCAATTTTAGAATTGCCATGGACTGGTGGCATCTCTCTGATTGTCATGCAATTGCTACAATCGCAGCACCCAATGATATTAAAGGAGAAAGTGATGCTCATGTTAACACACACCAACAGACTTCTAAAAACTAGCTAAAAGTGAATTATTCTGGAGGCAAATGTGTAAAGAAAAATCAAGATGGTGGCTGAAACTATCTGTCCCCTTGTATGTGCTTTGCAATAAAAATGATCTGAAGGCTATGACTGTAAACACAATTTTGACCTCCTCCCCCCAGTCCTTAGCAGAAGTTCCTTTCTGGAATGCTTTTGGTTGTTAATGAAATGTTGCCAGGGTTGTAATTTTATTAACTGTATTTTTATTTTTAAAAATTATTAATATTTAGATATTTTCTGTATTTATTTTAGAGAAAAATAATTATGCTGATTAAGTTTCTCCAGTTTTGAGTCAGTTATAAGTGAAAAGGTGAGTTTTATCAGTTTAGTTCAATAAAATATGGTAGTACTGTTTCTATCTTTACTTGGCATCATTTTGTAATACCCCACTTCCTAATCTGAGTTCCTGGCTGGGTTCTCATTGCATGCCTAACTTTCTCACTGATTTGACCAATTTTCTGAATTCTCATAGAATCCAAGAAAACAGACTATGTTCATGGGACATAGTCAAACACACAAGTTTAAGGAAATTATTTATGTCTGTCTGTCTGTCTGTCTGTCTGTCTGTCTGTCTGTCTGTCTGTCTGTCTGTCTGTCTGTGAGTAGGAATCTAATCTGATCTTGATTAATGATCCAGTTAGTAGTAGTTAGCTACCATGTTTCCCCGAAAATATAACCTACCCCGAAAAGATGCCCTATCATGTTTTTGAACACATGCGTTAAATTAAGCCCTAGCCCTAAAATTAGCCCTAATTAAGACCCCGCCCACCCCGGGGTGCAGGGGGTGAGGCAAGGCACACAGGTAAAAATTAATCTACGGTGGGGAAGTGGGGGTTGAGCTGCCCTACTTACCAGGCCTCGCATATCCCGACACCTGCCTCGCCTTGCAGGCCCACTTCTCCTGTGGCTGCTTGTCACCGCTCATATGCGTCCCCCCCAGCCTCCATTTTGCTGTCAGAGCCTTCTGAAAAGCCCTTTGCAGCCAAGAAACAAGGTCCAGATTGATGCGCGCGGTGCCCCCCAGCCTCCGTTTTGCCATCAGAGCCTTCCGGAAAGCTCTCTGCAGCTGAGAAACGGGCTCCGGATTGATGCACATGGCACCCCCTGGCTTCCGTTTCGCCTACAGATGCCTTCTGGAAAGCCCTCTGTAGCCGATAAAAGAGCTCCGGATCAATCCGGAGGGGCTATCGGTGCCGCCACTACGAGGTGAGTCAATATTAGACCCACCCAGAAAGAAGCCCTAGATTACACTGTTCTACAGGTAAAAAGTTGCGAGCATGAAAGCAGCTGTTCTTACATAATTTTGGGGTGCTAAAAATGAAAATAACATTTAAAAATGTATATTGGCTCTAGTTTCCAAGATATAAGCAACCAACTAATGAAGTAAGGTTTATAAAATGCATGATGCAACTTATACCATAGATTACATAGTCAGTATTGGTGACCAATAGAAAACCGCCATGCGTACCAGGATGATGCAATATTAGCTAATATTATGTCACCAAATTCTATAAAAGTCACAGTATCTGTTGCTTGGCGAGTTAGACAGCGTCTTTAAACATTGTTTTACACTAGTAAATTTAGTTATGCCTCGAACCTGTTTAAATTAAAGCAGATAATTTCTGCTATATTTGCGGTGAAGTTACTTTTGCATCCCAAAAACGAAGGATCACAATCGTGATTAAGAAAGCCTACAACTTGTATTTCGGTTGCAAAATAGGAGACCAGGACAAAAACTGGGCGCCACACATATGCTGTAATTCATGTGGATCGAGACTTGTCCAATGGTTGAAATGGGAATAAGCCTTCTATGCCTTTTGCAGTAGCAATAGCAATAACACTTAGACTTATATACCACTTCATAGTGCTTTACAGCCCTCTCTAAGCGGTTTACAGAGTTCAGCATATTGCCCCCAACAATCTGGGTCCTCATTTTACCAACCTCAGAAGGATGGAAGGCTGAGTCAACCTTGAGCCGGTGAGATTTGAACAGCTGAACTGCTGAACTAGCAGTCAGCTGAAGTAGCCTGCAGTGCTGCACTTTAACCACTGTGCCACCTCGGCTCTTATTGGCACCTTAATAAAAATTTACAGGTTTATATATACGTATTAAGTTTTGGCGCATTATTTTCCTATTACCTGTAGTTGGAAAATGTAAAATGTCTGTTGCATGAAAACTAGAGCCAACTAACAAATTTCATTATTATATTTGAATTCAGCATGTGAAATTCATTAAAAAATAACACATTTCATTTCTGAATCTAACAAAAATTGTAAATTTGTAGAACAGTGTTTATCAATCAAAAGCCATGGTGGCGCAGAGGTTACAATGCAGTACTGCAGGCTAAATCACTGCTCACTGCAGGAGTTCGATTCTGAGCGGCTCAAGGTTGACTCAGCCTTCCATCCTTCCGAGGTCGGTAAAATGAGGACTCAGATTGTTGGGGGCAATATGCTGACTCTGTAAACCACTTAGAGAGGGCTGTAAAGCACTGTGAAGTGGTATATAAGTCTAAGTGCTATTTTTATACCATATGTTCCTTATGGTTAGAAAACGGTGAGGTGCTGAAAAATCAGTGCCATGAGTTACATTGTGTATGTTGAACTGCTCTGATTAACATCTTGGCAATAAAGTTGAAAGGATCATTTCCCAAACAAAGTACTTTTTGAAGCACCAGATAAGTTCTTTTATAGGGAAAAGGTGTTTTTAAATCAATAGTTTCTTATCCCTAAAATTATCTATTGTGGGTTATTATAGAACCCCAGTTGTGATACCTTCTCTCACCAGTCTTTCAAATGCAGGCACATGGGAAATGGTAAAATCTATCTTGCTTTCTGCCAAAATTCACTGGAGCAGATTACTTGACAGTCCTACCATTTTCAAAATAATATCTTCTTTAGCCTTCCAACTGAATGGTTGTGGTTCACTTTTGCATTCTAAAGTGGATATCTGATGGATATGAAACATTAAGAGTTATGCAGCCCATTAAAACCTGGCTCCTAATCTTTGTCCTTATGTACTCCTCCTTAATTTCCCATTAGATGACACAGCCACAAAAGTAGGTTTCTATTTTTTAGCATATTTTTCTCCACTCGCAAAGCAAATCAGAGTGAATTATTTTTGTATTGGATTACATTATGGAAAGTATATCTCTCAACGGTAGGAAAGTCTGATGTCTTCTAGGACTCACAAGGGCACAAAGGAGGCTGCCAACAAAAATGTAAAGTAATACAGATTCAGATGAACCATGAAAATAGTATATTACAACTTAAGTAGTAACATTTAAACCTTAAAATGAGAACAACAAAAACACCAACTGGGAATTTGACATGTTTGCATATATACATAGTTTCTGAGGTCTGTGGTCTCAGGTCGGAATTTTATTTTTAAGCTGGAAAGAAGCCTAGACATGAAATCAGAAATCCACAAACAAACTGGCAACACTATAATTTTCATGAAACCTTTTATATTCAGTTTCTGCTATTTCTTTAGTCATAGATCAATGTGGTTGCAACTGCATCAGTACATATCTTTGTTTAGATCTGAAAAAGATCCCTTTCTTGCTTGTTTTCCTTTTAATTTTGCTTCCTATAGGGTCTCTTCTCAATAATGTCATGGCAATCCTCAGTTACAGAAAGATTAGTGACCTTTGGTGTTGTTGCTGTGTACTGAATTAAGAAAAGACAATAACTCACTATAAAGGCCATTTGGAGCTTCTTGAGTTTGCATCATGCCATCTTTTGGGGTCTCCCAGTTTGAATTGCCAAAATTATGCAGGCAAACTGATGATTTAAAAAGGAGATTTTTTGTTTGTTTAAACAGTAATAACGTGGCTGCATTTAGCCACTCATAGGCTTAGAATACTATTTTTACTTTTAAAGCGTCTTTAAAAAGAGGCCAAATTCCATTTTCTTGGCCTCCCTGGTGATCTCATTATATCACTGTGATACTCTATAGTGCTCAGCAAGAGCTTCCTCCTAATAACTTAAAAGAAAACTCTGTATCATTCGAACCCAAAGATTTTGTCCATCTTTTATTTGGTGGAAACTATGAACTGAGCCCAGGATCTCTGAACAATGTTTTGTTCTAGGAGCAGATGCTTTTGGTATTTGCAAAGGGAAGGTAATTGTTGTCATTTTTCTTCAGATTATTCAAAAGAGTTAGGTGGACTTTCTAAACTACGCAGGAGACAATTCAGGACCTGCAAAGCAAAGAGGCCATTAGGGAAAATAATTTACAAATGTTTCTATTGGCTCAAAGTATTTTTCCATTGGGAGAAGGACACCTTTGAATTCAACTCTCTTATATTTAGCCTGGAAAATACTTTTTTTTTAAAAAAAGCATTGTGTGTGGGGACCTTTTACATATTTACACATTAACATTGGTTTATGCTATAGAGTAGACTATTAAATCAAGTATAGAATAGAATAGAATTCTTTATTGGCCAAGTGTGATTGGACACACAAGGAATTTGTCTTAGGTGTATATGCTCTCAGTGTACATAAGGAGAATAAAATACATTCATCAAGAATAAAAAGATACAACACTTAGTGATAGTCAAGGTTACTAATAAGCTATCAAATTGTACTAGGAAACAAATAAAAACAATATAATTGAAAGATACAAGCAACATGGTTATAGTAATAAGTGGAAAGAGATAGATATTAGTAAGGAAGAGAAGAATAATAGTAATACAATCTTAGTAAATTATTTGACAGTGTTGTGGGAATTAGTTGTTAAGCAGAGTGATTGCATTTGGGAAAAAACTGTCCTTATGTCTAGTTGTTTTGGTGAGCAGTGCCCTATAGCGTCTTTTTGAGGGTAGAAGTTACAGTTTTGAGGTAGAAGAACAATTTATGTCCAGGATGTGAGGGGTCTGTAGATATTTTCACAGCCCTCTTTTTGACTC
Source organism: Diadophis punctatus similis (assembly GCA_023053685.1). Lineage (NCBI taxonomy): Eukaryota > Metazoa > Chordata > Lepidosauria > Squamata > Dipsadidae > Diadophis > Diadophis punctatus. The sequence continues at coordinate 20,256,116 of JALIGW010000010.1, forward strand.
GTGCTGTCAGGCCGAAGCCATTTTATTTGGGAGCTTAGGCCTGCCACACTTTATATTATTCTACTATGCATTTTCTACTGTGGGAAAATGGGAGGGGGGATTGTATGAAGTTGTTAGTATGTAGCCATAACAAATTCTTTCTAGAAAGCCAAGGTCATCCTTTGTCTCTGCAACTCTGCACCTGCACAGAAGGAGATGGGTAGACTCTGCCAGCATGGCAATAGAAGCTTGGACAACGTGATGGATTTGTGGGTGTGGGGGCAAGGACTTGAACTTTAAACTGGGTGGTGAAACCCGGGGGACTTCAGATTCGGGTTTCACCCAGATGTGCCAGCATGGCTCTATTAATAAATTGGAACTTTGAGGAATCCTTTGCCTTGGACTCTGAATTAATTTTGGATGCTATTTGGAACCCTAACATGTGCAGTATACAGATCTTCAATGGAAGGCAGGTTGGTAGCAATTGTTTTTTCTGCAGTTCTAATTATCCATTGAAGTTTGTGTTTGTCTTGTTTGGTTGTAGAGTCAAACCAGACAGTTATGGAGGTGGAGATGACAGACTCAATAATTCCTCTGTAGAACTGAATCAGCAGCTCTTTGGGCAGTTTGAGCTTTCTGAGTTTGCGCAGAAAGAACATTCTTTGTTGAGCCTTTTGATGATATTTTCGATTTTAGGTGTCCATTTTAAGTCTTGAGATATGATAGAACCTAGAAATTTGAAGGACTCTACTGTTGATACTGTGTTGTCTAGTATTGTAAGAGGTGGTAGTATAGGAGATTTTCTTCTAAAATCCACCACCATTTCTATGGTTTTGAGTGTATTTAGTTCAAGATTGTTCTGGTTGCACCACAAGGCTAGTATTTAAAAAGTATTAAAGTATTAAAAAAACTCTTGTTTTGCAGAAGAGATGGTGCAAATAGTCCATATAATGGTGCTTTCAATCAATACAGAATACAGTTCTATTGTTGGAATCGGTAATCAATTTTGAATTTAAGATTGTGATTGTTGTGTTGGCTAATCCCCAAGCAAATGTGTGCAAAATTTTCCTGTTAGGATGGAGAGATACAGGCAGCTCTTCCTCATTGACATTAATTGGAGTTTTTTGTTTAAATCTAACTGCTATGGAAGAATGATAAGGTAGGAAAGAGACATGCAGAGACAAAAGAAAGAAAGAGAGAGGGGGAAAAAAAGAGAGAGAGAAATTTCACTTTTTGGCTCCAGTCTCATTTCTGAACCTCTTCATCCCTGAGGATGCAGGCAAGACACTATGGTCTTCATGGGCCACAGAGAAAGAGTTTTTCCTTCTATATTAAATGACAGAGCCCATTGAAAATAGTATCACTGAATAAAACATATTTAGAATCTTCTTCATAATCAATCAATAGTTTCTCTTTCTACATCTTATTTATTCATAGCATTATGCTATCATAATTCTGTTGAATGTACATGTATATGTAATATCAGGAAAACTGGGAATGAAAACAAATAAGCAAAATTAAAACAAATGTGTGTAGTTCCATACCTACACTCACTCATCTAACTCTACTAAGGGACTAGGACTGGGACATTGGAAACAAATCAGAGAGAAAAATACACAAAATATTGCTTTAATTTTTTAAAAAATCAATATTATGCTTTATATACTACACATAGATCTAGGTATTTGCCAAGAGTTGTTGATTTATACATTGAATCTGTTCCTTTGTAAATGATGATGATGTTCTTCCATCATATTCGAAGAGGACCTTAACATCTCACAGGACTTGGGGGGGATGTCAAGACTTGCGCGTATCCTTTGTAAATACCAAGCACATGACTGCATGTACACTGACACAGAATGACAATATTCCAGGTACATTTAAGCAAGCCTATTTTCTCTCTAAATTGTTTTGAGTTACCAACTGCACAAAAATAGTTCACAGTAAGGGCACTCTGAATAACTTATAGAAATAGTTTCCTTAATTTGATTTGAAATGAAAGAAGGGCTAACCCATCCAAAACAGCAGGAAACTAAGCTGAAGGCAGACCAGCAGGAAAAGTGGTGGTTTTGAAACAGTTCATGCTATAATATAAACAAGCATGCTTGTAATTTAAAGCATTTCCTGATGAAGAAGTAACCAACTTGTCTTCCCGTACTATTATCATATTCTTAAGAATTTGCATTGCTGTAACCTATCTGTTGGCTATGCTTGAACTGGGTAGCTAATGATAAAGTAGGAAGTCTATTGAGCAAAGAAAGACTTACTTGGGATGTGCAGTTTGGTGACTAATAACCCAACTATTGTTTATTTAATGCTTCTATTTTGATAGAATAGATGAGCTATGCAAGTTCCATAACATAATGTTGTGCAATACCTTAACAATAACCATTAAAAAAACACTAACCTTTTTGGATCTTTGGCTTTCCCCTGAGATGCTACATTCATGAGTATGATTTCTTGAGATTTCGTTCTTTCACAGAACTCACGATATGTCCCATAAGACCACTGAGTTGATTTGACAGTTTCATTGTATATTAATTATTGGAATATGATATTTAAATCATAATTTTAATTTAATGGGCAGATAGGCATACCTCATCACTTTTAGAATTTCTTAATTGCTAGATATATTAAACTTTTGTCAATGCTATGTATCTGTATCTGTAATATGTATGCATGTATGTACAGTATGTATGTACTGTATGTATATAACATATTATATTATTATTATTATTATTATTATTATTATTATTATTATTATTATTATTATTATTATTATTATTATTATTATTATTATTATTATTATTATTATTATTATTATTATTATTATTATTATTATTCCAGAAACATAAATCTGATTAAAGGTTCAAATTTCTAAGATGCTGGGGAGTCCTACGAGATTGAAAACAGGAATACATGCTTCATGTAGTATTGTTTCTGGAGAAACACATTAAATGTTCAGCTAGGAAATGCACTAGGTTTAATTTCTGGTTGTGAATAGGCCAATTCTCATTGTAGCCTGCCCTTACTTCATGTAAAACTAGTGAATTATGTGTAATTTTAGCCTTTACTTTTACTTCTGGTTGGACATGAAGATACTTTTTCATTTATAATCTTCTTGAGATGAGCACCATGCCTTAGAGTCAGACATGACTTTTTAATAAAGTTTGATTTTGTGTATTTGTTGTGAGATTGGTCTATTGTATAAGTTAGTAGTAAGGGGAGATGAAGAATTGAATATAGCCACAGACTTTCATGCTAAAAAACCAGATAGTTGCATTATAGAAATTATTTCACAGGTGGTGACAGTATGTGGGCGATCAAAATGTTACCATATAGAAGACTTGGCATTAGGGTGTGAAGATTAAGAGACTACTTAGAGGGGAGGTTTGAGATCCTTACATTCCATTTTATAGATTCAGTTGTTCATTACATAAAATAACAGGGATTATCCTTTCAGCCAACATATATGAGGTTACACTATTGTGCCAAACTACAGCCCACAATATGTGGTATCAGAATGTGAACCATAAGGCAATTCAGAAATGAATTTCTAGCTGAATTAGATGTGAGTCCTTATACTGAGAATTTAATTATAGTGAGTTCAAGAAGACTGCAGGTAAGAAGCATCCAATTACAGCTTTAAGAGAAACATTAGAAACAGGTTGATTGATCTACAAGGAAAGCAACATAAGGGCCCTAGCCTGCATTTTGTGGCCTTCCAGCATATCCAAAATCATTCATTAAAATGTGCTTTTTAGGTATAAAGGCACATCACATCTACACAAAGCTTTATTTATTTAACACTTTCACATTCTTTTACTTTACATATCTAAAAACGCTCATTCCTGTTCTTGATAACCACAAAAATGAATATACCTTCTGCCAGCTTTACAAGCCACAATAATTTTTGTATTGTTTTGTTTTTTGGCTGCCCATTTCACAATAGTGATTCTGGGCAGGGTATACAGTAAAGATTAAAAGCAACATTGACAAGCCACAGCCCATAATGCTTGAGATGACTAACACATTCCTGTCATAAAACTTCATCAAGGTTTTCCTCAGTCCTATGTGTGTTCACACCAAATGTGTTCACACCAAAAGCTACATTTAAATTTTCAAAAAGAATAGTACACATTAAAGGGAGTGGGCATCAAGCTTATATTATCTCCAGCATGTCACCAGTTTGTCCAATTCAGCCTCAGTAACAATACAGAGAAGTAGATTGTTTTTTTCTAAATTAAATACTTAAAGAATATGAAATAAAGCCAATGAAACACTCTTTACTGCCACCAAGCTACATCTTAAAATGCTATTGGAAAAGGAATAACACACAATAGCTTGACAGTTCAAAATAGCATGCAGGTCAGAATCTCTGGTTCCTATTAGTCTCTTCTATTAAAATCCTTGTTTTAACTATGAGACTAGCAGGCAACAACTATGCAGTGCTTTTCATGGTTAGAGTCACAAAGTAAACCCAGAGGAATTCAGGTAAAAGAGAACACTTAATGACAACTACTGTTAACTTGAAGGTTAGAGATAGGGACCAGACCAGGGGTGGGTTCCTCCCGGTTCGGACCAGTTCGCCCAAACCGGTAGTGACCCGCTGGTGACATCACGATGATGTCACCGAACTGGATCAATCGATTGGTGCCGGTCTGTGGGCGCCACCATCTTATTTTTGAATTTTTTTTGAATTTTTTTTTAAAAAAATTCCTTCTGAGCATGCGCAGAAGCCGAGTTCCAGCACTGTGCATGCGGTCACCATCTTTTTTTTGCTTTGTTTTTTAATTATTATTATTTTTGATTTTTCATTATTGCGCATGTTTGCGCAATGCGCGTGCACACTCATAACACACGCCCATGCGGCGCGGGAGGGAACAAACCAGCAGCGAGGTAAGTTGGAACTCACCCCTGGATCAGACATATCTGGCATTCCACTTAGAAAAATGTCCTTGAATTGAAGCACAAATATTGCAGAAATCAGATACATAAAAGCATTGCACTTTCTTGATTTACATACATGCCCATGTTGCTTTTTGGCTGAGCAACTTTTTACAAAACATATTGCACATGTGCTAAGATCCAATGTGGAAAAGGAAAGCCTGTTTTTCATATTTTGCGACTTAGGAAAGCTTTTCTGAACCAAAATGAAAGATCGTCACATTCTCACTATCTTTCAATTTTATGACTTTGATGTTGTTGCTGTCAAATCAAAACTTCTGTATCACCGTCATTTATACTTAGTATTCTGCTGGTAAGTAAACTGAAATGGGAAATGACTATTTTGTTCCAGGATGCCTTTTTTGATGCTTTCATTTATTTTTCCAAGGCTACAAAAGAAACATGATTTTAAAGGACACAGGTGTTGGAAGTGTCATTTGGGTAATTGCTATAGATCACCCACATGGTCCTTTTCTTTCTCTGTTATTACTTTGGTTGCATCCTATAATTGTGAATGGAATGTTATATATGTCCAGCATTTCTGCTGTAGATGGTTTAGATTTTTCAAGGTATTTGCTCTTTGACCCTTGATAGAAGATGATTGAAAGGACTTGGACATTTCAATTTTATTTTTTAACATTGCAAGCAAAATCTTGTCCCTGTGCTTGAAATGAGTGCACATATTGGACCATACACTATATTATTAACTCTTGGAAGAGCCTGCCAATCAAGACAACTGATAAATAATGTAGAGTACTTACTGCAGGAATTGTTGATTAAAAGTAAAGGAGAAGTAATAGGGAGCCGATGAAAGTTACGTGTCTTTTACATATTTTTTTAAAAATTAACTTTGAATTTTTATGCTTGCTACAAAGAAAGAATAATATAGATTGGAGTAACTAAAAATGTAACAAATATATGATCATGATAAACAGGTGGATATTGGATATATCATCATATTTTATCTATCTGAAAATCTTTTTGAAGGTGTTTCTAGTGAAGCGAAAACCAATTTTCCCATTAAGATACTCGGAAAGGAGGAGGTGAAAATACTTTCCATCTCTGAAAATGTTCAGAATATTCTTGCTTGATATCAATACCTTTTGATAAAGTTGTCCAGAGTATCTTCCTGGATTGTAGTTATCAGCAGAAGGCACTGGATTGTAATAATTCCACTCTCATTTGGAGGATTAATCACTTGATTTTGTATTGGATGAGTATTTAGCCTCTCTTTATTCCTAAGTCTGTTATTAGCATGAAACCTTTGGTAGAATCAATTTGGAATATGAAGCAGTGTCATTAATATGCATCTTCCACAAACAGTGAACACCATCACTTTTATTTCTGTTCAGAATCTCTTTTTCCTTCTCTTCTTATCAGCAAACTTCTTAAAGTCTCTGTCTCAATGAAACACATTTTCTTGTGTAAGTTAGTATGTTGATACCTATAGCTTGCTTTGACAAAATAATACATTGTGTTGAGTAGTTTGAATTGAGCAGCATTTTACTAGCCTTTTAACAGTAAAGTTTATTTCAATTGAGTTGTATTCAGTTAAAGTCGTACATGTACAGGACTGCAGCCTGTCAACTTCAGCTGCTATTTGTATGAAGGACAAGGTGCAATTGGCTCCAATTATGTAATGTTTCATGGATATCTTAGCAATAACACTTTTTGCATTCAACAATAAGGGAATGACGTTCTGCTGAGCTGTAGATAAAATAAGTTGCAGGAAGTTATACTGTAGATCTGGTGTCAGATACCTTTGGCTATAGCTAAGAAAGTTTAGCAGAGGTTCTCCAATGTTTTAGTCAGTTAAATTCTCAACTAGACAAAAAGGTCTGAAGCAGGACCTATGTTCTATGTTCCCAGTGCCTCTGGGAACAATGACAAACAGGAACACAACACACTGGCTTTAGAAGGAAAGAACTTAAGCTTCATTCATAAAATTTCAGATGGAATGTAATCAGACAAGACTGAAGCACTTATATATTTCCTATCTCTGCATGAACTATTTGCTATTTGATAGTATGTAATTATGACACCTTTTTCCTTTGGGCAAAATCATATTTGAAGACATGCCAGAGATGTCTGCCACTGTAGAGTCTTTAGGATGGCTGGAATCATTGTTGGTTTGATCAGCATTTATGGAAAAATGGAGACTAGACTGGTTGGAACTTTATATTATGCAGTATGATAATATCTATTACACTCAATGATAATATTGTTCATCAAACTAGAGCATGCCGAAATCCTGAAAACTATTCTCGAAATGCATTTAAAATATTTTTAAAATATTTTTAAAAAATATTTCAGTGTTATTTTCATGTTTAAAGTCTACTCCTAACATAATAGTTGTTGGAAAGCAGAATTTTAAAGCTAGTTTTATTACTGTGTTTCCCCAAAAACAAGACCCGATCTTATACTTTTTTTGGCTCCAAAAGACCCTGTCAAGGTTCCGACTAACGAACCCAAGCAAATCAGAACTCTGAGACTGGAATCTTCCTGAAAGAACTTCTTTATTAGGTACATCATATCGGCACGGTTAAATGTAAAACTAACCCTAAATATTCCCCGCGGTTTCAGTATACCGTATTTTTTGGAGTATAAGACGCACCTTTTTACCCCCAAAAAGAGGGTGAAAATTTGGGTGCATCTTATACACCGAATGTAGCCCTACCCACCCACCAGCCCCCACCCTTCTGAGGTTTTCGGCCTCCGTGTGTCACATTTTCGGCCGGTTCCAGCCATTGCTGGCCACCGCAGCCGTTGCTGCCTGGAGCTGCTGCCCCCGCCGCAACTGTCCCCACTGCAGCTGTCCCCGCTGCCGCTGCCACTGTCCCCGCCACCGTCCCCGCTGTCCCCGATGCCACTGCCGCTCTCCCCGCCGCTGTCCCTGCCTCCACCGCCGCTGCCCCAGCCACGACTGTCCCCGCCGCCATCCCCACTGTCCCTGCCGCCGCTGCTACTCTCCCCACCGCTGTCCCTGCCTCCCCCGCCGCTGCCCCAGCCGCGACTGTCCCCGCCATCCACGCTGTCCCCGCCGCCGCTGCCACTCTCCCCACCGCTGTCTCTGCCTCCGCCGCCGCTGCCCCAGCCACAACTGTCCCAGGCGTGACTGTCCCCGCCATCGCCGCCGCTGCCACTACCCGAAGCGAGCCACCACCGCCACTACTGCCCAAACCCCCACCACCATCTGAAGCCTGCTCCCGAGGCACCTGAGGAGCTGCCACTGCCATTGCTGTCTGAAGAGAGCCGACAGGTTAGAACTTTTTTTTAATGGTTTTTTTTTAAGGTTGCCAAGTGGAGGCGAAATTCTGGGAGTTGAAGTCCACAAGTTTGAAGATCCTTGCACCCCCTTGGCAAGTTTAAGACTTGTGGACTTCAACTCCCATTCCTGAGCTAGTATGACCAGAGGAGGAATTCTGGGAGTTGAAGTCCACAAGTCTTAAACTTGCCAAGGGGGTGCAAGGGTCTTCAAACTTGTGGACTTCAACTCCCAGAATTCCTCCTCCACTTGGCAATCTTTAAAAATACCCTTTTAAAAAAACCATTTAAAAAAAAAGTTCTAACCTGTCGGCTCTCTTCAGACAGCAACGGCAGCGGCGGCTCCTCAGGTGCCTCGGGAGCAGGCTTCAGGTGGTGGTGGGGGGTTGGGGCAGTAGCGGCGGTGGCGGCTTGCTTCGGGTAGCAGCAGCGGCGGCGACGGCAGGGACAGTCGCGCCTGGGACAGTCGCGGCTGGGGCAGCGGCGGCGGAGGCAGGGACAGCGGCGGGGTCTTCAAACTTGGCAAGTTTAAGACTTGTGGACTTCAACTCCCATTCCTGAGCTAGCATGACTGGAGGAGGAATTCTGGGAGTTGAAGTTGACAAGTCTTAAAGCTGTCAAGTTTGAAGTTTGTAAAAAGTGTATATGGTTGTAAAAAGTGTACATGGTTGTAAAAAATATTCTGCTACACTGGTATTTTATTAAATAATATATTACTACACCATTTGGTTCAGAATACTTTTTTCCTTGCTTTCCTCCTCTAAAATCTAGGTGCGTCCTATATTCCGGTGCGTCCTATACTCCGAAAAATACGGTAATTAAAATAGTAAATGACCCCCCTCCCCAAATGTCACAGGTCACATTGTCCAACTAGGTTAATTGGCAGGCTCCTTAGGCACTCCTCTCCATCTTCATCTGACATCTGTGGAGATTACCTTGATTCCCATGGCATTTATTTATTTATTTATTTATTTATTTATTTATTTATTTATTTATTTATTTATTTATTTATTTATTTATTTATTTATTTATTTATTTATTTATTTATTATTTATTTATTTATTTATTTATTTATTTATTTATTTATTTATTTATTTATAGTACGTGTTGGTAATATACATAGATATAACATTGTTATATAGACATAGATATAGACATAGACATAGATCGGTGTTGTATCTGGCAATGCATTCCAACCTCCTTGCCTCCTCCCCCATACTGTGTGGCAACTGAGAAATAAGAAAATGGCTTCTGCCAGGTTCAGTTGAAGCTACTGTGGAAAAATGGATGAACTGGAAGCAGATGTGGAAGTTTCAGCTCCACCATGATTGGGATGATGGTTTTTATGATAGGGAAAGGTCCTATAAATTTAGGCCCCAGTTTTTTACAAGATAACTTCAGTTTTAGGTACTTGGTAGAGAGGTAGGCTTTCTCTCCTATGTGAAATGGCCTCTGTGGGGATCGCTTTTTGTCTGCTTGTTTTTTGTGTATGTTTCTGTGGCTTTCGTTAATGCTTGTTTCACATTTCCCCAGGCACTCTGCAGTGAGTTTACCCATTCTGTCAGACTCACTGATGAAGGGGGCTCCTGAGGGTACTTGGGCATGGGAACAAACTCTACCCCTGTGGCTACCTTGAAAGGAGTAAGCCCCGTGCTGCTGTGCATGGCATTGTTGTATGCCACCTCAAGCAAAAGGCAGTAGGTCTGGCCAATTAGTTTGCTGGTAGTTGACATAGCATCTCAAGTACTATTCTACCATTGCGTTCGCTTGTTCTACCACCCCATTGGTATGTGGATGAAAAAATGAACTAAGCCCCTGGGAAGAGCCAATTAGCTTTATAAACTACCTCCAGAATTTGGCCATAAATTGAACCCCTCGATTTGATATTATTCTCTTTGGGACTCCGTGCAGTTGGTAAATATGTTTTAGAAACAGTTTCACCAGCTTGTGGGCTGAAGGAAGACTATAAAATGAGCAGGCTATAAAATGAGCCTGCTTGGAGAAAAGATCAATCACTGTCCAAAGTACGGCGTTTCCCCCACTTTCCGGGAGTTCCACTATAAAATCCATTGCTATTTCCTCCCAGCGTCGGGATGGTTCGGCTACTTGTTGTAACAGTCTAGGAGGCTTGCCTGGTCTTTTTTTCATTGTGGCACACACTGCACCGCTTTTTACATAGCTTTCAATATCCTTCTTCATTCCTGACCACCAAACCGTCTCCTCACTAGGTGCCAAGTTTTTAGGAATCCAAAGTGGCTGGCTTGCTTGGTTGGCATTGTGACTTCTCTGCAGGACCTGGACTCAGATGGTGCTGGGGTTGTACAATTTGGGGCCTTTCCATGCTAACCCATCTCTGGAGGTCAGGAGCTGTTTATTGTCCCTAAAGCAGGGGTCAGCCTGCAACTCGGCTCTGAGCTTCTGGGTCAGTTCGCCCCCAGGCTTGGTCAGCCATTTTCGAGCTTGCCACCTTCTAGTGACTTGCACTGCCTTTTGAGGGAAGGGAATGATGGCTTTGACTACTTCTTTGTGATTGCTTTTGTATTGTGGCATCCAGGATAGGGCATCAGCCAAGAAGTTCTTTCCTCCGAGGATGTACTTTAGATAGAAATCAAACCAGTTAAAGTACTGTGCCCACTGAACTTGTTGGGCGAGAGTTTTTGAGGGGTCCTAAGTGCCTCCAGATTTTTGTGATCAGTCCATACTTAAAACAGAACTTTGCTCCCCTCTAGGAAGTGGTGCCAGGTTAATAATGCCCAACAGACAGCAAAAGCCTCCTTCTCCCACACTGCCCACTGAAAAGACTTCTTTATTGGGTACATCATACCGGCACGGTTAAATGTAAAACCAACTCTAAATATTCCCTACAGTTTCAGTATAATTAAAATAGTAAATGATCCCCTCCCCAAGTGTCACAGGTCACATTGTCCAATTAGGTTAATTGGCAGGCTCCTTAGGCACACCTTTCCGTCTTCATCCAATACCTGTGGAGATTACCTTGGTTCCCACGACATAGATCGGTGTTGTGTCTGGCAATGCATTCATCCGCCCACTCTATCCCACTGTCTGCTTTGCTTGCCCCCAGTCTCAATGGGGCAGGCAGCCATGTGGTATGTCCAGCGGGCTGGATCACATGCCTCCCTCCATGCCTCTGTCTCCTCCTGCTGCTTGGAGGACTGGCCCAGCTGTTGCAATGCTCGGGGTCACCTGCACTATGCAGGCTATGCAGTCCCAGAGTGCATCAGCCACAGAACCACCTTCCCACTCTGTCCCACTGTCTGTCTTTGCTTGCCTGTGGCTGCGATGGGTTGAGTGGCTGCATGGCACATCTGGTGGGCTAGATCACGTGTTTCCCCCGTGCCTCTGCCTCCATCTGCTGTTTGGAGGGCCAGCCCAGTGGTTGCAGTGCTTGGACTCAGCTGTGCTACAAGGGCTGCAGCTGCTGCCAGACACCATTGGCCCCTATGCTGGCTACACCCACCCTCCCAGGCCTGATGATCTTAACTGGGGCTTATTTTTGGGATAGGACTTATATTAGGAGCACCCTAAAAATCATGCTAGGGCTTATTTTCTGGTTTGGTCTTATTTTGGGAGAAACATGGTATGAAGAACTTTCAGACAACATAAAAATTATGATTTTTTTAAAAAAGTGGGATATTTTAATACTGTAAGTTAAACATTCATACTTATATATTTTTCTTTCTAATATGCACTTTCATAAATGCAGAGAAAATAACTGTAGAATAAAAATATGTTAATTTTGTTCCTTGATGCATATGATGTGTGTGTGTGTGTGTGTGTATATATATATATATATATATATATATATATATATATATATATATATATATATATATATATATATATATATATATATATATATATATATATATATATATATATATATATATATATATATATATATATATATATATATATATATATATATATATATATGTTTTCTGAGGTTTTCGCGGGTGTTTGTATGTAGGTCTTTGGTTATTCGGGTTTTCTCCCGCGTGAAATTGGAGGTATCTTTGCAACGTTTCGACGAAGTCCCATTCGTCATCATCAGGCTGGAGTCTTCAGCTTGCTGCTTCTAGGAGCAATGTGAGATTGCAGCTGTTTCTTCCTTTTAACTGCCACTGGGGGTTTGAACTGATAGGGTGGGAGCTTGGCTGTGTTCTGATTGGGTGGAGGTGTGTTCTGATTTGTTGGGGGCTTGGCTGTGCTCTGATTGGATGGGTCGAAACGTTGCAAAGATACCTCCAATTTCACGCGGGAGAAAACCCGAATAACCAAAGACCTATATATATATATATATATATATATATATATATATATATATATATATATATATATATATATATATATATATATATATATATGTGTGTGTGTGTGTGTGTGTGTGTGTGTGTGTGTGTGTGTGTGTGTGTGTGTGTGTGTGTGTGTGTGTGTGTGTGTGTGTGTGTGTGTGTGTGTATATATACAGATCTATAATAGTCTCCCTTTATTTTCATTTATCAGCAAAAAATCCTACACACACACACACACACACACACACACACACACACACACACACACACACACACACACACACACACATTATCCTTTTCCCATCAGGATAATCCAGTTGGGGATGTGTCACCAATTTAGCCATCCCAGGCTAATAGCAAATGCTAGGGTCACAGCAACTGTTTCTGAGGGTACCTTGGTTAATATCATCACTATTTATTAAAAGTATTTATCTTTATGTTAAGCTAATATGCCTGTGCAATCAGAATTAAACAAGAGTTGGATTTTTATCACACACTTCTACAATTACCTGGAATTCTGAAATATTCTATTCAGCAGTCCTTTACATTTTACAACCAGAAAGTAGCCATGTGGGGATAAGGCTTATCCCCATATGGCTACTTTCTGGTTGTAAAATGTAAACTTATAATGCTCAGATACATTTTTTGCAGTATTTCTGTTATTTTTTTTCCATTCACAGTTCTCAAAAATTCCCCCCAAATTTTCATTTTCTTCCCTCTCATATTTATTCAGCTGTCACTGCTGTACAAAGTGGAATGGCAAAATGTCAGGCCTCATCAAGTGTTGATGTATATTTTCTTTGCTTTCTTTCTTTATTAGTTATTAGTTACATTTATGACCCATTTTCATTCAAGAGCTCCAGGTGGCAGAAACATATTCCCTCTTTCAACTTTTTCTGACATCCACCCTTTGACTGAGAGAGTGTGACTGACTCAGGGCACTTCCAAAGCTGAGTGGGAACATAAACCTCAGCCTTGTCAGTCCCAAGCCTGCAGCTTAAAAAGTAAGTTATTTTACTGTAACAGGTGTTTGGACCTTGGTATCCAAAAGGAGATATGCAGGATAAAAACTTGTTCACGCTTCACATACCGCTGAAGAAAAGATCTTCCTTCACTGTTTGTGAATCTGGCTTCTTGTTAAGGGTAGTTGTGGGATTACCTGGCCAATGAAATCTTCCCAGCAATTTCTGTTGTTACAAGAATGGGCATTTTCATGATTACCTTTCTATTTAAATATTTATAATTAAATAGCTAGAGAAACTGAAAATGCAGAAATTAAAAGTGTCTTTTCAGGAGGCAATCTGTAAATTGTTCACTAAAATGTTATTATTGTGCTTTTAAAAAGTGCAGGAATCTCATAATTAACAATTGACAACAATTTAAGTGGATTTCAGCATACTTGACAATAAAGCACATTGCCTTTAAATCTGTTTTAGGAAATCTAATGAAAAAAAGTTATTTAAAACTTTTATATGACCACCTGTATTATATTGAACTCTGGGTGGCTCTATTTTTTATTTTATTTTTCTATTTATTTTTTATTTATTTTATTTATTTATATAACCACCCACCTTACCGACCTATAAAGAGGTCTTATCCTTCTCCTCCTTCTCCTTCTTCTTCTCCCACCCCCCTCCTCCTCATATCCTTCCATAGAAAGCAAGTTTGTTCTTGCCAGAAATAGGAACTAATTGATTGCAAAGAGTTTTTTAAATGCTTCTCAGGGTTGCATTCATCCCTTCAGCTACAGGCTGCCCACCTCAAACTAAAGCATTGCCTTATGTTATTACTTTGATTCTGCTGGCACTTTGCAGAAGTCATTTGAGCTTCATTACATATGACTGCAGTGGAATATGTTATTTAAAGAAAAACCAGCTGTATTATATAAAAAAGGCTCAAGGGATTTTCTTTAGCTGTGCTGTACATTGTCTTTCATAACCACAGTGGGAAATGAACACATGTCCAAATCAAATAATGGCTGAAGTGCTTTCCTCCTTTTTCTCTTTAACCTTCATTATTCCAGCTGGGGAAAATTAACGAAGTATTCTTGATACTATAGGCATAGCATTTTGTTAACATTCCCCTGCTAGGAGGTAGAGGTAATATGGGCAGGAATGTAGGCAGAGTAAGACTGATATAAGCTTTAATCCTCAATTAGTTAACTCATATATCAATCAGTCAGTTTAACAATGAGCCCTTAGTACCCTTCCAATTTTTTAGTATTTTAAATTTGTTCCCTTTTTCCCATTCCACAAGTTACAAGAAAGAGTTCTAAAGAGTAATGCTTCCCTTGCTCTGTGTAAGCAGATATCTCTGGACCAGTAATGGGTTGCAAATCCCGTCGCTACCGGTTCGCGGGTGGGCGGAGCCTCCTGCTGCTGCTACCAGTTCGTAGATCCGGGCTGTACCTGTAGCAACCCACCGCTGCTCTGAACACACAATCTACTTTTGTAACATTTAGATATATTACAGATACCATTGTTGAGCTGAGTAAGACACCACTGAACTGCAACAGTTGAAAATGCTTTGGCCAGGCTATTTGACAATTCTGGGAGTTGTGGCCTTCAAAGTGTCTTCAGACCAGGGGTGAAATCCTCCCAGTTCGCCCGGGCCAGTCCTTCGGCGTATAGCCGATTGAACTGGCGGCGGTCGCGGCACGGAGCTTCTCCCGCCCGCTTTCCCGGCCCGGCTAAACGCCGCCATTCGGGTTATTTTTCCCTCTGTCCATGCGCGCGCATGCACAGAGGGAAAAATAACCCGAATGGCGGTGTTCAGCCGGGCCGGGAAAGCGGGCGGGAGAAGCTCCGCGCCGCAACCGCCACCAGTTCAATTGGCTATACGCCGAAGGACTGGCCCGGGCGAACCGGGAGGATTTCACCCCTGCTTCAGACTCACAGTAACAGTTCTCAGCTCAGTTCTCTCCCTCTTTCTCAAAATTGTTTGATCAAAGGAGTGTCATATGTGTCCATTTTCATTTTAGGAACTTAACACCATACTTCTTCTTAACTTTTTCAAAGTTACATATCAGAAATTTACAACAACAGCACCTCTCTTGGACTTTAAAGATCTAAAGATATCTAGTTGTCCTGGCCTATTATTCATCTATCTAACTATAGAAAACGGATATTTTGAAAAATACATTTTTCAATACATTGAGAAACAGGCTAAGTACCCATTTGGATTTCTTGTGCAGGTCTTGCTGAAGTTGCCAAAGTAATGAAATAGACAAAATTTTTATGTGAAAATATGCAATCAGAAATCTAAAACTGATGTGGTTTGAATCAGAATTCTTTGGAATTTAATATTGCCTTTTAAAAACACAGTTCTATTGGACCAAACTTAGCTACTTTGGAAAGCTCTTTTTTATACTTATGTAAGTTCCTTTTTACATGACATTTATTCTCCAAAGTAGATTAGGAAGGAGAGGCACAACAGTAATATGGGTGGCACTGATTCTAAAAAAGTTTCAAGTCATTTCTTTAATTTTTAAGCCAATATATTTTACAAACAAACATATTTCTTAACTGCTATGACCATGGTTAAAAGGTGCAGCAGTGGCTGGAAGCAGTGGGGTGCATGGTAGGGATATATTCCAAATAATGTCTACACACAGGCACCAGAATTTACTGTGGTTTGGTGATCTGTAAAACTCTGCTCTAAATGAAAGGGAAAGAATGGAGAAAAAACAGATACCGTAGTCCTAGCTTTCGTTTGCTTTTTTAAAAATAGTCCCTCAGGTAAATATGAAACCAACCAAGATTCTTCTCAGTCCTTTTGTTACTTGGGATACTGTGCATGTAGGAACATTTTCAACATTCAGCAAATAGCAAAAAAATATAATATGTATTTTGCACTATGATATCTACTCTAGAAATGGTTGTTATGAAATGATGTGTTAAACCAGGGGTGTCAAACTCGATTTCATTGAGGACTGCATAAGGGTTGTGTTTGACCTCAGAGGGCTGGGGTGGTGGTGTGTGGCCATGGTCATGGTGGGCGTGGCTGGGGTGGGCGTGGCCCAGGGGTGGGTTCTAACTTACCTCACCGCCGGTTCACTTCCTCCCATGCTGCGTCGCTGCACACGCATTGCGCGCTGCATGGTCGTGCTGCGCGTGCGTGCACACACATGTGCAGTGCCAAAAACTTGGCTTCTGTGTATGCGCAGAAGCAAAAACAAGCAAAAAAAGAGCCAAAAACAAGATGGCGGCACATGCGCAGTGCCAAAAACTCAGCTTCTGCACATGCGCAGAAGCAAAAACCAGCAATTTTTTTAAAAAAAATTCCCCCAAAAAAGGCGGCATCCACGGACCAGCACCGACAGAACCGGCTCCGTGACATCACCACTGGTTTACTACCAGTTCTATAAAACCAGTGCGAACCGGGAGAAACCCACCTCTGGCGTGGCCATGGTGGGTATTTGACACCAGCTCAAGATGCATTTTCCCCTTCTCTTCTTTCTTTCTCCAGTTCTTTACTATAACCATTTTCCTATCTCTTCTGCCAGATATTACTGGCAAATATTTATTACTTAACTTTTTATTTGAAAATTTATATCCCATTGTATAATAGTAAATTGCTTTTCCAGGTGGAAAAGCTATTTATACTATTGTATTTTTATTATTCAACTAACAATAAAAATACAATAGCATAAATAACATGATAATACAAGATCTAACAGCAGAGATAAATTTCCAGGATAGTAAATAGAAATGGCTGTCAATTATAGATTGTTGATTGTAGATTAAATGGACCTACAGTATGTACAATCTGGCATTAAACTGTAGTATTAACATAGAATGTTACTTGTTTTCTATCCCAATCAGGCACTTACTTGAGGCCACATAATTGTAATCCAGTCCAATCAAGTCCTCCTGCAGCACTCTGCCGGCCAAAAGCGGGCCATGCAGAGCCTCTGCGCAGCCCCTGCGTGGCCTGTTTTTGGCCTCCCCAGCCTCCAACAGCACTCTGTTGGCCAAAACTGGCAGAGTGCTGCTAGAGGATGGGGAGGCTGAAAACGGGCCATGGGGGGCCTCCGTGCGGCCCGTTTTCGGCTGGCAGAGTGCTGCAGGACGCTGTGAAGACTGAAAATGGGCCACGTGGGAGTTGCGCGAGGCCTCCGTGTGGCCCATTTTTAGCTGGTAAAAATGGGGAGGCTGGGGAGGCTGAAAATGGGCCATGGGGGGGGCACATGCAGCACCCCATGGCCTGCTTTTGCCGGCAGAGGCACTGGGGGCTGGTCCTTTGATATTTCCAGGCCAGCCCCATGGGCCAGTTTTAAGCACCCTGCAGGCCGGATTGGCCCATGGGCCTTGAGTTTGACACCCCTGTTTTAAACTATTTTAATGCCTTTCCTTTTTAAGGAAATGTATGCAGAATACACCACGAGTTGAAATTTATGGGCCTGGAGAAAGAAGCTTCTACTAATGGGGTAAATGTCAATCCAGAAGCCCAGAACTGAAAACATAAAGATCACTTTGGATTATACTTAACTGAACCAAAAAGAAAACAGCTCAAGTGCTCATATGTATGATGCCGGGAAGACAGGAAGAAGTTTCTACTTCGAATCAAAGAGGCCAACAAAAGTTTTCTATTGTAGGATGACATTATCGAAGCCTGCTCTTCAGAGTTCAGTATAAAGTTATCTTTTATTAACTTTTCCTCTTCAGAGGCCCTATTTATGACCTAAGTGGAGTCGCTTTCACAATAGGAATCAGGGAGATCATTATTCCTAACCATTTTCTTCAATTCAGAAAGAAAGAGTTTGCACTGAATGGGGTTTGTAGTATCTGCTCATATTTCCTTTCTCTATCAAAGTGCTTTAAAAGGTGAACTAGCATGGCAGTTTCCCATTCATGAAATGAGACTATGGGCAATTCTACATTTCAGCCTATATTTCAGCCTATATTTCCTACATTTCAGCCTATATGTCCCCCACCCTATGCTGCTTCCAGCTATTTTTTAAACCAACTTAAAAAATTCTAGTCTGACTGAACTGATCTGACAATGGGGTTGGGCTGATGCTTAGTCTGAGTTATGGCCACTCAGACCCAATTGGTCTGACCTGTGCTTCTTGCCCTGCCCATCCTCTAGGCAAGACAAACCATGCTACCTCCTTTTTGGGGTGGATTGTGCCTGCCTTTTTTTTTTAGGGATTATTGTCTTCTCATTGGTCTCAGTACCTTTCCTTTCCTCCTTCCCTTCTCCCCTTCCCTCTTTCCTTTTATTTGCAGAGATAGATTTCTTCATTTTCACTTTCCCACAGTATCTCCTTTGACATAATGCAGATTCTTCCTCCCCCCTCTTATGCTTCACTTGATGCTCAAATAATGAAAACAATAGGGAACAAATTGTTCTTTTGTTTCTACACTCCTCTGGATTTTCATGGAAATTTTGTAGTGGGGGAAAAACTGAAAGTTTCATAACAATAAAATAGTAATGTTCTTAAGTTTCATTCATCAAATTTCAGAGCTGCCAGACTTGGAATGACTCTTGGCATTAGAACTTAAAAGATGTTTAAAATGGGGTGAAGGGAGATGAACATCTCTATGGACAGAGGCTAGGAAAGCAAGAGTACGATCTTTCACCAACCTGGACAGAAATAGAATGGGTGCCTACAGAAGATGGAAGACTTGTGGGAGCTTCTGGGGTTCTGGAGAGTATATTTAATGAAGAAACTGTCAATGGATCAACTGCAAATTTAGCAAAAATGAACTAAATCGGTTTAAAACATAGCACCCTAGGAGAAGCAGGCTACACAGGGCAGTGATCAGATGAGAGGGGGCATAGACCTTGACTATATTTCTGAATGGTCTAACAAGTGGCAACTACCAATCTCTATCAACAAATGCTCAGTTTTACACATTGGCAAAAATAATCAAAACACCAAATACAAACTTAATGATCATGACCTTGATTATGATCCTCACTCAGTAAAGGACCTCGGAGTACTCATCTCAAACGATCTAAGTGCCAGAGCCCACTGCAACTACATAGCAAAGAAGGCATTAAGAGTGGTTAACCTAATCTTGCGCAGCTTCTTCTCTGGTAACATTGTACTCTTAACCAGAGCATACAAAACATTTGCTAGACCGATCCTTGAATACAGCTCATCAGTCTGGAACCCACACTACATATCAGATATTAACACAATTGAGAATGTCCAGCGATACTTCACAAGAAGAGTATTACATTCCTCTGTTCACAACAGAATTCCTTATGAAACCAGACTAGAAATTTTGGGACTTCAAAATTTAGAACTCCGCCACCTTCGATCTGACCTAAGTGTAGCTCACAAAATTATCCGCCTCAATGTCCTACCCGTTAACAACTATTTCAGCTTCAACCGCAATAATACACGAGCTCATAATAGATACAAACTTAATGTAAACCGCTCCAGACTTGATTGCAAAAAATTCGACTTCAACAACAGAGTTGTCAACGCCTGGAACACTTTACCTGACTCAGTAGTTTCTTCCCCAAACCCCCAAAACTTCAACCTCTTATTATCTACCATTGACCTCACCCCATTCCTAAGAGGTCAGTAAGGGGCGTGCATAAGCGCACAATCGTGCCTACCGTTCCTGTCCTAATGTACCCATATATTCATACCTCTTCTACTCTTATTCATGCTTGTAATATTATATATATATTCAATCATGTTTTACTGTTTGTACTTTGCTTATATTCATTTATGCTTAACAAAATAAACAAATACAAATACAAATATTAGGCACTGCAGCCAGTTGGAACATGGGCTTCTACTGGAATGAAGTGCTGAAGATCATCTGCTTTTTTAAAAAAGTTTTTTTTTCAAAATGCAAACATTCCATCTTTCCTTAAACCGTGTATCGTCTGAGTTCAAATATCTCTGTGCACCAATCTTCTACATTTACATCATCATACACTCTACTATAATTCTCTACTCTTAAAATTATAGTATGTTAAACAATTAAGCATTATAATCCTATTCATTTTTCTTCTTAACATATCTTCTATTAAAAATACCATAATAATAACATTGATTATCCTCATCATTATAATACTGACAATTATCATCTTATTTATACCTCTATCTTAACATAATTTCTATTATTCTTTAATCTTCTCGTTTTATTTCCAGTTCCCTTTTTTACTCTCTAACCATTGATAAAATACTTCCCATATCATATAATATTCAGTTTGTTCTTTCTCTTTGATTGCTAGTGTTAATCTGTTCATTTCTGCACATTCTAATATTTTACTAATCACCTTCTCATCAATAGAAATTTCTTCACTTTCCCAATGTTGTGCAAATACAATTCTAGCTGCAGTTAAAACATGGATAATTAAATAAGTATTCTCTTTATTATAACTTTCGGGTAATATCCCCAGCAAAAATATTTCTGGTTTTAGAGCAATGTGTTGTTTTGTTATCTTTTCCAACCATGTCCTTATTTTTGTCCAATATTTTTTTGCTTCTACACCTGTCCACCACATATGATAGTAAGATCCAGGTATCTTGTGGCACTTCCAACATTTAACTGACTTATCTTTAAACATCTTTGCCAACCTCGCCGGTCAAGGTGCCATCTATAAAACATCTTATACAAGTTCTCTTTATATGCAGTCGACATTGTTAATTTATAATTCCTATTCCACAATTTTTGCCACTTATCTAATTCTATCGTGTAGCCAAAAATTTTCACCCATGCTATCATTTTCTCCTTTACTTGTTCCTCTTCCAACTTTATACCCAATAAGTAGCTATACAATTTCTTTACCAATCTTTCTTCTGTTTCTATATGTTATCTAATTCTGTTAATTCTGTATAAAAACCATGTAATTTAGCATCTTTCTCATATCTAGAATGTATCTGCACTTGTGAATACCATGTTATATCGGTCCCTTGCTCACTCATTTCTTGTTTAGTTTTGAGTTTCCCCTTTTCATTCAAAATATCTTTATATCTAACAATATTTCCCATATTAATAACGTTTGGGTGAATCAATGCTTC
This sequence comes from Diadophis punctatus similis, assembly GCA_023053685.1. Taxonomy (NCBI): domain Eukaryota; kingdom Metazoa; phylum Chordata; class Lepidosauria; order Squamata; family Dipsadidae; genus Diadophis; species Diadophis punctatus. Next base: position 20,277,611 of record JALIGW010000010.1, read on the forward strand.
AAACTGGTATCCTCAAATAATGTTGTTCTTTAATTTTTTCCCATACTAGTATTAATGCATTCCTTATGTAATGTCTTTGAAAGTATCCATGTATCTTATTTTCCTCATACCACAAGAAGGCATGCCAACCCAATTATAAATCATGCCCTTCCAATGTTAATAATCTTGTATTCCTCAGTACAATCCATTCTTTCAACCATGTTAATACAGCAGCCTGATAATACAATTCCCAGTTTGGTAACCCAAAACACTTATTATACTTCTTATATCTTATATATCTTATAAGAAGATATACTTCTTATATCTTGCAAGATTTTTAAACTAATTCTTGCTTTTTTTCCTTGCCAAATATACTTCTGTATTATTTTATTAAGTTCCTCAAAGTATTTTTTCCAATTTTATCAGAATTGTTTGAAATAAATACAGTAATCTTGGCAATATATTCATTTTAATTGTAGCTATTCTTCCTACCAATGATAATTGCAGACTTTTCGATTTTTCCAGATCTGTTTGGATTTGTTTCAGTAGTTTATGGTAATTATCTTCCTTAATCGTTATACATTTTGCTGTCAACTGAATCCCTAGATATTTTACTTTCTTTACAATCTGAATATCTATTCTCTTCATTAACTCTTTTTTCTTCATATCTGTAAGATGTTTAACTAGGATCTTAATTTTCTCTTTGTTTATCTTCAGACCTGCCACTTCTCCATATTCTTCTATTTTTTTTTAATTTAAAAAAACCTGAACTGGCAATTTATGATAGCACAGCTAAAAGAGATGGATTTTGGGGAGAGATTTGTTAATATGATTAAGGTGATATATTACAAACAAACTGCAAAAGTGATGGAGACATGACTGAGCAGGTTAGTATTAAGAAAGCTACAAGACAAGGTTGTCCCTTGTCACCACTATTATTTATATTGATGTTGGAAGTATTAAATAGAAATATTAGACAAGACATAGAGATAAAAGGCATGGAAATTAAAAAGGAACAGTATAAACTACAGGCATTTGCAGATGACTTAGTTTTTATTTTGGAAGATCCACAAGAAACAGGGCCTAAATTAAGACCATCTGCTTTTGAAGGACATCTTAGGATGTGACTAGAAACTGGCTATGGAGTGCATTTCCAGTAGGCTGGGAATGGAGGAAAGAGGCTGTCTTTCATTTTTGCACTCATGAAGCAGTGATACACAAGGAAAAATTATGGCCTTTCCCAAACCTATGTAGGTTGTATTTTAATACTTGTCTCTTGGCTATTTATCCCATCTGTATTTGAGACACTAAAACAATTGGAAAAGATTTCAGTAGACTTTGGAAACAACATTCTACAGATTGACTTACTCCACATTATTACCCTTGCAAACCCTAACATTTCTTACAAATACCTTATATAATATCATGTACAGGTAGTCTTCGACTTACAACAGTTCATTTAGTGACCATTCAAAGTTAGAACAGCACTGAAAAAAGGAACTTATGACCATTTTTCACACTGATGACTGTTGCAGTATCCCCATGGCCACATGAACAAAATTCAGATGTTTGGCAACTGACTCATATTTATGATGGTTGCAATGGGGTCATTTAATCATCTTTTGCAACCTTCTGACAAGCAAAGTCAATGGGGAAGTCAGATTCACTGAACAACCGTGTTACTAACTTAACAACTGTAGTAATTCACTTAATTCACTTAATTCACTTAATAACTGTTGCAAGAAAGGTCATAGAATGGGGCAAAACTCACTTAACAAATGTCTCACTTAGCAACAGGCATTTTGGGCTCAATTGTGGTCATAAGTCAAGGACTATCTGTATACCAATCAATTGTATGTTTGCCAGGAACTTATTTGACTTAGTCCCAGTTTTCTAAAAGTCATTCTCAAAATGTGATTGTTGGTTTATATTGTTATATTTATAGTGCATTAATTTTTCAGAATTTGTGGTTTAATTAAAAGCGACTGCTCTGCATTTACAAAGGCTGCATGTGCCTTCCATGAAAGAAAAGGAAACTATTTCAGATGGGAAACATTGGATATGCATCCAAATTTGTGCACCTGCAGAAAAATAAAAGGATCAGTCCAATTACATTAAACTGAAACATCTGTTTTGTGTACAGGACTACAATCTCATTTACAGTATTCTTATTTAAAATCTGGCAACAGATTGTAAATAGCATTTTGAAAATGTGTAGAGGGATATGAGGTCTTCTACAAATGATTTTTAAAAAAAGTCTAGCTAAGCCATTTTAAAGCTAAGTCTATAAAGGTCAATTTAAAGTCACCAGAATATATAAAAAAGTCAATGTTACAAAGAGAGACAGAATTTATAAGTGTTTTTAATTGGTGGCCTTGAAATCAAAGTGGTGGCAAGTTTTTTAATACTGTACTATCCTTTAATTAAAATAACTTGTGGAATGCTGCCATACTATAGTTTGAATTTTTTTAAACTCACATTTAGACTAAGGTGACCAGATGTCCCGCTTTTGGTGGGACAGTCCCGCTTTTTAATAATTTGTCCCACGACCCGCGGCATTTCAAAAAAGTCCCGCTTTTTGAATTTGAATTTGCCTTGCACACCCCTCTACCTCCTGCCTCGCCTGCCTCCTCCTGCCAGGTGGGGAGAGAGGACAGTGAGAGGGGCAGCGGCGGCCTTGCCTGTTCATTGCCGCAGAGCCGAAGAAGCTGGTGGCATTCGCGGCGTGGGGCTTCCCCCACCTGCTTTCCCCGGCCGCCGGGACACTGCCATTTGTGTTCTTTTGCCCTCTGCGCAAGCAGAATGCTTTGCGCATGCACAGAGGACAAAAGAATGCAAATGGCGGCATCCCGGCAGCCGGGGAAAGCGGGCGGGGGAAGCCCCGTGCCGCGAACGCCACCAGCTTCTTCGGCTCTGCGGCAACAAACAGGCAAGACCGCACCGGTAGGAACCCACCCCTGGCTGCGATGAAGGGGGGGTGTTTGGGGGGATGCACAAAGCTGCAGGATAAGAGAGATGGACCTCTCCCGTCTTGCTCCCCTAGAAACCCCCCCCCATCAATGGTGTCCCACTTTACAAATATTAAAATTTGGTCATCTTAATTTAGACTACCTTAGTTTTGGACTGTGAAAGATCATTAATGTCCTTAATGTCCTTAATCACACAGACAGAATTTGTCTAATGTAACAATTTGCTTTTAAAAAAATTATATTACATAAACATATACGGTAATCATTTTTAATGAAAATCAGAAGGAGCCCATGTATTTCACTCTGTCAAGTTACTGATACATTTAGTATATACTGAGTAATATAACTATTGAAACAATATAGGCCTTGCCTGATCAGATGATGCAGTGGTTTTAAAGCATCGTTTCTGTTTTCCCAATGAGTTTCTGAGTTCTTATACATTTGTTATGGTGATGGATTTGTTTTAAGCCCTCATGGATTTCATGGCTTACACCAGGGAAGTCAAACTTGCAATGACACATTGTTGTCACTTGATGTATCGCAACTTTCCCCTCCCCCTTCACTAAACCGGGGGTAGGCGCGGCCAGTGTGTGATGCATCCAGCCCATGGGCCATGAGTTTGACATCTCCGGTGTAAGCCATGAAATCCATGCGGGCTTAAAACAAACCCATCACCATAACAAATGTATAAGGACTCAGAAACTCATTGTGAAAACGGAAACAATGCTTTAAAATCACTCCATCATCTGATCAAGCAAGGCCTATATTGTTTCAATAGTTATATTACTTTGCACGCTTCACTAAAGATAACATATGAAGAGACCAAGTCAGATTGCTAGTTATCTGCACTCCCAGATACTTAATACTATTGAGCATCTCCACAGCTGCAGCCTTGATACAAAGTGGAGTATGACTATGCCAGCTCTTTCTAAAATCAACAATGGTCTCCTTTGTTTTGTTAACATTCAAAACCAAGTTATTTTTATTGCACCAGTCCACTAAAGCCTTTACCTCCTCCCTATAAGAATCTTCATTGTCATCCCAGATAAGACCCACCACTGCCGTGTCATCCGCATACTTCACAATATGATTCGTCACAGACTTGGCACAGCAGTCATGGGTCGTCAAGGTGAACAGTAATGGACACAAATCACAGTCCTATAGGGAACCCATACAAGGAGATGGAATTGGAAACTTTTCTTCCAACTCACACAAACTGGGGGCCTATCAATAAGGAAATAAAGTATCCAGTTACATAAAGAACTATTAAAACCTAATAGGTCCAGTTTGTTCACCAAATGCTGAGGAATGATTGTATTGAACGTGAAACTGAAATAAACAAACATCATTTGCACATTTAAATTATTGTTATTATTATAGTTTTATTACTTTTTAAATAATTAAATTAAATTACATTAAATAAATAATTACTAAATTATTTATTATTTCATTTTTTATTATTAAATCTTTTATCTGCCAAGGAATCTGCACTGCTCTACAGTGGCTATATTTTATGTAGTATCTGATATTACTCACTACTGAGCTCTGAAAAAAATTACTCTAATTTAGGGTATTTTGCAAAATAGCATAAAAATCATTATGTCTTAAGGATTACATTAAAATAGTATATGTTGTAATTAATTGTTGCAAGACAGATTATTGTTATGGAAAATTGTTGTAAAAAATAGAACAAAACCTAACTGGCCAAATTGCCTGGAAAAAAAAATCTGTGTTTTCATGCAAAACATCCATATAGGCCTAGTGATTATTTAAATTATATTCCAAAATTGTATTAACTCTTCTTCTTAATTTCCTTTTTTACCACTTCGGGTGTCAAGGGAGATACTGTACAAAGTTTTGGCTCTTGCTCTTCTGGCAGCCTCAACCATTGTTAATTGATGTTGTTGTAGTGTGTCTTCGATGTTCTCTCTCCATCTTCTTCTGGATCTGCCTCATGTTCTTTTACCTTCTCCTCTTTTTATACATTCTTTGTATGGTATGGAATCCCATGACATTCTCTCCATTTGGGCAAACAACTTTATTTTCTGGGTGGTTTTTTTTAATGTAGCTTAAGATTGTTTCTGTGCCAATTCTTTCTCCTATGTTCTTATTTCTGAATTTATCTTTCCTGATCACTCTAGCAGCTTTCTTCAAACACCTCATTTCCATGATGACTAACTTTCTTTACGCTTTTCTGGAAGTGTCCATGTTTGGTTGGGGATGAATGTGCTTTGTATGAGATGCTTCTTTGTGATGATCGGTACTGCCTTGTATTGTAGGAGTAGAACAAGCTGTCCTAATACGTGGTTTGCCTTACTGCATTGTATGTTAATCTATTTGTCCATTTTACTATCTTCCATTAATGTTGTTCCTAGATACTTAATTTTGATAACTGATTTATGCTTGTTCCTTCTAATACTATGTTTAGGGTATGCTTTTTTCTTCCAATTGCCATTACTTCTATTTTCTCTTTGCTGATTCTCATATTATTTGTCTTGCATTGTTGGTTCATGGCCATAAGATGTTGTTGCAGTTTCTTAGCTGAACTGGCTATCAATGTCTGATCATCTGCAAAGAGTAGTTAATTGATATTATTTCCATTCTTGGGTTTGATTTTTTTGCTTATGCTATCAATGTAAGTGACAAACAATAGTGGTGGTGACAGTACAAACCCCTGTTTTACTCTAAATATTGCTATGGAGGCTTCCAGTGGTGGGTTCCTACTGGTGCGGTCCATTCTATAGCACCAGTAGCGGCCCGCTGGTGATGTCACAGTACCGGTGCGGTCGGTTGCCGGTGCCTGGGCGCCGCCATTTTTTTAAAAAGAATTTTTTTAATTTTTTAAAAAAATTTATTCTGCGCATGCCCAGAAACCTGACAATTAAGTCTTTCCCTGTCCCTTTGCTTGAAAATAATAAGAAGCTCGCATTTGACACTTTTCCTTCGCTTTTGCCTAAAGCTTCCCAAAGTGGGCATTTTCCGAAAGCTTAACCTTTTATACTGTTAATTTTATACAGTTTTATACTGTTATTCTTTAGACGAAAACATTGAGGACTAAGATACTGTTCTTTTAACAGTCCTCAATATTTTCGTCTAAGGAATCCATGACTGAAATAAAAAATGCTGTATGAGACTTGCTTGTCTTTTAACTATAGAATTTTCTGCATATAAAGGTTGCTGTGTTGCCATGGTGTAACACGCACTTTGTATGCAAAGCTTTTCATGTAAGCTATAAAATAGCAAAAATAGTAGTAATATCTCTCTGAAATAACTAATATATGACCTGCAAGCCACGCCCACCCAGTCACATGACCAGCAAGCCACTCCCACAAAATAAGCCACGCCCACAGAGTGGTAGTAAAAAAATTAGGAACCCGCCCCTGGAGGCTTCCTATATTCCTTGGTTTCCTACATTTCTGCTGTCAGTATATAAGCTTTTGCATAGTCTAATAAAATGTTCAATTACTCCATATTGGGTCAATATTTTCCATAACAATTTCCTATCAACTCTATTAAATGCTTTCTATTGGTCTAAAAATACAACACATAGATTCTTACTATATTACATTCTCTTTTCCGTTAGTTGTTTAAGCCTAAAAATTGTACCTGTGCAGCTTCTATTTCTTCTAAAACCCATCTGCTCTTCTGCTAGTTGTGGTTCTATAATTGGTCTTAATCTCATTTCTATTATCCTGGCATACATTTTCTCTACATGGCTCAAGAATGAGAAACATCGACACTGTGTGCGTTCTTGTTTGATCCCTTTGTTTTTCCACAGTGATATTATTATTGCTTGTTGCCAATCAGTAGGTGCAGTTAATTGTGTCCATGCTCCGTTAAAGAGTCCATGTAGCCATCTGATGCTGCTTTCCTCTAATCTTTGAATTGTTTCTGTTGGTAGCCCATCTATTCCTGGTGCTTTGTATTAACTATTAGGCCATAGAAATGATTGTATCTTAAAATTATCATCCTTGAAATATTTTGAGAGAAATTTAATTTACTAAATCAGAGTGAGAAATTGGAAGCTCTGCTAACAATTATTAAGTACAGATAGGGAACCTTTGGCTTTCCAGAAAGGTTTTGGATGTAACATAACCACCACCACCACCACCACAACAACAACAACAACAAGCATTTGGTCTCAGTTGATTCTTTCTCCCTCTCCTTCTGAAGGCTCAGAAATAGAATGGCATTCTGGGGAAGTAATATTTAATATATACGACTGCTGCAAATTGCCATACTTGTGCTAGGTAAAGGACTATGGTAAGAAAGTTGATTCTGCAGGTAGAACTTAATTTTCTAAGAGAGAATAAATGCATTTAGCATTTGGGATAGAATATTTTGTCTTCACTCATCTGGTATTCAGATCTGTAATATTGACAATATTATTATAATTATTTAATTGCAGTCAAAGTATCATATAGAGTTAGATGATAGGAACTTAACATATTAAACAAACCAAAGGATTAATAAAATGGAGTAACAGGCTTCTGGGTAGTAGTAATTAATCAAACATCCTGAGACTTAAAGCTAGCTCATTTCTTAATGCAATCACAATTGGGCAAAATTTGGCAACCTTCCAAGAAATTTTAGTGGACCAGTCTATTGATGAAAAAGTCTCCCCTTCAGGCCAAGGCAAATAATTAATTACTAAAGGAGTTATATAAATAGAAATCCAAGGATAACACAAAGAGCACCAAATACAATTCTGGAAGTTGCCCAAAGCAAAATGGTTAAATATAAAATCTGAGATGTAATCACACTATATGAACATTTTTAAATAAATGATGACATTCAAAGCATGACAAATATTACAACTTAGATCAAGAACAGAATTGTGTAGTTTACCCACTATCAGTCCTTGTTAGTATCATGTATATTTAATTTCTGTTTTCTATTATTATATTCCATGTAATTCCTTGAATTATCATTACAAGAGAATTTGCATTTATTTTTACACAGTTTTTACTATCTTTGTGAATCATGCATACATATTATATGATGTATGCATTTTGTTTAAAATGTTCCAAATGTGTGCATTTTTTCACACAACTTACCTAAATAATGAGCACTAAATACAATTTTGAGCCGTGAAATATTATTAGTGGATTCTGAGAATTATGAATACAATTGTATTACAAGATTTCACTTGGCAGCCACACTATATTTCAGTTTAAAAGAAATATGTGACAGATTATTCTGACATTTCTGATTCAAGAAATTAGGCAGACAGATTTTCTGATGATGTAGTTATATATTTTTCAGATTATTTTTATTATTTTGGTAAACCTTTATTTTCTCAATTAGGGTGGATAGAAATGTTTTAAAACAGCCTAGCACAGGGAACTGTGTGTTCGTATGTATGTATGTATGTATGTATGTATGTATGTATGTATGTATGTATGTGTATATGTGTGTGTGTGTGTGTGTGTGTGTGTGTATGTGTGTGTATATATACACATACATACATACATACATTATACATACAACATACATACATACATACATACATACATACATACATACATACATACGAAATATATAATTTGTTTCTTCCTGGAGGAAATGTAGCCTTTAGATACATATGCATAGCAGGGGCGGGTTCCTAATTTTTTTTACTACCACTCTGTGGGCGTGGCTTATTTTGTGGGTGTGGCTTGCCAGCCATGTGACCGGGTGGGCGTGGGCCTCGGGAGCTTGGCAGTGGCTGGAGAAGCGGGGGGGCATTGCCCACCCGCAATGCAGCCCCCACAGCGGGAGCAGCAAGACCGTGGCAGCGGTTCTTCTAGGAGGCTCCATCCGGCCTGAATGCTTTTCCCCATTCGATGATCCTAGGCTCCTGCTGCCCATTCCCTCTCCCCTCAGCAGCTCGAGAAGCCTTGAACATGCGAAAATGCCTGGTATCATTACCGCACGTTCGTGGCTTCTCAGACTGCTGAAGGGAGGGGAACTGAGATAGGTCCTGCCGCCCATTCCCCCTCCCCTCAGCAGCTCAAGAAGCCTCAAACGTGCAAAAATGCCTAGGATCATCACCGCGCGTTCGTGGCTTCTCAGACTGCTGAAGGGAGGGGAACTGAGATAGGTCCTGCCGCCCGTTCTTTCAGCGTCTCACGCGCTCCCTCAGCCATCCTCCCCTGCTTGAACTCACTATGGGGTAGGAAGGCAGCACATGCACAGTGCTGGAAGGTTGGCTTCTGGGCATACGCAGAAGAATTTTTTTAAAAAAAATGGCGGCGCCCAGGCACCGGCAACTGACCGCACCGGTACTGTGACGTTACCAGCGGGCCGCTACCGGTGCTATAGAGTGGACCGCACCGGTAGGAACCCACCACTGATGCATAGGTAGCTACACAAATAGAGAGTCCATTCCTGTTTAATAAATAGAGACATCTTGAAAGCTAATATGTTGGTTTCAAAAACTGAAATTCTTCCTCATTGATTGACTGTTTAGCTGTACAGTACAGCAAACTTGCAAAACATTTCATGATGTGATTGATTTTTTAATATTTAAAATAATCTTCTGTTTTTGGAAGTGACTACATTGCTTTGGCATTTTGTGCAATAAAGGAAAACAAGAATCCTTTATATGAGACTGATCTTTAACATGATTTTATTTTTGCAAATAAATGAAAACATAAAGGCCTTTTGCATTTAGAACCTGTGTTTATCACAACCCCTTAATTTGTGTGCATCTAATTAAAAAATAACTTGAGCAACTTAGCCCTGCAACAATCTTTAGCAACTTGATAAATTCATACTAGGCTGTGCTACATAAAGCGTAATCTGAAATCACAGCTGTTTTGCCTATTAATTAAAAACTGGGATTGAAAAAGCTTGATAAAAATAATGTTGGGCTGGGTGCACATTAACTTGCCTGTATTTATTTTGTTCAATCCAAGTGCTCAGTTTCAGCCAACGATTGCAAGTGACATTATTTTTATGTGTCCTCTTCCTCTTCCATGTACTTTTTAAACCAAAAAGATTAGAGTTCATAATTTCAATTAGAAAATTCTGTCTCTTCTCTTTTTATAACAGGAAAAAAGAGAAGAACTTTTAGTCTTCTGATAAACCTGTCAGACAAAATTGTCTCATGAAGGATATCTAATGGTGAACTACTTTCAACATAGCTCTTCACAATGCACAGGTATAAATCCAAAGTGATCTAAGCTTTATTTTAAAATTCCTATATTGCCTAAGTATTTCTATTCTTCATTTGCTAGAGTAAATATATAAGGAAAAATGTAATCAGGTCATTTAATCAGATTAGAAAAGGTATCCTTTTGTATCCTTTTGATACAAAGTTAGATCCCTATTTTCAACCAGTATGCCTCTAATATCCATACCAGCATTCCTTTGGTATTTCCTAAGACGTAGTAATTAAGGTGCTGGCCTAATAACCAGGAAACCATGAGTTCTAGGGCCATTTTAGCCATAAAAAACAGGCTGGGTGACTTTGGACCAGTCACTTTCATTCAGCCCAATTCACCTTACAGGGTGGTTGTTGTAGGAAAATAAGAAGGAAGGAATATTAGATATAAAGGTGGGAAATAAATAAATAAATTTTGACAAATCAAAATAAATTACAAGAAGACAAAGTACTGAAAAGACAGTAACAATAAACACTAAGAATCAAATAGATAATTCCTTAAGAGCTTACAATAGAACAGAGGGGGAAAAGGAAGATTTTCCAAAAATAATGAAAGGGTTATGGATGGGTATCCAAATGATGCAGCAGAAGGAGAGAAGGGGGAGAAGGCAGCCAATGTTGCGGCGAAGTGGTGTGGATTAGGATAAATAAACATTATAATTAATAGACTTGGAAGATAATGGTTATGTGATGTTTACATGATGTTTATAATGTCTGATATTATTAATTGATTATGGACAAAACTGAACAGAGCACTTAATTAAACAATAGAAAATGTTTAAACAAGGATAAGTGAAGACCATGGCGATTAGATTTTGAGAACAGTCATAATTATTGTGTGTATAAGATTTATTATGTGTTTTTAAAAGAGATTGCACCCAAACACTACACTGCTATTGTGAATATGGAAATTTTATATATAACAAAGAAAATTGCATAAACAACAACAACAATAATAATAATAACAATAACAATAATAATATAAAGAGGTAAGGGGTAAGGCAGAGGGAACATTCAATCTGTGCAAAAATGTTAGAAAGAAATATAGAATCCCAAGAGAGGAATACAAAAGAATCACCAAAAAGTCAATAAATGATGAAATTCTAAAAAGGCTGAGAGATGATGGATAGAGATATAATATTTTTCAATATTGTGACTGTATTAAAAACTAATAGAAATAAGTAGAAAGTATAAATTGGGAAAATAGTAGCACATATATAGATATATAATAGAATTTATTATAACCACAAATATACTAAGGTTAGGAGGTAGAAGACTATGATTAGGTATATTTAAATGTTTAATTATGATTAACAGTGTGCAAAAAATATACTGGAATTTATAGCTTTCAAGGACTATAAATTCAGAAAATTTAGAGATATAATACCGGGACTGATTAAATTTTATTAATAACTGGTTTTATTGGTGTTTATAGAAAACTGAGATATTGGAAATATGGTGGAACATTGAGTAATATTTAAAATATTAAAATATTAGCAATTTAACGGGTCAACAAATACATTGTATGAAAAAATGTTATTGATGTTTAAATATATTTTTGGAGAAAGTGATAAAGAATCATAAAGAGAGAATAATACTGTTTAAAGACAAAGAGGTGAATATAGAAGAACCCAACAAATGGGGGGGGGGATGAAATAAGTACAAATTGTGAAAATAGTATTATATACATTGATACATAAAAGAATATATTATAATGAGCATATTAAGGTTAGAAGTTGGAAGACAAAAACTATGTATATGTAATTGTATTACTATTGTTAGCATTGTGTAAAAAATATATTGACCCAGTCATTACACTGTCTACAAAATATGTTGGTTGTTAAAGGAAAATTACAAATAAAACATATATCAAAAAAAAGTTGTGGGTGCTCCATCACTGGAGGCTTTCAAAAAGAGACTGGACAACCATTTGTCTGAAATGGTATAGGTTCTCCTGCTTCTGCAGGGAGTTGGACTAGAAGACCTTCAAGGTCCCTTTCAACTCTATTATTCTATGTTCTATGTTCATTCCTTGACATGTTTTTCAATCAACAGACATATGCTTAAACTACAAATTCAAAGGAAACAATTTTTTTCTAAGCAAACTCTTGCCAGACACCATTTTAATTCATTCTTGTGTCTTTGAATGACTCAGTAATATTTTTTGTAATCTCCCATCTTGTTTGTTTGTTTATAAATTTTATTAGCCTCCTATTTTACCACATAAGAATTCTGAGCGACTTACAATATTAAAAGATAAAACTATATAAAACCCAATAATATAAATACAATACTACAAAAAATCAACCTAGCTAAAAAGATGGGGAGGGGGAGAGAATGATGAGAAGGGGAGGGGTGGGATCTGTGGTTAATCTATCACATACACACCCATGTGATACCCCTATGTTGGAGCCCCAAGCTTGTTCCCACTTAGGTATTCATGTCATTTGATAGAATGTCCTTCTGGACTATATTCATTTAGAATCTTGTGCAATTTTTCTAAAAACTTATTTCTGGATATTTCATTTTTGACATTCATGGGATCACAACATTCAACTATCAGCAACTCTGCAAAACTCATGCCACATGTGATATTTTCTATAAATCCTAAGGAAAATACCAGCCAATTTGGATCGTTTTGTTTAATATGTTACAAATACAATTAAATGTCACTTTCATCCCAAGTGGAATAACAGCGACATTTCACGTCGGATGAAAGTAACATTTTTATTCTATGCAAGCTCAGAATTCTAATCTAGAGACTATAATTACAAACCAGCACATTTGGTTCTTCCCATTTTAAAATAATTATTCCTACTTTTAAGACTTTAGAAACAAAGTACTTTCATGCCAAAAACTGAACATGGAGGGAAACTTAAAATGGTCTTGGATAAATCAGTTGCATCCTTTTTGAGCTGATGTGCGGGGGGGGGGGAGATTGAGAGAGGGAGAGTTGTCTTTGAGAGAGAGGTTCTCCTTGAAACTTCCCTTCTGATATCTGAGTCGTCCTACTTATCTAGGAGGCATTAGGATTGCAGTCAAACTGTAGTTAATAATGTTACTGCCAGAGGAGTATTTTATTTTTCTCATAGCAGAGGAAATCTTATTTTATTTTCTTCACAGCAGTCTCTGCTGGATTGCAAACCTGTAAAAAAAATTTAATTAGCTCTGTGTACATTAAAAATACCTAACCTATCATCAACCTTTATGAATACAGAAACACAGAATAGTATTTAGAAGCTCAAGTTATTTTCTTTTTTTAGGAATGCATGGGTTTTTATTTCCTACTTAATTGCATTTGTTTTATAGTATAGTTTTGAATATTAGTTGTCTGATTTTTCAAGTTACTAACTGTTCCAAAGGATTTGAAACAAAATTACAGATAATTTCCAAATAGGCTAAGCTAAGGGGTTCAGAAACTTTTTCTTGGCAAAGGAATAGTTCTTATCATCACATTCCTTCCTTTACAAATAACATTAAAGCATTATCCTTAACAGTTATTAGCAAAATTCTTAACATTGTTGGAAAATTACTGTGGGCAATTTTTAGTTTAGTATGCATTCAGCACACTGTCGTTTAATTTCTATATCCAGATCAGAACAAATATATATGCATGCCACTCAGTTCAGATAGCAAAAATATAGCTTAATTTTTATTAAATAGACAAAATGGGGCAAAAAGGCAGAAGCAGAGTGAGATAAACAACAGGCAAGGATTGACAATCTCTCTCTGTTTTTTCCAAGAGGCAGAGAATTTCCAGAGCCAATGGAAACATGGACAGTCCCAAAGAGAGTGGCTTTTGGTCGTTCCAGCTCTAAGTTTCTTGTGTAAATAAGGGCAGCAGAATAGAGACAGGAAGTAGGATGCCAATGACCTCTCCTCTATTCTGCATCATGAAGGAAACAATTTGATGGACAAGACTGGGATATCCCACAAAAACATCACTTGGCCTAAAATCATAAATAGTGCCAGAGGTTTTGAACCAGTGAAGGGCCAGGATCCTGTTGTGTTCCATTGAGCTTGTCTGGGAAGGCAGCTGCTGCCCTATTTCCTGCTATAGATATGCCTGGCAACTCTGACACACTCATGGATGTACTTTTGGACCTTGAAAACCTCTGACTCTGCCTGTCATTTCAGTTTCTTAATGCATAGACTACGTTATCCTCACATTTCCTGATCCTACTGGACTGTTTCCTGCTTGTTTTATCAGTATATCTGAATCACTGGAGTTTACTTAATAAATGACTTAATCAGAATTAAGTCTCAGTTTATACTTTTGCCCCCACAAATGTGCTAATTAAAAATAACCTTAATAGGCTTAACAGCATCAAGCCAGTTGCCAACAATATCTTTTGGCAAAGAAATGAAGTATGTTCTCATATACATAACAGTTCCAGCATTACTTCTGAGCCCTAGACACCTTTTTTCGAACACTAAGTTCAGATTTCACTCTCTCTCTCATACACACCAGTGGTGGGTTGCTCCTGGTTCAGCCCGGTTCGGCGAATCGGTAGCGGCAGCAGGAGGCTCCGCCCACCCACCCGGGACGCTTCTGCGCATGCGCAGAAGCGCGCACGAGCGAACCAGTAGCAACAGGATTTACAACCCACTACTGATACACACATTTGGTCATTCACATTACATGCAAGTTATTTGAAATAGATCAGCTAGAAAAATGTTTAGGGGTGAAATATTTTCTGTAAAGTCAGATGAGCAAACACACTTTTGTATGCTTCTGAATGCAAACACAAATAAAGCATAAAGGTTTTTCTTCCAGACAGGATGACTGAAGCTAGCTAATGCAGCTGCAAATTGCTGGGTTACTGAATGCAGGTTACCTGAGTATGTTTTCTAGCAAGCTACTCTTTAAATTGCTTGTATTTATGAGAGTGATGGGTCCCTTGAAATATCCACTGCTATGATGATTTTGCACATATTCATGAGTTGGCACTAGAGCTCATGTCAGAAGTTATATGTTCCCAATAGTTTATACAAATAGATTTTAAGCAGAAGATATATAATTATTTATTTTCCTCACATAATTCTATTACGTAAAATATTCATTTTATTAGTGGAGAATACAATTCATTGTGGACATCCCTGGATTCAACCTAACTTATTAAAACAGAGAAAAAATTGTCTACATACCACCAACTCATTCAATATTTCTGTCCTCCTTCTCCACTCTTAATTTTCATCACTGCTAGCCATGATCACAAAATACACAGATAATATTGTAGGAAAAATATGTTTTCCTGAAAACGCCTTCCCCATGAGATAATGATTTGTACCCTTTTCTTTGAATACTTCTATTTATATTCAGGTCTGTTCCTGAAAGTTTTTTTTTTTAACTTTGATTATATTTTTGAGCTTTTTTGCAAAATGCCAGGGAGTGCTGTTGTTTTCCTATTATACATGTTTATAAACCCTGAAGTCCCATTGTTTCCACACACACACCCCTTTTCAACCAAATCTTCACAGTCTTCCAGATTTGAAAGAGCTCTGTGGGAATAATTGCTTTTGGTATCTTCTCTTGGTATTTAACTGAAGTGTTAGAAGCTAGACAGACAGCAAATCATTGGGCAGTTGATTGTGCTATGAAAAAAAGGAAACTCCCACATATTTGCCCTTCTTGTAAATCCTGCATCCCACATAAGAATCCCCTGCCCCTTTCCCTTATGCATAAATAAAAAGTCATTTCTTCTTTATCAAACTAAACAGCAAAAGTTATGCTGGGAATGTGGAAAACATGAAGGATCCTTTTATAATGCTTGGTGGACTTGTAAAAATGCTAGAAAATTTTAGGTTCAGATATACACAGTGTATATACAAAGAATTTGAAGGATTAGTATTTAGCTAAAACCAGATTATTTTCCTGCTGGGGTTAATGGACAGGCAACTAAAAAAAAACACTTATGGTAGTTGTTTTTGTACATGGTAACTAAAGCAAGATTGTTATATGCACAAGGATGGAAAGATCCTAAAATACTCACAATGGAGGAATAGCTAATGTAGATGTGTAGATGACAGAATTTGCAGAGATGGCAAAATTGACTTGTTTGATTAGAGAAAAGGTAACAACTATATTCTTAAGTGCCGGAAACTCTTTATGGATTTTTGCTGAAAACGGGGAAAAAAATGAACTTGTGATTTATTAGTTTAATTATTATAAAAGTTATAATATGGAAAGAATGAAGCCACTGTATAATTTTAGAGTAAGTGGATAAAATATAAATGCATTTATAACTGCTATAAAGAAGATAGACAGCTCCTCCCTTCCTCAATTTTCAGTGAATTATTCTTCTTGCCAAATTAGCTGGCAATGACCATGAAGTGGGACAATAAGTAGTTATAATTTACACATACACCCCCAACACACGAAGCTGGTATTATCTGCAATATTTATCATTCCATTTTAGGACTCTGTCTAATGATGACCTTACATAACAACCATAATACACTGGATTTTGTATGCTCTGATAATGAAATGTTCTAGCAGGGAAGAAATAATACCAAGAAATGTTTTCTAACTTTTGTATGTATATAATATTTGTACTTGGGCTCCGTTGTACATAATACCATGGGCTTAAAATTTGCAATCATTGATAGATAAATAAATCGACACTTGTAAGTGCATATTCACCTGGGCACCCCAGTGCAAATCATAAACCTTTTATGTACTTGAGTGCATTATTACAACACAAGTATACAAGGATAGTGTTTGCACTGTGATGTCACAATACATGCTTTGTCATATTGGTGTCACAGTAACTAGGAATCTCAATTATGTGCCCTTTCACTGGCAAGTGATATAATTAAAAGCTGCTAATATTCTGATGCCAACTTCTGCCAAGTCCGCAGCAAGACGTCAGTCACTGCACCAATATAAATCAAAGGAGAAAGCTGTAAGGGGATTTGGAGACTAAAAAAAAAAAAATACCAGAGAGGCTCAACTAGTCCATATCAATGAAACTTGATAATCCCCTGCTCTCCTGAAGTCTATCCAGGCTAGACACCACCTGTTTCTTTGCTTCAAGGCACAAAGGGCCCTGGGGTTTTGCCGTTTGACAGGCCACCTCTTTCTTAGCCTTTGCCCAAACATGTTTTTTCCCCTTCCAGACTTCTTTTACTCTACCAAGACCCATGGCCTTTCTACCATGACCACACATACAGGCCCCAAGAGCTTCCTGATTTAAATTGTATTTTGTATGCATTCATTTAAATGCATACAAAATAACTGTCTGATTCGGTTCTGCAACCTGACAAGACAGACACAGACTTCAGAGGATAATCAGAACTGCAGAAAAAACTATTACTGCCAACCTGCCTTCCATTGAGGACCTGTACACTGCACGAGTCAAAAAGAGGGCTGTGAAAATATTTACAGACCCCTTGCATCCTGGACATAAATTGTTTCAACTCCTACCCTCAAAACGACGCTATAGAGCATTGCACACCAAGACAACTAGACACAAGAACAGTTTTTTCCCGAATGCCATCACTCTGCTAAACAAATAATTCCCTCAACACTGTCAAACTATTCACTAAGGCTGCATTACTATTACTATTAGTCTTCTCATTGTTCCTATCACCCATCTCCTCCCACTTATGACTGTATGACTGTAACTTGTTGCTTCTATTCTTATGATTTATATTAATATTGTTTCCTGATTGCTTATTTGTACCCCATGACAATCATTAAGTGTTGTACCTCATGATTCTTGACAAATTTATCTTTTCTTTTATGTACACTGAGAGCATATGCACCAAAGACAAATTGCCTGTGTGTCCAATAACACTTGGCCAATAAAGAATTCTATCTATCTATCTAAAGCAGTGTTTCCCAACCTTGGCAACTTGAAGATGTCTGGACTTCAACTCCCAGAATTCCCCAGCCAGCATTCGCTGGCTGGGGAATTCTGGGAGTTGAAGTCCAGACATCTTCAAGTTGCCAAGGTTGGGAAACACTGATCTAAAGGACTTAAATAAAGGGCTGAAGAAGTATTTGGAAGGGTGAAATGAGCAGTGCACTGTATGTGTGAACATCATGGATTGGCTCACTTATGTCTATGTGCCTTTTGTGAGGATGGTGAGGAATTATTCTGGTATATAATTATTTCAGACGACATATCTTCTGCCAAAGAGATATCTTGTTCTAGGAACTTCAAAGTTGCTAATTTCCCCCCTTGAAAATGAAGTACTAAAAATTAATAATAGCACACATTTCAGATATTGTGATTCATTAGTTCTGCCACTGTGGGTTGTATCATAAGGAACTAATTCATGTAGCTATCATTGGTTTGTACATCCAGTATATGTTTACTAGAGGGAGATGTCAGAGAAGGTGTTTTTTTTCTTTAAATAAGAGGAAGGTGAATGTAACACAATATTGAATTAAAATATATATTTATTGACTTACAACTATTCATTTCGTGACCGTTTGAAGTTACAATGGCATTGAAAACTGACATGACTTTTTCACACTTATGACTATTGCAGCATCCCCATGGTCACAAGATCAAAATTCAAACATGTGACAACTGGCATATATTTTTGACATTTGCAGTGTTCCAGAGTCATGTGATCAACTCTTACGACCCTCTGACAAGCAAAGTCAATGAGGAAACTAGATTCACTTAACAACTATGTTACTAATGTAACAACTGCAGTGTTCATTTAACAACTGCGGCAAGAAAGGTCATAAAATGGGGCAAAACTCATTTAACAACTGTATTACTTAGCAATGGAAATTTTGGGCTCAGTTGTGTTCATAACTCAAGGACTACCTGTATTATGAAAACTGAAATTTCAGTCACTATTTTGCTGCATTGGTAAGGTAAAAAAGAATTGATATTTCTTTGCTGTGTTGGCCTACCTTCTCAGGTATACATCTTATTTCTCAGAATGTCATTGACATAACAAAGTTTTTATTTCTAGTTTGTTATCTCAGTTCAGTAAATACTGTATTTATGATCTTGGCACATGTGGCAATTGTCTATCCTGGATTGGATCTAAACTTTATTTTATTTATTGTGTCCCCATTCTATCAAATGACTTGCTTGCCTGAGTTAGATTGTGATTCCAGGGGAAACGATGTAGCCAAAGTTGAATAAAAAAGAGAGTTGTTTGAGCCTTGTGACTTATATCAATCATGTTCGCAAAATGTAGACCTCCTGTTTCCTGAACAACTTAACAAAACATAGATCAGTGTGATAGGAAATGTTATGGTAACAGCTCAAAATTCTTGCATATTTTAAAATAAAGGCCAGCCTTCTCCTGGAAGGAGAAGGGATTTTAATATGAAGAAAACTCCATTAATGAGAGAAGGAGATTGACTTTCGAAAGAGCATGACAGGTGGTCTAAAGGGGTCTAAACTGGAACAAACAACCTCTTCATCTTTGTCTTTCTAGGACAAAATCCTTTCAGAGTTGGGTGCAATCAAATTTGCCCCTCTCTTATCTTCCTTCCTTCCTTCCTTCCTTCCTTCCTTCCTTCCTTCCTTCCTTCCTTCCTTCCTTCCTTCCTTCCTTCCACATTCCTTGACATTACAATTTAACTGACTAGTTTTGTTGATCTGATCATTTCAAATAGTGTGACCCTCAGCAGTTCTTCCCATTGCTTCTCCTTTGTGTTTACATGTGCTTTTCTATTGCATCATATGCTTAACATTATTTTATATTGCCCTGTGAGTGGTTTATACATTTAGTCAATTGTTTATTTCAATTCAGTAGATCTTTGTCATTCCTCCACCATACCAGCTGTTGTGCTTTTTCTGAACAGGAGTGAAATAGAATAAAGTTAAGTACTTTGATTATTGTCAGAAGATATACTTAGTTATACCATATTTATAAACATTTGATTGCAGTAAAGGATTTGGCATCCTGAACCTTTCACTAAAAATCCATGGATTACACCAAACTTAATAAAACAATCAAAGTACTACCACTTACTGGGCTTCAACAGTGCTTCTGTCTTTTTCTGTCTCCACTGGTGTCTATCATTCATTTTTTACAATAAGCTATTCAAATAGATGCCCCATGCCAGCTGGATTTCGAACAAAAGAAGGAGATTTTCAAATGACTTGCCGACAGTTAAAGATACATCCCAAAATGATTACTATATATCAAGCATCTGGTCCAAGGCAGGAGACATCTGTTGTCAGAGATTAGAATTGGTTTAGTAGTAGCTATTATAATGGACTAAATATGCTTGCCCCTGACCCTACTGATAGAAAGCAAAAATCCATTGTGAAAGAAAAATAATAATTGTGGTCTCGAGTTTGCTCTCTCTGTATTCCCATTATATTTTAGTGCTATGTTTAGTGCTGTTTTGTTTTCCTTATAAATACATAGAAGTTAAATATACTGGGAACAAAACTCCAGTTTTATTAAATATAACAGAAAGATACACAAGAGTTATGAAACTTGGTAAAACTGGAGCAACCAAGCTCCAGAGCTTAGTTGCCTCAAAGACATTTGTTGTTTTAGGAGACATCTGTTGTTATATTTGTGCAAACACTCTCAAAGATAACTCTTTTAATTAACCAATTAATTAATAGTGTTTACTTTTCTGTACTGTCTTTTAAAGACATTGTTCCTATTCAGCCTCAAACAACTATAGCTTATTTAAAAATCATCTGAAAGATAATACATTGTAGGCTAGAAAACACATTTTCAAATGACAACTTTTTTCTCCAACTTTATACTGAAAATATTAGGATGAAAGTAATGGTAGCATATTTGTTGAAATAAACAAATTAGTTTATTAGAGTAAAAAAAACGGGGCATTAGCATAGAGCATTCTTATGCCATTAACAATAGCTTCATCTTCTTTCAATAACATGTAGGGAATACTAATTTTGAAAACAATACCGGTAGTCTGTGACTTACAACCATTCATTTAGTGACCATTTGAAGTTACAACAGCACTGAAAAAAAGTCCTTGCAGCCTCATGATCACATGACCAAAATTTGGGCTCTTGGCAATGGGCATATATTTACGGCAGCTGTTTTTTAGTGGTGATCTGTCTGAAGCAGAGGTCTTCAAACTTGGCAACTTTAAGACTTATGGACTTCAACTCCCAGAATTCTCCAGCCAACATAGCTGAAACAGAAAAAAGTTACTTTTCTCACCCCTCCTTTCTCCTAACTATATACTGCTTTTGGTTTTAACTTCTGGGAGTTCATCCAACTTGACACCTAGCAGCTCCAGCCATGTGATAAAGCCTTGGACTTTCTCAAAACATTGCCTCTGAGAAAATAACAGTCCCGTTCCCACCCCGCTTCTCCCATTACAGAGAACACATTCTGAGATATTTCTTGGTGTGTTTTAGTTTTTTTTTCTTTCCCATCTTTGCTGGTAGGCAGGCCTTTAGCTCAGTGGTGTAGGTTTCTGATGACTCCCATTTTGTGCTCCAGTGGGTGGTGGGAATAAAAATGTAAATATTGATCTCTGTATGTGGGTTTTCTGTAAACTTCAGTGTTTACTGAATGTGCATGCCGCCTGCAGAAGCCATTAATCCGGCCCACGCAGGACCACAAGGCTGCCCCGCCCACATCGCCCTGCCCACCCTTCGGCCGAGCTCAGGACTTACCTTCGCGAGCCCCATGGGCTGGAACTGAAAGGTAAGGCCAACAAATTTGGCATGCAGAATGGTGCTGGAGGCAGGGGAGGTAAAAAATAGGGTGCACAGATGCCCCAGGAGGGAAAAAAACGGCTGAAAATGCCCTGTTTTTCACCTCCCCCACCTCCAGAAGATAGGTAGAGAAAGAGAGAGAGACAGAAAGAGAGAGGGAGAGGGAGAGGGAGAGGGAGAGAAAGAGATTTCTCAAGCTCCTTGGGGCTGAGAAGAATTGCTGCAAAACTGAGTTTTCTGAAGTGGACCACTAGACTCCTAAACAACTGAAAAAATGATCTAGTAAAAAGAAAAGTCAACCAAAAGAGCAACATGCAAATAAAACACCCCCAGGAGCAAAACAAATTAAAGTTTAATTTGTGTGCATTGTTTAATGGACTGTTAAATTGGCCATGCCCACCCAGTCACACGACCACCTAGCCATGCCCATCCAGCCAGTCTGGCCCCTCAACAGTCTGAGGGACCGTGAATTGGACGTCTTTTTTTAACTTTTTAAAACTGAGAGTCGGAGTTGCCACTATGTACATGAATGTTCTGATCAAGATAGTCTAGCTTTATATATTACATTGCCAATTACACATTACAAATGCATAAAATGTCTTAATTTCTTAATACTGTGATTGTTGTTTTAAAATGCTCTTTTCTCTAATACTCTGTCATTGGATTCCCCCCCCCTTTCCTTTATTTGAATAATTTAAGAGGGTATCTGCTAAGCATTTGTAATGGTTCATACAACTTCTCCATAATTCTCAACACTGAGAGACAGCATCTTATACACATTACAAAATTTAATTGATTGATTGTTTTAGTCTTTATGTATTTTAAGTATTTGTAATCTATTTTGAATTAACATTTGGATCTCTCTCTTTTTTCCTTTTTGGATTTTGGCAGGTTTGACACTGTAGTAAATTATGCAGGAAGAACATTAATTTTAAGAGACACTGCTGAGTTACTGTAAGCACTGTTTTGACAGATTCATTCTTTTGCTCTTTCCAATTTTATTCAACTTTCTTTCTTGCTTCCATATCTGAAATCTTTATACAGGTCTTGTTCAAATTGTATTTCTTAGCATTGCTGCTTTGGATATGCTGCATGCTTGTTAAAATTAGAACTTAAATAGGTCTAGTTGATGACAAATCATCCTTACTATAATTCTTTGTTGCTAAGCATTATTTTCTGTTGTCCTATGAAAGCTATTGCCCCAATATGGATTTTAATTGATTTTTTCTGTCCAATCCATCTAGCATTGATTTGCCCTAGAGTCTTTGTCTGAAATGGGGCCACTTTGTACTCTCAATTGCTTCAACAGGATTTTTGCAAACCCAAGTGTAAATATACCAAAAAAATTGAAAAACAGATTATTGCATTCTGTATAAAACCACACTGTTCATTTTCTCTTTCTTGTTATCTATATACAGTGTTTTTCCTTTGAAGCAGTTTTAAGTCATTCCTTTTGAATGATTTATCATCCTCTTGACAAAGTACATCTGTAGCTTTGCATAGAGAACTTCTGCAGCTCATCTCCATCTTTGCTCATGGCAGGTTTCTTCCAAATTTTTTAAAGAGTCTTTGTTTTTGTCCCCAGGTTTGTTAGCTTGTCATATGTGAATGCATTGGTTTGGGAGAAGATAAAGTTCTGGCCATGGCCAAATATGTGGATCGCATATATATTTCTTAAACAACAGAAGAGAACATTTATAAAAGTGTTTATTTTCACTTAACCTTTTTTATTTTTTTCATGCTGTCTTCAATAATTTCCTTACAGCCTTTATTTAGTCTTTTTGTCAATGTAACTCATCTTTAGCACTCCTTGTTCACATGTAAGGTGCATGACCTAGATAACTATTTTAGGCATCTTAGAAGCTGGCTTGGTATGTGGGGAAGGAGGTGGGAGCAGTAGGGAGGCCCCAGAGCAATAGGGAGAGTACCCAAATTCAGACTGATGGATTTGGCTGTTTAACAATATTCAGCAGAGCTCTTAACTCTTGCAGACATTATCTGAAGAAAGGAAAATGCTGAGTCATCCACAACTTTGTTCTGTAACACGCCCAAATACTTTTAAAAGTTAAAGAGAAAAGAGGAAAAAGCTTCTTATTTAAGTTGAGGCTAAAAAACGGGATAGGATAGAGAATATGTCCAAGTACAAATGAGAGTTTTAAAAAAGGTAAAGAACTGGGGAGACAATACAGAGTTGATGATGAGGGAGAAAACAGGATTGCCTGTAAATGTGTTCATGTGTCACCAGAAACATATTGCATAGGGCAACACTGAGGGGTGTATGAAGTGTGTGAAGGCTCACATACTTCACATCTGATCCAAAGTATCTCCATCTGATCCAGTCTCTCATCTGATCCAAAGTAAGCAAACCTCAGTATACTGAAACACTTTTGAAAAAAAGATCGCAATAACCAGGGCATTCAATATGGATCATAGCCTTGTTCGGGTAATACCTCTCTATAGCTCTCAGTTCAAGAGGAATGGTGAGCAACTCTTCCCATTGGCACCACTCACCAGCCAGTTGTCTACAAGTGCAGTGCCATTACTTGTACCATGGAGGCTCTGCAAACATGCAAGAGCTGCCACATAAGTTGGAACACAAATTGTGATAGATTCCAGCTCATATGGAAGAGTCTGGGGATGACCAAAGTATCTCTGTTGCATACAATTCCTGCGGAACTTCTTATGTGCAAGAAAATATATGTATTGACCATATGTTGTTTATAACTATTAGTAAGACTACAGACAAATCTCTAGTTAGCATCCCAGCACTTATTATGCAACAATAAAATAAGGTGTAACATTAAAAAAAATAATGGTGTTGAACAAAGTTAATAAAATTATTATTGCCAGTGGTGAACATATTGAACTGTTAAAAGTGTTTGGCCGAATAGCAACCTCTTCCGTATAACCAAAAGGTACCAAAGTAAATGTCAGGTAGAGATTATTACATGATATGAGACAGAACTGAAGTTTTGAAGAAAGACAGACATTGTCAGGTGAAAGCCCTACATTCATTGATGTTGTTTCTCCATAACATGCCAGGGTAGAACAAAGGACCAAGTCTTCCTAAATATTGTGCTTTGAAGGAGAAAGGTTTTTTGCCCTTTGACTAACAAATGCCAGGCTAGTTTCTCTGAAACAAAACAACAAAAAGGTTTAAAGTTGTATGATTGGATGAAAGTAACAAGTGCCTTTTCTTTGCATGAACCAATCTAGATGTGTCTCTAACTTTGCTATATGTTCATTGGCTGTACAACAAAGAATAGACAACAGAACCTCACCTTAGCACTATAAGAAAAGCAGCTTCTTGTTGCCACATACGGTAGCTATGGTAGAGACATAATTTGAGATCAGATTCAGGAAAAGTTTGTATATTTTCTTCTATGAAGAATGATTCAGGAATCAGGAATTTGCTGCAATTGTCTCAATCAAATGCCATATCTGTGCTTATAAAAGTTAGCAATAATTTGACTACATAAATCCATTGGGGGTTTTCTGATTAAAGCACAGATTATCTGTTTAGTTTTGCAGTACTATGCTAAACAATAATGGCTAAGACTTTAAAACATCCCTCCCCCACCCTTCCAAATCTACCTACTTCCAGTACACTTAGCATCTCCATTCTGGGGCTCACCCTGAAGATTTGGGGTCAAGGTACTGAAACTTTCTGTAGCAATGATCAACAATGTGATTTACTTAATTGAATGCATTCATTCATTCCTTAGGTGATTAATCTCACATTCAAAACAAATCACAAACCTTTGTTGTTGCTTTGTATTATAACACAGCCAATATTTTGTCACCACTTCCCTTCCCAGTTAGCTTTTGTTTAATTCTGTATTCATAATTGTAAGTTGAGGTAACCAACTGGAGTTTATAAGAGACAGAGGAAGGAAAAGTATTCTGTTTATTTTTAAGAGAAAAGAAAAAAGGAAGGAATTTGGAGTGTATGTTTT
This sequence comes from Diadophis punctatus similis, assembly GCA_023053685.1. Classification (NCBI taxonomy): domain Eukaryota; kingdom Metazoa; phylum Chordata; class Lepidosauria; order Squamata; family Dipsadidae; genus Diadophis; species Diadophis punctatus. The sequence goes on from JALIGW010000010.1 coordinate 20,303,298, forward strand.
CAATAATAGGAAAACAGTCTATGCAGAATTTAAATTCATACACAGCTCTGTATTTATTTTATCGACCTGAAAGACAAAGGCTAATAGAGTCAGGTTCATGATACCACTCAGCTGTGAAAATTACTGTGTGATTTTTAAGCCAGTGTTTTTTCCTCAGCCCACTCTAGTCTACAGAGTTAGTTTTAGCACAATAATAACACTGAAAGAGGCAACCCAGTATGTTCCTTCTTTTCTGACTGTGATAAATTGATCACATTATTATCTTATTTAATTATTTGATTTGCAGACTTAATGCAAAATAGACATGAGATTTGGAGGAGTGGGAAGTTAAGTTAATTAATCCAAATATTATCATATATTAATTAAATACATTCCCAAATAAGATTTAGGAAAGGTAAAAAAATACTGCAGAATTTTGCGACAAATTTAGTAGATGGTGACAGATTTGATCAGTTTCATTTGATAAATGAATCAAGAATAACAAATAAAACATAAAATATGATTTCAACATGTTAAATTCCTTTGATCTAATAGAAGTTAATACTTCACAGAGAACTAACATTTTGAGACACAATGTCAATATCTGTTAAAGCTCTTTTTCAGGCATTCTGATTTTAATTCTTGTAATGATTATAGAAAGTACTGGATGTATGCAGCTATTTAGCCAGGTTAAATCTTCCCCTATTTCTGAAGCTATCTCAAGCTTTATGTATGAAGCCCATACGTTGAAGTGCTCGATTCCATTCCCTTTGGAGAATGCCTAAGCTGAAAAGGATCTATGCTTGGCAATCTATTTGTTATTCTTGCAAAGGATAAATATGTAGTTTGCACAAACATTTAATTTTGCATTAAAAGTGAAAAATCCAAAGAATGGCTTGAATATTGTCAGTCCTACTAGGTTTACCAGACCAGGAAATCAACTCTACAGGAAAGCTGAAACTACTTTTGTTGTGATTGGTTATAACAGAAACTTGCAAGTCTGATTATCCCAAACCTCTTTCTCCTTCTAATACTTTGATGAATTAGGGAGCTACTTTCACATTATCTCATTAAGGAATTCAAAATGCCTCAGCCCCTTTTGCCTAGACAATAGAACATAGAATGTTACATACGTACGATGTACAATTATTTGCATGAAGGCCACTGATTGGCTAATCATGCAGCGGGAGTTTAAAGGACTGTCAGTGGCTGGCAGGCTCCAAGCAAGCCCTTAAAAGCAGCTTCCCTGTAACCTGCCGGCATTCTGTATTAGCTACAGCTAGGAGAGAAATAAAGTGCTGAACAGTTACTGTGACTCGCCTCGTCAATTAAGCGCGAATCTAACATAGAGCATAGAATATGTTGGAAGGGAGGTCATCTAGTTCAAGGATCCCCAACCCCTGGGCTATGGCCAAGTACCGGGCCATGGTCTATTTGGAACCCATGCAAGTGGTGGGCAAGTGTGTGAGTGTCAGGGGATTGCGTTTGTGTGCAAAGCTCCATTTGTCCAGCAGTGGGTCTAACGCTAGCCTGTTCACACAAATGGAGCTGCATCCGCTTGCGCAGTCTCCAGCTGCACATGCAGAACCATCCCCTCTCCCCCCACCACCAGTGCTGGCACCAGTCTGCAAAACTGGAAAGGTTAGGACCACTGATGTAATCCAATCCCCTGCATGAGTAGGAGAACCTATACTATTTCAATAGATTATGCGTACCTCCTTGAAAGTCATGTTTGTTTGTTCGTAAAATTTATTAGTCACCCATCTTACCATGGGATAACTCTAGGCAACTTACAATGTTAAAAAGATAAAACTATATAAAACCTAGATGATAGAAATAAAATACTTTAAAGATCCAAATACTGAGCTCTAACTAAAAGATGGGGGAGGGAGGGAGTAAAATGAGGAGGGGAGGTGGGAATTTATTATTAATCTATCAACCACCCCTAATGTGAAACTCCTCCATTGGAGCACCAAGATAACTGGCAGAGTCAGGTCTTTAAGCACTTGTGGAAGGTCAGGAGCGTTGGAGCTGACCTCACTCCAGGGCACAAGATGTTCCAAACAGTGCAATGGCAGAGAAGGCTCTTTGCCTTAAAAAAACTTCCTTGCTAATGGTTTCTTTTTAAGCTTAGAAAAAAAGATGCAATTCAGTCTTGAAAGAATTGTATGAAAAGGTACAATAGTTCCAATTTTCTTTTTGTTCTATCCTGCTTGCAAGTAACACAGAGAAAATTATTCAATTATTAACTTCGATGCTTAATCTTTCTACCATTTTGTGTGCATCTGATCCAGGGGTGAAATCCAGCAGGTTCTAACAGGTTCTGGAGAACCGGTAGCGGAAATTTTGAATAGTTCGGAGAACCGGTAGCGGAAATTGTGAGTAGTTCGGAGAACCGGCATATACCACCTCTGGCTGGCCCCTGGAGTGGGGAGGGAATGGAGATTTTGCAGTATCCTTCCCCTGGAGTGGGGAGGGAATGGAGATTTTGCAGTATCTTTTCCCTGCCACGCCCACCGAGCCACACCATGCCCACCAAGCTATGCCCACAGAACCAGTAGTAAAAAAATTTGGATTTCACCAGTGATCTGATCTCTATTTCACCAGACATGCAGGTACCCAGAATAAGCAAAAGCAATTCTAAAGCTGTCTTCCATGAATGTGAAGTTTAGTAATGATCTCTCTTCAGTTCCAAAGTGTGAGAATTCTGGTACACACATACTGGAATTTGTGTGATTCTGTAGAAAGAATTGAGAATGGAAGTAAAAGTCCAATAATTTCAGGATTTCAGGACAGTACTTACGTATGTGTAGAAATGGCTGAAAAACTAAGAAGACAGAGGCCTATTGAAGCTGAACAGACATACTAGGACTTGGGATAGAGATCACAATGTAAATAAGCCCATGGAAAGATATAGCTATTTTCCATTAAGAATAAGAAAATGAAAAAAAATGAAAAAAGTACAGAGGAAAGCCTACAGTCTTGTTTCTTATAGAGTCAAAACCAAAGCTCTGGGCTAAGAATATGTAGCAAACCATTCAGATAGGTGCTGTGCTTTGCTCCCAGTCCTGCAGAAATCACTTCTCTTTTTGTGCATGTATGACAACCTCTCTCTGTAGACTCACTGGTGGAAAGCAATCACCAGGGGGGGGAAAGCAGTTTGTCAAAATCAATTAATACAGTAAGATACTAAACAGCCTAACAACATCTTCAGTCATTCTCTCATAGTCCTGCCTTCCTTACACAGTTTGGTAGAAAAAAACTAGATCATTTCTGTATACTGTCTTTACTTTTGAATGAGAGGCAAGATCTAAATCTAACTACCTCTTAATAAATAAATAAATAAATAAATAAATAAATAAATAAATAAATAAATAAATAAATAAATAAATATACATATACATATACATATACATATACATACACACACACACACACACACACACACACACACACATATGTGTGTGTGTGTGTGTGTGTGTGTGTGTGTGTGTGTGTGTGTTTTCTGAGGTTTTCGCGGGTGTTTGTATGTAGGTCTTTGGGTATTCGGGTTTTCTCCCGCGTGGAATTGGAAGTGTCTTGGCAACGTTTCGATGAAGTCTCATTCATCATCTTCAGGCTGGTGTCTTCTGCTTCCTGCTTCTAGGAGCAATGTGAGATTGCTGCTGTTTCTTCCTTTTAACTGCCAGTGGAGGTTTGAACTGATAGGATGGGAGCTTGGCTGTGTTCTGATTGGTTGGAGGTGTGTTCTGATTGGTTGGGGGCTTGGCTGTGCTCTGATTGGCTGGAGGGTTAGCTGTGCTCTGATTGGCTGGGGGTGTTCTCAGGTTACTCTGACTTGCAGGGGCATTTGAGCTGGTGAGCTGCATTGCTGCTGTTTGGCTTCTGGTTCGTGGCCATGCCACATCTTCATGGAGGGTGTCAGTTTGCTTCATGTATGGATTGGAGGGGTTTAAAGTGGCTAATGATGCAGCTGTAGTATGGCTTCTGGTTTGTGGTTGTGCCTCATTGGTGTGGGTTTGGGTTTGCTTATTGCGTGGATGTGTGGTGGTGACATCCTGTGTGGTTTTCGTGAGTGTGGGTTTGGTGTCATTCTTTGTGTTAGGGACTCGTTTGTCAATAAGGGCAGGTTTCCAAATGGCTGGTAGGCGGGATGTGTCATCTCGTTTATTCATGCTGTGTGGGCGTTTTTCTATCTCGATGGCTTCTCTGATTATTCTGTTGTTAAAGTGTTCAGTTTTGGCGATAGTTCTGGTCTTTTTAAAGTCGATTTCATGTCCTGTGGCTTTAAGATGTTGGACCAGGGAAGAAGTTGGTTCCTCTTTTTTGACTGTGTTCTTGTGTTCTTCAATGCGTGCACTTATTCTTCTGTTGGTTTGTCCAATGTATGTGGTGGGGCAGGCGGTGCATGGAATTTCATATACGCCTTGATTTTCTAACTCAATTTTGTCTTTGGGGTTTCTTAGGATGGTGGATATTTTTCGGTTTGTGCAGAATGCTGTCTTGATGTTGTGTTTGTGGAGGCTCTTGCTGATTCTGTCTGTGGTGCCTTTTATGTATGGGAGGAGGGCTTTGCCGTTTTCTTGTTCTCTGTCTTGGATTTTAGTGGGGGTTTCTTTTTGGATTAGGTTGGTGATCTGAAGATGATGAATGAGACTTCATCGAAACGTTGCCAAGACACTTCCAATTCCACGCGGGAGAAAACCCGAATACCCAAAGACCTACATATATATATATATATATATATATATATATATATATATATATATATATATATATATATATATATATATATATATATATATATATATATATATATATATATATATATATATATATATATATATACATACATACATACATACATACACACACACACACACACACACACACACACACACACACACACTGTATATATATAAATATACATTATTGATAAATGGCTGGTCTATTACTCCTTAGATTTAAGTTTCAAGAAATGTAGAAATAGCAGGCACATGGACATGATAAAGAGTGAAAATGTCAATAAATCCATGTTTAAAAGGTAGTGGATTACAGCAGGGCCAGAGAATTGATGACCTTTCAGATGCTGATGAAATATAATTCTTAGCAGTCCCACCAGTGCAAGCAATTGGAGAAATGCTGGGAATTATAATTCTGTAGAATTTGGAGCATTACAGGTTCACTATCTCTGTTCTTGGATATAGAACTGGAATGCCTTAAATGTGTGTTGGAGACAAGTTTGTAATTCATAATCATTACTCCATTGACTTCTATTGCATTGTTATAAGATAACCAGCCAAAAGTCTGGCCAAATGGTTTGTAGATGGCTCTGAAACAGAAATGTTGAGCTGATGACATTACTGGGAATAATTCCAAGCCAAGAAATTGAATGTATTCCTCTGCAAATGGTAGACAACAAGATCTACTCCACCCAATAATGGTTTCTAAAGCGGTTCAACTTTTTTTAAAAAAAGTGGATCATCACTATCTATAGCAGTAAATGGTGGGTGGAATGCTTGCTTTATAATTATGGAATAAAGAAATAGCATACTATACTTGGTCTAGTACAGTGTTCCTAGATCAAGCGATTGTGACTTCATCCTTCTTTAAGGAATTATTCCAGAAACATTTGCATTTGCATTATCAGAAGTATATTTTTTAAGTACCGTATTTTTTGGAGTATAAGACGCACCTTTTTCCTCCCTAAAAGTGGCTGAAAATTCAGGTGCGTCTTATACTTCGAATGTAGCTTTTTTTTTCCAGCCCTAACTAGGTGCTAACAGATCTTCCCAGCTCTTACCTTGCAGGCTTTTTCATTGTTACTCTCTCCAAAGAATGTTTTTCCAGCCCTAAGTCTTTGCAGGGTTTTTTTTTTCATTGCTCTACTTGCTCCAAAGAAGTTGTTTTCTAGCCCTAACCAGGTGCTAATGATCTTCCCAGCTCTTACTGGCTTGCAGGCTCTTTCATTGTTATTCTCTCAGAAGGTTTTTTTAAGTCCTAACCAGGAGATAAAATAATGTGCTGCAGCTGCTCCGAATAAGTTTTTTTTTTAGCCCTAACCAGGTGCTAACGATCTTCCCAGCTCTTACTGGCTTGCAGGCTCTTTCATTGTTATTCTCTCAGAAGGTTTTTTTAAGTCCTAACCAGGAGATAAAATAATGCGCTGAAGCTGACCAGACTAAGGATGCTAGCCAGATGAATACCTGGTAGGCAGATTGTTTTCCCCTATTTTCCTCCCCAAAAACTAAGGTGCGTCTTATACTCCGGTGCGTCTTATACTCCGAAAAATACGGTATTTTAAAAGAGAATAGATTTTCCTATAAGCCATCTGCTATTGAAATCTTGGCTGCTTTTTGTGCTTTAGTTTAGTTTAAAGACTGCATCGGGCCTGGAATATATAAAAAGAGGAACTTGACTTTTATCCACATTCTAATAACTCCAAGCAGTGATGCTATCTAGTAACCTTTGATACTAAACAAGGATATACATAATCAAATGTGAATACTATCTGTTTTAAGTCTTTGTATTTACTCTCCATTCTTGAAGCAGCAAAGTACTGAAACACAACCAAAGCCCCAAATATAGTTGAATTATCTCAAATGTTTGTTTAATGCATTTATTATTATTTCTGTTTTAGGCCTTTGGCTACGCAACAAAACAGAAAAAAAATCCACAAGTATGAATTTGTTTTTGAAAATGAAAATATGACTTGACATGCTTCTTTTGTGGGTCTGTAGATTTGGCAAACATTTCAGCTTTTCCCCCCAGCTGCAGATATGAAACAATGTTATATAAAGAATTATTTATAAATTTATTATTATTATTATTATTATTATTATTATTCATTTTTCATTTACTTTTATGAAAACAAACTTTAGAATTTCTCTTCAAAGGGAAGAGAAATTTAAATAAACTCTTATAAAAGAATGTGGTGTTTCTGCAATGATAACTGGCCAGTGAATATGTGTCCAATGGTCTGTTGCTATCTTGGTTTTCTAAACTTTAATCACATCAGAAGACATTATTAAGGTATTCCTTCCACTGAAATATGTTTTAATAGGGGCACTAATTTATTTCAAAGTATTCAGACAAGGAGGCTACACAACGTTTTGACACAAATTTGTAGAATTTCAAATGGCTGTTTCTGCCCAGTTGTAGGTGAGATAAATCTCTGTGATCCTAGAAAATATAATACATATTGTGTAAGTCAAACAGCATTTTAAATGCACACACACACACACACACACACTATTGCCACTTTTACGAAACTGGGAATCCTTCTATGCAGCTGGAAATAAAGTTATATTGCATACAGTATTCTAGATGATTAGATTTTTTTCCAACCATTCTTTATTTTACTGCTATATTAGCATGTCAAGTCATTTTCTTTCTCATGGAAAATGCAGTTGCAGGGATGGAAAAGTTATAATTGCCTTCTTATTTTCTGAAAATAAAGTAAGACCTCACAGTGACATATATAGTGGCAAAATCCTTCATGATCTGAGTCAGTTCCATGGAAACCAATATGGAAAAATATGTCAGCTCAAAATTTTGGATTTAAATAAAAGTACATCTACAAAGTTAAGCAATATCAATGGATTTTGCTTACTTTTTTCATAGTACTGTTATTTGAAAATGACATATTTAAAAATAAATGAAATTTCCAAATATTAACACAATTTTGAAATAATTACATTGGATAAAGGATAGGCAAGACACAACATACATGCATACATACTAGGAACTAACATCAACATTATTCAGGATCTATAGACTCCTTAAAGAAAGAAAAAATATTATTTCTGATTAACTTTTAGCATTGACTTTTTGGCCTTTAGATATTCGCAATGATTTTAAATATAAAACTACCGTTAGCTTAATGCATATTAATTAGGAAAAATAATAATTCCATATGTATAATCTTATAAAGTATTTTAGAGAGTGTTTAGAATGGAAGGTGTCTTTTAAAAATACATATATAGTAAATGCATTTGGTTATCTTTCATGACAACTGTTTAATTTGATCTTATTATATACTTATGTCCTAAGTAGATTTTACTTTTATATTGTATGTGCGTTATTTTAAAGAGTAATAGAGGGAGAAAAAAATACCACTCAACCCACTTTGAATGATCAGACTGGAAGAAAATGAATGTTTATTCACATTTTTATTTTTACTACCATTATTTTGGCTACCTTTCACTCTCATTACTTTTCATTTCCTTTTTGTGTGCAAACAATATTACTCCCTGAATGAGTTGGCTTTTTAAGCAAGATTATTTCACCCATTCTTCATCTTTTCACATAATACAGATGATGATCGTGATGTTACCTTTTATGTGATGTTGCTTCAATTATTATATTTTTAATCTAACCCACTGATTTCTGGTATTGGAAGGTAAATGTGAGGTATATGTGTATAGACGGTATATACAATCATGGGCATTTGTGTTTGTGCATGTGTTTGTTCATGTGTATAATGATATAGTGCATAGACAGATAGACAGACAGACAGACAGACAGACAGATACATCATATACATAGGGTTGTATATGTCATGGTGTCTATGTACATATGAGAAAGACAGAAACTTAACACACACACACACACACACACACACACACACACACACACACACACACACACACACACACACACACACAGTATGTATAATTAATGCATTGCTCAACCAAGGCATAGACACTGTTTTGCAAATTAGACTGGGCAAAAGATGGAATAAAAATCAATGGCACCTATTAAGATTTGCAAATGATGTCATTCTCTTCTCACAAGACCCAGACAAGCTACAAGGACACATACAAGAGCTGCACAAAGCAGAAGAACCATTTGGCTTAAAAATAAACCTGAAAAAGAGCCAGGTTATATTCAATAAATCACCAAAGAAAGAAAGAAAATTATATCTGGAGAAGAACTAGATGTAGTAGACCACTACAAATATCTTGGCCAATGGATCTCAATGGAAGATACAATAAAGGAAATTGAATGATGTGTTAAATGTTGTTGGTAGGCATTTGGCAAGCTAAGCATAATTTTCAAGAACAACCTCCCCCTATGCCTGAAGAGATAAGTTTTCAATCAGTGTGTGCTACCTGCTCTAACATATGCCAGTGAAACATGGACACTCACAATCGATACAAAAGCTACGAGTGGCACAAAGAGGCATGGAAAGATACATGCTCGGCATTACAAGACAAGATAGAAAGACCTGCACATGGATTAGAGAACAAACGAAAGTGAAGAATTGAAATGGAAATGGACTGGTCACATAACAAGAACTGATGGCAAGTGGACCAAGGCAATCATAGAATGGATCCCACTTGATAAAAAGCATCCACGAAAGAGACCTAAAACAAGATGGATTGATGACATCAGCAAGTATTATGGGCCCAATTGGCAAAAGAAAGTTCAGTACCATATTGGTTAGGAACATGTGAAAGAGGCCTTCACTCTGCAGTGGATAGACAATGGCTAAAATGATGATTATTTATATATGTGTGTGTGTATATATGTATGTCAACTCAGAATTTCATCCTTGCCCTTCCTTCTGCCTATTTTTTTCTCCAGCCTTGAGATTGAAACTTTACAGAACAGATCTGTCTGGAGCTGAGTAGCACTGGTTCTCACCTTTTCCCCTTTATTTCTTACTATCTACAGTATATACTCACAAACCCCCATATGCACACACAAATGTGTACATAAACACATCTGTCCCCTACATACTTCAGCTGAATAAAAGTCAGTGAAAATTAATAACTATGAGCCCCTATATTTATGACATGGCATGTGGGAAATTTTGACTTGAACTGAACTGTAAAATTAGTAAATGATGAGGAGCATAAGTAAATAAATAAAGAAGAGTAAATATGTCAGTATGTCTGGGAAACTACAGTAGAATAAAGATAAGTCTGTAACTGATCTGAACCTAGTTTCTTTTTTTGAAGTGGAAATGATGACATTGCTAAATAAATGTCAGAAAGTGAAGGTTTAATTATCAATTAAAAGTCTAAAATGTATGTCAATAAGTATTAATTGGTGTTGATTGTTGCAGTTTTGTTATAATTTAGAATTTATAGGTTAGTGATAGTTGCCTGTTACACTCTAATGAATGTTGATAATGAGAGTCTGGGAAACTAGTAAACATTATTGTGGAACAGGAATATAGAAACAAGATTCTTTAGGCAACTTGAATAGATGAATGGGAATGAGATTAAAAAAATATAGAAAAATTATTAGAGCCAAGATTACAAGACTGTCTACATGGGAAGCAGACCAAAATGGCAGACACAGACACATTATCAAGGCCCCATACATTGGTATATGTATGCAATGTATACATATGCAAGAGGGTGGGGCCTTGATCCTGTGGTTGGACCAACCATTTTGAACTTTTGCCCCCATTCTCCATTGTAGACACCTCTGACTGGCATTAATTAATTTTTTATCAATCAGATATACAGTATCTGGTAATGGTAATTAGTGCAAACCTCCTCTTTTTAGTCTCACTTTTAAATCAAAGGAGCACTCTACTTTTTAATGTATAAAATCACATTTTATAGATGTTTTGTCTGTTTCCTTTTTGCTTCATTTTATATTAAGAAAAATACATTTTATTCAATAAATCCATAAATCCAAAGCTTAATTTGTTATGACCTCCCATTTTCTGGCCTGCAGGGACAATATTTTTGAGCATGACATTATCTAAAAGACATTCCAGTACATTTTGGACATGTTTTGTTTGTATATTATACATGACATATATTAGATTGACTAAGTTTAGTGCGCCCTATGAGGTTTCTGGCACACTGAAATCTATGGTTTGGGGAGTGGATTGTTTTATTAATTTGTAATGAGGAATCAACTCAGTCTGAAGTTCAACCCATACTTTTCATCTAGTGTCCTAGGTTTTAAATTCTACTATCTAATCTTTATGTAAGCTTTTGGCATAGTAATCCATCACTGCCCTGTTCTTCTGATTAGGAAGCTTTTCTGTATCTAATCTAAACCGACTCTTCTTTCATGCAAAGTAATGTTTGTAGAGATAATTCATCCTCCAGTCAAGCTTCAACTTCCTTTCCATTGTTTCTCTCAGTCAATATTTTTGCTGGCATTGATTTTTGTATTTCCCCCCCTAGAAGTCCAACCTTGGCTTGAAATGGAAATGGGCTGGTCTGAACCATTACAGTCAAATATTAATATCTCTGAGGAAAAAAGAAGTTATAACTAACTATAGCATCCATGAAAATGTACTAAAGATAATGTTCCTGTATAGTTCAGAATAATATGAGCTTGAGACTTGTGTCTTGCTGCTACTCAGGAGATAAATAAATATTATAAGGGGGAAAAGCTAGGACTGAGAAACATCTCTACTTTCTAGCTCTGGGTCACAGCATGTCAGAATATATATCTGGCACAAGTGCAGAATTGAATGTTACACTTTCTGACTTATAGGCAATGCTGTAGTAAAAAAAAAAGCTGATATTTCAGTACACTCAATGCAAGACACAATCATACCTCCCCCATTGCCTGTGTTTATCCATTATCTTCTGAACTGAGATATTTTGGATGCATGGCTAATTGTAGCCTGGAAGATTGACAAGTCCGAGGATTCAAAAATGAACTTGAATCCATTGATCTCAGGTCCAGGCCTGCAATATATTTAGTTTTGTTCTCATTTTCTTCAGGAAAAGTGGATAACATATATGTACCATATGTCTTTGTGTTATAGGAACAAACAAATATGAATAAATAATAAATATCCCCAAGATTGTTCTCAAAGTGTTTATAACAGTTAACAAATTTGTCTGACCAGGCAGAATGTACTTTGTTTACATACAGAACACAATAAATGTGGTCAAAGGTAAACTATTGTAGCAAGAATCATAAGACACCCCCCCTTTATTTCCATGCCCCCAGAGAAGGGGGGGGACACCACCCACAGAAGCTAAAGCAATCTCTGCCTCCCAGCCAGAATGGCCTCAACTAACCGGTTAAAAGACTGAGACAGGCTGAATTGACAGGATTAAGTCAGAAAACACAAAGCCACACAAATTTATATACCCCACCTTTCCCAAAGGCTAGCCTTGACCCTGATCACCACCCAGAAAACCAAATAGGGACAATTAGAATACAGAAAGGCATATTATTAATCTAATCAAATAATCCCACTAGGGATCTCAATCTCAAAGGTCCAAAGGGATATAAAAATCACTCTACTCCCCATGCCAGGCTGTCAGCTATCCCAGAACCAATGCTGAGTCACTTGGCTTCTGATTCCTAAATAAGTGGAGACCTCCTTTCCTGCAGCTTGCCTCCAAATTCATTGGCTCCTGCGTCTTTCTCTTGGCTTGGAACCAGGCTGGATTTTACTTCCAACACTATCAAGGAAAACATCTGCAAAAACCAGCCGATGAAATTCTCTACTATTTCCTTATTACAAATTATTCATCTGCAAGCTTAAAGTTAGTATTTGTTTACTGAACGAATATGGAATAATTGTTTTAATATAATTTGTGCTGCTATATGAATTATGAACTGCTATATGAATTATGGATAACTTAAAGAACATTTTTATCAGTGTGGATGAGGGAGAGAGAGAGAAAAGGAAAAGAAAGTAGATCAGGACTTTGGCTCTCTCAGGCAAACTAATAATCTCTAATGCCAATTTTAATTGCAGCTGGAGCCACTGTTCTGTAATTGGTTGAGTTAATCTTAAAAAAACAAGCAGGGTTAGATCTAATTAGTACTTGGATGTGGAAACCACCAGGATATACCAGGGCTGAAGCTGGTCTGAGACACCGAAAAAAGCTGCCTGAAAAAAAGCATAGATAAATCACTTCTCTATTGGACCCGAACATATCCATGACGGTACCAATAATTGTGTACAACTTGAATGAGACTTTGCTGGACTAGAATGAGGGACATCCAAGTTCAAGCTCCTCGCTTACCACAGAGCTTACAATTGTTTTGTTGCTGATTGTCTTCTGTCAGTTCAGCCTAGCCCAAAGTTGTTAGCAATTATCAATAACTGGTTCCCCAACCTTAAGCCTATCCTTTCTTCTACTTCTCAGAAATAGAAAGGTTGAATTGAGACAGTGATGAAGGGCTGGAGGAGCAAGACTCACCTTTCAATATATGTTTCTGTTTCCCAGCTGCTATGGTATGGCACATAGGATCACCCCTGGGCTGTGGGTGCTGTCCAGATATGGAAGAGAGGATATAATCCTGCAAGCACAGGATTGGAGAGCAGGTGGCTTTATGGAGAAAAAATTAGGGGTCATCGTAGTTGGTGAAGCAGCTGCATATTCAACCTTTAGCCACTGTGAAGAGATTGTCTATGTATCAAATGGGTTCCACTGGCAACCAGTGCCAGAAAACTTATCTATCTGAAGCTGAGGGGGAGAAAAGATTCCACCTTAATGTATAGGTAATTTCTTGTACCCTTCTGTCTTCAACATTAGCATTACCTAATCATTTGTTAAAAGCTTATTTGCAATGGTGAAGATTGAATATTGGCTACTGAATCAGAAAATCAAACATGAATATTAAATTTATCCAAAAATTATGATAGAGGGATACATTTAAAGCAATACCATTTTGCAGGGGCTCTTGTCCAAATTACATGTTAAACCATTTGGCATTTTTAGAGTTAAATTTCTGGTTCTTCTCTCCATTAGACTTAAATCAGCTTGGCTGGTGTTTAAGCTGCCTGGAGAGACAAGTAAGAACTCACACCCTCCAGAGTGGGAGTGATTGTAAGCCTGGACGGAGCAGAATTTCCTGAACCGAACTGACTACAGTATACAAAGCTCAGCTGGTCCTAAGAGGAACCACGCAAAGCCGGCGTGCAAGCAGGAAGCCTCCTTTCTGCCTGAACAAGCTAGTAACTTTCCATTTTTCTTCAGAAAAACGGAATCCGGGGCATAATAAACAATGGAGATCAGGGTAAGATACTGAGATTCCTAAACGTTCTTAATTTATTTTCAAAGCGGAAGGGAAAATCAGAATTTGCTTTGGGAGCGCCTGGGAATCACTTCTTACAAATTAGAGTGGATTCAGTTGCGGGGCAGCAGCTATGGGCAGAGTCCGCCTCTCTGGTTTCTTGTACGGTGCATGTGCTTCTGCTTCGTCTGTTGCATGCACTTTTCTCCTCAAAAGAGATGGCGAACTTCCTCTCAGCAGATGTAGAAGAGATGCAGCTTGGCGGGAGCACGGGGAGAAGACGGTAAGATGAGAAGAGTCGAGGGAGAGTTGCAGGTTTCACACGGGCTTCGTCCTTTGGTTTTGAATTTTGAGAACTTTTTTTGCAATTGCGTTGTCTTGGAAACAGAATCTGAGTAATGTCAAACACATGAAATAAAAACGGTAAAGATGAATTCTCTCCACTCATCTCAGGAGTTCCTTTCTCCAGAGTTTTAAATTGAACATTTTAAAAAAGTGGATTGCCTTTTGAGAGGTTTTAGCATACTGACAATATTCCAGAACTGGTGCATGAATTTTAATTCTGAAATGAATACCTTTTGTCCCTTTCCATAAAAGATGAATGTTTTGAAAAAACACATTTTTACTTTCTTTGGGGATTTGATTATTGAAACATATTATAGTACAATATGTTAATTCTTTTGCAAAAAGTGTGGCGGGGCAGTGGTTAGAATGCAGTACTGCAGGCTACTTCTGCTGACTGCGGGCTGCCAGCAGTTAGATTCTCACTGGCTCAAGGCCTTCCATCCTTCCGTGGTAAAATGAGGACCCAGATTGTTGGGGGCAATATGCTGACTCTAAACCGCTTAGAGAGGGCTGTAAAGCACTGTAAAGCGGTATGTAAATCAAAGTGCTACTGCTATTGCTATATCCTAAATATTAAGTGCAATATTATGGGATAACAGATTTAACATTTACATTCTGAATAATAAAAATTGTTATTTTATGCTATTTTAAATAGAAATTTTAAAAAATTATACTTTGGAATGAAAAGCTACATTTGTGCATCTTGAATATTTTGATACTACTAGGCATGTACATAACTACATTAAATTTATTTTGAGAGAGGAATAAAATATTATTTGAGTTACTTGGCAGCCATAGAATATTATAATGAGATAGTTATAAAAACTCATTTCATATAATGAGTTTGACCTAAAGAATCTGAATCTAGCATCTCTTTTTCTTTTCACCTTTTATTGTATGGTGTTTAAGGAAAATGTTGTGGAAAGACAATGCTCTACTAAACTCTCCTAAAGTTAGGATGCAAAAACTCAGATAGGATCACTCTATGTCTAAAAGATTTAGTGACTTAAAACATCAAACTCACAATTCCTTGGAATGGGGAAAGGACTAACGTTAGATTGAATGTTTTGGAGAACATGATGTCACTATGTGTCCTGGCCACTTTTTCCATAGAGGCATGTGACCATCAGAAGTGTAATTTTAAGTGTCAGCACTTTGCTTCTGGAAAACCGCCCTAAGGAAGTTGCCTCCAGTGCCACTGTTGGATGAAGTGTAAGGATAGACCTAATATATACTCAGTAGGGAAAACTTGAGTTACTAAAAGAAAGTGGACAATTGGAAATACTGGAATATAGGAGAGAGATGCAGAATCAAAGTCGCTGGTAGCATCTACCGGTACCAAAGAAGAGGAGTGCTAGGAGCATAGGTTGGAAGATGTACATCAATTTGCATTAACAATATGATTGGGTTTCAAAATCTGTCTTCTGATTTCTGAAAGTTTTCTTCCTTTGCAAATGAAACTTCTGATTCTCTGATTTTTTGTTGTTGTTGTGCTTAAGAAAGTCTTTAGGTGAAGGCCTTGAGTATGCTGTGGCATAGGATACTGTTGTTTGTCTTGCTTCGTTTTTTTGGTGTAAGGCATCACTCCATCCCTCTGCAGACTGTCCATCCCCACTGCCCAGCCTTTATCATCTAAAGAAGTCCCGTGGGAGGAGTTCCTTTATGATTGCTTCTCTTGGCATTTCATTAAAGCTTTAAAACTGTGGAGGGCTGTAATTGAGATCATAGTAGAGTAAAGGCAGGTTGCTCCTACACACTCCTGAGCCTCTTGTATCTAAGTTATGCAGCTGTACTTATAAGCATTTCATCAGTGTCGTCCCCCCCAAATTTGAATGAGAGTAGCCTAGATATGGTGAAGAAATAGTTAAAGTGTCTTTGAAAGTTGTTTAAAGTATGATAGTGGTTTTTAAAATTGAAATCATAGCATTCTTCACATTGTGGATAGTGGTTTCAGTAAATGATGGCAGTTACAGATTAAATGGTACTCAACAAGCCAAAACTTGGTATAGAAGATACAGACAGCTTTTAGCCTTTCCTGGAAGGTGCTGCTCTATTAGAATAATAATGTGCTGTGGTTGTGGAGTGCCTTGATTACTCCATGGTAGAGCTCATATGTGCTTTACTCCCAACTTTAAGTGTTCCAAGAAAAATGAGACAAGAACTCAACTGTTTACAATTTGAGCACTTAGTTTAGTCTAATCTTCTCTTAAATCTGCTCTTCATTAAGAATAAAGCAATTTTTCTGGTCTTTCAATACTTGGAGGTGGGAATTTAATTAATGATATTGATTTGATATATACTGACTACTATTTTTAGGTGCCATTGTTCAAATTGAGTATTTGAATTGCTGTTGAGTTTTTCTGTGTGTGCACATGTGTGTACGCAGAGATATATTTTGGTGCATGATATATTCTGATTTGATGTGTAGTATTACTTATAGACATAAAATTGATGGGATATAAATCAATAAAATGAAAAAGATGGTATCAATTTGCCATTTATATACTGAAGTCAATTTTTTATGTCTAATTTTTTTTCTTGGACCCAAATTTTTAACCACTAGGTGTCTTAAGTGGTCTAGAAATTAAAAAATTTCACTGGCTTCTTACTTATCCCTTGAAGTACATTGATATTTTTTTCATTCCATCACCAGTTTAGCCTGGAACAATTATATTTTTGAAAGTTGCAAAATCTTAAAGCTGCAAAATCTTGAAGCTTCGTCTGGAGGAAGGCGTTGTCTTATCTGTGTGATTGAAAATACTGACAAAATGAAGCATGAGTTACTTATTTCTTTTTCTGCAGCTTTCTTTCATATACAAAAGTCATTTGTCACATTTAATATTGATTAGAGAAACTATTACCTGACAGTACATGGTGTGTGTATTCATGTGTTTGTGATCATATTCATTTTTAGGCAAAATCTCATCTTATACAGATAAGACTATTATATAAATGACAATTTGCTCCTGTTTGAGGAACTGGTGGCATCATGACCTAAAATGCCTTTGCACAACTGCATGTTGTGCACCAACTCCAGTATGTCCATCCCTGGGCAATGGGCCCTTCTCATAATCACCCATGCCCTGGTCAGCTCTCAGTTGGACTGTTGTAATGCGCTGTGAGTATCCCAAAGCTTCAGTTCATCCAAAATGCATTGGAAACACTTCCTTGGCAATAAGGTTGGCCTCTCCTTGGTCCTTTTCTGGAATGGTCTGAAGACATGGTTCTGTCAGTGGGACTGGAGACTCCAGGTTGATTTGGATTAATCAAGTGGCTTCTCTGATCATGTTTGTCACTGCCACAATGGTTGAGGATTTCTGAGGTTTTTATATTGTTGATTTTTAATGTTATATACCACCCAAGTCGTCATGTGTGAATTGGGCAGCTACAAACGTCTATTTGATAAATAGCACCACTACCATGTAAACCCTATAGCTTTTCTCCATTCTACTCAGCAATAAATTTTAAAAATGAGATCAGTTTAACACAACTGACATTTCTCAATGTTTCTGAAACAATTTATGGAAGAAAATCCTAATTTTGAAGATGACACTGTATTTTTATCACAAGAGATTTAGTGCTCTGATTTGCCTTTTCCTTGCATATATATATATATATATATATATATATATATATATATATATATATATATATATATATATATATATATATATATATATATATATATATATATACAGAGATAGTGTCAAAATTTCATAACTCATGTATACATTTATGTACAGATTTTATACTTTTTAAGAAGTAAGGCAAGGCTGAAGGGAGAAGAAAGTAATTTTCATGAGTCCCAATGGGATATTTGATTTTAACTTTAACAGTTATCCTTCATATTTCAGCTCGCGCTACCTGATGTGCTTCATGACTAGACATCTATCTTAAGATATAGTTCAGTCCATTCAAAATCAATCCAAATTCTTGGGTACTGTAATGGAAATAATTTGGTTTCAGTTTCTACACCATGTTTTACAATATGAATTTTGCCAAGATACTTTCAAGAAACACAATGATCCAGTAATAAATTCACAATAAATTATATCTAAGACATCAGTACCCTATCAGAAAGAGAACTGATAAGGAATAGTTTGAAAGTGGAAAAGAAAATGTGCAGCTTGTATGTTCCCAGCATAGTGCTTAATTTAAAGCAATGCTTGGTGGGATAAATGTTTCCATGGGAGTTAGAACTGTATAAAGAAAGTAATCCAAATGTAATTAGAAATTGGTACAAAAACTTTTGAGCCAGATTTCCTAAAATCTGTTATATAAAATACCCATGTTTTTTAATCAGAACAACATGACATGTATAGGAAAGCTAGACAGAACTTAAGGGATGGAGCATATTAAATGTAATAGGAATCAGTGCAAGGATTTCCAAAGTAGACTTTTTTCCATTCTGATTTTTTTAAAATGTTCATTGTAATACAGAATGAGGTTTCCACAGGATATTCGATAGGATAGTGAGGAATATTTGCGGCCAATTCCACCCATAATGTAAGGGATTTCTGTTTATGTTTATGCATGTCATTTTTACCGGATGCTCAATTCAGGAAACACTGCAACACTACGGAAGCACAGGAGTGCAGGGAAGGGCTGTTTGTTGGTAACAAAGAATGCTATCTTATCATGAATAGATTGGAATTGGCATTGGAGGCAAATTGTATGGAAAAATATAAGATTTAATCACATTTTTTTTAATCTTAAGATGCTACCCACGCTAGAGATAGAAATATTTTACTTTGAACAACTTTTAAGGATGGGAAAGTAGCATTGAAATATACAAATGGTTGAATGAAAGAGGCTCTTTCAACTGTTCTCCCATCAGCAAGATGCGGAAATTGACACACAGTGATAATCCTGATTGCAAAGCAAAACTGTCTAAACAGGATCTTATACTCTTCCATGATCCCATACCTATCAAGTACATGAACAGATACATAGGTGCCATGTTTTCCATCTTATACACTGTCTTCCTGAACGAGGCAGCACAGTAAAACATTCTAAACTGAGGACATCGTATCCAATGTCATCTCCATTGTACCACAAGGAAGAACCAAATTGGGCACTGAATTGAGGATTTATGCAAGTTCGAGCACAGCCTGAATCTCTGATACTGGATACTTTTATGTATTTGCCAGTTGGCAACAGTTCACAGGAGCAAGTCATATTATTTAATTATTATCAGAATAATTAAATCAGCAGATAGCCCGAACCTGCAAAGATGAGATCAGGAAAGCAAAGGCTCAGAATGAACAAAGACTTACAACAAAAGTAAAATATAATTTTAAAAAAGTTTCAACATATAAACAACAGGAAAAAAATCAAACAGTCGGACCACTAAAGAGAGAAGATGGCAAGGAAGTAACAGACAATAGAGAGAAAGCAGAGCTGCTTAACTCATTCTTTGCATCTGTCTTTATGCAAAAAGAAACTATAGCCCAACCTACCAAAAACATAACTATAAAAGACAGACTAGAAATTAAAATTAAAATAAGCCAGAAAATGATAAGAGAACACCTCTCTGACCTTGATAAATATAAATCACCAGGACCTGAAGGATTACATCCCAGAGTTCTGAAGGAGCTGGCAGACATTATTTCAGAACCAATGTACCATATCTTTAAAAAATCCTGGAGCACTGGGGAACTACCTGAGAATTGGAAAAGAGCTGATGTGGTTCCCATCTTCAAAAATGGGGGGGGGGGGGAACAGACCCAGGAAACTATAGGTCAATCAGCCTAACATCAATACCTAGGAAGATACTGGGGGAAAAAAATCTGTGAACATCTAGAAACACATAAAGTTATAACTAGTAGCCAGCATGTGTTTGTTAAAAACAGATTATGGCAAACCAATTTTATTTCATTGTTTGACAAAGTGACTAAATTAGTAGACCAGTGAATGCTGTGGTCATAGTATAGGTCAGCATAGTATATTTCAGCAAGGCACTCAAGAAAGTAGACCACAACCTACTTCTTGGTAAAATAGAAAAATGTGGGATAAACAGCATCACGACCAGAAGGAATTGTAAGTGGCTGACAAATCCTACTTAATGAGTATCCTTAATGGTACTACATCTGCCTGAAGGGAAGTAAGCAGTGAGGTACCAGAAGGTTCTATCTTAGGCTCAGTACTCTTCAATATCTTCATAAATGACTTAGATGAGGGAATAGAAGGGGAACTCAACAAATTTGCAGATGACACTAAACTGGCAGGAACAGCCAACACCCCAGAAGATAAGCTCAGTATTCAAAAAGATCTTGACAGACTTGAAAAATGGGCCTTATCCAACAATATGAAATTTAATGTGAAAAAAGGTATGGTTCTACACCTACACAAGAAAAGCCAAGGGTTCAAAAGTACAGATTAGGCGAAACCTGGCTCAAAAACAGTAACTGTGAGAGGGACCTTGGAGTCCTAGTGGACAATCACTTAAACATGAGCCAGCAGTGTGCGGCAGCAGCCAAAAAGCTAATACAATCCTTGGTTGTATAAAGAAAGACATAGAATTAAAATCACATTAAATATTAGTACCTCTTTATAAAACCTTAGTAAGAACATATCTGAAATACTGCATCCAGTTTTGATCACCACATTAACAAAGACGATGTTGAGACTTTGAAAAAGGTGCACAGAAGAGCAACTAAGATGATTAAAGACCTGGAGACAAAAACATATGAAGAATGGTTGCAGGAATTGGGTATGGCCAGTCTAGAGGGAAAAAAGGACTAGGTGTGACGTGATAGCAGTATTCCAGTATTTGAGGGGCTGCCACATAGAAAAGGGGGTCAACTTATTTTCCAAAGCATCAGAAGGCAAGACAAGAAACAATGGATGGAAAGTAATCAAGGAGAGAAGCAACTTGGAATTAGGGAGAAACTTCCTAACTGTGAGGACAATTAACCAGTGGAACAGCTTGCCTTCAGAATGTCTATGGGGATTCTCAGTCATCCATGTCATGGTTGTCCTAAAGGTGCTGAAAGGACTCTGTTGTGTCTTGCAGAAAGGACAGCTTCACAACAAAGTCCTTTGCAGCAGTTCAAAGAAGGCTGCACACCCATTTGCACTACTCAGGTGACCCTTAGGACACAGACAAATCTCCAAGTGGCCTAAATGACTCTCTAAAAGAATACAAATGATCAGCTGTCTGCAAGGAATATAAATCCTTCCATTCCCCACCATCCAATCAGAGCTGAAGAAGCTTCTTGGATGAGAAGCGAAATGTCAGCTCTGCCAGCCTAGGCCTGGGGCCTCACTGGCATCCTGCCATCAAAAGAAGAAGTAGTGGGAGGATGAAAGGGGGAAGGATGAAAGGGCAATAAAGCTTTGTTTGATAGGAAATTGGGAGGAGGGAATGACAGGTAATAAGGACCAGAGAAGCCAGATCTTGTGTGTATCAGCAACCCATGGCCAGGCATCCTGAGAAATATGTGGATTATCCCCAAACATCTCAAGAGTTCTCAAAACATCTTGGTGAGCTCCGGAAATGGACAGGTCATGGGAGGGATGGGATGGGATGGGGGCAGACCTACACCTTATTTTTGTATCCAGCGAGTCTGGTAATTTCAGAGCTGGCTTGACTTTACTGCAATCAATACTCTTAGTAAAAGAACCATTTGCTTTAACCAAATGGAGTCGAAGGCTTTTATTTCCTAGGGCAGTGATGGCAAACCTATGGCACGGGTGCCACAGGTGGCACGCGGAGCCATATCTGCTGGCACGTGAGCTGTTGCCCTAGCTCAGCTCCACCGCGCATGTGCGTGCCCGCCAGCTGATTTTTGGCTTGTGCAGAGGCTCTGGGAGGGCGATTTCGGCCTCCGGAGGGCCTCCGGGGTGGCGGGGGGGGAACGTTTTTGCATTCCCCAAGCTCCAAGAAAGCCTCTGGAGCCTGGGGAGGTTGAAAAATGGGCCTACCGGGCCCACTGGAAGTCGGGAAATGGAGTGGGGAGGTCATGCATGCATGCGCAGGAGGGTGGGGCAAGTGGGGGGCTTTGAATTATGGGTGTGGGCACGCACGTGCGAGCGATAGCACACGCACGCACTATTTTGGCACCCGAGGAAAAAAAGGTTCGCCATCACTGTCCTAGGGGATAGGATTGGGGCAGGTCTGACATTAAGAAAACCCACTCTACCACTCTGCCAGTGGGCTCAGAGAATAAGTTCTCTGAGGAACAGGATTCCAAAGTGATTTGAAGCAGGAAATAATAGGGAAATGTACAAATAAGTACAATTTGAAATCAAATCTTAGCTTTCATTAAACTGGCTATTTGTACCCAACAGGTTATTTCTTATAATTATGAAGCAAAGGATACTTTTGCCCATATATGTTTTCTAAGTGATGTAGAACCCAATTTTTTCCTGTGTTCTATTGCATTGTGTGTGGAATGTTCACTGGGTTCTATACATTGGCAAGATTTCAACAGTGGTTTGCCATTGTCTTCTTCATAGAGCTGAGAGAGAGAGTGACCAGTCCAAGGTCATCCAGCTGGCTTTGTGGCTAAGGTGGGACTAAAACTCACAGTCTCCTGGTTTCTAGCCACTATACCAAATAGGCTCTTTTCTCTGTGTGCTAGAGTAAATTATTGTCTACCTTTAGAAGTTATGATGGGTACATTCAGAAATGTGAAATCTAAAGATGTCTGTTGGATCAGCAGCATATTCCTCTTGGTATGTAGTTTGCCTTCGTCTAGTTTTAGTTAGATGATTGTATCTCTTTGAGGTTAAAAGATAAAGGATGGGTTTGCTGGATGTTTCATTCTTTTGAGATTACTTTGAAACAGGATGCCCACATCAATTGTGCAATGAGAACAGAATCAGGGAAGAATTGATTATACTGTATATAGAATATTTGGATTAAATTATTATAAGAGGTTGAGGCTATTCTCTCTCTCTCTTTTCCGCCCTGACCCCCAACCCCCATTGGCTTGCTAGTTCCTTTCATAATGATTTTTTTTCACAAGGAACTCTTTCTCTTTTTGGAACAGTTTATGTGTTGTTCCCTTACTCACTTACTTTTGAAATCTAAACATTTTTTTCCAAAAACCAGCACTCATCTATGTATCCTGTACTCTTGCGTGTTTTTAATTGAGTAATTATCATTTAAAGCAAACACTTTTAGTGCCAGTTGTGCCTTAAGCAGAGATGCCCACTGAATCTAGTGGCTTTCCAGAATGATGAAATGAGAATCACTACAAGCCTATGTACCGTATTTTTCGGAGTATAAGACGCACCTTTTTACCCCCCAAAAGAGGGTGAAAACTTGGGTGCGTCTTATACACTGAATGTACACCCAGCCACCCAGCCACCCCCACCCTTTGGCCTCTGTCTTCCAGCAATTTACCTGTTTGCAGTAAAGAGGGAAGAGCCTATAAAGCCAAGCAAGTCACTAGCACTTCCCGATCTACAGCTGATTTGCCACGTGGGAAAATGAAAGTGAAACTGAAACTGCAAAGGCAAATAGCTGGGAGAGACACGCAGATTTTTATTTTTTGCTGAACTAGATGGAAGGGGGTAAGTGAATAACTATAAATGTCTGTAGAATGTTCAAATTATTAGACTTATTTTTTAAAGACTGCTTTATTATTGTTCTAGAGCCGGGGCAATTTTAAGACTTGTGGACTTCAACTCCCAGAATTCCACAGCCAGCTTTGTTAGCTTTGCTGGCTGTGGAATTCTGGGAGTTGAAGTCCACAAGTCTTAAAGTTGCCAAGGTTGGAGATCCCTGTAAATCTAGACAACTTAACAAAATATAGAAGCTTTTTAAAATAAATGCTTGCTCTGAAGAGGCCCAGTGCTATTGTATCTTCTTTTAAATAATAGAGAATAATGTATACTTCCAGAAATTTTAATTAATTTTAACAGCTCTGTACAAGTATAGTCTGAAATGTAACAGTGTCCTGTTTAGTATTAGAGTTTATAGTTACCTTGGAATAGATCTATTTAAATAATTGGGAAGAGTTAGTGTGACTACATTTAAGAAAACTTTCTGGCATAATGTACATTTCTCCAATTCTTTACTATTTCTATGGGTCAGGCACACATGCACAGAAATACACAGCAAACAGTGTATATCATCTGTGCTATTTGCTGTTTGCTGTTTGGCAAATTGCTTGGAGGCAGAGGCCTTTTTTCCTTGTTTTCCTCCCCCAAAACTAAGGTGCGTCTTATACTTTGGTGCGTCTTATACTCCGAAAAATACGGTATGTTTGTGTGGTATCATGGGGGCAGGGTATTCACTTCGAAATTTGCTCCTCTTCCTTTTCTCCCCATAGTTTTTGTGCAGTTAGATGTTAAGTCTTGGCAGATTGACAAGTTCTTGCTGGACTCAAAAATATTTCAAAGAACTTTGAATTTAAGAATGATCTGAACATAAGAGATTTGAATATGTATAGTAGAACAATCCCAGTGACATTTTGAATTTCTTATTCAAATTTATTATGCTTATAAATTTGTTCATTCCCTAATTACTTGATGCTTTTCCTACTTTTCCTTTCTTTTTCTTCTTGCATTATGTTATAAAATATTGAACTAACATTTTAAAACAGAAAGGAATGTCCTTTGTATTGCAAAGTTATGCGGTTGCTCCTGCAGCTCACAGGCTGGCTGATTCAGGGTATGATACCTTTTGCTTCTGAAGACTTGCCATGTTGCTCCCATTAGCACCCTGGCTGGATTACAAACATCTGTTTGGGCTTACTTGGCCTGTGCTTCTTCAGAACTGTTTCTACATGACGTTCATCAGTGGTGTTTGACTGACATGTGTGATTTGTTTATTAAATAATATGGTTGAGAATTGAATGAAATATTTCCCCCATGGCAAGAACATGAACAGACACATCCAGAGGAAACAAGACAATTCTGCTTGACATCTTTTTATAAGCTAAGTTAGTCATGTGATTCTCCATTAAGAAAAGATTAATCAGGAGGGGAAAAACATACTTAACCCAAAAAGGGGAAACAAAAGCAAGCATATTAAACTATTTATTATTTGTTTGCTTTCACCTTTAATTCAAAGCACTTTTATTTACACTGACCACTGCTGCAAGTCAAACAATTTGAACAAATAAATAATCATTGCAACAAGTCAGCAATAATATCTTCTTGCTGGTAAGTAATTACCCCAGATTCATTAAATATGTAGTGGGCAATAATAAAATTCCATAAGGCTGACTGCTAAGGTAGGCAGGAAGAAAAAAAATGTTATCCTCAACCTTGTTCCTAAATGGATCTTTGCCTAGAAAAAGTGCACTATAGTGCTTATGGAATTCTATGGTGTACCTTAATTTGTCTGACTTATTTTTAGTGAAAATACATTAACATTCTTGATTATGAAGATAATCCAAGTGTCCAAGTTTTATAAAATTAGATCTATGTCCTTTGAATATATTTTAATCACATCAGGTTCCGAAATGATTTCACGAATATTTTATGCTTATCACTATTTTGTACAATTGCAATGATGAAAAAGGAGAGATACAATGCTATACTAATTTTTCTTTTATAACGGACCCAGCTCGGAAATCAATTTTTATAGTTGTAAAATTTAAATAGTACGTTTCATTTTCTTGCATTTGCATTTCTTTCTGCATGTTTGCTGCTATAATCATACATGATATTAGCTTTTTTTCCCATTTTCCCTCTACCAAATTGCATTTATACACCTTCACACTTAATTGACTATATACAGTGCATTAGCATTAGAAGATACCCAGATACAGGAAGGAATACACAGAATGTGTGTATCTTCAGAATGGTGATCACCATTCAGCTTACCTCAGAGGTCAGAACAGAGAGATACAGATGTTATATTCTGTAAACTTCCCATGTATAAGATTTTACTTGGCTTCTGCAGCAGTTGTGATGTCATGTAAAGTGCTGGATGTAAACATTACATAATGTAATATCTGTATCTCTCTTCTCTCAGGTGAGGTATCATTCTGATAGAACCAATTTTCAAAAAAATCATGGGAGATATACATATTTCCTGACCTTTTTTCATGTGGCCATGTGTGGTCCAAAAGTTAGAAGTTCAGAGAGGTTATCAAGTTAAATTGAATAGAAACTATAGATTAACCCCCCAGAGTCCATCCAGAATTCGATTGCTCAATGTTTTTGATAGCACAGTTGTCTTTTTATGATAGTACTATGTTCTAAAATAGGTGCATATGTTAATAATTTGATTCTTGATATGATATGATATGATATGATATCGATCTTTTAGCCAGTCACTATTATCGCCCAGAGTCCTCAGGGAGTTGGGCGACATAGAAATCCATTAAATTATCTCAGATAGACAAAGTAGTGTTTGGCTGTATGTATGTGTTTCTGTTTGTATAAATTTTTTTATAAAGATCAATATAATATCAGATTCTCAAATTCTGTGATACTAAATACTGGTGATTTTGAAATTGCAACTTCTCTTTTTCTTGGCCATTATAGTGTGATAGAAATATACTTCTATAAAATTTGGGTAGAAAAATCTGGGAAATGCTGCTTTAGTATTATCATTTTATTTTTGGGATAGTAATTGTTGCTAAATGGGATTTTAGAGGATTAAGATTATTTTAGATAATACAATATATTTTGACATAGTTTTTGCTGTAAAATATTAGTATATAATGGCTCTTGGTTTCAGTGCCTAAATTATCAAAATCAGAATGCTTTTCTATCAACCACTGAAAGCAAAGCCTGCATGACAGAATAGAGTAGTTTTACTTTTAGATATCTGTTCTTAAGCTACCATTCCCTTTTATATTTTTAAAAAATAACCCTGTAATATTAATTACAGTGTTGAATTAGCTGTAGAGAGTATTTACTATATGTACTTGTTTTGAACAGACATTAGTGCCATGGAAATATTTATAGGACAGTGAAAATCCTGTAATTTCCTTCCCAGGAAATTGGTTTTGAATAATAATCAGTAATTACAGTGGAGAAATCAATAAGACTTTCCCCTCCAGATGAAATTCTGCCTTGTAAATCAAAGGCCGATTTAAAAGACAAAGTAAGTATGAATAGATATTGTTCATTCTTCAGAACACAGATTTTATTGTCATGACTCATTGTAAATAATGTGACTGCTTCCTAGCAAACTTCTAAGGTACAAAATTAAATTGGAAATGCCCCCATCAGTACCGAAATAGAACAAAATTGAACTAATTTATCTTACCTCAAAATTAATAATGAAATTTGAACTTTCAAGATCAGAAGAGAAGATAGATTCTTATCATATAGTTTAAATAGATGGAATATACACCATTGAAATATTTCATAGCTAGCAAGATCTGGAAACCTCACTGAGTCACTGAATCAGTATACCAAGAAACCCAAAGGAAGCTTAAGGAAACCTATCTGTGCTATTTCGAGAAAAATTGTCTTAATTTGTTTTCCTTAGACTATTTTCCTAATCATAACTGAGTTATTCAACACATTTTATGTTTCCAAATATTGTATCGAAATTTTTCAGATATTCTGATATTCAGATATTCTGATAATGATAGCTTTATTCAATTAAAATGGGGGAAAAGTCAGTCTGGTGCAAAGGTTATGGTATAACCATCCCCACCCTGCTGGCCTTCCGAAAAGCCGTTAAGACATGGCTCTTCCTGCAGGCAGGGGGTAGAGCTTAACTCCATCTGCACTCTCCCCCGGGTATGTCTGGTGGTTGAATGGTTCTTTTATATTGCAATTTTTAATTTTTATATTTTGATTTTAATTGAATTTATTGGTTTTCTTGTATTTTTCCTGTGTTGTAAGCCGCCCTGAGTCCCTTTGGGAGTTGGGCGGCATATAAGAAACCATAAATAAATAATAAATAAATAAATAAATAATGCTAGGCATAAGTCTAAAGTTCTTCTATAATCAATAGAGGTCAATAGAGAAATGGGTGAAAATGTGCTACTCAAAATGTATACTTGGCTTTTCAAAAGCCTATTTCTTATCAAAGATTCTTGAGAAAATTTAGTGATGATGGTATAAGAAAATGTGTATTTCTTTTAACCAGCATTGTTTAGAAAACAGAACAAAGAGTAGAAATAAATTAGGAATTGTTTTCAGAGGAGGAAAGTAAACCACGGAGTCCCTCAAAAATCTGCATTGGATTGATACTGTAACTGATTTATTTGGGGTAATAAGTTTTCTGGCTAGGTTTATACATGATACTAAACTATTCTGAGTGATAGAAACTTAAAGTGATTATGAGGAACTGCAAAAGGATCGCTATAAAATGGATGGTGAACTACCTGTCTAGTAAAGTTCAGTTTACCAAAGTGTATATTATATTCATATATTATATTCATGTAACTGATTTGCTTGCTTGCAACTCATTAACCAAGTAAAATAATTTGGGTCACAATGAATATCCCAAAGGTGCTTTTCAAAAGACAACTGGACTTTCTTGGTTTTTCCATGAAAACTTTTCGCTCAAAGAAGCTTCTTCAGTTCAGTTTCAGTTCAGTTTTCAAAGAAAAACCAAGAAAGTCCAGTTGCCTTTTGAAAAGCACCTTTGGGACAACCATGATCTGGATCATGGTGTCAAACTCGCGGTGTCATGTTGCTGTCATGTGACGTTTCATGACGTTTTTCTCTTCATGGAGCTGGGGTGGGCGGGGCCTGCACGTGACGCATCCAGCCCATGGGCTGCCAGTTTGATTCCCCTGAGATGATTGAGAATCTCCATAGATGTCAAAGTGGATAGTTGGTATTTCATAGCATCAGCTGAGGAAAACAAGAAAATTTCATGCCAGGCATCATAAGCAAAGAGACTAGAAATAGGCATGCATAAGAAATAGTGCTGTTCTGATCACCACATTTGTAAACGATAAAACAAAAACTGGAAAATGCAGAAGATGGCAACCACATGAAACATTAAGAACTTGAACGGAATCTCCACAGGGAAGGACTAGAAAACATTACTTATTTTTTTTTAGCTTGAGAAAAGGAATGATTGAGGTGGATAAAATCATATAAGCCATGGAGGTAGTGGGCAGGGGGAAATATTTTTTGTCTTGCAAAGCACTGGAGTCAGGGATCACCTAATGGCACTGAGGAAAGGAGATTTAGAATAGACAAAACACTTTGCAGAGAATGTAATTTAACCTATGCAATTCAATATCACAGGACATGGTGATGGCATTCATTTGCTTGGCTTTAAAAAGATACTGGATAGATTCAAGGAGAACATATGTCTTTATAAGTTGAAGACTTAATGTTACTGTGATTGGGAGTAGCATGCTTTCAATCCATAGTTGTAGGGGAATAATAGTGAAAAGGGTATATATATATATATATCTATTTGCCACCTATGAGCATCCTTGAAGCGTCTGATTGATACTGTGAAGAAGTGATTGCTTAACTAAAATTGGCATTCATCTGATCTATGGTTACTAAGGCACTACTCAATTTCTGTTTCTCACAGGATTGTTGATTTGATAAATAGAATGTAATCTCTATAAATGATTTTTGGCTCTAAAGAAAAGATGGGATATGAATATAATAAACAAATTTTGGACACATTGTCATATATTTTGTAAATTTATGTATAAATTCACTTAAAAAAATAAAAACAGACTTCTTCATGAATGTGATAGGACTGATTTATTCCTCCTTAAATTATGATTAATGAGTACCGGTAGTTTAGATGATGAAGTTTAACAGATTTCATGCAAATGTATATGTAAGATTATTATAGGTGGTTTGAAAACAACACCTTTGTTTTTCAAGCAAAATCAGGGATGTTGAAATGTGTAAAATTCCAACGGAATGGAACAGATTTGCAGACTTATAGGCAACTTTTGTAAGTAAGAGGATTATTTTATTTACCTCCTGTCCCATTCAAATCAGAAGCATCAGAGGCGTTTCCTGGTTGAAAAGATTAGCCGGTCACATCACTGGTGCCCGGGGGACCCCCAGTATTTTTTTGCCTGAATAAAGAGGTTATAAAACCCCATGCAGTTTTCATTTATCAGCAACTACAAAATAAAATGTAAAGTTATTTTATTATGGCAGTTGATACCCAACTGTATAGCTTCATGAAACTTTCTTTAACTTTGCAAATCATCTCATGATAATTCATGTGGAAAATTGGCCATGGCTATTGGACTTATATTGTTTTTCCTGGGAGTGCATTGTGTACAGGAATGCACTATAGAAAACAGGCAGGATTTTTATGCTTTTGGGGAAGACATTTAGTGATAAAGTACAAGCTCTGTTTGTCATCACTGAT
Organism: Diadophis punctatus similis; assembly: GCA_023053685.1. Classification (NCBI taxonomy): domain Eukaryota; kingdom Metazoa; phylum Chordata; class Lepidosauria; order Squamata; family Dipsadidae; genus Diadophis; species Diadophis punctatus. The sequence goes on from JALIGW010000010.1 coordinate 20,333,818, forward strand.
CATCTGATCTGAATCCTGGTAAGCTTCCAAAGAGCAACATTTGAACAATTTCTACTCAGTCTCCATGAAAGAGATCTTGTCTTGACTTTCACATATCATCTTAATTTCTATATATGAGGTAATCATTCATAATGTCAGTAGCACTACTACTTAAATAGTAGAATGGCTCCAGCATAGTGTTATCAGTCTTATAGCTCCAGCCTTGATGATGGAATTGTTCTGGAAAGAGAATGAATGCATTATTATTGTTGTTGTTGTTGTTGTTGTTGGCTGCATAGTCAGCCGGATGTTTAGACTGGATTTGGCATTTTTGTCCACGTATAGAATCCCTCCCAACGACCTGAAATAGGTAGCTGTTGTTTGATGGTGTTAATGATATCCTCATAGGATGTAAGCTGATACAAATAAAGCTGCCTTTTGCAATTGACTGATGGTGATTTTATCAATGCCGATGGTACTCAAGTAATGCTCCAGGTGTTTTGGAATTTCACACAAGATGCATGTTGCTATTGTTACTATCTTAATTTTCTTTTGCCATAGTCATTCTACTTCTATTTGCAGGTCTTTATATTTTTGTGATTTTTGTCCAATTCTCTCTCCCTCTCTCCCTCCCTCTCTCCTCTCTTCTCTCTCTTTTTTGCTGTCTCCAATGTCCACTATCTAGACATTTTGTCTTCATGTATTTATGTCCCATCTTTATTATTTTTATAAAAAATTCAAGATGGCAAACATATCTAATACTCCTCCCTCCTCCCTATTTTACTCACAACAACAATCCTGAGACATGAATTGGGCTGAGAGAAAGTGACTGGCAGAGTATTACTGCCTTTCATGGCTAAAGCTGGAGTACAACTCCCAGTCTGCTGGTGCCTTAACTACTAGAACAAAGTAGCTATCTTATCAATAACTGTTAGGTCTAGGTCCGTGATGGCGAACCTATGGCACGGGTGCCACAAGTGGCACACGGAGCCATATCGGTGGGCACGCGAGCTCAGGTCCGGCATGCATGTGTGCACCAGCCAGCTGATTTTCGGACCTTCTGGTCCCACTGGGAGTCGGGAAACAGGCTGTTTCCAGCCTCCAGAGGGGGTGGGGAAGGCCGTTTTCGTCCTCCCCAGGCTCCTAGAAAGGCTCTGGAGCCTGGGGAGAGCAAAAAATGGGCGTGCCATTGCATGCTGGGAGCAGGGGGGTCATGCGTGCATGTGCGGGGGTGCATGGAATTATGAGTGTGGGCACGCACACACGTGATCCCCCGCATCCCCCCCCCCTTTTGGCACGCGAACCAAAAAAGGTTCGCCATCACTGGTCTAGGTTGTTGCGTACCATAAGGGTCCCCTACTCCCGAGCCGTGGCCCACTACTGGGCATCTGCCAGTTTGGAACTGGGCCATGAAAAGCATTTGGCAAATGCACATGCAGCTCCTCTCGCACAAGCAGCAGGTGCTTGTTCTCGCAGCTTCCCTCACACAAGGGGCGGGCATTTGTGCTCATGCGCGCAGCTCCCCTCATGAGAGCAAGGTATGCTTCCGCCTGCGTGCGAGCGGCAGGCATGTGTACCTGCCACTCGCACAAAACCATCCACTCCCCCACCCAGTGCCAGGCCACCAAACCAGAAATATTGGGGACTGCTGGTATAGCAGATGCTTGCCTGTTTGAATTCTAAGCCCTGGATTTTTTTACATTTGTTATGGTCATTCACTTCAGTAGACACTGCGCAGCTTACAAAATTTAAAGAAGCAGTTAAAACAGTTAACAGCCTGGTCTAAAAATAAGTCATAACAAAAATAATAAAACACAACAATAATCCAACAAATACATTAATCTCAGATCATAAGGATTTTTCAGAATCTCAGCAGAGTGGAAGCTGTCCATAGGTCTCAGGTGACGCTGCTTCAATGGGTGGTTCAAGTGACAAAGAAGGTATGCTTCCTTGTTCCAAAGATTAGAAGGCCTGGGACATACCCAATTTAGCATGGCAGAACAATTGGAACTGTGGCTTCCAGGTAGTCTTCAAGGGTGCACCATACAGAGTGCATTGTCACTGTCTGATTGTGAGGTAACCAGAGTCTGGCTGACCAAGCAGGGCCTCCTGCTTGAGGAAAGGATGCAACTGGTGTACAGCAGAACCTGTGCAAAGGCCTTTCTGGCCATAGCTGCCACCTGCTCTTTAAGTCCAGCAGAAGCCTTACTTTGTACACGAACCTCAAATGGGGAGGTGCTATTCTATCAAGACCAACAAAAAAGAGATCATCTATAGAGGAGGGAGAGGGCAACCCCCCTCAGGACTGAGCCAAAATTTGTACTTCCTCACCCAGACCCAAATAGCCACCAGAACCTGGGTCAATACATCAACAGCTTCACCTGTACAACCCAGGATTGAGATCTAAAGCGGAGTGTCATCAGCATACAGATGTGACTGAGTCCCAAACCAGTGGACAGCCTCACACAATGGTTCCATATAGATATTAAAAATAATAGTAAAAAAATTTAGCCTCTAGAAGACTGTTTGACACATTTTGCCACTTGATCTAAAAACAAATTAATTCTGCATACTATATACAAATTAAGCATCATTGGCATGCAGCTTACTTCAAGGATTACCAAAGTGTCAGGCACCTGAAACATCAGTTCCCTATGTGAAGGTCTAGTTAAATTGATTCATTGCTAATCATGCTATGCAGAAGAATCTTCTCAACTAACGATTAATGCCTGCCTCATTAGGTAAGAGTCAATGGAATTCAAAGGAGGTTGGATGTAGTTTGCTTATAGCCTCGTAGGGATTCTAGGTTGATCCCTCTTTTAACTCCATCCCCAGGTTCTGCCTCTCCTTCTACACAAAGTGACTTAATCTTCAATGGTTTTTGACAGCTATAGACTAACTGATGGACTATGCAGCAGCTTTTTCTTCCACTGGCTTAATGTTGCAATCCAGAATATCCACTGTTTCAAACTCTGATAATTTCCTGGTCCTACAAATTGCTGGATTTAATTTTTGATGGCATAAAAATGACTGATTGTGCTAAAATGTGATACCAGTGTCATGTCTTATTCTTGCATGAACCAGCTCTCAATATTTTTATAAACTTGCATGTGTTTGCCAAGTAAATGATGTTTTTTTTAATGAGTATGGAAGGAATGCTAGCATCAATCACACATATTCAGTGTATTCTTTTAATTTAATGTAGTCCTGGAGTTAAGAGTAACTATAGCTTGTTCTTCATTCAGACCCATCTCCCAGCTTCCTGGAATCTGCTCAGAGAAAAGCAGCAGCTCCTTGGAACTGCTATGGCTGATACAATGATACAACTGCTGTGACAATTTATTTTTACATTTTCTATAACAAGGGCATTTATTTTGTAGTCCAGGACTAGCATATCATACAGAATGCCGAGAAAACTGAACATTTTCCATCTGTCTAGGGTGAGAGTCTTAAGTTCAATTGTGCTTCTAGATATATTAAAATGATGCAGCAATGCTAGTAAAGACAAAAGTTAGTATTTATTTGGCAGGAATTTCCCCCAAAACGTTTTACGATTTTCCATTGCTGCTTTGCATTAATACTATAGTTGTTACAGAGTGTTAACCACTATGTATCATTCATTCCACTTTTGAAGTTCGAATAGTACAATATGTGAAATGTTGCTATGTTGTGATTGTTGGTAATGCTCACCTCTAATTGCCAGTTATCCTTTTAGATCTCTGTTGACTTGAGTAATTAGGTTAGTACATGACTTTCTGCAATAGTATGTCTAAAACCTGCACTCTAAATTATTTTATGAAAGTTAATCAAATCATGCTTCTTAAATTTCAATAAAAAGCAACTGTAGTTCCATATGCCTCAACATTTTGCCTAGAGACAAAAAATTTTTTAGTGTTTGTGAAAGCTGAAGTCCAAACAAAGTTTGTTTGGGAGATGACATCTTACCAAATGTAGTCATATTTTTTAGATCAGAACCATATCTATAATTCATAACAAAACAATATTAAAGGAATAAAATAAAACAAACTAATTAAAACCATATACCTTATTTTTCCAGAAATCTTCAATGGGATATATATGTCAGCTGATGTCATGGTATCCAAGATGCTTCTCTTTGAAACCAAAACTCTGAGACCCAAATTATATGTTGTATGTCATCTAACAATAACCATTCCATTAGGTGGCAGAACTGAGGAATAGAATTTGCTCTGTTGAGAGTCCAAATATTTTCCATCCTCTTTCAATCATCGGTGTGTTAGCATTGACCATTTAACCATTTAACTCTCTGGACTGTTTGCCTTTCATTTAATTAAGGTGACAAATCTGATTGTAATTATTTTTGGTGCAGTGGTGGGTTCCTACCAGTGCGGTCCACTCTATAGCACCGGTAGCGGCCCGCTGGTGACATCACAGTATCGGTGCGGTCGGTTGCCGGTGCCTGGGTGCCGCCATTTTAAAAAAAAAAATTTAAAATTTTTTTTTAAAAAATTTCTTCTGCACATGCCCAGAAGCCGAGATTCCGGCACTGCGCAAGCGCTGCCTTCCTACCCCACAGTGAGGGGAGGATGGCTGAGGGAGCACGTGAGACGCTGAAAGAACGGGCGGCAGGACCTATCTCAGTTCCCCTCCCTTCAGCAGTCCGAGAAGCCACGAACACGTGGTGATGATCGTACGTTTGAGGCTTCTTGAGCTGCTGAGGGGAGGGGGAATGGGCGGCAGGAGCCTAGGATCATCAAATGGGGAGAAGCATGCAGGCTGGACGGAGCCTCCTAGAAGAACCACTGCCGCGGTCTTGCTGCTCCCACTGCGGGGGGCTGCGTTGTAGGTGGCCAATGCCCCCCCGCTTCTCCAGCCGCTGCCAAGCTCCTGAGGCCCACGCCCACCAGGTCACATGGCTGGCAAGCCACACCCACAAAATAAGCCACGCCCACAGAGTGGTAGTAAAAAAATTAGGAACCCGCGCCTGTTTTGGTGGCATTGCTTTTGACACATGCTGGTTCTGAACATCGTATTGTCATTAGCTTGCCTTCATGTAGTGCAGCTATGCTAGCTCAGGAATTCTGGGAGTTGAAGTCCACAAGTCATAAAGAGGCCATAGTTCTCCACCTCTGATGTAGTGGAACACAGGGAAATGCATGAAGCACAGAAGCAAAACTTCAAAGCAATCAGGAAGAGAATTCCATATTGATTGTCCAATAGTTTGATGTTCCATAAATAAGAAATTTCAAATTAGCAGGGTAATTTTTAGATTTATATAATTCTGTTTAATTTTTTAGTCATTCCTTCTCTCATCTCCTACTTACAAAAGCCACCTTGCACATTAATGTGATCTAAGCTATAATGATCAGGCCAAAATCATTTAGTTAGACTTTCATGGCTAATTGGGAGTTTCAATTTGCATTTTCCAAGATCTGTCTATATCCTAACAGTACAAATTACTGACTTGCAATAGTTCTAAGCATATTTTCTGTAATAGATCCCTTGATCTCTATGTATATCTACAGCCTGAAGGGGGAAACTCTTTTAAGTTAAGGTAGATGATATTTACTCAATGCAAAAATCTCTGTCTACACTGATTTTTTTTAAAGAAGTAACTGTCAACCATAATCTGATTTGTTTTCTGGCTTACAAAGGTTCTTTTATAGGGCTGTGTAAATGTTTGAAAAATATGCTTTATAAGATGTAAGAGCATCTCTGAAGTACCTCTCTTCAAGTCATTAAACTAGCTATGTTATTTCTATGCCTTCACATATGCCTGGGAGGAAGTTGCACCTGGCTTTATGATAGCAATAGAGGTGCTTCAAAAGCAGAATTACATTTTATAAAACCACTCTTTCAAAGCATTTACTTGCTCCATTTCCATTATAGTATAGTATAGTATACTATACTAGTATAGTTTAGAAAATTTTCAGGTCTGAAAATCTGGGAAATTCTGCTATGTAATGAAGGTGTAAAAGAATGCATATCATAAGCCCTTTTAGACAATATGCACAATAAACCTGTACAGCAGGAGTGGAGCCACATCTCTATATATTAGGTAGGGGTGTGTGTGTGTGTGTGTGTGTGTGTGTGTGTGTGTGTGTGTGTGTGTGTGTGTGTGTGTTATTGTATCTATTGTAATCTGTCTCCATCCATCCATATATCCATGCATACATCCATCTTTGATCTGTTCTAGATCAGCTTGCATAGATGCTATACTTTTGTATTGCTGAAGTGTTTAGTTTCTCCATATATTGCCTCTGTAAAGAAAAATTCAACTGTGGAGAATCCTTCTAGAACTATGAATAGGAAATAAATATAGGACTTGCCTTCCTTGAAAAAATGAAGAAGTATAGTAATTGAATTCAGTCTGGCTTTTAGATTAGATAAAATGATTGGAATTTTATCTAAAATTAGATTATTGAAACAAGCTGTAAAGGTAACTTTAGTTATTAGAAAAAATGACAGAAAAGTTCCAGAGTCACAGTGGCATAGTGTCTCCAAGTAGGGATTTTTCCTGTGTTGCCAGTTGAGGACATTGAGGGGAGGACATGACATCATGCCAGAATAAAGACCCTCCAGTGATTAGGTACTTCAGGGTTAGTTATGTATGTCATAGGGAAGATTATTATCTATTGGATTCACTGGGAATATAATTAGGGACTGCCTAGATCCATTTGGCACTCTGCTACACACTGTTTAAGTGTGTATGATCGTACATGTATGTAAAATGATTGCTTTGGTCTGATCATATACCATACTGAGTAAAAGACTGAGAAAGAAACCCAAGGATGAGACTGTCACTGCCTTTTTCCATGTGGACTGAAAATCACCCCTCATTGTTAATGAAGCAAGGCCAAGGGGGAAAAAAGCATAGTTTCAGCCAATGGTTGACTATGGTCACCCACACTGTAGTCTCCACTTTCTTGAAGCCTGTCTCCAGTCTCAGAGTGGCATTAAAGGCAAATTTTAGGACTGGAAGGGCCAAAATTTTAGAAATTTGGGTTCTAATAATGCAAAGTTGGAGTAGAGACCCACCTGGGCACAGTAAAGAAGTTACACTATTGGTGTCCCTTTGAATAGAGTGCTGCAAGTAATATGGTGGGCATCTCTTGTTTTAAGGAATTTGATGATGGTGCATTTTCAGCAACATAATTCTCATTGGCTTTTCTACTGTTGGCAGAATGAAGGACTAGTCTCAGGTATTTGAAAAAGGAAACCTGCTCAATGTTATGACCATCTATGCTCCAGGAATGGCTCTTGGGCCTTCTGGCAAATGCGATGAATTTGGTTTTCTGATAATTGAGTCACTAGCTGGTCTCCACAAATATGTTTTCTTTTTCCAGCCAGTTCTAAAATATACATACCATAGAAAGCAGAACTGTACTATAAACTTATTTTTTTCTTAATTAAATGTGTGAAAACTTGATTAATTAGATAATGGATTTTTGCTAGTTCTTCATTCTCTAATGGCCTAAATTCCCAAAATCATAGATGAAACCCTTTTTCCTCCAAGTTATTGTTTTAATCTGGTTCATTGAAGAAATATTAATATCCCATTCATAAACTCAGATCTTTAGTGATGGCTGATAATTTAGCCTATTTTTACTATTTATGTTAAATGCTTCCTGAGGAATTGAAAGTCTCTGTGTCTATAGGTATCTTAAAATTAACGATGTTGAAACACATTAAAGAACTGTAGAGATTACACACTATTTGCAAGAGAACTCATTTGCAATTTTTTCTCAGGCTAAGAGGTCAAAGATACCATACATCATACTTATTAAAACCAACAATGCCTTGGTTTTGCTATAGTGCCATGCTGGTTTCTCTAATTTTTTCATTAGCGTTGTTGGTGGATGAATAAAAAAATGTTACAGAGTCAAGCAACAAAATTTAGACTGTTCAGTGTGTATAAAAATAAAGAATTTGAACAAATCTTCAATAGCTTTAGTAGTATTATAGCTGTACAAAAATACCTTATTACAGGATTTGTGTTCAGCAACAGAGTGATGCCTGTTGTTAATGGAAATAAGTACAGTGTTTCTCAATCTAAGCTGGGGTGGGCCGTGAGGGATTTGCAACTGGGCTGTGGAAACATATGCACATGCATCCTCACTTGTGTGAGCAGCGGGCAAGCACGTGCTCATACGCTCCATTTGCAAGAGCGGCATGCATTTATACTAAAGTGACCAGATTTTTTTTTTAAGCGGGACGGGGGGGCGGGCGGGCCCGCCTGGGCACCATTTCTGCGCATGCGCAGAATGCTGCGCATGTGCAGAGGGCAAAACAATGCAAATGTCGGCGTCCAGGTGGGGGGGGAGGCGGGAGGCCTTTCCTCGCCTCCCGCCTCCGCTTCGGGAGCCGGCAGTGGCTTGGGCTGGCAAGCGACGAGCGGGAGGCGGGGAAAGGAGGCAGCCGGCAGCTTACCTGCGAGGCGGCGGTCCCGCAGCAGCCCATGGCTAAAGTGGCCAAGTTTGCAGATCTCAGAGATCTGCAAACTTGGCCACTTTAGCCATGGGCTGCTGCGGGACCACCGCCTCGCAGGTAAGCTGCCGGCTGCCTCCTTTCCCCGCCTCCCGCTCGTCGCTTGCCAGCCCAAGCTACTGCCGGCTCCCGAAGGGGAGGCGGGAGGCGAGGAAAGGCCTCCCGCCTCCCCCCCCACCTGGACGCTGACATAAGATGACCTACAAGGTCCCTTCCAACTTCGTTAATCTGTAAGAAGAGAAAAGAGGAGGGAGGGGGTCCTCCTCCAAGCAGCCTTGCCCCCCCTTGTCCTCCTCTTCTTTTAAAGGACCGCGCTCCACCAAGAGCAACTTTCCAAGCTGGGGGTGGGGGGAAGACACCCCTGCCTGGGGGGTGGGGGTCGCGACGGGGCTGCCCCTCCTCACCTATGATGATGATCTCCTTCTTGAGCGCCACTCGCTCCGTGTCGCTGCTGTCTGGGCTGGGTGCTTGCGGGGCGCTGGGGCTGTTGCCGGGCGGCGGGGGCGATTGCGGAGCCGGCTGCTGAGCCGCGATGCTCTTCCTGAGGGTCCGCTGCTGGTTCTCCCCAGCCATCGCCTCCTGCCCGGCCGCTGGTGAGGATCTGCCTTCGCCGGTTCCATTGGAGAGCTGGTGAGGCGAGGCGCATGCGCGGATCTGGCCCCACTAGATGACCCGCAAGGTCCCTTCCAACTCTGTTATTTGGAGCAGGCTGCTGCGCCTGGCAGGACGGCTTCCTGGGAGGGCAAGGGGAAAGGAGGGGTCCTGGCCCTCGCCCCTCTCGTCCCCGAAGCTCCTCAGAGACGGACACCCCCTCCCTCCACCCCCCCCCTCCCGCACACCCAAAGTCCAGAAAAGTTCCTGGCCGGGGTGCCTTTGCCGCTTCACTCGCCCGCCCGCCGCCCCTGCGTTCCGCATCGGCTCCTCCTCTTGGCTGGCTCACCCCCCCCCCCCTTTCAGGCCGATTTTTGAAAAGAATGCCCTAGTCGTGCATTCTTTTCAAAAATCGGGACTTTTTAGAGGACGGGCGGGACACGGGACAAATCATTAAAAAGCGGGTCTGTCCCGCCAAAATCGGGACGTCTGGTCACCTTAATTTATACTGCTCACACAAATGGAGCTGTATCATGTGCACGCACTTGCCCTTTGTTTGCGCGAACCATCCCCTCCCCCCCATGCAAATCTGCAAAGCCGGAAACGTTGGAGAACTCTGACCTAAACAAATTGAAGATGTGTGGACTTCAACTCTGCCTGGGGAATTCTGGGAGTTTAAGTCCATACATCTTCAAGTTGCTAAGGTTAAGAAACACTGCTCTAGTAGCATTCTAAATCTGGTTAGGTCAGTGATGGCGAACCTTTTTCCCCTCGGGTGCTGAAAGCGCATGCGCACGCGCTATCATGCACATGCGAGTGCCCACACCCATAATTCAATGCCTGGGGAGGGCAAAAACGGTCTCCCCCGCCCCTGCAGAGGTCCTCTGGAGGCCGGAAACGGCCGGTTTCATGACTTTCGGTGGGCCCAGTAGGCCAGTTTTTCACCCTCCCCAGGCTCCAGAGGCTTTCCTGGAGCCTGGGGAGGGCAAAAATGCTCCCCGCCCCCACCAGAGGCCCTCCGGAGGCCCTCCGGAAGCCTAAAATGCCCTCCCAGAGCCTCCGTGTGAGCCAAAAATCAGCTGGCCGGTGCGCACATGCACGCTGGAGCTGAGCTAGGGTAACAGCTCGCGTGCCGGCAGATATGGCTCCGCGTGCCACCTGTGGCATGCATGCCATAGGTTCGCCATCACTGGGTTAGGTGAACATAGAGGTTAATTTTGTGGAAATGGCCCCAGTGTTTCCATTGAGTACAATACTAAGTAGTAATTGAAATTGTCCAAAATAGCTCCTACATGCATATCCAGGCAGTCCTCATTTAGTGACTGCCTCGTACAGCAACCATTTACAGTCAATGCAGTAATGAAAAGTAACTTTGTGACCAATCCTAAATAAAGATAGCTTTGTGCATGGAATCGATAAACCAAAAGAGGAAAACAGGAATTAAACTATACCTATAGCTTTACAATCCATGTGTTACATTGTAACTTAGAAATAACATTTCACAGAGTACTCTATTTATAAACTAGTAAAAAAATACCCCCTGAATTTAATAAAAAATTAACTCTGAATGAAGCCCAACTGCAAGACTGTGCATATTTTGCAAGTAATTTAGAAAATGTGCTTCAGAACTCATGTAAAGATGGGCTTTTGGCTGAGAAGATAAATTTTCTGTTGATTAAAACAGCTGCTCTATTGTAAAGCTTTCATACACATCTAGGGGAAAATGGCATTGCTTTAAGGAGTTGATTAATTAAAGTTAATGTGATCTATTTAAGCAGCCACTTAAATGAAGAACAGCGAGAGCTGATGTTTTTCTTGCATCACATCCAAACATTTCTTCTAAATTGTTTCCAAAGTGTATATATTCTATTTGTACATATTCATTTTATAGCATATCCCCACTTTCTAGGCAGGCCAGTAGCTTTGATGCAGAGAAATTTAGGACACAGAATATATATAAACTTCAAAGAAATTGAAGGCTGGGAAGAATGTCAATCACTTACTACAAAGTTCCAATGAAATTCAACTGTACACCCTGCTTCTTTATTTCACATGCATGGGCTCAGTTTGCCTAAAAGAATCTACGATCATAGAAGGAAAGAATCGGAACTCCCAGCTCTGTTTTAGATTAACTTGTGGTTTCCTGTTTTATTCAAGCCTAAACTCTATTTAGTTTTAACTATGAACTAGTTAATAAGTAATCAGCTGAATTTGTTTTTGGTTCCCAGTGGTTATAGATTACAGCATTCTGGAATGAACTATTTAACTACCTCAGCCATAATAGCAAGCAGAAATGCTTCAGTTGAGTCATTACATTCTCTTTTTCCTCCCATAGAATTGATAAGTTTAGCCTCTCACTTTTGCCTTTCTTTTGAGCTTCGAAAAAATGATGATATGAGACAATTTCTTTGTAAATGAGCATGTGATCACTTCCTAACAATTTACTATATAGTTAAAGGTAAAGGTTCCCCTGCACATGCGTGCTAGACTGCTCTAGGCAGTCTAACTATATAGTTATAACTATATAGTTAGACTGCCATTAAAATGCTGGCTGCTTAGTTTTGGAACCCAGTTAGAGACTGCCCTCTGTTGTCAGCTAGTATTTGTCAGCTACAAATTAATTTCCCCCAAAAAAGTTTATTAAATTTCAAAAAAATATACAATTCAAAAAAAGCAAAGAAAAAAGATCAATTAAACATCAATTAAAAATTGATGTTAATGACAATGCAGATGCATAAATGTTGAGGCATGCACAATGCCACGTTCTCCTTCAGCTGTCCTTGAAGGTCAAATACAGATAGTCCTCGACTTACAACAGTTTATTTAGTGACTGTTCAAAGTTACAACAGCACTGAAAAAAGTGACTTATGACTTTTTCACACTTACGACCACTTGGTCACATCCCCATGGTCACATGATCAAAATTCAGACGCTTGGCAACTGAGTAATATTTATGATGGTTACAATGTCCTTGGGTCACCTTTTGTGACCTTTGGACAAGCAAAGTTAATGGAGAAGCCAGATTCACTTAACAATGTTACTAAGTTAACAACTGCAGTGATTCACTGAACAATTGTGGCAAAGAAGGTCGTAAAAGAGGACAAAATTCACTTAACAAATGTCTAGCTTAGCAACAGAAATTTGGGGCTCAACTGTGGTCGTAAGTCAAGGACTACCTGTACAGGAAGATTCCTTAGCTGGAAAGATGTGACTCTGTGACTCTGGACACAAAGACAGTGCAATGCCTGTATTGTAGAGACATACATGTTAGTCTTATTTCACCATTACTGCATAACTACCCAGGATGCACAAGACAATTTTACTCCTTGCTGCTGTTTTCAAATACCAACCAACTACAACATTGTTGCCAGATTCTGCACAGCAGTACTTAAGATCCATAAGATGGCAACCTGTGCCATAAATAGTCTTAATAAGCACCTACTAGAATTCTCTGTAATTCTGTATATATAGCCTTCTGGATGCTCCTTTACAATATCTAATGTTCCTATCCCTTCTTTTAGATTTTTATAGACATTTATATATATAATTTTTGTTTTCATATCTTCAAGTTTTTCATTTTTTAAAAGATTCTAATCGATCTTGCTTTTTAATTGACTCTACCCAACCCTTCTTTAGCTGGTCTAGGTTTGTAATAAAGATTTGATTTGAGATGTGGCTCAGCAACAAATGGCAGAGTGAAAGGCAGGCTGTTTTGAAGCAGTGATTTGGAGATCCTCCTGTAAGGAAATATTTCCTTTAAAAATAGCCTATAAAGTAGAAAAAATATCTAACTACAATGGAAAAGAATATTCTTAATGGCTGTTCTTAATAACAATTTGGATTGTTAAAATTTAGAAGAAACAGGAAAATCAAGATTAGGTTCACATATTAAGAACTAAGATAAATTGTAATGTGTTGCATAAACCCAAGCTTTATTTATCAATCATGATTTATAGCTCAGCAACTAGTATGAACATAATCTAATATGGTTTGTTGAATAAACCCTATTCAAACAACGTTTGCTGTGTCAATTTATAGCTGTAGTCACCCTGAAACTATATTGTTTTCCTAATTTAACTTTTTGCAGATTCATGCTCAAACTTTAAAAATGAGGTGAAGGATTTAGATATGTCTAGAAAACTAATATCTTAACAAAATACTGTAAATGTACAGAATGGCAGAATCTTAATAAAAATATACCATTTTCCCAAAGAGCTTTGAGACTCAAAATATATATAAACATCAGTGATATTAATTTTTTCATATAAGGCCATGGGTTTGCTGTAATTTAAAGCTCTTTTCTTAATCCCACAAAAGGTTGATCAGAATTATCGTTTATCCAGATTTTTTTTCACAGAGCTGCTTGTATAGCGTATAATCTTCTGCCTGTCATTCACCATAGCCTTTTCAAAGAACCATGAAAAGTAGCCATGTGCTTCATTTAACTACTGATACACTTTATATGATTTGCAAATGTTTTTCTCTTAGCTTCCCTTGACTGTAAATTATGACAAAAAAAATTATGGAGATCCAGGAAAAAAACTAAATGTTCTGCTGCTGATATTCTAATGAAGTACATCACAAACCATTCATTTTAATGTAATTTAAATTCACATTATTCTGGCAGATAGAAGCCTTCACAGATTTTAACAGCTTTTCCCAACCAGTATTCAGAAGTGGAGAGGGAGGTTGAAATCGAACATGTTTGAAATGTACCTATTATACAAAGCACATGATGGTCACAGTTAATATCGGTAGGTTAAATACAGATATTAAAAAACTGGAAATTCATAGTAGGAAACATTTTCATTTTGAAAGTAATGGTTGATATTTTCAAGTGTTTGAAATTTATTTAAAAGTACTTTACAAGGAAAAAGAGAGGGTATCAAAAAAAGAGGTTTTGGCAATAAGATTTTTCTCTGTTTTAAAACATAATTTATCCAACCTCTCACTGTCTGGAAGTGTTAAGTTGCAGTTTCCAGGATTGTCTGTGAATTGCAGACTTAATGCTTGCAATGGCTGAGATTTAAAGCATCTGAAAACGTCAGGTTGAATCTGATGATCCAGTGGCTGCAATTAAACATGAGGGAGAAACACATTAAAATATTGGTATAAGATACTTAGCAAAAAGAGCTGAATTATTGTTATTGTGATGGAAGTAAATCTGGAGAACAAGAATAACCATTATGGTATTTGAAGTCTAAAATATTACATAGGCCTTTTTGCTTACTGCGGGAATCTTCCAACACCAAGAAAATATTCCAAGGTACCAAAGGAAAATAAATTTCCTTATTATGTCTGAAGTAATGGCTGAAGGATGTTTGGTGGTGCACATACATAAATAACCAGAATTACCTCATTGTTAGATGTTGACCCATGAACTTGCATTGAATTCTGAACATAGTCAAGAATTGACAAATGAATTAAAAATGAATTGGCAACTATTCTGTAAACTGTATTTAAAGTTTAGAGGAGTAGAAACTTGAGGAATCTGAGAAATATGCAGAACTTTTAAAATTCAAATAAACATGAGTTGATTATGAAAAGGAAATCCTCATGAGGCCACCTTAAAACAAATACATCTTGAATCTTATTTCCGTCCACGTTCTTTCCTCTTATTTAAGAGTTTCATCCAGGGCATAAAATCAGTTTAGGATATTGGCCAAGTTGAAAGTAATCAATCGTGTGGAGCAAGTGAGAATGTAAAATAAGCAGGACTGGTTCCCGAGAAGGGTCAGTCTTTAAAACAATATTTCTAGTGTGTTTCATATTTGGACTAGCCTGTTTTACCAAAACCCATTCTGCATTAAAATATGAATTAAAAAAGGGCAAAATCAAATTGATTAATGCTGATGCCTCTTATCAAGGGATTATAAAAATAGTTATATTTGGCAACTATAAGTAGGATCCCTGATTTCATCTCTTTTTTTGGTTATGTTAAATATTTGCTTTGTTTTCAAATAGTTTACAAGATATGCCAGAGAGTCCCAAACTTTCTCAGTTCACATACCCTTAATGTGTCAGTCATTTTTTTCATGGCTCCCATGAGTCTTTTGGTTCAAAAGGCTGCAAAAACAAAACCACAGCTTCACAAAGATATGATGTTGCAAATAGATGTCACAAAACCAAGGTTTGCAAAGGACATTGCAAAAATTTAAAATGCCCCATGCTCCCTGTAGGATCATTATGGTGCCCTGGGGTTTGGGAACCCTGGATATATGTCATAGTTTTGTTCAGTGCTTAAATATTTATCAACATAGACTAAAATAAATAATTCAGTCTATTGAAGTATAAGGTGACCAGACGTCCCGATTTTGGCGGGACAGACCCGCTTTTTCATGTTTTGTCCCGCGTCCCGCCCGCCCTCTAAAAAGTCCCGATTTTTTGAAAGAATGCACGACTAGGGCATTCTTTCAAAAAATCGGCCTGAAAGGCAGCAGGCCTCTCAGCTCGGGCCGGCCGTGGGCGACGTTGGCGGCGGGCGGGCGTCCCACGTTGTTGACTCCTCCGGCGGCGGCTGGAAGCTGGGGGGAGGGGGAAGGGAGGCTGCTGCTCCTCTCCTTCCCCCGCCCCATCCCTAGCCCCACCCTCAGAGGCGCCGCTGCTGTTGGGAGGGGTGAGGGACGAGGAGCCGTCGCCGCTTTGAGCTTACGAGCGGCGCAAACAGCCCTTCCTCGTCCCCCTCCCCTTTCTTCCCCCCGTCGCCTCGCTGCCGCCGTTGCCCTGGGGCCGGGTGGGCGACTGGGAGACCGCGGCGCTTGGATGCTTGGAGCAGGTAAGCTGCCAGCTGCCTCCTTTCCCGTCTCCCGTCTCCCGCCTCCCGTTCGTTGCTTGCCAGCCCGGCCAAAGGGGAGGCGGGAGGCGAGGAAAGGCCTCCCGAAGGGGAGGCGGGCTCCCGAAGGGCTGCCGGCTTCCGAAGGGGAGGCGGGAGGCGGCTCCCGCCTCCCCTTCGGGAGCCGGCAGCCCTTCGGGAGCCCGCCTCCCTTTCGGGAGGCCTTTCCTCGCCTCCCGCCTCCCCTTCGGCCGGGCTGGCAAGCAACGAATGGGAGGCGGGAGACGGGGAAAGGAGGCAGCCGGCAGCTTACCTTTCGCGAGCTCCAGGCATCCAAGCGCCCTCACGCCTCCCCCCCCTCTCCCCCCCTCTCCCCCCACCTCACCTGGACGCCGACAGTTGCTGTTTTGCCCTCTGCGCATGCGCAGCGTTCTGCGCATGCGCAGAGGGCAAAACAAATGGCGGCGCCCAGGCGCCCCCCCGTCCCGCTTAAAAATAAAAAAATCTGGTCACTTTGTTGAAGTAGTATATAAAATGAAACCATCAGAACTGAATGGATTAGAATTTATAGAAGAGAGCTAAATGATGGCTTGTTTTAAGCTTCGTTTATTTTCTCATGTGACACTTAAAATTATTCGTGCTGTGTTTTAATTTCCTGCACCTTAGTATTTATTTATTTATTTATTTATTTATTTATGGTTTCTTATATGCCGCCCCACTCCCGAGGGACTCAGGGCGGCTTACAACACAGGAAAAATACAAGAAAACCAGCTCGTTGTACAATATTGTACAATACTCTCAACCCATGTAGTTTCACTATCACTTTTTTGTACATGAACTCAATTGCTAGTTACTTCTATATTCATTAGCACAAGCCAGCATTCTTTTCCCCCCCATTATTTGAAATTAAATTAGCAGCTACTAGAGGGCCCTATTAAGTTAAAAAAAAGATATAGGCTAGTTTTAGGTTAACTGTAGTGTTGAATCTTTGGTCTAAAAACCTAGATGTAGGGCATTAGAAAACCTAGATTCTCATCTTTCAAATGACAACAGGTGGTCATGGTAAAGGGATGGTCATGTGATGCCCATTAAACTTTATGGGTCCAACCATAGGACTCCATATTGCACTACCACAAATTGACAGTGTCATTTTTATGCATAGTAGATCAAAACACAAAATACCAGGATCATTGTCAAGTTAATTTCTTAGTTATTTAGAGATTAAGAATAGTTATGTCAAGTTCCAAGTAAGATCCACATAGAGTTACTTCTAAGCAGTTTCCTTTATTGTTCCTCACCTATCAACAGAAATAAACTTAGCCAAAGCAAACTAAAGCAAGTTCCTTACATCATTGAAGTTACTGTGTATTCTGAGAAACTTTAAGGAAAGAACTCACCTGACCCTCTTCCTTCTAATCAAATTATCTAAATTTCACTGTCTCTTATTTCTCTGGAATGCATACCCTCCCTCCGGGAAATCCAGACTACATCCCACAACAATTTTTCAGATTAAATAAACTCTTGTTATTTAACTTTTCTAGCAGCTGAAAAAATGCAGACTTTATCATAAAATTGCAATATATCTGAATAGCTCTGAGGAAGGGAGTCACAGTATTCAAGGGAAAAAGCACAATAGTTATACACAATCTGTTGGCTTTGCTTAGTAGATCTATTTTATCAATTTTATGTTGGTATTTCAAATATCTGCCTCACTTATTTAAAGAATAAACGTGTAGAAAGATTAATAAATACACTGGGAGAACTTCAAGCTTAATTAAGTTCTACTGGTTCTGTCAGATGTCAAGCTTTGGAGGTTGAAAAATTATCTTGTATTATTAAAAAGTTGCAAGGCGATAAGATTTTTGCTATTGTTATTCTCTATGGAGCATATAGGTGTTTTAATTTTAAATTGCAGAATGGTTTATGAGTCCAACATAATCGATGTATGAATAGTTTTTTTTATGGGCCTTTTAAAATAGGGGATTGGCTTTGTATTTCAAAATCAGATATAGAGCAAACGATCACCTTGGAAAACACTGGTTACGGTTCTACCCAAGTTCAACTCTTAATGGCCAAAGAAAAAATTGCATCTGGTATTTTGGCAGTCATATGGAAATAGTTTGCCACTGCACCTTCTAGCATAGCCTTTCTTTTTTTTTCTTTTTTTCTTTTTAACTTAACTTTATTTGAATTCCTGGTGATCCATCATCATTTTTTTTTCCTAACATGTTGGGATTTTTAATGGTCTCCCCTCCAAGGATTAACAAATTCCAAAAGCACTTAGCTTTTAAAAGTTAGATTTGCAGGTCAAATCAGATACATTTACTTTCCTTAGCAAGATTTGTTAGAACCCTAGAACAGGGGTCCTCAACCTGTGGGCTGTGGCCCATTACCGGGCTGCGGCCTATTTGCAACCAGGCCGTGTTGGTGTTCAGCTGGTGTGTGCACGTGTGCATGCATAACTCCATTCATGCGAGCGTCGCAGGTGCTCACAGCCTCACATGAGTGTCGTGGGCACTCGAGGCCCCACTTGTGCATGCATCACGGGCACTCGCAGCCTCATGCACATGCTCGTGCAAGCATTGCAGGCGCTCTCTGCCTCACTCGCACAAGTGTCGTGGGCGCTCATGGCCTCACTCAGTCAAGTGTCGCTCTTGTGGTTCCACTCGTGTGAGCGCTCACAGTCCCACTTGAGGATCAATGGGTGCTTGCACATGCGAATGCCCTCGCACACTCCCTCCACAAAATCATCCCCTCTTTCCTCCCTCCCCCCGCTCCGGGCTGCCAACCCAGAAAGGTTGGGGAACTCTGCCCTAGAAGACCCTAGATATATGTTATCCAGTTCTAAATGTCAATAGTTAGAAGGCATAATGTAAAGAAAAAAATAATAAAGTTAAAAATTAATGGTGTTTTTCTTCAAAAAAATTCCACATTAAATAAATAAGTAAATCAATAGTTGACTAAACTAAAAGGCCACATATTGCTTAGGGAAAATAACATGATTCTAATAGAAGTCATGGCATTGCAAATGTATAAATGATGCATTCAATATTGATCAGAAATTAAGAAGTCACCATTGACTATGATTGGAACTTGATATCTTGTCTTTGGAATATATGTTCCCATTCTGGTTGAAACTTTTGGTGGTCCCAACACATCTGGTTTAAGCTCCAGAGCTCTCCCTGCATTGCAAACCACCTGAAAAACTGCAAATTTGACACATCCATATTTTTCCTCCATATTAAGCTGATAGCACCATGTTGCCTATATGGGGCGAATTACATTCTTTGGTATGGTATGAATAAGCTTTCCACATTTTTATCCAGAGTTGAATCTAATTATTCTTGTAATAATAGTATCACTTTTGTTTTGGCAGTCACATTAAAATCATATGTTTGAAGGAGATTTGAAATGAATCTGTTAACTATTATAAAGCTTAGCATAGACTTCTTAACTCATATAAGAAATAGAATTAAACACAGCTTGGAGAAAATTCCCTTAATTTAAAAATAATTTTCACACTATTTACTTTCTAATACTGGGTAGTTTCTTCAGGCAGCTCTTCAGTATAAGCTTCTCAAAAAAACTTACTTTACTGCAGGAGTCCCCAGCCCCTGGGCCATGGATCTGTACTGGTCAGTGGCGTGTTAGGAAACAGGCCACACAGTTGGAGTTGAGTGGTGGATGAGCAAACAAAACCGACCCCCCCCCCAACCTGTGGAAAAATTGTCTTCCATGAAACTCATCTTGGGTACCAAAAAGGTTGGGAATTGCTGTTTTACTGAACATACTTAATGTACATTTTATTTGACAATATAATATTAATGATTACTGAACTATTTATTTATTTATTTATTTATTTATTTATTTATTTATTTATTTATTTATTTATTTATTTATTTATTTATTTATTTATTTATTTATTTATTTATTTATTTATTTATTTATTTGTGAGATTTATATACCGCCTCACAGTGCAAGCACTCTCTAAGCGGTTTACACCAGTAAGCAATGTATATTTATATTGCCCCCAACAATCTGGGTCCCCATTTTACCTACCTCGGAAGGATGGAAGGCTGAGTCAATCTTGAGCCAGTGAGATTTGAACCGCTGACCTGCGGTTCAAATCTCACTCTCAGTGTCAGTGCACACATGCAATGTGTCAGTGCACACATGCACTGACATTCACAGAGTGTAGATGTATGTAGAGGTTTAGCCAAAGGGATTTTGTATATATGTTAATACTAAGGTGACCAGATTTTCACTTTGGTAAAGCGGGACACCATTGAAGAGGGGGGGGGCCAGGGGGGGGAAAGAGATGATCCACGCCTCCCCTTTCCGCGCCAGGACAAAAGACTTCGGGAAGGACGATGAAGGGGGGGTGTTGGGGGGGGTGCACAAAGCTGCAGCCTCTGCTGCGTCTGGCCCTGGAACGCTGCGATATAATTGTATATTCATATATAACTGTGGAGAGGGAAGAACGACTTCCGCAAACCCTAATTAGCAGCAATTTTTGTAGAAAGAGACCGCAAACCAGGGCAGAAGATTCACCTGCTCCGTTTCTTATGCTTTTACTTATCTGCAGAGCCCTGCCGGATAGCGGCGAGCTTTTCAAGCCATGCAGTCAAAACAGGGTCCCTCTTCTACTGAGCCGAGCAGGGAAAAGAACCGCCGGCGAAACATCTCTCTCCTACCCAAATTCACCACCATAACATTTTCATGAGGGGAGAAACTCCCAATTCCTCAGCCCCACACGTCTCCTTCCTCTTTCACATTAGGCGCGTGCCGATTGCGTCACCATTCGCGCCGAGGCAGAGACAAAAAAAGGCTGATATCTATTTGAACCCATGTGCAAAGAACTGCGGCCCGAGGAAGGGAGGGACAGAGAGAATCTGTTTTGCCTTGGTTGCTAAGCAACGAAACAGCCTCCATTGTCATCCCCTGCCGCCTCTGTTCCGTTCCGTTCAGGGCTTTGCTGGGGGGAAGGTGGCTGCTCTTCTTTTTTTTTTCCTTCCTCGGCTTTTAATGTTTTGCTTTGCTTATCACACTGCTTAAATAGCTCCGGGGGACACAGCAAAGACGCGCTAAAGCAGGGGTGGCCAAACCGTGGCGCAAATTCAAAAAGCGGAACTTTTTGGATACGCCGCGGGACGCAGGACAATTTGTTTGAAATCGGGTCTGTCCCACCAAAAGCGGGACGTCTGGTCACCTTAGTTAATACTTTATTTCAGTGGAAAGGACTTTAAAAGCCTTTAGTTTATTTTTTTGAAATTGTGTTTTAATGCTGTAATAAGGATAAATACCGGTAGTATATATAAATAGAAATATTGTTGCTATGATCAAATCACAGCTAAGATTGCCTTGAGCTGAAAAAAATCCCCTTATTTTTTTATTTTAGGGTATGCCAGTGTGATATAGTTAGAATCCTATACTAAAAGTGGGCAGATCAAAGTTTGAATTCAATGAAGCTGAAACTCCCTGGCAGACTTTGGACCACTATCTTTAACAGAATTGTTAGGAAAACATTTGTGTAGAGGGAATGTGATAAAGTTCCTGAACAAAAAGCAGAATATAAATATAATTAATTATGGTTGTTCTTATATTATTGTTCATACACTATATGAAAATAAACATACTTAATGGTATATTGCATTTTGATAAAGTTGGGTACCAAAATATCCAAACATTTTCCTATGGGCTCAAAATCTTAGTGTTCTGTTTTTTTATGACTACGACTGCAATGGTATTCAAATGTCTAGAAAGTATAAGAAAATCACCAGGAGAAATAATATTTATCAAAGATTCAGAACCCAAGTGACAGCATGAGAACAGGGTTGGCAATGACCTGGAAATAGAAAGATAATGTGCAGACTCATTCATTTTTCTCCCCCAGTCTCTTGGGGCACAAAAGTGACCTCATCACTCAAGGAAAATGACCTCTGTCAATATGTTTGAAATAGTAAGAACACGTTTCAAGCAAAGTGGAAGTTTTAACCTACTCCTTTTAAACAAAAAAGGTTTAATGTATGAGTGGCAGAGAGGAATCGTTAGAGTCACTGCTTTTCTAATGAATGTATTCAATACTCTTTTTGTTTAAGCACAGTGCATGTGAAAAAATCTTTTTAGAACTACATGTTTGAGAATCCCATTTTTTTTTCAGATCTCTCCCAGGAATAAACTTTGAGATGATTTTGTGAAGTACTTAAAGAAGTTGAAGACATTTTGGTTCAATAAAAAGAAATGTGTTATTGTTCTTTTAATACTTGGACACCAGGACTAATATTTATGGGTGGTTTGTTTTTTTCTATCTGGAGAGCCTTTCTGGTCTTTATCTGGAGTGAGTCTGTCTACTAGTTATATTTGTGTATATTATTGGCTGTGAAGTTTTGCTAAATGAATAATATAAACAACCAGTGTGCTAATGTAAGCAGACCATTCTTCACACAATTTATATGACTGATAAATAAACCACTAAGAACTCTTTGTGACTTTGTAACAATTTCAATCAAAATAATACTTAATTATGGTTTAAAGACAGCATTACTTAGGTTTTCTCACAGAGGAAAACACACAATCCTTCATGGAATTAATCCAGCTTTTGCAAATGTGAACAAGAAATATTTGTAATTGATATGTTATATGCTTTGATTGTTACATCTTAGTTTCAGGGGCTAGCCAATCAATTCTAGGAAAAGATGCATCTGTTTTAAGGAATTAGAAACAGCTCTATTCTTATGTGCTTCAAAGTACCTTTTTTCTCTGATGTACTGCCCTGAGAATCCAAAGTTTGGGTATTGGCTCCGCCTTCTTGCTTTTGGAGATTGAATCCATTGAGCTTTCTGTCACACCTCTCCTGACTGACTCCCAGTTTGATTCAGTCTTAACATCCGAGAGAGACATGTGTGTTTGAGCTTTTCAAAAGGAAGGAAGGTATTTCTTTGGATTCTCAGAGCAGGAAAGGAGTTTTCAGAAGTTAAGTAAGCAGCCTGATTCAGCCTTCCGGGTGTCAAAAAAGGCACAGCCTGCCACTTTAAGAGCAGTGGAGGAGAACGGAAGGCTGGAGCTTCGGAAGCAACACTTCTGGAACACCCAGCTAGAAGTTTATTTCAGTTCGCTTGTTTGAATCAGCTGTAGAGCGCTAGAAGAACAGGGCTAGCAGCGGAGAGTCGGAAACGGCTCAGATTGAAGACCGCACCACCAAACCATGGCTGAAAGGCGGGGAAGCCAAAAAACAGCTGCTAGGCGCTGGGAAGGTTTTAAAGAGCACCACAGCCACACAGCTTGGACTAAATTGTATTTTCGGAGCTGGAGAGGTCCTGGAAGGGCGCTGCAACCCGGGAAGGGTAAGACACCACCAGAAGGTACCAGCTGGCTACCCAGTCTAATCTGGCTGCCGCTGCAACTAGTTAGCAAGCTAACCGGTCTGACCGGTACTGCTACAGACAAACAGCGGTTTTTCAGGGCACACCCACTGAAACATGAGTGCTGGCTACCCGGCCTGGTCGGGAGCTGCCATATCAAGTGGCTGGAGATCTAAGTCACCCAGCCCAGCCACCATTTCCGGCTCCTTCCTGGAAGGGTCGACGTTTGGTGCGCTTTCCTCAGTGGACATCCTGGTGCTTCCCCAGCAGGGGTCTGGAAAATCCCCAGCACATCAAAGGATGGAGAATACTGCTGCATCAGATAGCTACAAGGTGGCTCACATGAGTGGGGGGAAAGGGGGGTTTCAGATAGAACAAAGAAGCCCTGCAGCATCAAAGGTGGACAGTGGAAATATAGCTGCAAAGAGGAAAATTTCTAAAGCTGAGGAAAGAGATGCCCTAAGGAGGGAAAAAGCCTTGGAAAGGGAGATTTCAAAGGCTAGAAGACATGCAGAGTGAAGAGAACGAGCAGAGTTCCCTGGAGCAAAAGAAATAATCCATCCTTTAGGGCATTCAGAGACAGCCAGGGATGAGAGTCATTTAAGCCTCCCAAATTGGTCGCCAGAGGGCACCATAGAACAATCCTCTCAGCCAAATAGCCTGTCAACAGAAAATGGATGAGAGCCTGACCTACAGAGACGGCATATGGCCCAAGAGGCCACTTTCACTCCCACAGCGGTGGGTATCCGCCCAGAGGAGAGTCTAAGCTCAGGGATTTCTGAGCAAATGAGACTCTTGATATCCTTAACACAAGGACTGGTCACATCCCTGCAACAGGGAAACCAGTGGGATTGTATGGCAACAGGCTCCTGCATCAACCTGGAAGCCAAAATGGGGCACTGGGGCACCACACGAGTGATCATAACACTATTGACATTGTTTTCAGAAAGGGAGAAAATATTTATTTTCTCTATTTAATGAGTTAGATATATGCTTCCTGTCTCCAGTTATGTCTCTCGGAACGTCCCCTCTGTTGTATGCTGGCCTATGCTTTCTTTCCTATCCATGGCTTTGTCCTTTGCTTATACCTGATGCTGTTGTGCCAGACAAAATAAGCTTTGTTAAGAAATTAGACTGGGACTATAAGTAATCCAAAGATCCAGCAATTATTTCATTAATTAATCCTTTTTTTTAGTAACATATGTGTTTCTAAAGATGTATTGCCTTCCATAGGTAGACAGAAAGGAAAACACTTAGATTTTGTTCATGGAAGTACTATATATGATAATACTGGAGCATTAAGGACTGAACACTTCATTTTAAAACAACCCTGTCTCTATAACCTGTGCCAAGATCAAAAGATTTCATTGAAGAAAGGAATGTTTACCTTACTTATACTTGTTGCAGTTTTTCAGTGACAGCTGGACCTTCACAGATGAGATGCGGCATAAAGGATTACTGCAAAACCTCAAAGTTGCAATGCTTTGAGGGAAATAAGTTTTAAAACTGATTTATTTAAACCATATGGAAACCTTTCATGGGCATGCTTTAAAAGAATTTACATCTGACATATTGGTTTGCTCTGTAAAGAAAATCTATCTGGTAGAAACAAACACAGAAAACAGTATTGTGATAGAAAGCACCGCAAATTCAGATTTTCAGTTACGTTTACAAGAATGGATTTTTAAAAAAGGAAGATAAGCCTATTCAGAGGTGTACATTTTAATTTGAAATTGACCACTAAAGAAA
Source organism: Diadophis punctatus similis (assembly GCA_023053685.1). Taxonomy (NCBI): domain Eukaryota; kingdom Metazoa; phylum Chordata; class Lepidosauria; order Squamata; family Dipsadidae; genus Diadophis; species Diadophis punctatus. Next base: position 20,358,736 of record JALIGW010000010.1, read on the forward strand.
ATAATTTTGAAATATTTGAAGGGGCTATATAGCAATGTTACATGATTTGAGAAGTAAATTGAAATCACCTATGATTTATCCTATGGTTCCTCTTCTAATACAAATTAGTGTTTAAATTCCAAATTGCCCCGTATATTAAGTATGTTAAATGACTTTGGGGTAATTTGTCTTTTATACTGTTTCCATCTGATTACCAAAATCAAAATTGCTTTGTGAATACCCAAACTAAAACTTTCATTGCAGAAAAAAAAATAGGAATGGGGTATAAAACATTTCCTCATGATTAAATCAGGGAAGGAAAATATTAAATTATTATTGGGCCTGCTGTAAATGTTCTTTGTTTAGGAGTATTTGCATTTTTAAAAACCAATTACATGCTAAATCATTTCTTGCAATCCCAAAGCATCTGAAATACCACTTGAACATCATCAGCATTGATAAAATAACTTTCAATCAATTGCAAGAACCAGTTTTACTTGGAAAAGGTTACATCCTGCAATGATATCTTTAAGGTGACCAGACGTCCCGATTTTGGCAGGACAGACCCGCTTTTTAATGCTTTGTCCCGCGTCCCGCCCGCCCTCTTAAAAAGTCCCGATTTTTGAGCCCCCGCTTCTTCCTCCAGCCAGACGCGCGCCCGAGCGACAGGCTTCCGATTCAGTCCCCTCTATTCACAGGGTGGCGCGGGGCGGGGCAGAGCGAACCCTGGGGGGGAGCGCCACTTTGCACTTGTCCCATGAGGCCATGCTAAGTGTGCCGCGGCAAAAGGGGCGGGGCAGGGCGGGGTGCGCGTCCTACCTGAGACTTTTCCCGGTAGCAGCTTCAGTCGCGTTCCTTGCTAATAGCGTCCAGAGCAGAGCAGCCCCTCCCAGAAGATCGCGAGACGTTATCTTCTGGGAGGGGCTGCTCTGCTCTGGGCGCTATTAGCAAGGAACGCGACTGAAGCTACCGGGAAAAGTCCCAGGTCGGACGCGCGTCTCGCGCTGGGGGTTGGGGGGGCGGGGCAGGACTGGCGGACGGGACGGGGCGCGCGTCCGACCTGGGACTTTTCCCGGTAGCTTCAGTCGCGTTCCTTGCTAATTGGCGCCCAGAGCAGAGCAGCCTCTTCCAAAAGATAACGTCTCGCGATCTTCTGGGAGGGGCTGCTCTGCTCTGGGCGCTATTAGCAAGGAACGCGACTGAAGCTACCGGGAAAAGTCCCAGGTCGGACGCGCGTCTCGCGCTGGGGGTTGGGGGGGGCGGGGCAGGACTGGCGGACGGGACGGGGCGTGCGTCCGACCTGGGACTTTTCCCGTTAGCTTCAGTCGCGTTCCTTGCTAATTGGCGCCCAGAGCAGAGCAGCCTCTTCCAAAAGATAACGTCTCGCGATCTTCTGGGAGGGGCTGCTCTGCTCTGGGCGCTATTAGCAAGGAACGCGACGGAAGCTACCGGGAAAAGTCCCAGGTCGGACGCGCGTCTCGCGCTGGGGGTTGGGGGGGGCGGGGCAGGACTGGCGGATGGGACGGGGCGCGCGTCCGACCTGGGACTTTTCCCGGTAGCTTCAGTCGCGTTCCTTGCTAATTGGCGCCCAGAGCAGAGCAGCCTCTTCCAAAAGATAACGTCTCGCGATCTTCTGGGAGGGGCTGCTCTGCTCTGGGCGCTATTAGCAAGGAACGTGACTGAAGCTACCGGGAAAAGTCCCAGGTAGGTAGGACGTACAGTGGCCTCCCTCGTCCCCCCTCCCCCCCTCCCCCACCTCACCTGGACGCCCACATTTGCTGTTTTGCCCTCTGCGCATGCGCAGCATTCTGCGCATGCGCAGAGGGCAAAACTCAAATGGAGAAACCCACCCCCGTCAATGGTGTCCCGCTTGAAGAAAAAAAAATCTGGTCACTTTACTTTAACACTATTAAACAACAACATCTGCCTATCCCAGGTTGTTGGGAAGGATTCAATAGGTAGATAAAAAAAGACAAATCCAGTCCAAATATCTGGCTGATTATGTGACCAACCATAATAGTCTCCATTTAATTAAGAAAAAAATACATCAAGGATATCACACAGGCACTAAAACATGTAAAAATGTGCAAATTGTGACACTCTATATACTTATAGATCTTTCAAGATTATTTTGTACATCATTGTTGATTTTTAGTCTTCATAAAACGAATGAGGTACATCATGTATTTATGCAGGCACAAATCACAAATATATAGTGAGACTGTCCACACTAGCAATTTATGGCATCCCTTAGCTTTTCCTGTGATGATAAATCACTGCTGCATATCAGCTGAATATATTGCTGCAAAGTAGACCAAGTGACATAATAAATAATAGTCCAGTCTTTTATGCACAAAATTCCTTGTACTGTACAAGCCAAACATTGGGTGGGGGGGGGAGAGAAATAGAGCACAAAACATGGTAGGATGATAGGTTAAAAGCTTTCAGAATTTAATCCTGCTCATCACCAAATTATATTTAAGTCAAATAATCCTGTCAATAACCAAATTCTCCATAATCTGGTTAAACACATGTACACAGACAACAGAAATCATATCACTGCTGGTCATAATTACCGTATTTTTCGGAGTATAAGACACACCGGAGTATAAGACGCACCTTAGTTTTTGGGGAGGAAAGGGGGGGGAAATCTGCCTACCAGGTATTCATCTGGCTAGCATCCTTAGTCTGGTCAGCTTCAGCACATTATTTTATCCCCTGGTTAGGACTTAAAAAAACCTTCTTCGGAGAGAGTAACAATGAAAGAGCCTGCAAGCCAGTAAGAGCTGGGAAGATCTGTTAGCACCTAGTTAAGGCTGGAAAAAAAAAAGCTACATTCGAAGTATAAAACGCACCCAAATTTTCAGCCACTTTTAGGGAGGAAAAAGGTGCGTCTTACACTCCGAAAAATATGGTATACATTGATGGTAATTCTATTATGAATTCTGGGAGGTGTGATTTAAGCTGTCTTGAAGGCATCTGTTGGAAGAAAATTCCTTGTTCATTCCCAGCTGGGAAAAAACCCTCTGCAAACGTCAGAAATAATCTCGAAAGGCCAGCTACCAGAAAGCAGTTTATTGGAGGAAAGCAAAGAGTGACTGGTTCAGCTCAAGCGTTCCTGGCAAGCAAGCAACTTCTTACTGCAAACTTTACGTTTTTATACTCTTTCCTTTTGGGTCTAATTTCCATGGCTTTTGTGTGGTAGTTAATAGTCCTCATCCTGGTTTGTGTTTGTTTTTTTCCTCCATATCGGGAGAGATCTCAGTGGGAGGGGGGAAAGGTAAATGTTAGCCTGTTTGAATCTGCGGAGAGGTGTGGATGGGCCTTAAGTATCGTTTTTTATTATTCCAAACTTTCCCAAGTTATGTTTTTAGAGCTAATCTCTTCCTGGTGCCATGTCTCAGTTTTTTGTTCGTTCCTCTTTTGTAATTTAATTATTTCTTTTTGCATGTCCTGTATATTGTTTGTATTTTACAATGATTTGGGTATTTTCTTTTCCAGTGTGTCTGGCTTTTCTAATTACTTTGGGTTGGTTCTTTTCTTAGGGATATCTGTTTTTATGTTTCTATTTCTTATTCTAATTTCTTTGGCAGTTTCTAGTTTCCCTATTCCCGATTTCTTTAGCAGTTTCTAGTTTTCCTATGGCTTTGGTCTGGCTTTGTTTGGTGACATCGCTTTTAGAGGTTTCTGGTCTTGCTTTTCTTGTGACTTACACTGTCTCAGTGTAGTTCCCTTTCCACACATCTATTGGGGAAAATGCAGCAAATAAATAAATTTGAAAACCAGAAACTAAATTATGTCAGAGGATATTTTTATGCCTATATTATAGGTATGGATGAAGTTACCTGCATTTGCTGGCTTGGATTTGCCTCCTAATAGGCAGGGGTGGGTTCTGACTTACCTCGCTGACGGTTTGCTTCCTCACGTGCCATGTGGGCACTTGCGCGCATGCGCAGTGCTAAAAACTCTGCTTCTGCGCATGCGCAAAAAAAGCTGTGCGTGCGCAGAAGCGAAAAACAAGATGGCGACTCCTATGAGCCGGTTTGGGGGCGTGGCCAGCCGGCCATTGCTGCCGGTTTGGTGAGCGGGGGAAAATTCCCACTACCAGTTCTATAGAACTGGTCCGAACCGGCACAAACCCACCTCTGCTAATAGGTAACAACTGCCTAAACTTAATTGGTAAAAATTTTAGACACTTCCGTTTTGTAGCTGATAGGTTTTCCATAGGCATGTTAGAATGTAAAATAAAATAAATGTGTAGGGCACTCTAATGCTTTAGTTAGATTTACGTCATCAAGTTTTGCAGCTGGAGAAGTCCTTTGGTTTTGGACTCATGTTGCAGCTCCTGCCTTTTGAATCTCAATTTCTTTCTAAAGTACTGGTTTCCTTATTTAATTTATGTAATTATTCTAACATAAACAGATTAGATTAGGGAGTGCATACATGAAAAATGCCTTCTTTTTACTGATTCACTCACTGATAAGAGGGCCTTGTATCCTGCTTCTCTTTTATAACGAAAAACCATTTATGTATTCTAAAGAATTGGTTTAGTAATTATTTGTAATACAAATGTTGAATGCGGTGAAGTCTCATTTGCCTTTGGGAGCTTACATTATCTGACTACTTTGGATGATAATACTTCACCTGAGATTTAGATTGCTTATGGAAAATGTGATTTATCATTACTAATAAAAATTATTAGCATAGCCTACTAATAAAAGTATTATTTCAAATCAGAATCATTATTCTTCAATGTTATTTTATTTATTGCTTCCATAGCTTTTTAATGAGCTTTGCACTCATAATTGTTTTGCAAAAAAAAAAAATAGATGTTTGATATTGCTATATTAAGGTTTATGTTATCTGCTTATTCCAGAAAATCTATAAAATTATATTTAAAAATATATTTAAAAAGAAATTTCTTTGATTAGGTTAATCACTTTTATGCAAGCATGCTTAACAATAGCTACACAAGTACAGATGGAAATTGCAAACATTATCCTAATTTTTATTTTTTGTTATCTATATAAGGATGCAGCATATTGGTGTGCATTCAGTTTCCTAAGAAAAGAAAAAGTGTGGTTAAATAAGTTCAGAAATCTTACATTCAGAAAGATTGCAGACTTTTTTCCATTCTGCTTAGTAAAACAGAAGATCATGTCCATGTAAGTAAATTATTTAAATTGCTATTTATAGTTTACATACAGTTCTTTGCAATTTTCTGCTGTTCTGGATCTACTCATGGCTTTAAAACCACAAGTGCTGATTGTATTTCTAAGATAGTATATCTTGTTGGTATGTCTAATTTTTACCTCCCTTCCCCCATCCAGGGACATGGGTTCTTTAGTTTGCAATTAACCACATATGGCGTGTGTATAAATAAATGAATATTTAGTCAAAAAAGAATGTATTTATTTATTTATTTAAAAACGTAGCTGAAAATTGTAACTCCATTTATCCCTACGGCTACATAGCAATTTCACATATTGTTAGGAAAATACAATTTATGGTCAATGCACTAAAAATATAAATATAGGAATGCTGGTGTCAGTGGGGAAAACCTTTTAAAGCTTTAGCAAATTATTCATACATTTTAAAAAGCACCAGATATATCTTTTTTTTTGTATCTTACAGTTCATATAGAAATATACAAAATTGTACAGTTAAATTACCCTAGATTCTAGATGTAAAGTTTTAATCCTTTTAGATGGTATTTTTTATTTCAAGTTGCTATGCATAGAATATCTGAGGTTCATGGTACTGAATGGGTCTCTGGATTTCTGAGCTGATGTATTTTACTTAACTGAAATACCACTGCACTCATCAGCTCAAAGATAAAATCTCTACTGATCTAGAAAAACTGAGCAGAAACTAGGGTTGTAAAAGGGGTCTAGACATTACAAATTGGTAACAATATCTTAAATGGAAACCAGTACTACTCTAGAGATCTGTGGTAATGAGCTTTTCATCATTTTCATCTTTGTAAGAACATTGGAAACAGTACAACATTAAAACCACACATTTATAATCTTAGAGTTTTAATCAATAAAGACAAAAATGGTTTTTCACATTCACCAGTGATTCTGCAAGCGTTCACGTTCTCCAGACATTTTCAATAGGCAAACTGTAATTTCCCCCTCCCCTACAAAACTACTAGTGGGCCTTGATGGGAGGTGTCAGTGACATCAATGCCATTGAGAATGATTCTTGCCTGAGCTTGACTTCCTGGCATGGTTATCATTGCTGATAGGATTGTCTCTTTATGTGGCAGTCGCCTCCTTCCTTCATGAGAAATTGAGCCAGTTAATGTGTGTTTCCCTATTGTTCCCAGGAGTTTGGCCTTGCAAACAGTTCTTTTCTGTTGTAGTTTTAATTTTATGGAATGGGTTAGTGTTTACCTTGGTGGTTTTTTGGAAGCTTTTGGAGACTTAGTTCTTCTAGACAGTATTTTAGGAAATAATGGATTGGTACCATCCTAATGTAATGCTGTTATTTGGTTTTATACACATTGTTTTTATTATGTATTGAACTGACTGCAAGTCTCTGCAGATTCTGATGAAACAGATATAAAATCAATCAACCTAAGGGCGCTCTATGGACATTAGGGAAGAGTACTTACCAATGGAAAAACAGACCTCCTCCAAAACGAGGTCTACAAAAACTATGTGCTTGAATTATTAGACCTTTCCTTCTTATTCTTAAATATTCCTATATTAATCACAGGTCTATTTTTCTGAGCCTTTTCCATGTTCTAGCCTATTATGTTATTTTAGGTTTTTAAAGGATTTGTGAACAATTAAGAGGATGAGAGGACAAAAAAGTAATATGATAATAAAGATAAATATACCACAAAAAGGAGAGTAACAGATAAACCATAAAAGTGTATTTTAAATCAAATTATTACATGACAAGGACATGAGACTAGATTAAAAGGTGTCATTAATATTCAAAAGCATGCTGCTAGGTATGCTCTCTGTTACAACTAAAGTCTTTTTAGATTAATGGATATCCAATAAGCATTCGTATTATGGAAACATATGCATCTATTACAACCCTGTGGTGAAAGCAATTGAGGCCAGTTGCCAAAGGTGCTAAATGCAACATCTAGAAACTGCATAACACTGATAGTAGATGATTGCAATGGAGAAATGGAGAAAGTTGGTCTTATAGGAAGATTTAGAATGTGTAAATGCAAAAAGTATGTTCATAGGGTTTTATGAAAAGTATTCTTTTATTGCCAACACCTGTTTTAAGAAACATAGGCACAGATTTTATACCTGGACATAACCAGATGTACAAGGTTGGAATGAAATCAACTGCATAATAGGAAACAGAGTAGTTCAAGTCAGCCAGACACATCTAGGTGGAGACTGTAGAACAGGCTTTGAATTATCACTGTCAGATATACAGGCTAAATTTAGGAAATTAAGTAGAGTAGGCGGGCCAGCAAGATTTGGCCTAGGGGATATACAGTCAGAATATAAAATCAGTACTAGAAACAAATTCAATTCACTTAATTCATGCAGAAGTAACTTGAGGAGTTATGGAAAGAGATAAGAGACACTATGAAAATCAAAGCAGGGAGGAATATTCTAAATATATCAAAGAAGAAAAGATTCAAGTGGATTCCAGCAAACTATTATGATAGCCAAAAAAAGACAAAGGATAAAAGCTCTGAGCAATAAGATGGCATAAGATGATTGAATGCAGACCTCAAGCAAAAATGACTGGGAAAAATGTTGTAATAAAGAATGTTGATAGATGCAAATGTGATGATTTTAAGATAAGAGAATTTCAAAACTATTCATAGAAGAAATCTCACTGAGACAACTGAAGTTTTCTTGTAGAATGTTTTTCTTGAAATGGTAAATTGTCAATAATAAAGCTTTAAATTCAAATCTTATGACTGAAAGCATACTTCCTAACAAACAGGAAACAGCAGGTGAAGCTAAGCAGAATCACATCAAATACCTGTACAATTAGCACAGGGGCTCCCCAAGGCTGTGTGCTCTCTCCACTTCTCTCTATATACCAATGACTGCATTTCTAACGATCCATCTGTTAAACTACTGAAGTTCGCAGATGACACAACAGTGATCAGTCTCATTCGGGACAATGATGAATCCGCATACAGATGGGAGGTTGAACAACTAACCTTGTGATGCGACCGGAACAATCTGGAACTGAACACACTCAAAACCATAGAAATGGTAGTAGACTTTAGGAGAAACCCTTCCATACTTCCACCTCTTACAATACTAGACAACACAGTATCAACAGTAGAGACCTTCAAATTTTTAGATTCTACCATATCGCAAGATCTAAAATGGACACCTAACATCAAAAATGTCATTAAAAAGTACAACAAAGAATGTTCTTTCTGCACCAACTCTGAAAGCTCAAACTTCCCAAGGAGCTGCTGATACAGTTCTACAGAGGAATTATTGAGTCTGTCATCTGCACCTCTATAACTGTCTGGTTTGATTCTGCAACCCAACAAGAAAGACAGAGACTTCAGAGGATAATTAGAACTGCAGAAAAAACAATTGCTACCAACCTGCCTTCCATTGAGGACCTGTATACTGCACGAGTCAAAAAGAGGACTGTGAAAATATTTACAGACCCCTCACATTCTGGACATAAATTGTTTCAACTCCTACCCTCAAAACGACACTATAGAGCACTGCACACCAGAACAACTAGACACAAGAACAGTTTTTCCCCGAATGCCATCACTCTACTAAACAAATAATTCCCTCAACACTGTCAAACTATTTACTAAGTCTGCACTACTATTAATCGTCTCATCGTTCCCATCACCCATCTCCTCCCACTAATGACTGCATGACTGTAACTTTGTTGCTTGTATCCTTACAGTTTATATTGACTGGTTCCTAATATGATTTGATTGCTTATTTGTACCCGGACTATCATTAAGTGTTGTACCTTATGATTCTTGACGAATGTATCTTTTCTTTTATGTACACTGAGAACATATGCACCAATACAAATTCCTTGTGTGTCCAATCACACTTGGCCAATAAAAAATTCTATTCTATTCATCTTTTGTAGTATTTTTGTAAATGTCATTTTCTAAATTACTCATTTAAGAATGATAAAAGTTGGATTCAAACTTGCCTTTACATTCTTTTCATATTGGCAGGTTTTTACTGGCCTTCATTACAATAATATATCAAGTCAAATGCAAATCTAATGCCTGTAAATACTATGTATTTGAGTATATATAAAATACAGTATTTATTATGTTGATGTTTTAACACTGATGCTTGAGCAACTGTGGAGTTATTTGAAATCCAGTTGAGGTTCTGAATTAATAAATCCTTTCTAATATAGATCTAGTAACTTATTATATTAGTCTTTCCTATACAACATGCTTGTTACATTTGAAAGACTAACAGGTATGTATGTAATTGGCAAAGGCAACTCTCTTTAGTTTTAGAAGACATATGAAACAACTCCTCCCATAATATAACAAGATTCCAAGAATATGTATCCCATTGTTCAGCTAAGATAAGCCATCCTGTCTTTATTATACATGGTCAAAAATTTCCATTTTGTTACGTGTCAGAAATGAACTTATTAATGGATTTGACCTTATGGATCAGTTTGGGTCAAATCTTTTATTTGAGTACAAAGTTTACCTTGATTCCCCTACCCCCACCCCCATTAAATGGTTTGTTTGGATAGTACAATTAGAATTTAACGTATATAACTGGGTAAGATTTTTTCTTGCTTCCCTGCAGTCCCAGTCAAACCATGACTTGTTTAGTTATTAAGGGTAGAACTATTTTCACTGGTTGTGTGCGAAAATAACACCTGGTTCTTGATTTACTAAGTTATAATGAAATTTCATAATATAACATTCTTTGACATCTATTATTTTCTGAACATAGTGGTACATTTTACATGTGGTAGAATCAACTATCTTGAGAAAGGATGATAACATGCAAACTAAATGATAATTTTTCCTGCAATAACTTAGAGAAGTAAAATCAGTACTATGGAGTTTAAAATTAGACTCCTAATTTGTACTCTGCACCCCCCTCACACACACAGTTGTTTAGCTTTTGGTAAAAGGTTTAATCATTGTTTAGAGTTATGAAGACCCATCTTCTTGAAATGCACATATACAAGACAGGAGTGCTACTTCAGATAGATTGTATTACATTCTTTCTTTGCCTTACATGCGATGATTTTAAAAAATTCATTCAAGAACAATTAAACAAGCCACCACTCTAAATTATATTAATCCACTGTTTTGATAATCTTCAAACAATTTAGAAGGTTGAAACCTATTGTATATATTGTATATATATAGGATAAGCTTTCTATGAACTATTTACAGAACTATTTACAGAATGATAGAAATAGCAACAATGAAAACGTGAAGGTTATTTGCAGATTGGCATCTGTCATGCCATAGCCTTTTTATTTTATGTGAGTGTAACAAAACAAAAAAAGTAGTGTTATGCAAGTGTCAAATACAAGGATTATAAAGCTCAAAGTAGGTTTAGAGGAAACAAGTAAAAACAACAACAAAATTTGGAATTCCAACCTTCCCTATCAAAAAAGCAAGTTTATCTGATTGCCAACTTGCTGACATGAACCAGTGTAGATATTACAGCATCTGTCATACGTATAAACCGAGATTCTTGGGCTTTATTAAAGCTTTACTTTTTGTTATTTTTTTCCTTGCAAAAGCAGGCAAAATATCTTTAAAACAACTAATTGATGGCTGGCTGAAATGAACACTTTTGAAATTTATCCATGATCAAGGGTCAAGAATGAATACACATGCTTTTTCTGATTGGCAATTTCCGCATAGGGCAATTTCTCAAGTTGTGTACTAATTGTGTATGTTCCATAGAAATATCAACTCTTACAAAGATGTTTTGGTGAAGTCATGTATACTTGATGATTTCAATGTAAAAATATATGAGATTCCTCATACAAACATACCAGTACTGTTTGTTTATACTCTTGCTACACAGAATAACTTTTTAAAAAATTATTGCAATGTACTCCAATGATATAAAAGGTTGGGAGGGGGAAAGAGCAACAAGATTACAAGGCTAGCCCTATTCTTTATGTGAGTAGTTTTTAATATCCCAGACAATGCATCATAGCCAACATAATAAAGTAAATCATCTTCATTTGTAAAGTGTCATGAATCAATCTTTATATAGGTGAGTCTCATATTAAGAAAGGCACTCTTCTATTTGGTGTCCAGTATTGAAGGATGGTTCAATCTATATTGATTTAAAATACAGTGGTATCTTGGTACTTGCCATTAATTGGTTCCAGGAATTGCAACAAGTAATAAAAATGATGAGTACCGAACAAACCATGGGACACATCATGTGACTCTTTGTTTCATCCAGAAAGGACATTTGTCTGTTCCTTTTCCTATGTCAGCAACCTTCCCAGCATGGCCACCTTCCAGTCCACCCTTTGCAGCCATCCCCTGCTTCCTTTTGCTATGAACTTCCTGGCATGGCCGACTTCCTGTCCATTCTCCATGGCTGTATTCCTCTTCCTATTGCAGTATGTTGAGTATCAAACAAATGATGACTACCAAGACAATATTTTCGTATCAAAATGTGTTGAGTACCAAATTTGATGAGTTTTGAAGCAGTCAAGTACTCAGGTACTATTGTAACAAATCATAAACAGAGTAGAGGAGTCTTGAAATTATTGTTAATAATTAGTGACAGTAACTAAGCAGAAACACAAGATCTCTGGTTGCAGATTTCTCACTATGGTGAAATGCTTTCCATACAGTAGCTAATTCAATAATAACAAGAGGAGTGTCTATATTTCTTTTTATAATTCTATTAATATTTTTAGATAAACTGGTGGTGTTCTTTTATGTTCTATTGCCTCTGCACATAAGAAAATGCAGCGAGGATGACACAGAGATTAGAAGATAAAATATTCAATTAATCGAAACAGATACTAATCAGGACCTGACAGAAGAAGCAACTTTCCATTATGGAAGCAATTAAACAAAGGTGTATCCCCAGGGGATGAAAGTGACTATAAGAAGTAATAGATTTAGAAGTTTTTCTACACTACTAAATTTCAAAACAAGCCTTCATAAAAAAGAATATACTTTGACCTTCAGTGAAAAAAAAGACACTATAGAAGTATAGAACACACGAGAGGACACTAGATAGCTGAAGGGAAAAACTGATGCAACTACAATTGCAAGAAGACAAAAATGGGAGATGGTAATTGGTGACACATAAGAACTATGGATTGGAAAAAAATGCCTAGATGAGGAGGTGCCAAATGGATTTGTTATTTTATGATGTTCAAAGTGTTTAACCTAATTACTGGAATAGGAAATACTTAGATATTGGAGTTTTGGGCCTGAAGCAGCATAAATTCTAAGTAACTATAGTAAATAATGACATAGAATACCATAATGATGTTCTTCAATTTACCTGACATTCATATATCAGTTTGTTAAGTTAGTCTTCCAGTTAGATGTGCAAATGAGATTTTACTGTATATCAATAGCATTAACTTTTTATGAAGTTGCACCAGTTAAGGCATATTTCCTTTGTGTTGATTCTGCTCACTTCTTTGTGCTAGTCTTAATCAACCATGAATCTAGCATATTACTCAAAGACTAAGTGTGACTGTAACTTCTTCCATAATTGTGCACTACTGAACTCTAAAATAAAAAAACTGGAGGCAGATAAAATGTGTGAAAAGTTAAGTGAATGCATAGTATAGTGTAGACCCACTGATTGCCTGGCTCATCTTATCATAAGGGCTTTAAATTGAAATGGGGGGCAATCTTCAAGACCTTTAGAACTTAATTTCAAGCAAAAACCACTAGATAACCAATCATATAAGGAGGTAGGGAGAAAAGAGGAGAAGGAGGAGGAGGAAGAGGAAGAGGAGGAGGAGGACGACGACAACAACAACAAGTAGAGAGTGATGAAAAGGATGGAAAACCCAGCTACAAAGTAGAGATATAAGAAACATATGCAAGATCCATAAAGGACTCAAATGCCTATACATGAATGCTCAAAGTTTAGGGAACAAACAGGGTGAACTTGAAGTACTAGTGCATGAAGGTAAATATGATAAAGTTGCCATTACTGAAACATGGTGGGATGAAACTCATGACTGGAATGTACTGATGGAAGGATACAAACTATTCAAAAGAAACAGACCTAACAAAAGAGGAGGAGTTGCATTATATATAAAAGATCATTACATCTCTACAGAAATCCACAAAACCAAGGATGAAAACCACCTAGAATCCATATGGATCAATATAAAAGGAAAAAAGAATGATGTTGCGAATGACATTGCTATAGGCGTATACTACAGGCCACCCAACCAAACAGAAGAAATAGATGAACTTTTTGCTAAACAATGAACAAATGTATGTAGGAAATATACCACAGTAGCAATGGGAGACTTTAACTTTCCTGATACCAACTGAGAGACAAACTCTGCAGCAAGTGGGAGATCAAACATATTCCTAACCAACATAGCTGACAACTTTGTCATCCAAAAGGTAGAGGAGGGAACTAGAGGAAAAGCTATATTGGACATAATTCTTATTAGTAGAGAAGAAATGATAGAGGAAGTTGAAGTTGTCAGAACTTTGGGCGAGAGTGACCATGTCATTTTGGAATTCAATATAATGCAAACACAAGCAATAGAACATAATCCACTCAGTGTCTCAAACTTCAAAAGAGGTGATTTTAACAAACTCAGAGAGACCCTAAGAAAAATTCCATGGATGAAAATCCTAAAGGGGGAAAAAACTCAAGAAGCGTTGGAAACACTGAAAAATATGATCATAAAAGCCCAGTCTAGCACAATACCACTAAAAAAAGGAAAAACAAAAAATCCAAGAAGAAACCAGCCTGGTTGCACAAAGATCTTTCTAATAAACTGAAAGACAAAAGGGACAAGTACAAAAAATGGAAAGAGGGACACATAACTAAGGCAGAGTATCAATAGGTAGCCTGAATCTGCAAAGAAGTCAGGAAAGCAAAGGCTCAGAATGAATAACAACTTGCAACAAAAGTGAAAGATAATAAAAATGTTTCTTTCAACATATAAACAACAAGAAAAAAGTCAAGGAAACAGTAGGTCTATTTAAGAGAGAAGATGGCAAGGAAGTAACAGGCAGCAGAGATAAAGCAGAACTACTTAACTCATTCTTTGCATCAGTCTTCACGCAAAAAGAAACTATAGCCCAACCTATCAAAAATAACTGTAAAAGACAGACTAGAAATAAAAATTAAAATAAGCCAGAAAATGGTTACAGAACACCTGCCTGAAACTCACTACCTGACTCTGTGGTTTCGTCACCAAACCCCCAAAACTTTACCCTAAGACTGTCCACTGTTGACCTCACTCGATTCCTAAGAGGTCAGTAAGGGGCATGCATAAGTGCACCAGCGTGCCTACCATCCCTGTCCTTATGTTCCCTCTTATCAGTACCCATCTTATGTATATAAACAATGTTACATCTATGTATATTACTAACATGTACTTGACAAAAATAAAATAAATAAATAAATAAATAAATAAATAAATAAATAAATAAATAAATAAATAAATAAATAAATAAATAAATAAATAAATAAATAAAATATCACTGGGACCTAATGGATTACATCTCAGAGTTCTGAAGGAGCTGGCAGATGTTATCTCAGAACCATTGTAGCATATGTTTCAAAAATCCTGAAACACCTTGGAATTACCTGAGGGTTGGAAAAGAGGTGATGTGGTTCCCATCTTAAAAAAAGGGGGGGGGAATCAGACCCAGGAAACTACAGACCAATTAGCTTATCATCAATATCTGGGAAGATACTGGAAAAGATAATAAAAAAACAGGTCCACAAACACCTAGAAACAAATAAAGTTATAATTAAAAACCAGCATGGGTTTGTTAAAAACAGATCATGCCAAACAAATCTTATTTCATTCTTTCACAAAGTGACTAAATTAGTAAACCAGCAAAATGGTGTGGACATAATATACTTAGACTTCAGTAGACTACAAGTAGACTACAAACTACTACTTGGTAAGTGGTGTGGCCCGCCAGCGGCCTGTGCAGCTGGTAGCTGATTCAGCCAGTGAGGAGGCTGATGTGATTCGCCAGCAGCCTGTGCAGCTGGCACCAGAGTTGGACAGTGAGGAGGCTGGAGAAGACTTGGTGCCAGAGGCAGGGATTCAGCCAGGGCCTTCAGAACCTCCAGAGGCTGTCATGAGTGCAGAAGAAGAAGAGGAGCCTGTTCTCAATGTGCGCGCGCGCAGAGCTGCCAAAAGGCAGGAATGGCTCCTGAGGAGAAGGACTACTCAGGATTAAGGCTTGGGGTTAATTGGCCACTCCCATAGCCTATTTAATGTCACCACATTAAAAAAAAAGATGTTGAGACTTTGGAAAGGAAAAGCAACTGAGATGATTAAAGGCCTGGAGACAAAAACATATGAAAAATGGTTGCAGGATTTGGATTTGGCTAGTCTAGAGAAAAGAAGGACTAGTGGGGACATGATAGCAGTATTCCAGTATTTGAGAGGTTGCCACAAAGAAGAGGGGGTCAACTTATTTTTCAACGCACCAGAGGGCAGGATAAGAAACAATGGATGGAAACTAATAAAGGAGAGAACCAACTTAGAATTAAGGAGAAACTTCCTAACAGTGAGAACAATTAACCAGTGGAACAGCTTGCCTTCATAAATTGTGAGTGCTTCATCACTGGGTGTTTTTAAGAAGAGACTGGACAGTCACCTGTCTGAAAGGGTAGAGTCTCCTGCTTGAGCAGCGGGTTGGACTAGAAGACATTGAAGGTGCCTTCCAGCTCTATTCTGATTGATTGATTTTAATAATACATGAACATAGACAAAGGTGACTTTTTCTTAAGAAATGGCAATGGTTATATTGTACAATAGGATATATATATATATATATATATATATATATATATATATATATATATATATATATATATATATATATATATATATATATATATATATATATATATATATATATATATATATATATATATATATATATATATATATATATATATATATATATATATATATATATATATATATATATATATATATATATATATATATATATATATATCTTCAGGATTGATGTTATTAAATAAGCTTGTTTTTAATTTGTTTGTTTGTTTATTATAATACCGGTAGTAAAGGAAAATTTTCCAGGAACCTTTGAGAATTTGAAATTGAATATTTAGGGCTTTTATAATACTTACTGTATTTCTGCAATTTATGTGCTGTTCAGTTCCAAAATAGACTCTGAGCAGCTTGCAATGATTCAAAAATAAAATAAAGAGAATTAAAAAAGGATGAGGAGAACCACCAAATCCCAAAGTGGGAAACAACAATTGGCAAATGCAAAGTTGTTAATAAGTTAATTCTGAGACTTCTAACATGTTCAGAAGAAAACAACAACATGCCACATGTTTATTGGTGGTGTGTGAATGCAAATAAACCTGCCTGAGTTTTTTTAGGAGACTAATAAGATGGTTTCATGATCTCCTAGTACCATCTTTATTCATTCTCTTCACCAGTCATTTGAGAAGATTGTAGTCTTATGACCAGTGTGATGTTTCAGCTTGCTTTGTTTTCATGAGTAAGAAAATCACAGAACAGGTCTGTTTTGTTTTGCTTTGTCTGGGTATGGGCATTAATGTTGAAGTATTGCTAAGAGTTACAACCTATATTATAGAGTATTTCATCCATCAAATCATCACTTTGGGTATTTGAACAAGGGTCTCAGACAAACAAAATAGCTTGTGTCAGGATGAAATAGTGCTAGTAAACATTAGTGTATTTGAAGCTGGTGGTAAGTGTATTTTGTCTGAAAAGCTCATATGGCCTACTGCTGAGACATAGGATGAAGGAGGGGAAGGGAGCCTCATAAATTATTACATGAAGGCTGATCACCATCATTTAGGAGATAGAATTGTGCCATCTGCTCGTTAAGTTCTTTGATGTATTTTCCTTTTCATTGTGGAATGGAAATGTCAAATCTGAAATCAATTCATTTAAATCCTTAACCTTAAGACATATAAATCGCAACTATGGAATAAAAACACTTCTCAAAGAAACTGGTAGCCCTGGTGCAATTACATTAGATTCAGAAAGAACTCCTAATAAACAATGCACAATTGTTGTCATACCCTGTTAAAAATATCCAGTTCTCTTCAGATTCTGTGGCTGAAAAGGTGTGAGAGTAGTTACTAGATCAGGCTGCAGAGAGCCAGACGAAAATGCCAGTCTTGTAGCCGTTGTATCAGAGTGTTAAAATTTCATCTTGATAGCTTAGCTTAGACTCATTATCAATTTCACTACACACACACACACACACACACACCACATTGAACCCGTAAAGTAGATTACAGTCCTATCAATCAATGAACAGGCCTTATTATTAAAGATTATTTACTGAAACCCTCTATCTCTCATACACATCCACAAACACACACTCTCTCTCACACTCACATATATGTTTGAAGTTTGAAAGGTGTCTGACTTGAAACCAGTGGGTAATATATTGTAAGGGGGAGTTTATGACTAGTTTGAAGCAGTATTGGGGATTTTATGGCCAAATGTGTGTAGGCGATACTTGGTTTGGATTCCCGCTCCAGGGATTAACATATTGTGATGCTTGAATGCCAACAGAAAATCTCCCTTCCCCCTTCCCTCTCGGCCCCCACCTCGCAGCATCCAGAGTCCTTCTGCTGAAGCTGTTCAGTATAGGGTTGCTTTTTCCTGTGAGAGGATTAGAGAAGAAGAGAATGGCTTTGTGAAAAAAACAGAGAGAAAGAGAAGGAATGCTGAGAAGAAATCCAAAGGCCTGAAATACTTCTTGTAGACAATTGAGATGAACTGCATGTTATGCAGCAGCTGACTGCTGTTGTACATACTGTAAGTGACACTGGTAAGTTTATTTCATCTTCCCCTCTCTCCCCCCCCCCCAATCCGGTTCTACTGTTTTGTAATGCTGATATATAATTGCCTTTATGGAAGAATTTTTTTTTTGAAGAAAGGATCTTTTAATGATAAGTTTATAAGGCATGGTTGTCTGTTGCTTCCTATGTAGGTGCTTAAGAAACAAAGAATAAGGACTTTGTAAGAAGCATTATTTGCTGCTTTTGCTTAGAGTTTATTTTCTTAAAGTTGAGCAATGAGAGGAAGAGAGGTCATCTATGAAGTATCAAGCTATCTGAATATATTCTCAAAACTATTTTATGGTGAGGGAGAGGCCTTTCAGATAAATGCTCTGCAACATTCTTGATGTTATTGGATTTGTCACTTCCCTGGCAGAATTCCAGATTTCCCGGGGTGTGCGTGAGAAACATATATTATGATCCACAAAGCAATAGGGGCTACTTGCCTTAGCAATAAAGACTAAGCAGACAACTTATTTAGCAAATATCTTCTAAGTCCCCCCCCAGAAGGGTAGAGGGAAGGAAAGCAAGATTTTATTTTCTGGAAGAAAAAAATGAGATTAATTTCAAAACAGTGATGAATGCAGTGAAGAATGATAAAATAGGTTGGCTCAGTTCTTGCATAACTGAATGGAAAAGATCCTAGTGACTGTTTAACCCAGCATCAAAACATACAGGTGCATTTAGAAATCTCAATTTATGCTGCAGTTTGAAACTTTTGAAAATAAACAGCATAGAAATTAAGGGGACTGGGGCTAACTGTCAGAGCCTTCTCTTTTTCTATCGCTATTTCTTTTTAAAAATATATATTTGTAATAAGTACATTTCAATGTATCTTTTTAATTTGTTTTGGCTTAACCTTTAATTGGAAGTTGATTTGAAGAGAAAAGATGCATAAATGTGATTCAGGACAATCTCTCAAAGGGTGGGAACATTTTTCTGGTGCATTTCATGAACAACAAAGACATAATTGCAAGCAAAACTTTCCTTTTGTGGTCAGTCAGAATTCAAATAAAGAAAGCAAGAGATGATGGACATTATTTAACAGTCGTGGTTGACAGAAAACCTGGAACGCTTTGGATCTAACTTTTATATCTTTTCCAGTATTGTTTCTTTTTCACCTCTGTTTCAAGGCCCCTTAAAGTTTTATCATGTTCTTCAGCATGCATATCTGAAATACCTCTCTGTATTTCATGCTGTGAGTGAATACGTGTCCTTCTTTTGTGTGCTTCATTGACTCTAACTTTCTTTTCTTTTCCTCTTGGGGATACCAAAATAAATGTTTTAATGCTCTTATTCACATTGTTAACTAGATCTTTTGTGGTTTAAATGTCATTGCTATGAACTTAGAGGGAAAAACTTGATGAGCCATGATGTAGTCTTGCATAAATTAGTTTAGGAGCTGAGCCATAAGTAGGGGTGGCTTTTCCCCCTTAAAAACGGAAAGCTAATATTAGAAAAAGGAGTTGCCATGGAGAGAGAGAGAGAGAGAGAGAGAGAGAGAGAGAGAGTCTGAATGAATGTTTGGAGTACAAACTCCTAAATGTTTTCATAACTTCACTATACATTATCAAGTATAAGAAAATGTCCCATTGTTTTATTTATATCTTATCTGTGTTTTTCTTTCATAAGCACATACACAAACATGTAGATATTAGCTGAACTGGTTGCTAAGGATTTTTTTTCTTCCAGATTTAATCCTCACAGTATTACTAATATTTACCTAGTCACAATAGTAGTGTTGAGTGAATTG
Source organism: Diadophis punctatus similis (assembly GCA_023053685.1). NCBI lineage: Eukaryota > Metazoa > Chordata > Lepidosauria > Squamata > Dipsadidae > Diadophis > Diadophis punctatus. The sequence continues at coordinate 20,378,461 of JALIGW010000010.1, forward strand.
CATTCATTTAATTTCAATTTTGCAACTGATAGCCTTTCCCTTTTAGGTTATTTATTTTCAATGAACTTTTATTTTGACCTTTATAATTTTACATTAGAATAAAACTTTTTCAACCAAATGCATTTTACTTCAGTAAACATACATAATCATTTAGAGTTATAGAAGGATAGGCACCTGTAGACCTGCAAATCAGATTTTAGTTTCATATGCTTTTTTGTTGTTAAACACACCCAAAAACTGTCACTGTATAGTCATCTGGTGATATGTGTTTCTTTTTGCTGAGGCATAAAATTTTAAAATCTTTAAGAAGGGAAATGGAAGATTTTAAAATATATCATTGCAAATAGAGATTTTAAGTATTGCTAAATGAGTATTTTAACTATTAAAGTAAAAGCTCTGAAGTGAAAAATGTCAATGAATAATTGAGATAATATAATAATGCCAGTTAGGAAATATTATACAGAAACTCAGGGTTATTTTCTGTGTTTTAAGAAAGGATCTCCAAACTGATAAACTTTGTTTTTGCCCACTTTAGTATCAAAATTTTTGTTCCATGAAACCAGACTTGCTTGTGTTATATACCATATAATTGTGCCTATAGTGCTAATATGCATTTTAGTCCAATATTCATTTGTTCATGTGTATGTTTGTATGATATTAACTTTTTAAAAAGTACTATGACAAAGTTGTGGATATTTTGGCAAGGAAAATTGGGAACTAGACAGAGCAGCTTCTTCAGTAACTAAGAAAATTACTAAGAAGCTAAATTTGGATTGTATTTTTAATATATAATATACTCATAGAAAGCTATGTAATGTTTTTTACAAAATGATAATTGAAGGTGTCTTGTCTTCTTCAGAAGAAAGGTAGAAAATGAGCACATGATTTGTTTCTTCATGTATTATCTGCTGTGTAAATTACAATGGGAAAAATCACCATACATTGCTTGATACAGACAAAATCAAATTAGTATTTTTTTTTTGCACATTAAAGTTAGAATCAAGAAAGAATGCATGATGCTTTTTTATTTTAATTCGCATCTTGAACTTACTTGGTATTCTCTCAGGAGATTTTTTTCGGCCAGCCCCCAAGGAAAACAGATCATGGAAAGCAACATGATTCACATGTATTTTCTATTTTGATTGGTTCCTCTATTCCATAGTTATTTTTTAAAGAGAGAAGGATAAGTAAATACTTGCATATGCTTAATTTTATGAATTTTTGTATTATATCTTGAAAGGATATGATGTGTATCTGTAATAAAGATAATATTCCTGTGTTGTTGTCTCCTCTCATTCCAGAAGGTAAGTATCTTTCTTCCACCTGCTTATAGGATCATAGAGTAGCGTTTTTCAAACTTGGCAACTTTAAGACATGTGGATTTCAACTTCCAGAATTTCCCAGGTAGAAGAGATGGTTTCAGGACCAATAGTTCAATTTTAGTTTTTCTGGTTGTTTAGGTGAAACAGCGTATAGCCATGGAAGGCTGAGGGCTTGGGTTCTTTTTTGTTTGTTTTATTGTTTTATTTCATTTTGCACTACGAATTGAGAAAGGAAGAAAACAAAACCTGGACGGACCTGCTTGGCACTTTGCTATCTAAGGGCTTGGAGTAAAAATCCAAACAGTGTAGACCAGGGGTCCCCAACCTTTTGGACCTTAGGGACCACTAAATTCATAATTTTAAATCCCACGGACCACTAATATGATCTGCATAATGACTGCCTGGGTGGGCGTGGCTAGGTGGTCATGTGGCTGGGTGGGCGTGGCCAACTCAATGTTACTCATGTCGAGGGGCGCCTCGCCAGCCTCTACTCGCCCCTCCCCTCCCAGCCACTCCTCGCCTGCCCGCCCGGGCTCCTTAGGGCCCCAATAGGAAGCAGTTGTTGGAGCTAAGCAGCCACCACGAGAAAGAGTTGGCAAAATACTCAGTTTAAATTGGATCTGACCGAGAAGGAGGCTCAGCCTCACTGAGGACTAGGAGCATAGGCTTTCCAAGCGGAGGGAAGACCTGCGGGAGTGCAAGGCCAGGTACCGTCACCTGGAGGCTTAGTGGGCTGAGATGGTCAGCCAGTTCCAGGCCATGATGCAGTCCCACTGGAACAAGGGCCTCTGGCTCTTCGCCTCCAGTGGTGCTTCCATCCAGCCTTCCCCCAAAGCCCCGCACCAGGAGGCTGAAGCAGACCCCAAGTTGAAATTTCTGCCCCACTCTGACCCGCACAAAAGACCCCAAAGTGGGAGATTCTCTGCAGCAATACATGGTTCATTGCACGTATCCGGCCTGTAGTTTGAGGACCCCTGATTTAGTGCAATATAAAAAATGCAAATAATTTTTCTGCGGACCACCAAAATTTTCTCGTGGACCACCAGTGGTCCATGGACCACCAGTTGGTGACCGCTGGTGTAGACAACATCAGTTCAATTCTTTATTTTATGTATAGTTTCAGCGGTATAGCAACTAAAATGTTACTTTTCTTGATAGCTATTCCCAAGTAATTTCTGATAAACTGAAGAACATTTTTAGAACCATATTACAAAAGGAATTGCATGATATACTTTTCAATATCACTTTCTTAACACTGATATTATTTCCCCCAAAATAAAAGTTAGTTGCTACGAATGAGTAGAAATAGAAAAAAAGGAATTGTTTTCACCTGTAATTTTCTGGGGAAAAAAATTTCATGCTTCCCTTCCTTATCCTTTGATTATTATGAAATAAGAGCTTTGTAGTTGAGGTGAGGTGAGTTAGCTATGTTACCTTGGATATACTGATTACTGCTGATCAGGAATGATCTCTTAACATTCTGGTAACCATATATCAGTGGTGGGTTCCTACCGGTGTCTACTCTACAGTACCGGTAGCGGCCAGCAGATGGCACTATTTGCGTGCGACAGCTCCGGTGCCGTCTTCGCCAGTCTGTTGCGCGGCGCCATCTTTTTTTGGGAATTTTTGGGCTGATTTTGCTTCCTGCGCATGTGCGGAAGCAAAATATTGTCAGGGGGCGCGCGTGCGCGTGAGATTTCAGTGATTTTTTGCTTCCATGCGGAAGCAAAAAAAGCACCAAAATTGTGGGCGCACGCACATCCCCTCACAAGATTTTGCTTCTACGCATGTGCAGGAAGCAAAATCGTGCAAGGGCATGCACGCGCGCCGAAATATGCCGATGCGCGCGCAGTGCACCGGTATCGCAAAGAAGAAGCAACCCGCCCCTGCCGTATATTAAGTATAAATCATATATACAAATCATATATATATGATTTGTATAATTATGATTTATTGAAGTAACCTTTTGTGTGATCCTTGTTTTGGTATGCACAAAACCAAATAGGCATGTTATTGCTTAAGTAGTGTGTAACCAAGAATATCCTTTCAATGCCTACAAAATTGTTTTAGTAGTATCAAAGCTACAAAGGTGTATTGATAGTGTCTAGGCCCGTGGTGGCGAACCTATGGCACGCATGCCACAGGTGGCACGCGGAGCCATAGCGGCCGGCATGCGAGGGTTCCCACCGGCAAACCGGAAGTGCAGAAAAACGCACTTCCGGTTTGCCGGTGAGCTGTTTTTTGCACTCCGGAGGGTTCAGGGAAGCTCCCTGAAGCTCCGGAATGCAAAAAACTACAAAACGGACAAACCGGAAGTGCACTTTTTCGCACTTCCGGTTTGTCCGTTTTGTAGTTTTTTGCATTCCGGAGCTTCAGGGAGCTTCCCCGAACCCTCCGGAGTGCAAAAAACAGCACACCGGCAAACCGGAAGTGCGTTTTTTCGCACTTCCGGTTTGCCGGTTTCGTCGTCCCAGGCTCCGGTAAGCCTTTGCGCGGGGGTGGGGGTGTGTGCGCATGCGCAGGGGGCAGCATGGGGGGGTTTTGTGCACATGCGTGGGGGGGAGGGAATGGGTGTGGGCACACGAGCGCGCGCGAGCGTGCCACCCCCTTTTTGGCACGTGAGCCTAAAAAGGTTCGCCACCACTGGTCTAGGCATTTCCCAAAATCTACTTGATATTGTGAGAGCTAATGTGGAATAATGGTTAAGGCATCAGACTAGAAACCAGGAGTTCAATGAAATCTAATCCTTCTTTAGGCACAAAGCCAGCTGGGTGACCTTAGAACAGGCACCCTCTCTCATCCCTAGGAAGGAGGCAAGGGCAAACCACTTCTGAATTCTTACTGAGAAAACTGCAGGGACTTGTCCAGGCAGTTGCCGGTCGCCAAGACTGATTCAAAGCCATTAAGAACAAACATATATCTGCCCCTGAACTAGAGATGAAAACATTCAAGATATATCAAATATTAGGCTTTATGAACTTCAAAACAATAATTAGCCAAGGTTTACTTTCCAGAAAAAAAATTAAAGTTTGGATATGTAATATGAGTTTGCAGCACGCCCAGCAGACTGAGATAAACGCACATATTAGCAGCATCTATAGCAATCTTTTATGCCAAAATGGTGACATATGCATGAAGATGTAATTATGCAAAAGCCACAATTATGTACTTGCATCTGAACATACGATGTAAGTACACAAGTCACAACATTTGGGCTTATATCATAATTTACATAATTTATCCCTCTGTGAATTCTCATGCTGGATATATTTAGAAAATGTAAATGGATGTATGAGAATATATAATATACCCTTGGTATAGTTGAGAATCATTGTTTGATAAGTTGCTTTCTATGCCTGCATAGGACTGTTTGTAAAATGTTCTTATATGGACTTTGTTTGTTAAAAATAATTTTTAAAAAGTCTTAATTATATATTTCTTAGTTTCATTCAATTATTCTATTCATTTTAAAAGGTTGAACCAATGCCCTTAATATACAATAAAACATTTTTAGCCCTTTTTATATTGGTATTGTTTGTTATGGTTTCAGTATTGCCAAAGGAAAAACATAGAATTTGCACAACCTCTTTTACTTTCCATACTTCTGCATTTTTCATTGCTTTTACTTATCACTAAATGAAAAAAGTGGAAAAACATTACACTTCAGATGTTATGGTGTTTTATTTTCACTACATTCACAACAGTTAAAAGGTGAAAATACTAATAAAACCCTGAGATTAAAAAAATGAAAAGTGATTCATTATTCTGATAGGATTAAATAAAATTAATTTAATGACCCGAGGATTTAGCAAATGTAACTTCTCAGTTGTATAGATTTATGTTTAATTTTAAGTCAAGTAAATAATTCCTCTGAGCAGAACTACTTTTAAATGCATGTGCATGAACAAATTCATCCAATCCTTTCCAGACACACTATTTAACCATTAAGAAAAAGAAAAACAAAAATCTGTTTTCACATGGACTGCAGCCATTGTTTCTTATGTCTAGTCAGTAATTAGACCTCAGATGGTGAAGCAATTTCAGAACATGGTTTACCAATATACATGCAAATCCAACAGATTGTGGTAGAGCCATGATTAGCATAGTCTCCATCAACATCTTAATTAGCCCCCATCTCAGCATGGAGCAGTGTGACTATCTTTGGAGTGCTGAGAATGTTTTTTTTTTTTTCAGGGAAAATATATGCTTCTCAAAGGCTGGGTGTTTTTTTTCATATTTATTGTTGAAAAGTAGTAATCCAGTTCTAGGAAAAGAGAGAGCAGGAGGGAGGGATGCCTAAAATAATGAATCAAGGGCAGTATACTGTACATGCTATCCATTCTAATATAGCAGAGCTGTCAAACTCGTGGCCCATGGTCCGGATGCGTCACGCGCTAGCCACGCCCATGCCTGGTTTAGCGAAAGAGAAAAAAGTCCCGATACATCACATGACACTGTCGTGACGATGTGAGTTTGACACTCCTGTAATATAACATGAGTTATCTGCATTATCCTACTGAGGTAAAAAGTCCATTGTGTTGAGAAGAAAGAGTAATAATTTTGTGAGTGACATGGAATATTCATAAAACTAAAGGCAAGATTTTTCCAAGCAATGGGCAGGAATATTTAATAATGATTTGTGGATGGACTGAAGTTCCTCATTTCTTATCTGAGCTACAAGTGACATTTTAGCTTTCCTTTCTATTCATGAGTATTTACTTTTTGCCAAAGCAGCTGAAACAATACTATAAGATTTATTTATTTATACTTATTCCAGAATAACTTTTTTCAAATCTTCATTCTTATAGATTTTCTATGTAGCTTCTGCTATTCAAGAAGTAATCTTCATTTCATTGTAGAGTACCCTACATGATTAGAATTTCTTTTTTACTCCTTTTTTTATGAAGCACTTTTGGTTCTTAAGTCTCAAATATACAGGTAGTTCTCAACTTATGACCAAAATTGAGCTCCAAATTTCTGTTGCTAAATGAGTCAGTTGTTAAGTGAGTTTTGCCCCATTTTACAACCTTTCTTGCCATAGTTGTTAAGTGAAGCACTGCAGTTATTAAGTTAGTAACATGGTTGTTAAGTGAATCTGGCTTCCCCATTGAGTTCGTTTGTCAGAAGGGCCCAAAAGGTGATCACATGACCCTGGGACATTGCAACCATCATAATTATGAGTCAGTTTCCAAGCATCTGAATTTTGATCCTGTGACCGTGGAGATGCTGCCATAGTCATGTGAAAAATGGTTGTAAGTCACTTTTTTCAGTGCCATTATAACTTCAACAGTCACTAAATGAACTGTATAAGTTGAGGACCAACTGTATCTACATGTCTATATCTCATTGCCAAGTAATCTACTTTTTTAACAAAAGTAGATCAATTTGAGCATCACTGTGTAGTATTATCAACAACAAGGCCAAAAAGCTGCAGTGCTTTTGCAAATTCAGTTGAGATATAAGTAGGAAGTAGAGTAGCCTTTGTATTAAAGTATCAGAGACAGGTTTAATATCCGTTTAGGATAACTGACTAGATTACCAGATCTGGGTATTCAGAAAACACTAACATTTTTCTCCAAGCTAGTAGTCCATATTTTTGCTTCCCAGATTTGGTAGCTCTATGGCAAACATACATTTAAAATAAAGGGACAAGATGTATTCCAGTCCATTCTCAGAATCTAAGAATTTGTAGTCATTAGCCACTAACTGGCTTGGTTGGCACAAACATCCTCTTTTGATTTTTTTTGGCACAAACATTCATTTTTTATTTTCTCAAGGATTTATTTTGGCAATAAAATTGGGAAGAGTATTTTAGATGTTATGTTTTAAAAGTTCTGAACTGTTACCAGTTTAGTGCAATTTACCTAGTAATTTATGCCTACTTGTATTAGTCATAAGGCAATGGTTAAGCAAGAAAAATGATGGAACAAATAGTAATGAAAATAACTGCTTGATGAAAATATTTTGCTTGATGAAATTTCAAACATTCCAAAATGTACCAAATATAATCCTGTAGGAAGACTAAACAAGAAACGTGGAAAAACCTATGAATTTAATAGATAGTGGCATAAAGCAATCCATCTCCGAAAGGTTCTATAATAGGGTTTGGTAAGCCACACATTCTTGTGGTTTGAAAATTTAAAGTATTTTTCTTTCATCTTTAAATATGGCAGATAAAAGCCTCTTTTGTATTTGCAGCAGCAATGTAATGCTTGCATTGGAAAGCTGTAAGAGTGATCAGCTGCCTAACCAGACATGTAAGAATTGCTTTGCCAGAATACAAGAGAAATCCAATAACTGTTAACTGCCAACTCCTGGAAAGTTCAAAAGCAAAGTATAAGGGACAGAACCATGCCATATAGCAGTGATGGCGAATCTTTTTTCCTTGGGTGCCAAAAGCGTGTGCACGTGCGCTATTGCACGTGCGTGCCCATACCCATAATTCAATGCTCCCCACGCCCCCACCCCCTCCGCATGCACGACCCCCACGAACTGCCCCGCCCTGATCATGCGCACATGACTCCTTGTCCCCCGCTTCCTGACTTCTGGTAGGCCTGTTTTTCACCCTCCCCAAGATCTGGAGGCTTCCCTGGAGCCTGGGGAGGGCGAAAACATCCTCCCCCGCCCCCCGGAGGTCCTCCGGAGGCCAGAAATGACCCATTTCCCGACTTCTGGTAGGCCTGGTAGGCCCATTTTGCCCCTCCCCAGGCTCCAGAGGCTTTCTTGGAGCCTGGGGAGGGCACAAATGCCCTCCCCCACCTCCGGAAGCCCCCCGGAGGCCGAAAATGCCTTCCCAGAGAGTCCGTGTGAGCTGAAAATCAGCTGGCTGGCACGCACATGCGCACTGGAGCTGAGCTAGGGCAACGGCTCGTGTGCCAGCAGATATGGCTCCGTGTGCCATCATGGCTATATAGTTTGCTTCTTGTATCTTTTATAGGGATGCTCCATTTTAACTTACCATATCAAGTCTTTATGTACAGTTAGTTCTAGTAATATCAGTAATGCTTTCTAAGATACAAAGATTATGGAATTTTCTTTATACACTGCTTTAAGTTGTTTGGAAGAAAGAAAAAGCTCCACAAAATTAGTCATTCCAGTTTTTGGAAAATGCTACTAATGTTTCCCTCACTTCCTGAATTTGGGGACTCCCAGTTGAATGCTTAACTGAGTGTAGTGAGTCCAGTTTGGGAAAGGGTATTCTATTCATTCAATTTTCTACTAATAATTGTACACTAATAATTGTATTTACTTGGGTTTTTTGTACAAAACGTATGTGCTTTATTCTGTTCTTTGTGACAGAACTGTGACAAACTGAGACGAGGCAGATTAACAGTAACAGGTTAACATTTATTCGCTAACAAGTAAGCTAACCAGAACAGCTTAGAACGGAACAGCAGGAACTTTCCATCTGACATCTCCTTTTAAATAGAGCTGTCAGACGTCTCAACCAATCAGCAGGCGCCCTTTTCCTGCTTGTGCTGCACAGACCAGCGTGTAGCCTGAAGACGCTATACCCCTCCCCACTCGGATGGCGCATGTGTAGTCGAGATAGATGGGATGGTGTCGGCTCCGCCTAGATCTACACAGTTTGGTCAGGGCTGCTGGAGGAGCTCCGGGAACTCCTGGAGACTGCACGGCCATCTCGGCAGGAGGTTCATCCAGTGGGAGCAGGTTTGGTTCATCAGGTACGTACGTCCCCCGATTGGAGCTAGTTGCTAGGTCGGCAGTCCCCCATGTCACTTGCAGGAATTGTAGTTGGTGTTGTTTCTTGCCAGGCCTTGCTTGTTACAGTAAGGGATGTGGCAAACGTCTCTCTCTCAATTGATCAATGTGCTGATGCCACATTCTGCCATCGTTCAATTCCACTCGATAGGATTTGGGCCCTGTTACCTCTACGACCCTCCCTGGCAACCACCTGGGATCGCCCCTGTAATTTTTGGCATAAACTTCGTCCCCTTTTCTGAACTCCATAGTTACTCCTGTAGAGTCTATGGGATTTTCAGGATAATAGTTAGGGTGTAGTCTATCCAAATTGGTTCACAAACAGCGGCTCATCAAGAGCTCCGCCGGGCTCCTATTGGTAGTGGGGCATGGGGTAGTATGCTGGGCCAAAAGGTATTTAGCTACCTTTGTCTGCCAGTCCCGGGGTCCCATTTTAGCCAATGCTTCCTTGGCCGAGTAAAATGTCCTCTCTGCCAATCCATTGCGGGACGGGTGGAATAGAGCCACCAGAGCATGGCAAATTCCATGCCCCGCCAAGAACGTTCCAAAAGGCGCTGAAGCCAGCTGAGGCTCATTGTCAGACACTAGGATGTCTGGCAGGCCGTGGGTGGCAAGATTTTTCATAAAGCCCTAACTACGGCCTCAGTGGTAGTGGATGTCATTAACACCACCTCTGCCCATTTAGAATACGCATCCACCAGAACCATAAAGGTCTGACCCTGAAAAGGTTCAGCAAAATCTAAATGCAGTCTGGACCAAGGTGCCCAAGGGTTTTCCCACTCCTGAACCAGCGCGGTGGCTGGCGCTGGCCTTGACTGCTGGCAACTTGGGCACCCCTCGACCCATTCAGTGGCAGCCTGGTCAAACTTAGGCCACCACAGATAACTCGTTCCCAGGGCTTTCATCTGGACGATGCAAAAGCTGCAAAACTTGCTTCTGTAGAGCTGGGGGAACTACCACTCTATTTCCCCAGAGGAGACACCCCCTCTGTACAGACAATTCGTGTTGCCTAGCCCTGTAGGGCAGGAACTCGGTGGCCACCTGGCCTAGAGGCCACCCCCTACGCACTCAGTCTAGCACTTCAGTGAGTAACTGATCTTTAGTGGTGAATCTAGCGATGTCAGAGGCTGTCACTGGTAACTGCAGGTTCTTGATCAAGAGGACGGAGGTTGCTGGAGCTGGGTCTTCAACGATCTGTGGAAGCGGGCAGTGGCTGAGGGCAACTACATGCCCAATGGTCTTCCCCAGACAGTAAGCTAACGTGTAATTGTATACTGCCAGGAAGAAAGCCCATCTCGACATGCAGGGGGACATGTATTGAGGGGTTTGCTTGTCATTTGCCAGCAAACCTAGGAGTGGCTGGTGGTCTGTGATCAGCTCAAAATGACGGCCGTAAAGGTAGTCATGAAAGCGCTTAATGGCGGCAACGGCCGCTAAGGCTTCCCTGACAATTTGGCCGTAGTTTCTCTCGGCAGGAGATAGTGTCCAAGAAAAATAGGCGATGGGTGCTTCTGTGCCGTTGGGCATCTTGTGGCTCAGTACCGCTCCTACTCCGTATGGGGAGGCATTGCAGGCGAGGGTCACAGGAAGCTTTTCGTCGTATTGTACTAATACACGGCTAGACATCAAAAGGTCTTTAACTGCTCGGAAAGCGGTAGCTTCTTCCCCCCCCCATGACCAAACGGACTTCTTATCGAGTAGTCTGTGGAGGGGTTCGGCAACCGATGCTTTGTCCAGAATAAAAATATTATAGAAATTCAAAAGACCTAGGAAAGCCTGTAATTCGGTTTTACTAGCTGGTGCTGGCGCCTGTTGAATGGCTTGGATCTTGGATAGGGTGGAATGGATTCCCTTTGTATCGATGAGGTACCCCAAAAATTTGACTTGCAGGACCCCCAGCATGTATTTTTTTAAAAGCTTCAAACCGGCTGGTTGAAAACTGCTGAGCACGGCTCGTAGACAGCTGCGGAGTTTGGTTTGGCTGGTGGCTGATATGAGGACATCGTCAAAATACGGGATGACGCCCTGCAGTCCTCGGAGCAATCGCTCCATGAGAATTTTAAAAATACCACGAGCCACACTCACCCCAAATTGGAGGAGGCGGCATTTGAAGGCCCCTCTGTGAGTAACGATGGTTTGAGCAGACACGGTAGCTAGTCAACAGGCAGCTGTTGATATGCCTGAGCTAGGTCAAGCTTAGCAAAAATGGTGCCCTTGCCCAGTGAATGCAGGAGGTGCTGCACCGCTGGCACTGGGTAGGGATTAGCCTGCAGGGCTCTATTGATGGTGCATTTAAAATCACCACAGATTCTGATGGAGCCATCGGACTTGAGGGGAACAACGATGGAGTTTTAGATTTAGATTTTAGATTGAGATTTATTATTAGAGTTGGAAGGGACCTTGTAGGTCATCTAGTCCAACCCTCTGCTCAAGCAGGAGTTCCTACACCATTTGAGACAGATGGCAGTCCAGTCCAGACAGATGGCTTCCCAGTTCGAATGATCCACAGGCTCAAGTATCCCTTGCACCAGCAGTTTGTCAAGTTCGAGGTTCACCTTAGGGTGGAGAGCAAAAGGTACTCTCTTTGGTTTCAGCCGTATGGAGGTGACCTGGGGGTCCAAGTTAAAAGACATCGGTGTTCCGGTGTATTTGCCAAGCATGCCATCAAAAACGTCAGGAAATTCAGTGATTAGCACTTCCCAGTCGCTGCAGCTAATAGCATGGATGCCACTGATTCCTAGTCCTAAAGACTGGAACCAGTCGAGACCCAGGAAGCTGGGCAGGGAGCCATTGACTACTATTAAATTCAGCTGGCCAGAGAATCGCCTGCACTAAACCTGGAACCAGCAGCTTCCCAGGATTGGGATTTGGTTCCTTTGATAGTCATGTAATTGTAGAAAGCACGGTTTCAGGCGTGATTTGGTCATCGTAGGCAGCAGTCTCTTGAGAGTGCACCAGGAAGCGAGTGACATGGAGGATCCCGTGTCAATTTCCATGCGGCATGGTACTCCTTCTATCTGCACTGTTAGATAGATTTTCTTCTTCAAGCCAAGGCTGGCCTGGTCAATGGCCATTTCTGTGTGTCGTTGGTCGTGGGAAATGGTGAAGCAGTCTTCCCTGTTTTCACTCTGCTTCAGAGGTGGTCTTCTAGTACCATAATGCTTTTCTTGGTGGCCTCTGGATGGTTGGGGTGCACGGCAGACCTTTGCCAAATGTCCTGTTTTTCCACAATGATGGCAATCCATGTTCTTGAACTTGCAGACGGCTCAGGGGTGTTTTCCCCACAGCCCCTACAGACAGGTTTTGTCTGTTGGGTTGCCAGCTCTTTTCTTTTGCTTCCTTAAGGCGGTTAACCTCCTCATCTTCGGTATTGGTCTCCTCATCCTGGTCGATATCATCATGGTGAACAGTGAATGATTTCTTGGTTAACGATGGGCTGTGAGACTTTTGAATTTGTTCGGTGGAGTGTGTGGACATTTCTGCCGCGCGGGCTTCATCTAACGCTGCCTGGAGGGTTAGATCTGTCTTGCCTAATAAGCGTCTCTGCAGGCGTATGTCCCTCACCCCACACACCAGGCGGTCGAGCAGCACATAATCCAAGTCCTTAAAGTCACAATATAGGGTTGCTGTCCTCAGAGCCGCCATGTAATTGTTTATTGTCTCGCCTTCAGCCTGGTTCCTGTAGTGGAATGCATGGCGCCTGGCGATGCGGGAAGGTGCTGGGGTGTAATGACTCTTTAATTTGGCCAACAGTATCTCCCAGGGCACCACTCCGAGCCTCAGGGGGGCAAGGAAAGCCTCGCAATCTCGAACATCTCGGGTCTGCAAAAATTAAGAAAGTACGCCCGTTTCCAAATTACTGGGAAGATCTGTGAAATCGTTTGCTTCAAGGAAGTTTCCAAAACGCTCTATGTGCAATTCCCATTTTTCTGTTGTCAGGTTGAAAGCAACGAAAGTTTTCAGGTCAGCCATTCTGTCAGACCTTGGGATTGCGCTGTTCGTGTGAGGTAATTACTCTCATCAGCCGTGACTCAGTTCTTGTTAGTGACTAGCCCGGATCGAGCCTCAGTTGAGGCTACAAGACTTCGCTTGAATCTGCTGTCTCAGAATCCCATTCTTGTCGCCAGTATTCTGTTCTCTGTGACAGAACTGGGACAAATTGAGATGAGGCACATTAACAGTAACAGGCTAACATTTATTCGCTAACAAGTAAGCTAGCCAGAGCAGCTTAAACTGGAACAGGAGGAACTTTCTGTCTGACAGCTCCTTTTAAATAGAGCTGTCAGACATCTCAACCAATCAGCAAGCATCCTTTTCCCGCTCATGCTGCGCAGACTGGCGTGTAGCCTGAAGACGCTACATGCTTCTCTTTGATCCAACGTCTAATCAAGAGGCAGCCAGCTTCTTGGAAGACACTTCACTATTGGGAAGGATGGCTGAAGAAAGTTATGGCAAGGCAAGGTTTCTCCTCTTATGTTTGTTTTGGGAGGGGGGAGTCTTTTTAAAGCCATGTTAGGCTTCTATTAATATTTCTACTTATCTTGTGTGTGTTTCCTGACTCAGCAATAAATTGGTAACTTGCTAAAATTAGGCAGTGCTGTGTGAATGATTACAGAGATCCATAAAAAAGCTTGTGAGCTATAGGAATTAGTCCAACTCTTGCTTTAACATATTCCTTTTTCCATGCAGTTTTTATTCTGTGCCTTTAGCCATAACCTAAATGTGGATGCACCTTCAATTTAAAAATAACAGGCATTTTCATGTTTTTTCTGCTTTATTCTCAGTTCATTTTCTAGCATAAAAATAATTCTATGTTTTAAAAATCAATAATAACTGTTCACCTCAGAGTACTGATTCTTTAAGAGAGGGCTAGAAATCCAAACACCTTAATATCTGAATTAGATCTCAGCTTCCCTTTCATGCAATATGAAATCATGTTTAATATCTACTGTTCTGTGTGTTTCCATAGTAGCCATTCAATGGTAGTTACGGTATATATGGTGATATAGCTGTCTATCTAGGAAAAGTATCAGTACCAAAATAAGCGTATTGATATATACTAACAGACTTGGTTGACATTCCTAGGTAAAAAAAAAATATAGCAAAGCATATCCCTCTCCTTTTGCTGAATTGATCATATTTCTTTGTAACTGAGGAATTAATCTCACTGCCCAAGGTCATAAGATTCAGCTCCTTTGTTTTAATAGCAGAGTCCAGATGACAGATGAAGATAAACTAGCACAGCAGTCAAGCCCTATCTGGGTTCAGAAACCTGTGAACTTTCTTTGATAGTATTGATCACAAAAATAAAAAAACATTTGTATGTGTGATTTTCCCCCTCTCCCCCACTAATACAATAGTCTTAATTTTATAAGGTAGTATGGTTTCAGATCAAAATGAAAGACATGTACATTTGACATCATGAATCTGAGACTTTTTTCCTACATAGTAATATGTGCAAAAGTCCTTTTCTATATGTATTCATGATCATGACTTAAGGAGTTTTCTAAGGTATTTTGAATTTGCAACAGTTCCTTCATGCATGGAACAGTGATACAAATCATTGTCAATATAAATTGTTGCACCTGGTGATGTAGTCATAAATGCCTGGAGGGCACTTAGTTGGGAAAAGTGTCATGGAAGGTTTCCAAAGGTCATGGAAAGGTTGAAACTGACAAAAAATATCTTGCTAGTCTCAAGGCAATAGTGAGGAATTTTTCTCTTTGAGATAGAAGTGGGGAAGTCTTTGTTAGTTTCATTCACCCTATTTCAGGTATTGATATACGTATGTTCATCTGAGTATTTCCTCCACCAGGAATCCACACATCCAGCTACCAGTAATGCTGTCTTATGAGATTATGAAAAAGTATTGTATTTTCAAGGAATAAATGAAGTACACGTCTATTTAATTTTTTTCACTGAGTAAAAATTCAATATAGAACATTAACGTGGTTTTGTTAACATTGTTATTTTTATTTTATTTAAGAAATTCATTTGATTGTCCAGCTTTTGTGTATAAAAATCTGTGTGGTATTCAACAATGATAATAACAATAAAATGGCAGGATAGTAACAGTGTTGAACATGATAATACTATGACAAAAAATGTGGTGTCAGAAATCCTCTGTATTATGTTCATAGGTAGTTGAATCATATAGAAAACAAAGGGGATACATAATGGCATAGTTTAAGGAGGAATAGAGCCTTACTCCTTCAAGGACCAATATGAAATTGCAGGCATGTCTTAGGTTGTGATAGCCTACAGGTGTTGGTAAGATGAAATTGATCTGAGCAATTACAGTCACTTTATAACATTAAGAGTGGAAAGTAAAATCACATAGAGCTAAAATAAGTAGGATAATATCCTCTATAGCAGTGATGGCAAACCTTTTTTGGTTCGCATGCCAAAAAGGGGGGGGGATGAGTGGGATCACGTGTGTGCGTGCCCACACCCATAATTCCATGCACCCCGCGCATGCGCGTATGACCCCCCCACTCCCAGCATGCAATGGCACGCTCATTTTTTGCTCTCTCCAGGCTTCTAGGAGCCTGGGGAGGGCGAAAACGGCCTTCCCCACCCCCTCTGGAGGCTGGAAACAGCCTGTTTCCTGATTCCCAGTGGGCCCAGAAGGCCCGAAAATCAGCTGGTCGGTGCGCACATGCGTGCCGGACCTGAGCTCGCGTGCCCACTTATATGGCTCCGCATGCCACTTGTGGCACCCGTGCCATAGGTTCGCCATCACGGCTCTATAGAAATCAGCAGCAAATGCATCAGGGGAGACTGAAAGACTGATGTATAAAGCTACATTCTGATTGGTTTATGAAGTTGAACTAATGAAGTTGTCAATTGTACTTCCAAAGATACAGAATTCCTCAAGGAAGGCAATACAATTAAGAAAGCCTCACTACTGATATGAACAAGGAAATTTTTAAAATTCTTAACAGGGAATGTAAATGAGGCAGATCTTACCAGGATGAGAGCAGTATCAGCTTGTTATCAAACAGTATCTTGAAATGACATCAGCCTCCACTGACAAAGCTGAATTCAAGAAAGTCCTCTCCTCCTCACCCGAACTAAGAACAAATTTACAGGAGATTGAGATAGAAACTAATATTTGGGCTGACCATAACCCGATAAAATTAAGCTGGAAAGGTGTAAAGAAAAAACTGAGATGGACATTGAATCAATCCATACTAAAAGAGAAAGAATTCATACGAACAATAGCAAAAGAAATGGAATTTTTAAAAAAGAAAATAAGAAAGAAGAGATACCGTTGCAAAACCTATGGGATACAGCCAAAGCATATATTAGGGGACTAGCTATAACTTACATAGCGAGAAAAAATAAGGGAAAACCACAACATCAAATGACTTGAAGAGAAGAATTTTAAAAACTTGAGCTAGAACTACAAAGAGATCCACAAAAGAAAACTCTCAAAAATCAAATGGAAATAATAAAACATAAATTGAATTTAATAGAAAAGGAAGAATTGGTGCAACAAATCAAAAGAGCAAAACAGAACCTTTTTTGAAAATGCCAACAAACCGGGAAGATGGTTAGCCTATAACTTGAAAAAAGAAAGAGAGAAGAAATTGATAAGTAAATTACAAGATGAGAAAGGATGTATACAGTTTCAAAGTAAGATTAAAAAAATAATTGAAGAATTTTATGAAAAATCATATGATATAGAAAATTTTTTGGAGGAAAAGATAATACACTATCTGGAAAAATATGTTAAATGAAAAAATAACAATGATGGAGTTAACACAGGTGATAAAAAGGCAAAAAAATAATAAGATCTCACTTCTTGTTTCAAACAATTTTTTTTTAATGAGCTAAATACAATAATTTTGAAATTTATTTGGCAAGGGAAAAAAGCTAGAATTAGATTGAAAATGTTGCAAGATTCTAAAAATAATGGAGGTTTTGGACTACCAGATTGGGAGTTATATTATCAAGCATGTGTATTAACATGGGTGAAAGAATGGATTACCCTCAGACATAAAAGATTATTGTATTTAGAAGGTCACGACCTACAACTAGG
The DNA here is from genome assembly GCA_023053685.1 of Diadophis punctatus similis. Classification (NCBI taxonomy): domain Eukaryota; kingdom Metazoa; phylum Chordata; class Lepidosauria; order Squamata; family Dipsadidae; genus Diadophis; species Diadophis punctatus. Next base: position 20,395,549 of record JALIGW010000010.1, read on the forward strand.
ATGGCATGCTTTTTTATGGTATGGTAACAATAAAATTCATAAGATATTTCCAAAATCACTATGTAAGAAATGCGCTATTTTTAGTATGGGAAAAAGTAAAAGCTAAAATATATATGAAAATACAGGATGGCTTTCAACAATGGAAGCATTTGTTCACCCAAATCTAGTAAACTTTGAAAATTTTTTAACATATAAAGATATTTTAAATACGGAAGGGAAACTAAAAGCCAAACAAGAACTACAAGAACAGGGTGTTGATTTATCGTGGTGGCCACAAATGCAAATGCAATTGAGGTACGATAAAGATGTTAAGATATAAAGAGCAAACAACATTTGACCAAATACTGTTAACAGTAAATGAAAAGTTAATTAAGAAATTATATAACTTTTTACTAAGTCTAAAAATGGAAGACGAACAGGTGAAAGAGATAATGATAGTATGGGCAAATTTTTTTGGATATAATATAGAACTAGACAACTGGCAAAAACTTTGGGAAAGAAATTATAAATTGACGATGGCAACCACTTATAAAGAAAACTTGTATAAAATGTCTTATAGGTGGCACTTACCACCGGCGAGACTAGCAAAAATGTTCAAAAATATGTCCACCAAATGTTGGAAATGTAATTAAAAACCGGGCACATATGGTGAACATGTCCAAAAGCAAAAAAAAATTGGGAAAAAATGCATATGTAGTTAGAAATTTTTTTAAGGCAGCATATAGATTTTAAGCCAGAACAATTTTTGTTAGGCATAATACCAGAAAAATATGATAAAGGGAATGTATATTTGATATTACATGTTTTAACAGCAGCAAGAATTGTATTTGAACAACATTAGAAAAGCGAGGAAATACCTATGGAAGAAGATATAATTAAAAAAATATTGGACTGTGCAGAAATGAACAGATTAATACTAAAGGTAAAAGAAAAAGAAGACAGAATATTTTCAAACTTGGGACTTGTTTTATCAGTGGTTGGACAACAGGGGTAGAAATTGGGAACTTAAGAAGTATTACTATATAAATGAATTGACTCAGACAGTACACTGTTCATTAAGCACATATTATATGCAAAGACAAAACCAATTTTATATATATATATATATATATATATATATATATATATATATATATATATATATATATATATATATATATATATATATATATATATACACACACACACACACACACACACACACACACACACACACACACACACACACACACACACACACACACACACACATATACTAAATTCAGTTTTGGAATAATGTTCTGAATGCTGCAGCATGGTATGCTTTTTCTGCAGTTTGTTGATTAAGGTTATAATCTATATGTCTGTGGAGATTCTCAGTTATCCAGGTCATAGTTGTCTCAAAGGTGCTTTAAAAAAAAGTAATGGGGGAAAAGAAAAAGAACTAAAACAGATGAAGAAATCCTTCAGAACTTGTGATTATCCTAACTAGGCCTTCATCAAATCCAGAAAAAAGATCCATCACGTCCATCCAACACTTTAAACCCAAGAATACACTAAGGCAGAAGCTTGTCCACCCCAAGGATAAAGCACCCAGACACTGAGCAATGTGATATATGCAATACAATGCAGTGAGACATGTAGAGATCTGTACATTGGTAAAACAAAACAACCACTTCACAAGCATATGGCACAACATAGGAGATCAAATCCATCAGGATAAGATTCAGCAGTCCATGTGCATTTGAAAGACAAAGGTCACTCTTTTGAAGACAGCAAAGTCCACATTTTGGATAGAGAGGATCATTGGTTTGAACGAGGTAAAAGAGACCATTTATGTTAACACTGAGCAGCCCAGAGAGTGAGAGATAAGACACCACCTCCAGTCTACAATGTAGTCCTTGCAGCAGTTCCAAGAAGATTCCACAATCAATTGCGCTCTTATTCAAATGACCCTCTGGGCTGCAAGAGCTCTTAGGAAGAATGCTAATGACCAGATGACTGCAAAGAAATACAATCCTTCCAACCCCCCCCCAATCTAATCAGAACTTATCGTTCCATTCCTCCCACCATCCAGTATCAACTGTCACTACCTATCCTTTCATTTTCCCTAACCTCACCATCACAACTGATGAAGCTTCTTGGATGAGAAGTGAAATGTTTTGTTCTTCTCCTCCTCAAGGAAAAACCAGTCCAGTTTCCTTTTGAAAAAGCAGCTTTGAGTTATAATCTATACATTTCACTAGGCTCTTATTTATAAGCCCATCCCTCTCACAATCACCATATTTTTCGGAGTATAAGACGCACCTTTCCCCCAATAAAGGAGGCTGAAAATTTGGGTGCGTCTTATACTCCGAATGTAGCTTTTACTAAGCTTTTTTTCCAGCCCTAACGAGGTGCTAACGTGATCTTCCGTGCTTTGCTAGCTAAGCGATCTTCCCTTTGCCTGCTTTTTTCATTGCTGCTCCCTCCGACAATCAGCTGAGCCTTTTTTCAGCCCTAACAAGGTGCTAATGTGAAGCGATCTTCCGTGCTTTGCTAGCTAAGCGATCTTCCCTTTGCCTGCTTTTTTCATTGCTGCTCCCTCCGACAATCAGCTGAGCCTTTTTTCAGCCCTAACGAGGTGCTAATGTGAAGCGATCTTCCGTGCTTTGCTAGCTAAGCGATCTTCCCTTTCCCTGCTTTTCTCATTGTTTCTCTCTCTGGAGAGAGAGGGGGGGTAAGTGTTTTAGAAACTGCCCCATGGTTCTCAGCAACATGGGGAAATGAAGCTGGCAGAAGGAAAAGCTCAACAGTAAAAAAAAAGAGGTAGCCTACTCAAATACTAAAGTATGCATGTGGTAGATTTTTTTAAAAGCACTAGAAAATGTTTAAGGTCGAAGTTTTGGATGTCACAGAGCCTCTAAGATAGACTACTGCTCTCAGAAAGACAGTGTTATTCTCTAATGCTGAAGCATGATTTAATTCCTTATTAAATCCTCAGGGAGTAGGGCGGCATAGAAGAACCTGCAAATAAAATAAATAAATAAATAAAATTTAGACAACCTTTGACAAGAAATGGATGAGGGTAGAAATGCCATCTTATGCTTTGCATAGCTGTCAGTAGGGTTTGGCCAAATCCTGTCTTTGGGAGAAAAATACATGGTTAACATTAGCTCATACACTGAAATCTTCAGGAACATTTCTCTCTCTGAAGAAATGAATTCTGACTTTATGACTGCATGTCATAAATTAATGACAGAAAGTGAATAAAAATTTTATGCTGCTTTTCTCATCTGATTCACATCCTTGTATTTTTCACCACTGCATTTTTGTTAATACTGCTTAGTGTTTGTAGAACTCTGGAGTGGCATATTATTAAGCAATGGCAGGAGTGCTCTGAGACGTTGCCAATGTTTTATGAACATTTCCTGATAGTTAGAAATCTGTCCCTCTTGCCTTTGGCAATTGGGATAAACTCTTAATTGCTGTTTATTTATGAAACTTACACCACTAACTACTGAAGTGTTTGCAGTGTTTATAATAAAATTGGTTGTATTGGTGCTATTGGAAGCAAAATCTCACTGCCACTTCACCAGGCCAAGATGGCACCGGAGAACAATTTCCATAGCTACCTTTTATAAAAAGCAGCTTTGAGGATCCCTTTGCGCCACAGTCAGATAGACTGCAATCAGAGAGTCATTGGGAACCTAATCTAAAACAGAGGCAATCTGTTCCAGAGGCCACATTTACCCCCACAGCAGTAGGGCTCCGCTCAGGAGAGAACCAAGGACCAGAGATTTCTGAGCCGATGAAACTCCTGATCTCAATAATGCAGGGGATTGCTGCAGTATTGCAGCAAGGAAACCAAGCTGATTCTGTGACATTAGATTCATCCCTAGAGCAGGGCCAACACCTGGCTTCGCAGGTTCATACAGACTTGGCGAACATTAGGGAACCTCACTCTCCCACTTCATCCCTACAAAGTAAGGATTGGTTTTCATGGGAGGATGAGCAGAGAGAACTAATACTCTCAGCGGATGAAGGGTTAGTTCCTGATCCCCTAGCTTTCACAGGGCTTTTTCGCTCAGCCCTTTTTAAATCCCTCCTGTTTAAAGCCAAGGCCACAGCCCATATGGGGACTGAGCCAAGCACATCAGAGCCAGCATTGGGGTTACCAGACCCAAATGAGTTCCTCTTTACAGAGCCAACAACGGAGAGTGAGGTGATCCCTTCACCACATTTCTTCTGTGACGTGGTCCGAAGACAATAGGTTCATCCAGGAACCTACGCCAACCCAAGTGGAAATGACAAAAGATATTATAATATAGATCCAGAATTTGCTGAGGAGCTGCAATTACCAATGGTAGACGGTCCTGTGACAGCCTTAGCATCCCCCACTCTCCTGTCTCAGGACATGGCAGATGCCCTGAAAACAGATGATAGAAGGGCTGAACTGACCCTTCGCAGGGCTCATCAGGCAGCAGCCTGGGCAGTAAGGGCAGCAACTACTGCTTCCTTCTTTAATAGAATCTCCTTACTCTGGCTTCGCCAGATGCAAACAAGAGTGTCATCTGATGACCAACGCCTCCAGCAGGATATCAACAAGTTGATAGCGGCGATGGAATTTTTGGCTAATGCCACCCTAGATGCAACCAAATTTGCTTCCAGGGCCATTGCATCATCGCTAGTGGCCCGTTGTCTGCTGTGGCTTCGCCATTGGCAGGCAGATGCAAAATATAAATGGAGACTAGCCTCTGCACCCTTCAAGGGTGGCAAGCTGTTTGGAGAAGCCATGGAGTCCATCTTGGTGGAAATCAAGGACAAAGGAAAGATCCTCCCTTCCCTACATAGGTGAGTGGAACAACGCCCCTCACCCTATTTTTGCAGGCCTTCCTTTCGGCCAACAAATTCAGGATTCACCTATTCTCAGAGAACATACCCCAACAGAGCCGATAGCCAGGCAGATAGAACCAGATTCCGAGACAGAAACGGGCAACAATTCCAGAACAAGAAGCCATTTTTGGCACCAGAGGTAGACCCTTCCAATGCTACAAATGACCCCAGGTCCAACCCTCCCATTGGTGGCTGCCTAGGGCTATTAGCAAATTAATGGGAGGCAACCACGACAAACACCTGGGTCATAAACACAGTGAGACTAGGCCTCACACTCTAATTTCTCTCCACCCCCCCGAGATTCTTCATACGTTGCCCCATATCAAGAAACAACACAAAAAGGGGTCTCATGGAGGCTACAATCCAACACCTATTGGACATTCAGGCTATCTAGCCGGTTCCGGCGGATCAGCAGGAGCAGGGATTCTATTCAATTCTATTTGTAGTCCGAAAGTCCTCAGGGGTGGGTGGGTGAGGGGTGGAGAGTGATCTTGGACCTAAAAAGGCTAAACGATCATCTGATCTACAAGAGATTCAAGATGCAGTCTCTCCAGTCCATACTGGAGAGCATCCGGGAGGGTGACTTCTTAATCTCCATAGATCTGACGGAGCCCTGCCATTCAGTCTGTCTTCAGCACACAGGGTTTTCACCAAAATAATGGCGGCTCTGGCAGCCCACCTCAGGGCGATCCCAATCCGCATCCAGTGTTACCTGGATGACATCTTAATCCAGTCCTCCTCTCACCTTCGAGTGGCAGAGGAGCTGCAGGTCACAATCTGAGTCCTGCAGGATCACGGATTTTCCATCAATTACAAGAAGAGTCATCTGACTCCTTCCACTTGGCTACCACACCTGGGGGGCGATCATAGACACTTCACTATGCGAGGTCTACCTATCGCAGGAGCATCAGGACAGCATGAAAGTATTGGCGAACTGGATCTGAACGATCCATTCAGTTCCACTGGCCCTCCTCTCACATCTTGCATCACAATCATTCCCTGGGCACGTCTTCAGCAGGGGTAAAATGCACTAACTTTTCCTACTGGCTCGCTAATGCACTAACCTTTCCTACCGGCTCGCTGCGTTCGTGCGTGCGCTGTCATCTGCGCATGCGCTTGCTTCACACTCGCACACTCCATCATCTCTGCATGCAGAAAGCTTTCTGCGCATGCACAGAGTGTCAAAACCAGAATGTGACATCCAAGTTTGGGGGGCACAGCCTCCCCCCGCTGGTGCTACCAGCTTGCCGAACTACCCACCACCGGTGCTACCAGCATGCACGAGCCGGATAGAGCTGGCTGCATTTCACCCCTGGTCTTCACGCCAGGATCTTGCAGTGGTTCCTCCTACCCTTCCAAAGGTCCGGCAAAAGCAAAAGCAACCCTCCCACCAAGGTCCGGGTTCCACACAGTCCTTACAGTGGTGGATGTCCAGGACCATGACGAGGGGATGTGGCTTCAAGGAGCCCAGCTACCTGACTATCACCACAGATGCCAGCCTCTTCAGCTGGGGCGCTCACTTTCAATTGCAGATTGCACAGGGCCAGTAGCCACAGGATGATCTGAGGAACAATATCAACTGGCTGGAACTCAGGGTAGTACATCTGGCCCTCATATCGTTCCAGGACAAGATCTCTGGCCATCACTTGTGCATTCTGACATAGCAATAGCACTTTTCTTATATACCGCTTCATAGTGCTTTACAGCACTCTCTAAGCGGTTTACAGAGTTCAGCATATTGCCCCCAACAATCTGGGTCCTCATTTTACCGACCTCGGAAGGATGGAAGGCTGAGTCAACCTTGAGCCTAGTGAGATTTGAACAGCTGAACTGTTGAACTAGCAGTCAGCCTGCAATGGCTGCATTTAACCACTGCACCACTTCAGCTCTTATACAGTGTAGCCACCAAGGTACACATCAATCACCAAGGGGGCACCCACTCCAGATCCCTCAGGCGAGAGGCAGAGAAACTGGGCCTTTGGGTGGAGAAACACCTTCTCTCCATCAGGGCAGAACACATCTCGGGGACAACTACTGTACAGGCAGACTGGCTCAGCAGGACTACAGTCAACCACTCGGAGTGGCACCTGCATCCGGACCTGTTCAGGGACCTGTCAGAATGGTTCGGGACTCCGGTCCCGGACCTGTTCGCTACCCCGTTAAACAGACATTTGCCAAGGTTTTACTCCAGGTTCGCAACACAAGGGGTCGAGAGGACCAATGCACTCCATGGCCCCGAGGCCTCTTATACGCCTTTCCACCTCTTCCACTTATCCCAGGAGTAATCAGGAAGGTTTTGGCAGAAAGGGCAGAGGTATTGCTCCTGGCCCCTCACTGGCCCAGACGACCGTGGTTTGCGGACCTGGTCAGTCTGTCTGTGTCCAGGCCATGGAGGATTCCTCAGGACAGAATCCCTCAGCCAGGGGGCCCTAGTTCACCCACAACCACAATGGCTCTAACTAACCATATGGCATTTGAGCGGACATTTCTGAGACAGGGCAAGTTCTCTACCAGGATGGTCAGGACAATCCAGGCCTGTAAGAGGCCATCAACCAACAGAATCTATGACTCGACCTTGTAGACCTTCTATAGCTGGTGCTCCAAGGGCAACATTAATCCCACCTCGGTATCCATTGCCCAAATCCTGGAATTCCTTCAGGACAGGCTGGACAGGGGCCTATCCCCCAACACCATACACAGACAGGTGGCAGCTCTGTCATCAGTGTTGTTATGTGGGGATCTGGAGTCCGTCTCACATAACCCTATCATACGCAGCTTCATTAAGGGAGCAACCAACCTAAAGCCTCCAGTGGTACACAGATATCCCACCTGGGACTTGCCCAAGGTCCTGCAGGCACTCTCGCTGGCTTCCTTCGAGCTGCTACGAATGGCCAGCCTGCGCTTTCTCACCTGCAAGGTAGTCTTCCTTGTGGCTATCACCTTGCTAGATGAATTTCAGAGCTGGTGGCCCTCTCCATAAGGGGGACCTGTGTGTATTCCATTCAAACAGGGTGGTCCTGCGGCTGGATCCTTCCTTTCTCCCCAAGGTTAATTCCTTGTTCCACAGGGCGCAGGAAATCATTTTGCCAGACTTCTGTCTGGGCTCAACTCATGCCCTGGAAAAGAAGTGGCATACTTTGGACATCAGGAGGGCCCTCCACATCTACATCAAAAGAACAGCTCCTTTAAGGAAAACAGAGTCCCTATTCATGTCATTCCAGCCTTCCACGCTGGGTAACTAGGTCACGGCATCGACAGTGGGTTGGTGGATTAGGCATGCATCGCCAAAGCTTATGAGCTTCATGCTTTTCCATTGCCCCGGCGAGTGACAGCTCACTCTACCAGGAGCACGGCCACTATGGCAGCATGGGCAACATAGGCCTCTCTCAAGGAAGTCTGTAGGGCAGCGACTTGGTCCTCACCATCACTGTTCATCAGAGATTACAAGCTGGATACGTTCACTTTGGTTGAAGCGGCCTTCGATAGACGGATTCTCCAAAAGGTACACTCAGAACTGGAGACTCGGGACCAGACAGTGACCCACCTTAAGACAAACCGGCTTTGGTATGTCCCATGCTTTTGGATTCTCGGCTCAGCACACCGGAGAAGAGACGTTGGTCTTACCTGATATGCTCCTTCTCGGTGTGCTGAGAGAGAATCCAACCCCACCCTGGCGACCGTCTGGTCCAGAGTCCAGGAGTGGATAACAGGATCAGTTATGCGTCAAATCAACCGCTACGCCTTCATCGAAACTGGGATACAGTCAAGAGAGGTGTGGCTACAAAGCTTAAAAGGACTCAGTCTCTGGGCAGAAAGGTGGAGTTAAATCATGTCTCGGACTAGCTAAGCCATACCTGTGCGGTAAATGACTCCAAGACACTTTCAAAAATATAGACTTCAGCTTTAATCATGCTACAGGTAAGAACTCAGTCCGTGCCGAACCAATTCAGGTCAAAGTCAGCGCTGAGAGCATCCATCTCTCAGCACTATTTATGCAATTATCCACCATCACCCTCACCAAACCACCATCCGGCGCTGTAAGCCCTCCTCCTCTCAGCTGTTCAACAGCTTCACATGGTTTCAAATGGTCTTTTTTCCGGCTTCAGCTTCATTCCGCCCGGGTTTCCCTGCATCTCAGCTAATGTGACGTCATTCACCGGCGCCAGGTGTCTGTACTGCTGTGAATAGTCTGTTGTGTTGCCAAACGTCTGGCCCCGCTGTCAGTGTCTCTCCCTCCCCCCAAGGTGCATGTGTCGAGCCCTGGCATGACACCATGCTTTTGAATTCTCTCTCAGCAGACCGAGAAGGAGCGTATCAGGTAAGACCAACGTCCCTTTTCGCTTAATTACCGCTTTGTTCATTTAACAATGGGGATGTTTGCTTAACAGTAAAAGCAAAAAGATCCTAAAATTGGTTGTGGTCACATGGTGACCCACTTAATGACTGACAACTGCAATTCCAGATTCAATTTCTGTTGTAAATTGAGGAATATTTATATGACATGCACAGCTGTCTTAAAATGATTCAAAGAATGGTCATTGATGTTTCTTCATCAGATTAGAGTGTGTACAGGGCTCAGTCATTAGACTTGTACTCTTCAACATCTTTATGAATAGTTTGGGTATAGAAGTGGAAGAAATACTTATTAAATTTACAGGTTGGTGATATGGTTTAAAACATATAGACAAAATAAAATTCAAAATTATTTTGAAAGAATAGTGAGCTGAAAATAGAGCATGATGTTTAGTAGAGGCAAATTAAACTTTTTCACTTAGGAAAAAGAAATCCAATGTGCATGTTAAGATGGAAATCAGGTAAAATTGTTGATGAAAAAAGTATTGAAATAGAAATTGATCAGAAATTAAACATGAGTCAGCAATGTGATATGGATATCAAAAAGAAAAATGCAATTTTGGGCTTTATCAGTAGAAGTGTATCTTTCTTAAGGGGAAGCAATAATTCTGCACTAATACTCTTGAGTAAAAATTGTTCCAGTATACTGGAACAGGTCCAAAGGATATTTAAGAAACTGTGATTTAAATTCTATGAGGAAGACTGTAGAACTATTTATCCTAGGGAAGGATATTTGAGGAAGATGGTGGTATTACTCAAAAAACTAATGACCTTTGCTCTCTTATCAACTGATATTAGGGAAAATGTAATGAATAATGTTATCTGGGGAATTCTTGGGAGTTGAAGTTTTCACATCTTAAAGATGCTAAGGCTGAGAAACACTGCATAGACAATTATATTTAAGTTCTATTCCTGCACAGAGATGGAATTCCTCCTTCTTCTGGCAGCTTTGTTTTCTGCTGGGAATTAGAGGTAGTCTATGACTTAACGATTGAAATTGGACCAGAATTTCCATTCCTAAGCAAAGCAGTTTTTAAGTGAGTCACATCCAATTTTATGACCTTTCATGCCATGGTTGTTAATATCATGTAGTCATTAAATGAGTTGAGTTTCCCCCATTGACTTTGCTTGTTGGAAGCTGGCTGAGAAGGTTGCAAATGGCGATCACATGTTAGGATATTGCAACCATCATAAATACATACGGGTTGCCAAGTATGACGTGACCATGGGAATGCTGTGATGATTGTAAGTCGCTTTTTTTCAATGCTGTTGTAACTTAGAATGGTGACTAAATGAACAACTACAAACCAAAGACTACCTGCATAGGGTATCTTTTGCCTCAAGATGTGGGGTACTACCTAAGTTATCTGCTCTTTGTTATATCAGCTTGAGGGCAGCTAGTCACACTGCATGTAGAATCAAACCCTGCATTTGGGAAATCTTCATAACCATGACCTGTAGTAATTTCCAGTAGCAAGGGAATTGGAATTTCTGAATATGTTACAAGAATTCTAATTCTATTGCATTTTTCCTTCTTCAAAGCCTATATTCTTTCTTTGTATATATGGTCCCAGAAAAATATGACTTTTTTGTATATATGGTCCCAGCAAAATATGACTTGCTTACAAAAATCTTTTAAGGAGATACATTGAACTAATTAAAAATAAAAAATGTCTATTAGCAGCTGTAGTACTGAAAAATTGTGAACATGTGTAGTATGTGATATGGTAATTTTTTTTAGAATGAGAGAAGTTGGTACTCTGATTGAAATTGGATAAGCAATGGGAAAGAAGGAATCGGCATTTGAGCTGGAAAATGCCTGTGGATTGAATGTGGGAGAGTACGTGAACAGTGCTTTCGGTTTTGTTTACCATCTGCATTTTTACTATTTAAAAAAAGATAATGGGTGAAAAGATTATTGATGTACTGTGTTGCTGGTGTTCTCTTGAGACCTCTTTTCTACTGTTTAAGGGGAAAAACCTCTCCCCTCCTTATTTCTTCTCTGCCAGTTCTAGTCATTATTGGTTGGTGCAGAGAGAAAGAGCCTGAGGCCCTGCTTTGTGGGATTCCTCAGGACTTTACTCTCTCATTATTAGCATCTATATGAAGCTCCTGAGGAAAGGAATCCTTCAACACAGGGCATGGAATCATCAGTATGATGTACAATATACCTCTCTGCCTGGGGCTAACCATGTAAAACTATCAAGATTGTTCCAGGATCCAGTAGCTGTGGGAATCTGGATAGGGAATAACAGGTTTCAGTGTAATCGTAGTAAGACCTACTGGCTGTGGCTTTTGAGACTCCTACAATCCAGTGATTTTTCATCTTTATATCTAAATGGGGTAAGAACTCCACACAGAGTTGGTGTATAATTAGGGGATCCTTCTGGATTCACACCTCCTGCTCAAAGTACAGTATCTGGTGTGCCTGTTCCTGGGCCAGAAGATCCTACTCATGTAAGTCAGGCCTTAATCACCTCCCAGCTGGAATACTGTAATGTGTTCTACATGGGGCTACCTTTGAAGAGCATTTGAAAGGTACAGCTGCTCCAGAATTCAGTAACAAGATCAGGTTTGGGTGCCTTGTCTGGGGACAAGAGTATTTTTGGGCAATTCAGACAGTGACATCTGTGCTCTCTAAATAGCACTACCTTCTAGTGTAGCGGTTCTCAACCTGGGGGTCGCGACCCCTTTGGGGGTCGAATGACCCTTTCACAGGGGTCGGGAGACTTCGCCTGGACGCCGCCATTTGGGTTCCTTTACCCTCTGTGCATGCACACAATGCTTTGCGCATGCGCAGAGGATAAAAGAACCCAAATGGCGGGCGCAGGGGCGCAGGGCGTGGCATTAGGAAGGTTGAGAACCACTGTTCTAGTGGTTTCCTAGTCCAAAGCAAAGAACTGGTTTTCAGGTTTATACAAATCAAATATATTACAAGGAGATCAGGATACTTGAGGAACGGTTGGTCTCTGGTCATTTCTGTTCATGCCATCAGAACTGGCAGGGTGGGCATGCTGCGGGTCCTTATATTAGGAAATATCATTTTGTGGGGCTAGGAGTCATGCGTTCTGTGTCATGGCCCTGGTCCTATGGAAGAGCAGCCCTCACAAAGAATAGAATAGCTCTGACCTTCTGGCCTTCATAAGGCATTAAAGACTTGGATATTTCCCCTGGCACTGGGCTCAGGAGGTTACACCAGTACTGTTGGCGGATTTGTTGTATGGTCAGTAGAGATTATAATTCCTATTGTTTCTGATTTTTAAGTCACCAAGCTTAAAAAAAATAATATTTGTGTAATACATACAGAACACAAATGGAGTTCCACTGATTTCTGTAGCAGATGGGTGGTAACTATGCTAAATTGCTTCTTTGGGGAAAAAAAGAGCTAATAATTGTTCAAGTCCAAAGAGACAAAATGGTTATATTTGTTATATTTTATGTTTTATTTATGGAATCTCATATAATGTCACTAGGTGACTCACAGCATTCAATAGAAACAAGGATAAAAACAAAACCAACTTTCTCCCAGGCACCAGGTCATTATTATTTAGTGATAATTATAGGTTCTGAAGAAATGTTTCAGTATGAATTAATTCTGTCTGGCTATATAGATAGTCCTTGCTTTCTGACTGCCTCATATAGCAACCATTCAAAGTTACAGTGATGCTGAAAAAAATAACATTATGACCAGCCCATATTTACAACCTTTCTAGCAACCTTCAGTTGTATACTTGTCATTACAATCAGTATCCATTATTCTATGCCTGACCTGTGGTTTCCCCCCTGCCCCCCCCCCCATTTCAGAGCAGAGTGATTGGAGAAGTAGGGATTACAAGAGAGTTAGCAGGCACATAATGGAGAACATACAGCATTGGGCTGTTAGTATAGTGCACATGCAACTGCCAGTGCCAGTCCAATGCTTTTAATGTGTATTTCCCATTGTGTGCTTGCTCATTCTCTTATAAACATTTCCTCTCTAGTTAATATCATTCCAAACATTAATTCTGTTTTTATTAATTACCAGCATACCCGGCCACCCGTTGCTGTGGGTCAGTCTGCTTAAATGGGAAAGAAAGAAAAGAGAAAGCGCACGTTTCTAATATGTTTAATGTCACAATGCTTGTGGGCATACAATATTTTTTGTTGTTCCATTGTCTGTGCAGATATAGAGATTGTCTGGTTTTCCGACTCTAGAACACGCAACATATAATTGTCCATGTGAGAAGCAATCTGTGTCTAGATCTAAACCATACAGTTCTAAAGACTGGCCTTGAGCTTTGTTGATGTTGATTGAGAATGGCAATATAATTGGAAATCAGCAGGCATGCCATGGTGGGTGGTATTATTATTATAAGAGCCGAGGTGGTGCAGCGGTTAGAGGCAGTACTGCAGGCCACTTTAGCTGACTGTGATCCGCAGGTCAGCGGTTCAAATTTCACCGGCTCAAGGTTGACTCAGCCTTCCATCCTTCCGAGGTAGGTAAAATGAGGACCCAGATTGTTGGGGGCAATGTAAATACAGTATATACATTGCTTACTGGTATAAACCACTTAGAGAGTGCTTGCACTGTGAAGCGGTATATAAATCTCACAAATAAATAAATAAATAAATAAATAAATAAATAAATAAATAAATAAATAAATAAATAAATAAATTAAATAAATATTCAGGCAACCTTATGCTCATTAACATCTCAGAATTATGGTTAACATTGATGTAAATTCCCCCCCCCTTTATTTTTGGAGGTTTAAATTGTGTTCAAACCTCTGCTATCTTATCCCTTTATTTCTCTGAGGTACTTGCCAGGGTCACGCGATGGGGGGGTGGTCTGCCTCCTCTCAGCAGCCATGTCATGGTTTCCCCATAAAAGCCTCTGCTATTCTATTCCCTTATTTCCCTCAGCTTGGCTCAGAAACATTGGAAGGCAATAGTCAATTAGTACAGTGTGTGTCCAGCAGAGAGCGCTGGTTTTCAACAAAATCATGTTTTCCCTGTTTTTCAAGAAAATCATGTTTTTACCTGTCACAGGTGTGACATCCATATAATATTGGTATATAAAAACACTCTCATATTCGAATATAATGTTGTGTCAAAATTTCAAAGCAATCGGTGAAGTACTTTCGGAGATCTTAGATCATTCCCAAACGAACAGTTACATTTTTATTTATATAGATATAGATAGCAACACTGGATGAGCATTCCAAAGGGCAGGAATGGTTAGGAGGCAAAGAAAAGCTGAAGATGTGGAAATGAATCAGTCTTGTTGCTTTTCAGCTGGAAAGCACAGTTGCAGTCATGTGATTTTCCACTTACCAATTGCTTTGCTTAGCGACAGAATTACAGGTCCCAGTTGTAATAGCAGACTTCTTTTATCATGTTTAGTAATCTAATAAAATGTAATATTTATGAAGAATCTAGGAACTGGCTCCAGAGGAAAATAGGAAAGTAGTAATCACTTTTCCATTTCTCATTTTACCCACAGGAAACAAAATGGTATATATGAATAGAAGAACACGAAAACATGCCTTTCTTACAATGTATACATATTATATACTGTAGCTATTTTTCATTTCCATTTTTTCCAGAAATACTAAATTTCTGGATTTCTGAGTGATAATCCATTCAATGCTTTTAATTAGCACAGCATTTCTAGCAAATGTTTAATGTTAAAAATTATTAATGTCAATGCTAGTAGAACAACATTGTGTGGCTATCTTGAAACTATATGGATAGGGCTATGCAGTGTTTTGGTTATTGTGGCACTTAGGCCAGATTTTCCCATTCTAATTAATCCAATTGAATAAGGTTTTTTATCCTAAGATATGGAATGCTTGATTCACATTAGCACATAAAAGCTTATAATGTTCTTTAAAGGCCATTTTAAAATTTTCATTTGCACACCATTTTAAACAATTTATTTGCAACATGCTACTTCTATTTCATTATAAAATTTAACATATTTGAGGAAAAATTAGATATGAAGATTATTCTAGATTTGTTTAATCAAATGTATGGAATAGCCCAATTTAACTCACTCTGGATGGCTTCAAAGAAAAACCAGTTAAAAAGATGGCTAAACCAAAACAAAAATAACAGAGCCAAAAAAGAGAAGACTTGTTTGTGTAAAACCTAACAAAAACAATATCTCAACCCAGGCCTAGGTGTTCAAAGCTAAACTTCAAGGATGGCAGATGTAGAAACTTAAGGAGATAAGCTATTATATGGACACAATTTGATATAGATAGATAGATAGATAGATAGATAGATAGATAGATAGATAGATAGATAGATAGATAGACAGACAGACAGACAGACAGACAGACAGACAGACAGACAGACAGACAGACAGACAGACAGACAGACAGACAGATGATAGATAGATAGATAGATAGATAGATAGATAGATAGATAGATAGATAGATAGATAGATAGATAGATAGATGAGAGAGAGAGAGAGAGAGAGAGAGAGAGAGAGAGAGAGAGAGAGAGAGAGAGAGAGAGAGAGAGAGAGAGAGAGTAGATATAGATATAGATATAGATATAGATATAGATATAGATATAGATATAGATAGATAAAGAAGCGATAGCCATCACGATCTCTGGAACATTTAAATTTTTATTTTAAACTACTATTAAACTTGCTAAGCTTTCGTCAACCCCTGTTGACTTCGTCAGAGTGTAAAATCCCCATGGAAGAGATGCTTGCTTTTATAGAATGCCTATCAATTTATGTAATGCCTATCAATTTAGACTTTGCACGTGTAACCGGTCCACACCCTTTTTTCTCTCCTGTAATTGACTTAATTGTTTCTGCCTTAGTCATGCTGACAGATGAAGATTTCCCCATGGTGTATTGCCTCTTTCTCTCCCTAGGGGGTAAAGCAGGGCTATCAGGCATTGCTTTGAAGGTGTTTCTCCTGGCTTCCTCCCCCTCATTGTTATTCCTCTCCCTTTTAGGCACACAGGTTGCCTGCTCTAAATTCATCTGTTTTGCCCATGATCTTGTGATGGGTCTGCGTTGTTCTTCAGCGCAGCAGAATGAGAGAGACAGCAGAGGTGAAGAAGAACAATGCAGACCCATCATAAGATCATGGGCAAAACAGATGAATTTAGAGCTATATATATATATATATAGCTATATATATATAGCTATACACACACACACACACACATACACACACATGTATACATACATACATACATACATACATACATACATACATACATACATACATACATACATACAAGAGGAGTTCTGTGAGATTTTAAGAACAATTGAATTCATTCATCTTCTTCCTTCTCTTTTGCTTTTTATCTTTCACTTAATTATCCTAAGAGTTTTTCCAAGTCAGGATCAGACAAAATCATGACTGGTTTTTTGTTTTGTTTTTTGTTCTTTTAGCAATCCCTTTTTCTAAGGCACTAGCAGTCGTCCTAGGTTTTTCTCTACACAGAGAATGTTATGGATTGATTCTATTTAAGTCCAAAAGGACCACTTGAAAGAGTAGAATTCAGATAGGGAAGAATTTTCATGAAGTTTTCATTAGATGTTATCTAGTTCTCTGGAAACCTTTTAACTCCTTTCTTATTTATTGGAGATTACAATTTCTATAACAACTATCCATAACTTCTAATTTCTGGCTGTATGCTATTAAATCTTTTTTTTAAATGTTTCAGAACATTTTAAAATGTAGACCAAAGCATCTGGAAGGCACCAGGCTGGGGGAAGCCAGTTAATTATGCTTTTGAAAAATCTCCTGGTTGTAGGTTGTTATAAAAACAGATGATATTTAATAATGTCCACCAGAGGTTGCTCAGACATCAGCAAATTTGACTCCCATAGGATTTATGATATGTGTGACAAAATAATAAATATATGGCGTTCTGCCAATTTTTTAAAATTCTTGATCCTATGAAACAGTAGTTTTTCTAACAAAATTGACTTTTAAAAGCCTAACTTCACATTTCTGTAAAATAAAATTAATGCTAAGGCCAGTGACATAATTAGGACAATGATAGCCAAGTAGTTTATGTGAAAAGGAAAGTCTTTAGTAAAGTATTGACTAGATTCCTTACTCTAGGGCTCTGTTGCCTGGCACTGCAGTGAGTTAACTCAAATATTCTGCTAGCCATACTAAGAAACTGATAGGAAAAGGGAGGATAGGCTATTTTCCCAAGAGTTTTGGAAACACAACAGTGCAGAGAATGGTATTAAGTAAAGAACAAATTGTACCATTTAAGGCCATATTTGAACACAGGGCTACTTCTAAGAATAACTTCTACGTGAGAAAACATATTGGCTTTGATAATATAAGCAATCCCCAGGTTACAAACATGATTCATTCTTAAGTCTATCTTTAAGTCAAATTTGTATGTAAGTCAGTACAAGTTATTTAGCATCAGTTGGTAAATGTTTGTCTTAGTACATAAGTATTTATTTTACCTTTCTATACATAAAAATCACTTAAGAAATCCTTCCAAATATAGTACATCTTAAACATGATTATACAGTACATAATAAAAATAATATTGTAATAAGAAAAGAAACAGTTCTTAAAAAAGGAATGAAGGCAAAATATGTATCCCAGGATAATGTTGCAAGATCCAATCTGGGTCGGCACCGGGCCAGAGGTTTAATCTTCCGAGCTTTTGGATTCGTGCTGGAGCCCATCCTCAGGGAACTTCTCTCTACCAGAATATGTGGTTTGAGCAATTCTCGCCCTATTATTGGGTGTTGTACTTATGTGGTGCCTTCCTATTGGTTGATGGGTGTGTTGATGACCAGCAATTGGTTGTGGCTTCCTTATGCTGCCAAGCTCTTAAAACAGTTCATATAGAAAGAAAAAAAAGAAATCATGATTAAAAGTTAACAATAGATGGGCTTGGTGTTGAAGAGGATGAACCTTGTACTAGAAATTATGCTTCAGAGGCATGGTAAATTATAAGAGAAAAATAGCAATGTGATCTGACTAAATGGCAATGTGATCTGACTAAAAATGGCGGACAATACTCTTCCTTGAGCCGATGAACCATTAAAGCTGCACAGTTTTCATGAACTACTGAAACCAGGCTGCATATTAAAAATGCACATGCTACTTTTTGAGACTCATGAAAACATTGTAGGGCTTCAGGAATTTGTCAGCTCAAGCAAAGAGAAGGCTGTCTGCCATTTTTAGTAATAGACAGTCAGTTTGTAAGTATGAGTTGTGTGTAAGTCGAGAGAGAGAGAGATTGAGAAAGAGATTGAGAGAGAGAGATTGAGAGACACAGAGAGAGAAAGAGAGAGAGATTGAGAGAGAGAGAGAGAGAGATTGAGAGACACAGAGAGAGAAAGAAAGAGAGATTGAGAGACACAGAGAGAGAAAGAGAGAGAGATTGAGAGAGAGAGAGAGAGAGAGAGAGAGAGAGAGAGAGAGAGAGAGAGAGAGAGAGAGAGAGAGAGAGAGGAAATTTATAAATCCACAAACCCTTATGTGCATGGAAAACATACATAGTGTGTTGTAGTGTGGTGCTTTTAGATATTTATGAAGCAACTATTTTAATAAAGTCAATTCATATAACAATAAGCCAGTTTAGGGTTAAATAATGAACACATATAATTACAATTCCTTCTGTTAAATTTATGATTCTTGGCAATCCCTTGGATTGTTGGTCAGTATATTTAAATTCTTCCCACATTGAAAGAAAGAAAAATCCATTTACTATTTTTGCAGGAATGATTATCTATTATATACATTTGGAAACCATTATTTTGAATAGTTAAGAATGACTACAGTTACACTCATGCCAGGAAGAGAGAGAGATAAATATAATAAAAAGCCTTAGTTAAATTAATTTCATTGTTTGGGAAATGGATAGGAAAATAATCCTCTACAGTTCTACATGATAAAGCAAAACAATATAGAATGGCTATTTATAGGTCTCAGTACAATCTTTTCAGGATCAGAATACATGTAACAAATGAATGATGTAGATAATAATAAAACACTGGGGATAACAGAGAACCTAATAAAATAGCACAAAACAAACATTTTAAATGCTCCTTTAGTATGCTTCCAGCTACATTTGAAATCTCATTTCAAGTTAACTTTTAGAAGACTATAATTCTGGATGTGCATTGAGAGAAAATAATGTTGTTTGCTAATGTAAAAATAGATTTTTTTCTGAAAGATGGTTGGAAAGTATATATTCATCAATGGTATTTTATTAATCTGTCATGATTTAATGTGTCATTTCCAACTTTTCAAGTTGCATTTCTGATAAATTGCCTTCCTAAATACTGTATATACTTCAATCCCACTAACTTGAAATGCAAACCAAGTGATTCAGATATTGGTTGTGTGAGCACCACAGGATAACCATGTGTATTAATGTTTATAGAAATAAAAGGATTCAAGCTATTAAAATCTGTATGGCCCATAGCTACCCATGCTACTACTTTGATCTCTAGGAAATATATATTTTAATGAGTCATACATTTTGAGGCTAAGGAAAAAAATTGTTTCAATGAAGTCAGTGAAATGCATTGTTATCAATTTAACTGAAAAGTGTCTTGATAATGAATTTATTATCTTCCCTTTTTCTATGTAGTAGAAATTAAACCCCAGAATTTTTCTTTGATGAAAATGAATGAACTGAACCATGTTTCAGTTTTCTATTAGGAAGAATTAAAAGTTTGGGAATAAGAGAATAACAGAGTGTAAAGTAGTAATTTGAACCTGGTTATTAAGATATTAATTGGTGATAAGAATGAGTACTCATGAAGCCTTAGCACAGCTACTTAGTAGATGGTGTGATGCGAAAGTAGTAACTATGACAACCATTCTGTTGAGAGCTAGACGTATGCTTCTAACACAGCAATGTCCTAATGAAACGTGTGTATCAAAATGTCAAGACAGTTTCAAAAAATTAACTCTGCTGTGAGAGTTCAAGGCAGGTAAGAAATAACTGAAGTATCTTTTCTTGGTAAGCGTAGAACCTGTCAAACTTAGACTACTGTGAAATGCTTCATATTGCCTCAAAAACCATAAAGATCATTTTAGTATCCATATTGTAAGTAGAAGATGACAACTTATGAGTAGCACAATATGTATGAACTTATGAACTTCCATTGTGCATGATTCTTTCCACAAACGTTCTTTCCAAACACACTCTAATAATATAATGAAGTGGGATAGATGATGTTGAGTGAATTAAATCCACAGGATCATTAAACTACAACCAAAAAGAGATGTTCATTACAATTATTCAATGATAGTAGCCTTAATAGGATCTAAGCTTGAATTAATGATAAGTCTAAGAATAGCAGCTGTTCACCATCCTTTTTACAATACAGTATCATGACAATATATACTTCGTGTTCACTCACTATAGGTTTTGTGAGCAGTCTGATCTTTCTAATGTGATCATTCCTCTGTAACATACATACATACATACAAACATACATACATATGCATATAGTCTCCCTTTATTTTCATTTATCAGCAAAAAATGCTACACACACACACACACTGTGTGTGTGTGTGTGTGTGTGTGTGTGTGTGTGTGTGAAAATAAAGGGAGACTATTATAGATCTATTTCGAGCTACTTAGCTCTCATCAGATAGCCATTCCCTTACTGGGATTTGAACCTGGGCTGCCTGCCTTGTAAGGCAGCAGCTTAGCCATTAGGCCACAGGCTCTATTCCCTATCAGCTCTTCACCAGGAAAGGGTTATATATGTTTTTCTGTCGTATTATCCTGGTGTACCCAAATATGGGAGAAAGCATCACAGCTTTCATTTTGCCTTTTGGCCCGTGTCTGGGACCATCCAGGCAGTTTCTAGAGCCGACACACTATCTTCTATATGTGTAGTATTTTTTGCTGATAAATGAATTATAATTAATTAAAAGTAATAATTCATAACATTCCAAGAGTAGTAAAATTAAATAAGTACCAATGATGATGCATACTTGACACCCTAATAACTATAACTCTCTTATAACCAGTAGATATTGCATGACACTTCCAATCAACGCAGAAACATTTCTGTACAGAATGAGGCTTTATTAATATTGCATGGATACTTCAAACACCTCAGAAATATATAATTCTTTTTGTATCAAGATACCATTACCTACTAAGTATATTCCTTTATTACCAAAATCATGGCATGCAGAGGATGACAGTAAATAAAATCTATGCTAGTCCTGTGTTAGAATAATTTCTAAAAAAATGATGGTATATTCATGCATTTAACTAAAATTCTGCTTCTGTTTAAAAGTTGTATAAAAATCATTGTTCTTCGGTTTTGAAAATTTTCTATCGTGTTCCCCCCAAAATAAGACCCTGTCTTATATTTTTTGAACCACAAAATAAGCGCTTGGCCTTATTTTGGGGGAGGTCTTATTATTTTGGGGCGTGTGGAGCAAAACTGGGCTCCTCTTGCCATCTTACCTGATTTCCAGCTCTGTCTCCCTAATCCTAACCAGAGGAAATGGTGGGGACCGGCTGCGCATGCGTTTAAATATTTTTGGGGAGGGCTTATTTTTGGGGAGGGCTTATTTTTTGGGGAAGGGTTTATTTTTGGAGGAGGGCTTATTTTGGGGGGAGGGCTTATTTTCAGGGAAACACTGTATGAGAATTTTTGTAGTTACAGTGCTGCCACACATTTGGAAGACAAGAAGTTGAGGATGTTTTCTTCAAATCATATATACAGGTTTGGGCATAGATACTTAAACATGACTTGCAAATGAACTGCTCTTATGTGTAAAGTGTGCTTGTCTAAGGAGTTTTGGCTTCTTTCTTTTGGCCTATCTTAATTTGTGATTGTAGGAAATAGAATGGAGAAATATCCAAGCAACTCCTGAGATGGAAGTACTTGCCTATTAAAACCAATGAAGCTTGCATTTGGGGAATAGAATAATGCTTTAACTTGAATTAAGCTATGAAAAGTGTGTTTTTCCCCTTTGTTTTTTTATGATGTACTGATTATTGTAATGCTTGGGAGGATAGGAGGAGGAGTTATTTAGCCTATATCAACATTGGCATATTTCCAGTATCATTCTTGTATTTCATTGCTAATGCATTATTACTTGTCTCCAGTCAGCAGATGGCATAGTCTTTGTGTTGCATTTGATCGATGGATTAAATGCTCTATATGAATCAGTCCTGCAAATTATTTTGATATATAACATATGTTGTACTTTTATATAGTCATAGAATTACAAATCAAGCTATGTGTGTTATTTAAACTTCCTCTCCTGAAAATGCTCCTATGAGAGACACAAAGATTCCTATTTATATAGCATTTTGTTGACAGGAGAAATTAAAGCTAAAGTTTGCTGCAATATATATATATATATATATATATAATTTGTGTTTGTTGTACTGTCTAATATACTGACTTTTATGCAGGTTCATGAGATTGGATATAGCTCCTAATTAAGGAAGATCTGAAGAATCTTTACTAAAGTGTTTGTAGAGTTAGAAATAATTGAATATAATAATATAGACAAGCCTGCTGAAAACAGTTAAACCAGCCATTCTTCAAGATATTAAAAGTAATTGAAGGTCCAGATTTAGTAATAGAGCACATTCATTGGAGTCAATGGATTTACTCTAGGGCTAGATCAAATTCAACATTACAGTATATAGTATTTCAATACATTCATTTCTCTTTCTTTTGAACTTGTTTGAATAATTCAATATCGGTCCATTGGCCTCCAAATATAGATTGATACCTCCTCCTGAATTGGAAATCTTTTAGAAGATTGCCTTTATTTTTCATACCTTTACAGATGTTATTATAATTCTATTTCTTGTCTCTTCTAAAAATTCTCTGAAATTGTTAAGTTCCTTCCTATGATTTTTGTCTTTCTGGGCTTTGGATTCTGTTATCTTCTTAGCAATTTCCACAATTTGTTCCAACATCCAGTTTGCTTTTTTCTTTTTCTTGATCTTTGGCAATCTCTTCACATTTCTCAACAGTTTATTTAAAGTCATCCCATACGTCCTCCAGATTTTGGAGTTCTAAATACAGTAGTTCCTGATGTTTTCTTTGAAAATGAAGGGCAGATGCTCAATATGATATTGTGGAAACTGTTTGGTTTTCTTCTTCCATTTTAGCTGAATTTAGAATTTGTCCATGGGCAGTTCATGGTGGGTTCAAGAGTCAGTCCCTGGCCATGTCTTTGCTGTTGCAATTGAGCTCTTCATCCTTCTTCTACCAATAATGTAGTCAAGTTGATTTATGTTACTCTATCTGGCAATGTCCATGTATATAGGCATCATTTTGGCTATTGGCAATGAAGAAATCATTGGGTTGGCAGAAATGTATAAGTTATTGGCCTGCTTAATTTTGGTTTTCTAAGCCATACAATTCAACTACATTTGCTTCCTTAATATATTCAACTTTGGCAATTCAGTCTCCAAACCACAAACAGCATATCTTGCTTATAGGTAATGTGCACAATTGGGACCAGAATTTCCATTTCTAAGCAAGGCCGTTGTTAAAGAATCGTGACCTTTTTTGTCACAGTTGTTAAGTGAATCACTGTGCAGTTAAGTCATTAAGCAAATCCATCTTCCCTCATTGACTTTACTTGTTGAAAGCTGGCCGAAAAGGTTGCAAGTGGCAATCACATAACTCTTGGACACTGCAATTGTCCTATAAAACTGTTTGCCAAGCACTCAAATTTTGATCATATGACTGTATTGTATTGGTTTACTTGATAATGTACATAGATTTTAACACTGCTGCTTCCACCCAGTATGAAATAATCCTTAGGATCTTCCTATACTGTCACTGCCCAGTATAGATGCCTGCTTGCTTTAGCTGGACAACTGGTATGACCTTTATGCCTTGGTTTTATACTGTTGGTATCCCCTCTTCCCCACTCCCTTGGCATTCTTCACTCATCCTCCCAGGAATATAACGTTCTGCTATGAAGAGACAGCACAGCAGAACTTGGGATAGGGAGGGGGACACGGCTATTTATATAGATTTATGTAATATACTTTTGAGATTAACATTTGTTATTTATTAATTAAATTTGTTTCCTGCCCATCAAGTCACAAAGGTGACTTTGAGTGGCTTATAAGGTTAAAAGCTATACAAATATAAATGTGTGTGTTAGCAATAAAAATATAAATTATGATTAAAATTATGGTAAAAAGATGGGGAGGGAGATAACATGATGTACTGGGGTAGGTGGGAGAGGTGGGATCTGCTATTGGTTCATCAATCACCTCCAGCATGATATCCTCCATTGGGGCCCCAAGCCGACTGGCAGAACCAGGTTTCAGGCCCTTATGGAAGGTGAGGAGGGTAGGAGCAGATCTCACCCCTGGGAGGCTAGATGTTCAAATAAGGGCATTATGCTGTTGCCCTGAGTTATTTCCTCTCTATTTCCCTCTCTTTATCTTTTCTGAGTTTTGTAATTATAAATGGTAGAAAGTTACATGATAAAATGCTCTTTAGGATTTGATGGATAAGTGAGAGAAAATAAACAGGGAATTAAATTAGTTCAATACCACATCATACATGTAACGTCCAAATATCTCACTTGTCATCTTATGTTGGGGGAAAATATAGCTATCTATATAGTAATTTGACCCACACCCTAGATCCGTGGTGGCGAACCTATGGCACGCGTGCCAGAGGTGGCACGCGGAGCCATAGAAGCCGGCATGCGAGGGTTGCCCACCGGCAAACCGGAAGTGCGAAAAAACGCACTTCCGGTTTGCCGGTGTGCTGTTTTTTGCACTCCGGAGGGTT
Organism: Diadophis punctatus similis; assembly: GCA_023053685.1. Lineage (NCBI taxonomy): Eukaryota > Metazoa > Chordata > Lepidosauria > Squamata > Dipsadidae > Diadophis > Diadophis punctatus. Next base: position 20,420,513 of record JALIGW010000010.1, read on the forward strand.
CAGGGAAGCTCCCTGAAGCTCCGGAATGCAAAAAACTACAAAACGGACAAACCGGAAGTGCACTTTTCCGCACTTCCGGTTTGTCCATTTTGTAGTTTTTTGCATTCCGGAGCTTCAGGGAGCTTCCCTGAACCCTCCGGAGTGCAAAAAACAGCATACCGGCAAACCGGAAGTGCATTTTTTCGCACTTCCGGTTTGCCGGTTTCGTCGTCCCAGGCTCCGGTAAGCCTTTGCGCGGGGGTGGGGTGTGTGCGCATGCGCAGGGGGCAGCATGGGGGGGTGTTGTGCGCATGCGTGGGGGGGGAGGGAATGGGTGTGGGCACGCGAGCGCACGCGAGCGCCCCCCCCCTTTTTGGCACGCGAGCCGAAAAAGGTTTGCCACCACTGCCCTAGATGTTAAAACTTTGCTATGGGTGAAATAATATATAGCTCCCACCCCAGTTTGTGACAGTTTGGAAGCCCAATTTATACATGTGCTTCTTTGTTTCATAGCAATAAGGATTTTTCAAATAATAGATATGTAATGTTTTTGTTGCAAAAAACTCTGCCGGTTCATATCTAATAACACAATGAAACTGTAATACTGTATTATTATTTCCCTCATCAGGTTTATTTACAATTACATGAAAAATAAGATTTCTTGGTTTATTTTTTCATTTAGTCATATTATCAAACTAATGTAAACATACGCTGTATCAAAAATTTTCCCTATATCTGTACACATCCTGTTATAAGAAAATATTTTCTTATATTTTGGGGGGGAAAATAACATTAAACATGGTTGAGTTTTATCATGTTGTGTATTTTTATTAGTTGCTTGAATGTAATACATTCCATTTCATTAACTGAGGAGATACAATTTCAGAAACTAATTTAATTAGTAATTTAATACACATACATTTTTAATCAGAATTGGACGTTTAGTAGACTGTATTACAGAATACCATTCTGTCCAGAGAAAACATCAGCCAAAAAAGATAACACATACTTCCATGTGTTAAAATGTTTTAATAAAATGCCAGAACTATTTTTTCCCTTTGTACTATCACAAATGCATTTGTTTTCTAATGTAGATAAAAGAAGAAATGAATACTCTAGTAACTGTTAAATTGGAATGATATACATTAATAATAGATAATAACAATTTTATATTTAATTAGGACCTTTCCTAGAAAGTGCTCTATTTTTTCAGATATATATTTTCAGACAAAAAATTTCAGGGTTGGTACATTCCAAGAAATAATTACTAAAGTTGAAAGGATTTGTTTTGTTTCTTTTGGAATAAACAGCAAAATAGTAACTAGAACTTTGGTTTGGAAATGTTATAAATGGACCAAGGGCCCAGATGAATTTGAATTATAATTTTGGAATTAATTATAAGAATCTTTCCTGTTGGAAAATGCTTTGTTTTTAATTTCTTAAAAAAACATGATAGGATGGAATTTACAAAGATTAGTAGAGATTCCCCTATAATTTCTACATCGTGGAATGCAAGAAGAAGGATAGTTGATTTTGTTGCCCTTATATCACTGGGAGAAGTTCTGTGCATGTGTAGAAGTGAGAAGGTTTTCAGCTTGTATGTGTATTTGTACATTTATAAATTTCTGGAGTTGTCTGTAAAAGTTCTTAGCTTCACCCAGCAGGGATTGAGAGATTGTTTCTCAATGATCCATCCATTCAGAATACAATGGAAATTGATAGCTCTGCATGCTCCTGTGGGCTGTGTTGTCGACTGATGATCTCAGTGTTGTGTGGAGTGGAAGTATAATGGGTAACGGAGTATACCTCATAAAATATAATATTGAAGAAAGAAAATAGGTGAATGTGATAGGTGGATTCCAAAAGAATGAAAGAATTGTATTTGAAGGGGTGTCTGATGTATGAAGCTCAACTCTTCAAAGGTACTTTTGAACACTTAGGCTAAGTGGACTGTTGCAATTAAGTGGCTTTGCTGCACCAGTGTGATCCTTTGATTTAGAAAAGATTGAACATTTAAAGGGGAAGCTAGTGTCCCAGAAAGCAGAGAGGAAGATGAAGGTCACCTTTGAGAAATGGAGATCCTTTGCTTTTACAAAGAAAGAAAAATCCCAAAGCCTGACACAATGAGGTGAGTATCAATGAACACAGAGTTAAAAAAAGAGGTTGGCCGAGCATGTTCATGTCATGAACATGTGGAACTGAGAAAACACCCTAAAACACAGGTGTCAAACATGCCGCGTCACATTGCTGTCACGTGACGTTTCGTGATGTTTTTCCCATTCGCAGACCTGGGGTGGGCATGGCCTGCGTGTGACACACCTGGCCTGTGAGTCGTCAGTTTGACACCCCTGCCCTAAAACAAACAGAAGTTAGGGAGCTTGAATGCATTAATCCATTTATAGGTTATCAAGAAGGCACAGTTTTGTTCTATGAATTATTGAATCCACCTATAATATACAGATTGTTATATTTTTGTATGCATGAACTCCATACAAAAGCAAACAGCAGGGCACTTGTATCTAATGATAAAATGTTACTGTGTTGAACATCAACAGTGGTGAGAAAAAGCATTCACTTGTCCCAGTCAAAAGAAGATACAAAATTAAAGATACTGGTATTCAAATTCTGCCACTGAAGAAACTGCTAATTTCCATTGAGTACATCTGCTTATTACTTATCCATCACTTGTTATATCAAAAATATGTGTGAGATTTGACATAGCCAATATAGAGAGACTGTAGTATCAGCCCATTCTCGAAATTAGGCAATATGTTGCTTATGTTTCATGTTAAATTATTGTTACTGGTGGTTTTGTTAGAACTAATGCTGAGTGTCTGGATAAAATCTTTCATGAAGGTACCATGTTTCCCCGAAAATAAGACCCTGTCTTATATTTTTTTGAACCCTGAAATAAGCGCTCAGCCTTATTGCCATGTATTCAAAAGCCCGATTGGGCTTATTATCAGGGGATGTCTTATTTGGGGGGAAATAGGGTAGATTTAGAGAACCTATTAACAGATACTACAGAGGTGTCAAACTCGTGGCCCGCAGACCGGATGCGTCAGACGCTGGCCACGCCCATCCCATTTAGCGAAGAGAAAAAGTCGCAATACATCACGTGACAACGTGATATTGTGAGTTTGACACCCCTGTGATACTATAACAAATAACCTTATTCACACCCCTGATATTATACTTGAAATATTATATAGAATTTGGATTGTAATACCTCAGAAAGTTCATTGATGTACTGGAAAATAAAGTTACTAGAGAACTAGCAAAATTTTACTATGCTATATTTCCAAACTATATTAGTTTGTCTATGTTTTCCTTTGGGAATTGTGATGAAGTTTGAATTTCAAATGATAGTAGATACAACAAGGACCAAAATAATATGTAATTTCATTGATGTTTAATTAATTTTAATACATTAGTCAATAACTAAGAAGATGGACTTTAGTCACCATTCATGAAGCTTGTATCTCTCCATGCCAAAAAAAAGCTTTATTACTTACCAACGTTTGCTTATATAATTGGGTACAATGTCATTTTGAATGTTCAATATTTTTTTATTTTTCTGTTATTGGGCAAAGGCTTCAAACAGTGGAAATGAAACTGACAAGCCAACTCTACTTGATCACCAAGTAATATAAGATATATTTATCTGCTTAATATCACTTGCATTATATTTTTGTGAGTTTGTAGGCAGGCTCTATTTTTCTCTCCCCACTTCTTTTGCTTAGAACTAGCTCTGTGATAGCACAAAACATTGATTACAACTTTGGAGCATTTAGTTTATTTATAATAGTTACCATTATAGCATCTTATCTACAATTGTGGTATATATTTCTTCTATATACCATTGTGAAATCTTCAAAGTTGGAAGCCAAGCTTTATATATGGCTGTTCAAGTTAGACAATTGAGTTAGAAGAATTGTAATTCCAAAACCAAAGCAGGATAATTCAGACAGACCTTTTGGTGCCTGGTGATGTGGGTCAATTAATTTTGGCCTGGACTTCACTTCTGTGAAACCTGAGGCCTGATCTCAGTGATGATGATTATGGCTTATTATGGTTTGTTTCATGTGGTTTTGTTTATTTTCAGTCAACAGAGTCTCACAACAACCAGTTCTTTCTGAGTGAAACTGGCTTTTGACAGGTTTGTTTGCAGTATTACATTTTTCCTACTCTCTTACTGTACTATGTTTAGTATTCTATTTATTAGATCTGACTGATGCCATTTTTGTCTTTTGTCATCTATACGTGTCATATAAAAGTGCTGATTCCTGGGTGCCCAGAGTCAACTTTGTACATTCAAGCTATGGCATCTTCATTCTTTATGAACTCCGTTTCCTTTACACAAAGTGCTTCAGCCTACCTACATTTTTAGAAAGAATATTCAAAATATAAGATGTATGGAAAGCTCCTGTATCAGTTCCAGTACATTTTGGCAGACTTGTTCTATTATATTAAAAAAAAACACAAATGAAATTCTCTTACAGCTTGGCCATAGTTTTTTGAAAAGAGTCGTGACAGTCTCTGCCAATTCCATGCCTATTTCTTTACTTACCCTGCTTGCTGATATCCCATCAATTGTAACCGCCTCGCTGTATACCCATCAATCTCTGAGTACTTGCCTGACAGCCCAACTTCAATTAACCTTCTCCAACTGGTCTCCCTGGTGTCACTGCTTATATCTTTGTTTGCTTGCTTACTCACACAAACACAATTATCCATTGATGATGCCAGCTGAAACAATTAGATGCTGTCTTTGCAGACAGTTAACCAATGAGGGTACTGGGGTGACACAGAAACAGGCCTCAGTCCTTACACTCCAAAAAAAGGCAACATCTGTTTAATTCAACTAGTTGGCTTCATAGCCAACAGAATGGTGCTATTGTGGCCATTGTTTGAGGACTAGAAGCCCTGTACCAATATTCCCAGTTCAGCTCTAAAGCTCGTATATCACTCTTGAAACATTGTTTATTCCTTTGGGGAAAGATAAGTGCTTGTAGTCTGAGAAAAAAGTATAGGAAAAATATTTTAATTGTGATATATTAAATGTATGCATGTATGTGTGTATATATAATACAATTGTCAGATTCCCCCCCCCCTTGATTTTCATTTACTGCTCACCCATACACTATCTTGAATCCAGTTTAACACTTACCCAGTAAAAAAGTCAAATGGAGACAGTTAGGAGCTTTTCATTTTCTACTTAAAGAAAAATTGTCATTATTTCTTAGTAAAATACAAATGACATAAATATAATTCAGGTGAAATAATTTTCACACACTCTGCAGTCCACCTTCCATGCCAACTGTTTTGCATCTGGCAAAAGATTTCCTTCTGATTCACAAGTGCTAATTTATGAGTGGTTGTTCTTTTTTTTTTTTTTTTGCTTTAAGGGACCCCTTGGCAATTACAGATCAGGATAATTTAGCCTGATCTCCATTTTCCTACCCATAGAACACACACATACACAAACTGCATTATTCAGACAGCAAACCACTGACACACTGGTAATTATTTTTATTCAGTCACCTGATTTGAAACTCTTGTAATAAAATGGAGATCCAAAGGCAAATAGTGGTTATGGATTTATGCAACTCAGAACAATATTCTATGTTTTTCAATGAAATTGCATTGTTTTTTTTTTTTGCTAAAAACTGAGATGCTTGTTCTATTGAAGTTTGCATGTGCTGAAGTCTTCCCGTGAAAGAATAGAAATTAGAAACTATATGGTATTTCATACTGGGATATTATTTCTAATTACATTAGACAGTAATTTATAATCATCCATGGGAAAGACAGTATTGACTGTATTCTTATAGAAGTTAAACCATTTCCCCACTATATCTGAAAACTGGCTGATGGGCCAACAACAAAGAACTGAAGATTTCAGATCTACCATTGGATTATGTTTTCCCATGCATAGCCCTGATCCTCCACCATTTAAAACATTTTGCCGGATGAAGCAGTCTGTAAAACTGAAAAAAAAGTATTTTATACTTCTACAACTAACATTTTAATCTACTTTGATGCTGAATTCAACAGGTATTTGAAAATGAACACAATGGATATTCACGAGAATTAATTGCCAACAGCTAAAGCTATAGTTAAGGCTGACCAATTACATTAATTATACAATAATTAAGTATGTCAACTATTTCTAAAACCATTTGATCATAGGCTTAGCTTTTATGTGCCATAAAAATAGCTGATTCAGCAGCTGCACCATGAAATGTAATACCTTTAAACTTTGCAAGCAGCAATGAGATTTACATAAAATAGCAAAGTAAACATGAGAACACAAACAAATTAATCCACAAAAAGCAGATATATGCAGAAAGGGATCATATGGAGCATATCTGGTTCATTCTTTTCCCATCCCAATATCGTAACTTTCTGGTGTGGGGGAAAAAGATATTACCTGATATAAAAATGCCTATTGCACTAGAAAACAGTAGGCAATAGGGATGTTTCAGATGACAATTGTCCAATATGACTATAGTAAGGAATTATGGGAGTTACAGAGTCTATCTTATTTCCTTTTTCTTTCTAGAGCAAAATGGCAAGGAAGAGACCTCAATATTGTTTAAAACTCTTCCATTTGCCCATCTAATGAAATAAATATGTAGGCTGTAAAGAGAAAAGGCCTTTTCATCAATGTCAATCTATTCTCCCCCCACCCCAAAAAAGCATGCCTGACACCCACATTAAAGTGTTTCTGGTACGAGATGAAGACCTTTATTTTCTCTGGAAATAAGAATCAATGTCAGGCTGTTGAATAATATTTCGCTACTAATTTTCTTGTTTTGCCTACTGTATTAATATTGCTGTTTTTGTTTATTTAATAAATAAGCACTGCCTGACTCCAGAACAACTTTAGGGTTGATTTTTATCTTATGATAATCCTACTGCTGCTGCTATATTTATTGATCTGTGCTGGTAGTATAAATATTCTAACTGATTCAGGGGACTCTATGGAAGTTTGGCAGTTTAAAGAAGAAACAACGGAATAAATGATGTATTAACTTTTACTCAGAATTATGGAGACTCTTTATGTATGTACATTGATGGGGCTCCAATTCTGCCTTGTTAATATCTTAAGGGAGAAAAGGGGCAGTTTCATTATTTGACTGAGATATTTTGGCATGAGGATGAATTTTTCTGCTGTTCAGTTATAGCGCATTTCTGGATTTGTGAGGCTCTTCAAAGTGATTTACACCACACTTAGATAAATGCAGTTACTGCTGTAGCAAATCCATGATAATGGGTTTTTTCAGACTTCAGATTTGCTTTTTATAAACCTAGAGATCAAAGGACAAATGTCCTTTAGAGTGGAACCTTCCCAGCCAAGGATAAATGTGTAAAAAAAAAAGTTAAGACTTGGTTTGAGCATGTAGCCCCTGACCAAAGCTGGACAGTGTAAACAAACTAAGTGCCATGTACTAAACCCAACTTCAAAGCAAGAGCTAAAGAGAGAGAGTAAACAAAAAAGGAAATAAAATACTATTCCAAATAGAAGCCCTGTATTTGTAAAAAGTAATTTTCTTTTAATTCTTTATAGAGTATTTAAAATGCAAGTGTATTGCTTTAGCTTTGGAACTAAATTATGTGTGAAATATCTTGCCTTTTCAATCCTCCTTTTGATTAGTATGATTCCTTGGAAGATAAGGAAGTATCTGAACAATACCAAGGAATTTTCCTCTGGTTCTCTTTTATGATGGCAGATCGGCAGTGTATAAAGTGTCATTTTATTCTCTCCATAGCTTCATTCTGTCTTTGAAAATGTACAGGTTTTATTTTTTTGTTGGTGGATCTCAAGTCTTGTTCGAGATTAGGAATGAATGCGCAGGAGGAGATACAAATGAAAATGGATCTTTTTACAGCAAGGTTAACTTCCTTCTTTGTAGCTTTAGACACCACTTTCAGCCTCTGAAACCTTTAAAAGCTTTGCTAATCCTCATGTATGCAGCTTTACGTGCGATTCCTCCCTGCCTCCCCCCCCCCTTCTCCTGATTGGTGAAGCTATTTCATGGCTTAATTCAGCCCACAAATGCATATCTGAGTTGTAATTTGAAATCGGAGCTTAGGCAGAATCGCTTCTCTGCTGTTGGCGCAGGCTATTATAGGGACAAAGCTGGGGAAGTGGACGTTGTCCTCTGAAGCGCCGTGCGACAACAGGCACCGGGAGGCAAAAAGTTGCTGGCTTGTTGGGGAACTAGGAAACCGGATGGGTTTCTGCTGAACTTCTGGATGGGTGGATGGATAATGGAAGCCTAAACATGAAGCAGGTAAGGTACCAGCGACTTGTTGCAAACCAGCTGGCGATCTCGGAAGATCCACTGAATCCAGCATGACTGGATAAGGAAGACTCTTTGTTGTAGGATCGGTGAGACTTTTGCAGAGATGGAGCTTTTGACTGCAATCCGGGCTGAGTTAGGAACGCCTTTTCCGGCCGCTCTTTAAGTTTCTAGTCGCTGATAGCTGACGGGATCACTCCCAAGTCGGGGTTCTGAACAGGCGGGCTCTTGAGATCAAGTCCCGCTTGTTTTACCGACAGTTCTGGGATTTCAGTTACCCCAAACTTTGTGCAATTGAACCTGCGTGTTAGCAGTAGCCCAGCGCGTACGGTATTTGGCGCTCGCTATTCGTGTGCAGTTACGTGGAGCGTGCCTGTGTTCAGCATTTTAAAAAAGAAGGAAAACATTTATTTTCGTTCAAGCTAGCAGATGTAAGAGGAGACAAAAGATCGTGTCGCTTTTATATGTGGTTTCAACCCTACAGGTCAAATGCGTATTAATTCTGTATGGTTTTATAACTCTTATTAAACTTTTCAAGTTCTGGATTTCGGTATTTAAAGCTTGGATATTTAGCATCTGAAAATGCTTTTTCATTTCAGAATAGAATAGAATTCTTTATTGGCCAAGTGTGATTGGACACACAAGGAATTTGTCTTGGTGCATATGCTCTCAGTGTACATAAAAGAAATTACATTTGTCAAGAATGTATAAGTACAACACTTAATGATAGTCATAGGGTATAAATAAGCAATCAAATCACATTAGGAAACAGTCAATATAAATCGTAAGGATACAAGCAACAAAGTCATACAGTCATAAGTGGGAGGAGATGGGTGATGGGAATGATGAGAAGATTAATAGTAGTGCAGACTTAGTAAACATTTTGACAATGGTGAGGGAATTATTTGTTTAGCAGAGTGATGGCTTGGGGGGGGAACTGTTCTTGTGTCTAGTTGTTGTGGTGTGCAGTGCTCTACCCTCGTTTTGAGGGTAGGAGTTGAAACAGTTTACGTCCAGGATGTGAGGGGTCTGTAAATATTTTCACAGCCCTCTTTTTGACTCATGCAGTATACAGGTCCTCAATGGAATTTTGTGAATTTTGTGACCTTTGGGATATAAAATGCCTTTTGAGTGTTTTATTTCATGAGTAGGAATATCCTCCATGAGGGTAGAGGAAGCAAAGTAAAGAAAATAAAAAGGAAGTAGGAAAAAGATTTGCACCTGTAGAGGAAATGGAATATTTTATGTAGTTTAATGAAAACTACAAAGGAACTCTTAACTGTGGTTTGGATAATTTTGCCAGCTGTGAAGGGAAAATTCTTTTTAAAAATTGCTTTTGAAATATGCCTACTTGTGGAATTGTCTTGCTTTGTGGAAAAGCAATTTATTATTTGCTGCAGGAATGATCCAAGTGAGAGCCAGTTTGGTATAGTAAGGCACCAAACTGGAAACCAGGAGGATGTGAGTTTTAGCCCTACCATAGACACAAAGCCAGTTGGATGACCTTGGGGAAGCCACTTTCTCTCAGCCCTAGGCAATGGCAAACCACTTCTGAAAAACCTTGCCAAGAAAACTGCAGGAACTTGCTCAGGCAGTCTCTGAGAATCTGACACGATTGAATGGAAAAAGAAAAAAATGATCCAAGCGGGAATCAGAGCATCGTGGAAGGTACTGCCACGAGGGGGAGCTCTGCCAAAAGGAAGGTTTTAAAAAATGCCAATTTTGAGAAAAGCACACTCATTTCCCTTGCTGAATTTTTAATCTCAGGATATTAAAATATAGTCAGCGTTCATTTAAAAACACAAAAAATAATGTTTGAGAGGAAATCATAGGTGACAACATTGTAAGAAAATCTTTTTTTTAAATGACTGAAGTTTCAAAATGTTCCTAGATGGTGTTAGTGACACAAAAAGGAAGCATTTAAATCAGTGTTTCTCAAACTTGGCAACTTTCGGATGTGTGGCCTTCAATTCCCTGAATTCCTCAGTCTGTTGTGGCCAGACTGGGGAATTCTGAGAATTGAAGGCAACACACCTTAAAGATGCCAAGTTTGAGAAACCCTGACATTCTGCCTTTTTAGACTGACAATCTCATTACATATAAAAGTATTCCTTGACTTATGACCACAATTGAGCCCAAAATTTCCATTACTATGTGAGACATTTGTTAACTGAGTATTGTCCCATTTTACTATCTTTCTTGCCACTGTTGTTAAGTGAATCTCTGCAGATAAGTTGGTAACACAGCTGTTAAGTGAATCTGGCTTCCCCATTGATTTTACTTGCCAGAAGTTTACAAAAGGGGATCACATGATCCTGAGACACTACAGCATAAATATGCATCAGTTGCCAACCGTCTGAATTTTGATTAGGTGACTGGGGATGCTGCAATGGTTGTAACGGGGGGGGGGGGGGGTTCCTAATTTTTTTACTACCACTCTGGCTTTTTTGTGGGTGTGGCTTGCCAGCCATGTGACCGGGTGGGCGTGGCTTCTCAGACTGCTGAAGGGAGGGGAACTGAGATAGGTCCTGCTGCCCATTCCTCTCACCTCAGCAGCTCGAGAAGCCTCAAACGTGCAAAAATGCCTAGGATCATCACTGCACATTCGTGGCTTCTCGGACTGCTGAAGGGAGGGGAATGGAGATAGCTCCTGCCGCCCATTCTTTCAGCGTCTCACGCGCTCCCTCAGCCATCCTCCCCTGCTTGGACTCACTGTGGGGTAAGAAGGCAGCGCATGAGCAGTGCCAGAAACTCGGCTTCTGGGCATACGCAGAAGAAATTTTTTAAAAAAATTAATTTTAAAAAAAAATGGTGGCGCCCAGGCACCGGCAACCAACCGCACCGGTACTGTGACGTCACCAGCAGGCCGCTACCGGTGCTATAGAGTGGACCGCACTGGTAGGAACCCACCACTGGGTTGTAAGTGTGAAAAACGGTAATAAGTCACTTTTTCAATGTCATTGTAACTTCTAACAGTCACTAAATGAACTGTTGTAAGTCAACAACTACCTGTATAGTCTTGCCTACAATTATTTTAAACTAGGTGAGTTATTCATTTTTCTCTCTTTAAAAATGTATTTGAACACACAGTTCTCAAACATGATTATTAAAGAATTTAGAAAATAGAAACTACACAAAAGCAAAAACTTGCATAGAATTTGTGATTTTTAAATATATTTTTGGCCAGCATATTAAAGAAAAGTATTAAATCTTTCAATCCAAAAAGATTCAGTGTCTTATTAGGATTTAGTGTGTGTTAAGTATTTAAAAAGCAGCTGCGTGTTTTCCCTGCTGCTTTTCTAAATGTTGCTCCAAATATGTTAATGGTTTTAAAAAAAGCAAAGAAAGACTAATGGCACTCCTCATTATTATTAGAATGTAAAAAAGTTTTGGTATTGTCCCTTTAATGGAAGAGCCATATGTAATAGGATAAAAGTAAAGTTTTAGAATAGTTTTAGAAACAATCCATATATGGCTTGAAATATGACATATAATTTAATGGCCTTTGTGGGTGTGCTGTGAGTGACTTGATGAAGCTAGTGCCTGAACACCAGTCAGTTGTACCTTTTAAGGATTCTGAGTTTTTAAAATGTAGTATAAGAAATATTCTGTTCCAATTCAGCTGTGCCAATATCTGGATAGCTTAAACAAATTCTCAATTAACAAAATAATTCTTCTCACTTTCAGTAAGATTCACTGAATTCTATGACATTTCCGAAGCAATTCATCTTCTTATATATTATGAAACTTATTAATTTTGCTAAGTCTCATGAACTGAATGCATATTTAGAACAGAGATAAATACCTTGATTGTCAACTTATGCTTCAATTCTAGTGGACCATTTCTATTTTTGGTAATTTCGTTTAAATAAAATATCTTGCTCTTTCAAGAATGGGAGAGACCCATCTAAGCTCACCAGTGCTCTTGAGAGGATTCTTGGCCATTTTTAAAGGGCCAATTATAGGTTCCAGAACCAACAGCCAATTCAAATATTGAAAGTTAATTCACTGAAGCAAAATGTGTCCAAAAGTGATAGGCAGGGTATACTAATCTCACAATTATTTCTTTAAAAATTGAAAATAAAAATTTAGACAAAATCAGGCCACATGTTGCTATATATAATTTTTCATAATAATGACACTGTATTTGGATTTATTCAATCTCAAGCAGACTGTCATTTCTTTTCTATGAAACCGAGCCCTACATTAGACAGATAAATGATGTTGACTAAAGAAGAATGCAAACCTTCAAGAACAGCACAGAGCCATATTGTTGTATTTGGCAGCTAACTATCATTCTGGGAAAGGGAGAATAAGCCACAGAGAGGAAATTGTTGTTGCTCATGAGGATAAAATTCAACATTCTTTAAAGACGAGACAAGTCAGCAAGTTCTGAGGAAACTAGCAATGCAATTTTAATTATATAATTACATTAAACTTTATTTGAAAAACAGATACAGTTATTTAGTATGCTTAAGGCATATTAAAGAAGAATGTGTTAGGACAGATTATCAGATTGAACATTTAATGGAATAATTATAGGCACAGAACAAACAATGCCTATGTTGACAGCAATAGAAAGTTAGTTCCCTACCTGGATTTTAAAACAGAGACTTACTGACTTGCCAAAAACCATCATGCCTCAACTAAATCTTCTAACCTTAAACCTTGTTTTTGATAAAGTATGAAATTACAGGTTTCTGATGCAGTATGCTAAATTTAACCTATCTTAGAAGGCTAAATTGTAAAAATCTAGAAAGGCCAACAATACTACCATCTTAAACTAATGAGTACAGAGGGATGTATTCTAAATAAGCATGTCAAGAATTACATATGCAATTGTAATTTTTAAAGACTAAATAAGGATTAGGAAAATTCAGAAAGGCTGCATCTATAATTGCAACTTATCTGTTCAGGTATTTTCTTGTATCATACCTTTGGAATCTTTTTAAAGGAATATATACAAACACCGGATTCAACAATTACTAAAGATACTGGTAGAAAGGGTTGATTTGAAAACAGTGTCAGGCTCCAAAAATTGAAGTATCTTCTGACAAGACATGTCCATCCTTCCTCTTTCAAGAAAACCATGTGAGGCCATCTTCCCCAGGTCTCGTGAGGAAAGCACCTGCTTTGACCTTAGGAAGAAAGCCTTCTGCAGCCAGCAGTTGCCTATTGTGAAGGATCAGGCTGGGCAAGTCATAAATGTCTTCATTCAGTGCTGCTGTTTCTTCAGTCCCTGAACAAATTGTTGTAAGATGAGGACTATATGTATGGTTATTTTATTGTTGATGAGCAGGGAAATATGTTTTTATATATGGTGTTATCTGTTTTTTTAAAAAATTGCACTTTAAATACAGTTTTGGTCAAGTTTCCAGTTAGTGAAGGTTATATGTATACAACAACACAGGTTTAATTATTTTAATTATCTTGGACATTTTTATGGCCATTCATCTTAAGCAAATAATTCTGAATGGTTCACAGTAAAACAATAAAAACAACATAAAAAGCAAGTACAAATACCCTATTTTTCGGAGTATATACCTTAGTTTTTGGGGAGGAAAATAGGGGAAAACAATCTGCCTACCAGGTATTCATCTGGCTAGCATCCTTAGTCTGGTCAGCTTCAGCACATTATTTTATCCCCTGGTTAGGACTTAAAAAAACCTTCTTCTGAGAGAGTAACAATGAAAGAGCATGCAAGCCAGTAAGAGCTGGGAAGATCATTAGCAGCTAGTTAGGGCTAGAAAAAAACTTATTCAGAGCAAGTAGAGCAATGAAAAAACCCTGCAAAGACTTAGGGCTGGAAAAACATTCTTCTGAGAGAATAACAATGAAAGAACCTGCAAGGTAAGAGCTGGGAAGATAGTAAGCTAGGTTAGGGCTAGAAAAAAACTTACTCGGAGCAAGTAGAGCAATGAAAAAAAATTCTGCAAAGACTTAGGGTTGGAAAAACATTCTTTGGAGAGAGTAACAATGAAAAAGCCTGCAAGGCAAGAGCTGGGAAGATCTGTTAGCACCTAGTTAGGGCTGGAAACAAAGCTGCATTCGAAGTATAAGACGCACCCAAATTTTCAGCCACTTTTAGGGAGGAAAAAGGTGTGTCTTATACTCCGAAAATACGGTATATGTAAAAATACCAAGTTGAGGCCCCTCTTACATCATCTTCAATCACAAGCAACAATAAGAAGCCAGTTTGGTCTAGTGGTTAAGGCACCAGGCAAGAAAGCGGGAGACCATGAGTTCAAGTCCCATATTTGCTTTGAAAGGATGACTTTTGGGCAAAGTTCTCTGAGCCCAACTCACCTCACATGATTGTTGTTGAGGGGAAAATAGGAGGATGAAGGTGTGTTGGATATGCTTGCTGCCTTGAGTTATTTGTAAAAAAAAAAAAAAAGATGAGATACAAATAATAAATAATAATGCTGTGAGAAAAGCCAGATTTTTATAGCCTTTTGGAAGGCCAACAGAGCTGGGATTAGTCAGATTGCCAGGTGACAGGGAGGCTATTCCACAGCGTCGGTGCTGTACATTTACTGTGTCAGTTCAGTAAAGGACACTGAAAACTTCCCTTCATTGGTTAAATTGGCATAGCTGACACATCTTCTAAAATGTAGCATCTTAGAAAGCTGTCATTTTTAAAAAATATGGATTTGCTGTTCTGTCTTAATTAACATGATTGAATTAACATGACAGAATTCAACTTGAAAATAGAAAGGGGGAATTTTAGTTGAAAAATATGCATGGAATGTAGAATGCATACATTAGTTTAATTAATAGGACAGCAATAATTTTTTTGCCATTTGTGGCAAAATATAGTAGTGTAAATATAATCAATCAAAAACTGCTGAGTAGCAATTATCTAGTTAAAATAATGTTTGACATTTAATGTGGCCTTGTAGCTCTTAAGTGCTTCATTACCATCTCTATGTATGGAGGACTTAATAGATTTTACTATACAAAACAATAAATCAGTAATTATTATAAGTGGCGTAAATTACATTAATGTTCTAAAGAGGCATGTAATAGGGGATTGGAGTGTTCAATAAATCCATGCCATTGAAAACTATTTTGGCTTCCATACTTCTATAGAATTAAAATGATAAACAAGGACGATAAAAGTTGGAGGAACCCATTTAGGTCAAGCCACCTGCTCTGTGTTTATATCCAAATTAAAGCAAATCGTTGTCTAGCCTGTGCCTGAATCTCTCCAATGAAGGGGACTCAACTGTCTCTCTGGATAATTGGTTTCACTGTCACTTCGGTCTTACTAAATTGTTTCTGACATACCACTGGAAACAGCCTTCCTGTAATTTAAATTATTAAATTATTCTGCATCTTGCACTGTGAAATGAGAGGGAATGTCTTGAACTTCTGTGTGACATCTTTTAGGTATTTATATCCTCTCTAACTCCCACAACCAACACAATCACCTTAGCTTCTGTTTTTTGTTGCTCTTCCCTGAACTTTTTCCAGATTCTCTGAATCCTTTGTAGAATGTGATGATGAGAACTGGGTGCAGTATTCAGGCTGGGTTTTGACCAAAGCAAAATACAGTCATATGGTTATTTCTCATGCTTTGGAAAATGTTCTTGATACTGCCTAAAGTTATATTGCCCTCCCCCACTTTTGAGACATATACACTGTTTGTCCATATTCATTCTGAAGTCTGCAATTGTTAATCAGCATGTCATGGGGCATTTTGTCAAAAGCTTTGCTAAAATTGGGATGTATCACCCAGCATTTCCATAATCTTTTAAGAAAGTTCTCTTCTCAAAATCCATGTTCTCTTTTGGTAATTACTGCTTTGTTTTCAAAGTGCCTACAGATAAAATTATTTATGAACTGCTATAGAATATTCCCACATGTTTATTTAAGTGGGTTGATATGCCACTCCAATCCATAACACTCTGAGTAATGTACATTCCATAGTTCGTTAAAAAAATGAAAACAATAGGGCCAAAATGATAACAAATGACAAAAAAATGCCAATATGTCCAACCAGCAAGGACATCTCAACATAACTTCATGTCTGTTGGAACGATATCTTCAGGAGATAGTTAAAAATTAAGTCCTCAAAAAAAGACCTTCCACAAGAGTTGAATCTTATTAACCTTCTAGAATCCTACCAGTCAAGAAGCTTCTCTTCCCTGAAGGTAAGCCATTTCTGAGGAGGGGGACTAACACTGAAAATGCTTACAGTTGATTCCCTGCTGATGACATTCCCTAGACCCCACAGTTAGCCATCCCTATTTGATTCAACCACATAATAGATTCAACCCAGCAAAGATGACTCTGCAAATACCCAAATTCTGAACCATTTAGGCTTTAAAGATGATGATGATGATGATGATGATGACCAATTCTTTGAACTGCATTTAGAAGTACAGTGACAATCCATGAAACTCCAAAATAGTAGTTTTGAATGGACAAATGATCGATCAGGCATTACATACTCAGACCACGAAATTCTAAACCAGATGAAGGACAATATAGGCTATAATCCAAATGAGAATGACAAAAGCATGCATGATCATAAATACAGTCCAGGAATGATCGTAACTGGTTGCAAGGTAGCTATGCAAAAGCCATGGCCTCCACCTGTTCTGCAAGCAGAAGACATGAATTCAGGAAAGAGACCCAGATAACAGATAACTTCTGCATGGATAGGCAGAACTCTGTTCACTGCAAACGGGTGGGTTCCTTTGGGTTCGTACCGGATCGCTCAAACCGGTAGTGACCCGCTGGTGACATCACTGTCAGTGCCGATCCGTGTGCGCCGCCATTGTTTTTTTTATTTTATGCGAATCTTTCCCCTTCCGTGGCTTGAAAAAGGGCCCTCCCGCCCACCTGCGGGTGAATTCTTACCTTTATTTCTTTGCCCAAAGCACAGCTGATCCGCTCCTCAGCTGTGTTTCGGGCTCATTCCTACTTCTGAGCATGCGTGGAAGTGAAATCGCTCAAGGAGACTCGCGCGCAAGCAGAGCAAGAACATGCGCGCGAAATGTCGCGATGCCAACCGGTGGCGAAGGTAAGTGGAACCCACCCCTGACTGCAAAAGATGGAATTTTGTTGTTCTCATGTCAGTCTGACTGACCTGTACTTTGTTGAATTTTCCTTTACCTATTCCATTTTTTAAAAAAAGTATTTGCTTTTTTCTAATCATCTGGCATCTCACCAGTTTTCCATGATTTCTCAAAGTTAATTTGTAAAGTGTGAGCTACTCCATGAAGTACTGATAGTCCTCCATTATGACCATAATTGGAACCAGAATTTTGGTTGCTAAATAATGCTTTGTTAAGCAAGTCATCACATGACAAGCCATATTTTTTACCATGGGAATTAAGCAAATCACATGGTCATTAAGTAAATCATGTAATTATTAAGCAGATCCGGCTTCCCCAATTGATTTTGCTTGTTGGAAGCTGGCTGAGAAGGCCAGAAATCATGAATATGTAACTGTAAAGTGCTGCAACCACTGTAAATGTGAACTGGTTGCCAAGTGGTTGAATTGTAAGTATTGTGACCACAGGGTTGTAAGTTTGAGGATAGGTTGCAAGTCACTTTTTCCCCAAGGTTGCAGTAACTTTGAATCATTGTTAAATGAATTGTCATAGGTCAAGGACTACTTATAGTTTCTTCAGTACTTCAGAACTATCCTAGAGGTTAAAAGTTACTCTGAATAAAGCATAATTATCTATGTCTGTATGTCTCAAACTGCAGTGCTTCTCTTCACAAGATCCTTTTTCGGGGGGGGGGGACTGAACAAAAAGAGCTCTGCCTTTTCTTACTCATTAGCATTTTGCTATTTTCATTAAGTAGCTTGTATATTTATTTTATTTTGAAAATATTTAGGACTTTTTGCTAAGATCAACTTATTTTAACTTTTATGTCCCTGCTCTCTCCCGTTTTTATTGGATTTTTGTAATATGATTTTAATTGTTTTTAGTTTAGTGGTTTTTAGCCATGGGATCATTATTCTGACTATTAAAATCCACTTTTTAAAGTCCAAAATATGTTTGACTATGCCCAGTTTTAATTCCCTCAAAGTAAATAAATCTTGCAGTATGTAATACATTTCCCCATCAACTTCTCCACTAATATTCCCTGTTGATTGTCCTATCCCAACACATTTGTGTGTATATTTGTGTGTATTTAAAAACAGTTGGACAATTCACCTCAAAAAGATCTCAAAATATATCATTAGTTAGATATTTAACTAGTTTGAATGTTTTGGTTTATTAGTAAGAAGTTCTCCCACATTAATTTTATTTGGAAGATGCTATTTTTGAGTGGATGGTTTGTTTATTGATAAAGCAAATACTGTTTTGTGAAAACTAACAAAAGGAAAACAGAAAGGATACTAGGAAACTTTATGATTGTGAAAAGTTTGATATTAAAAAGAATGGAAGGATATTGATTCACTTTTAAGTTCTACAGAGAAATGAAGAACTTTTCTCTCCCTCCTTTCAACAAGCCCTTTTGGGACAAGGGAGTTTTGACTAGAGAATTGCATAAAAAATTGGTTTACAATAATCTGTATGAATAATCTTTCACATAATTTACCACTTTCTTAAAGTTAAACTGACTTTAGGTATAAACAAATCAACTGTACAGAATATGAATATGTAATAACTAGTCCATGAATGAACACATTTGTACTTTTTCTATTTTATTTGAAAAATAATATTTTTTTAAAAAAAATAGAAGTCAGTGACAATGAAAAACATGTACTTAAATCTCTGCTTTTAGAACCAATGAAATACAAAAGGGCTTAACTATTTGAACTATGCTGTAGGCAATCCAAAAATTTCTGCATTTGTTCCGATTTCTCTTATCCATGTTTTATAGAGTTTTACCTTACTCAATTATGAAAGCAAATTGATATTTTGTAGATGGCACTCTGATTCCCAGAGTTGGCAACTTTCATTGAATCTGCTTTTATTATATCGGTTTTCATTGCTTAGACTTTTCAATTTATAATTTAGTCCTTTTGCTTTCACAAAATATGGGGTGGGTGGGGAATAACCTCAGCTTTTAGTGAGAATTTTTCCCATCCTTCTCTATTGTTCCTTTGGATTGAAAGAAAAATGTACTTTCTGTCTGAGAATGTTGCTGTTGTATTTCATAGATAATAAAGGGAGGAAAAATGCACAGCCTCCATAGGCTGAGAGTGTATCAGTTAATTAGGAGCTGGACATTGCACAGTTGGAAGTCTGGCAAGCTTTGTGTGTGTGTACATGTGTGTGTGTTGTCTGCCTTCTTTGATCACTTGTGTGGTAAATAGACATGCAGAGTAACCATGGCAACATGTGCTATAAGTTTGTGGGAACAGGGGAGACTCAATCATTGAACAAAGGATAGTTTGTTAGAATAGTTGGTTATGATTACAAAAAGGTGGTAACAATCAGGCTATTTAAAAACATACGTTCTGGGAGGAAAATGCACATTTATGTTGCCAATTTAAAAGCAAAATATGTTTCTCTAGCTACAAATCTATTGCTAAGTGCAAAGCAAAAGCAGAAAGAAGTAACAAAAATTTAAAAATCCAACAACGTTTCATTAAATGATGTGGGTGGATGTCCACAGAAAGTAACACAGACTGACCAGTTATCTGTTTGTAAGGTTCAATTGGGTGAAACTGTGTGTCATAGGGCAACAATTTTTTCAACAAATGGACTTCAAATGGACTAACTTACAAAATGTCCCGACCCATTATTCCCACGGGAATGAAAGTTGGAAAAGTTGGAAGGTTACAACTTGCTCTTGCAAGTCTCCTCCACCCCTGCAACTGCCCCAGCTCTCTTCTGTGCTCATGCCACGCTGGCCACTTGTTCATCTCTGCTCATCCTTCTCGACCTGCACCATCGCCCTATAAACCCTCTCTGACATCCACAGTACCTGTCATGCCTTGTACACTCTTCCCAATCTCACAGCACCCCTGTGTCCTTCGCTGTTAGGAGAATGTGCAATGGTGTGCCAGAGGCACTATGCTAGTTGGAAGAGTGCAAGGGGGGGAGCGCACAAAAGACACCACATGAGTCACAGAATGAGCGAAGAGTGTGCAGAGGTACACAAATACTGTAGTACTATGCAAGTTGGAGGGCTTACATAGGCTTGGGCGTAACAGAGTAACAGTTGGAAGGGACCTTGGAGGACATCTAGTCCAACCCCCTGCTCATGCAGGAGACCTATACTAGGGATTCAAGCCGCCGAACTGCTGACCTTTCTGATTGGCAAGCAGGGGTGTCAAACTCAAGGTCCTGGGGCCGGATCCAGCCCGCAGGGTACTTAGATCTGGTCTGTGGGGCTGCCCTGGAAACAGCAAAAGACCGGCCCATGGTGCCTCTACCAGCAAAAATGGAGCCCCCCCGACACAAATGATGTCAAACTTGCCATGCCTACCCTGGCCATGTCCCCCCCGGCCCCCTGAGGTTAACCGTGATGTGGCCCTTAATGAAATCGAGTTTGACACCCCTGATCTAGTTGAATCTAAAAGTTAAACCAGTAGAAAAAAAAATTACAACCATTTAATAATAGCTATTATTATTATTGGATTATATCAGAATGAGC
The DNA here is from genome assembly GCA_023053685.1 of Diadophis punctatus similis. Taxonomy (NCBI): domain Eukaryota; kingdom Metazoa; phylum Chordata; class Lepidosauria; order Squamata; family Dipsadidae; genus Diadophis; species Diadophis punctatus. The sequence goes on from JALIGW010000010.1 coordinate 20,441,374, forward strand.
CCAACACATTGTTCAATTTCTCATTATAATCTGGAAATAAATTATAAAAACTTCATCTCAGCATTTCTTGATAATTAAGAAGGAGATTGTGGCTCTATTTGGTTTGATTTATCCAATATGGTAATAGAGCAGTAAAGATGAGCAACATTTAATTTCTCACTGAAAAAAGAAGCTTACTGCATTAGATAGGTCAATGTGACATGACCTAGTTTTGCTTAGCTACTTAGAAATTATATGTCAGTATTGATTATGTCACTCTGGGAGTAAGAGATTTGACATAATTTTTGCACTACAGTGTTTCTATAATATTTTATATGCTTATGTGCCCTGTCATATAATCCTGCAAACTAAATGTTATAGTTCTGATAGAAGAAAAGGCCAGTAGCTTTCATTTTGGTGTGTTTCTGTGTGTGTGTGTGTATGTATGTGTATGTATATATGTATGTATGTATATGTATATATATATGTGTGTGTGTGCGCACACACACCCCTCTTCAAAGACCATGCACTTCTAAATGCTTTATTCTAACCTATATTCATAATATAGATCTTTTAAAATAATGAACATATCCATTCCAAGCATTTTAATTCAATAGTAGGCTTTCCTTGCCTTCTAAATGGTATGGATATATTTTCAGATTACCATGCATTTTAATTTATGTATCGTATTATCTGTCAAATTTCTGGGACTATAGAAGTACTGTATAATACATAATATGAACTGCTGTCATAAACTGTATCATATATTTACAAGTGATCTGTTTAGTTGTATTTTACTATTGAAATCATGTTGGGACTTTCTGTGTGTTGTGTCCTTGAGAACACACAAAAAGAAGAAATAAATAATCATGCTAAACCAAGCAAATCTGTTTTGAAGTTGCACTTAGTCTCTAGTTAAAGTTAGTCACTTTCAACAAGGCAGATGAGAATCTGCCTAGTTATAGCAAGTCAGATGCAATCCATTAACTCAGCTCAAATTCAGTTAGGCTGAATTGTTTATCAACTCTGGTCAAAGTAAGGGCAACATTGTCATGACATGTTCTGGAATTCATAGCCATTGTGGTTATCTTCTAATGCATTCTGCTAGCTGAGTTGTGTTATGCAATCTCAGAAAATACTGGAGTTGTCAAAAGTCTTAAGGCAAGCAAAGCTTGTTTGCAAGTGAAGTCATCCCCTGGAAATGATCTCTCCGGTTTTGAATTTGCTGATCCTGCATTGCAACAGGAGAGGCGATGGATAGTATTTAAGGGCAAGGAAGGACCATTTATTCAAGCTGGAACGGTATTGGGGAAAGTGCAACAGAGCTTTGCCTTGTGGACGAGTTGATTTTTGATTCATTGTTCCCATTTATTGGACAGTGGTGGATCCAGAAGAACAGAACATGACCCATCGGAAATTTCATGACTATCTTACCTTTTATAAAAAGAGATTTACAGTTAAAACAAAATTGTCTCACTACTAATTTGAGTACCTTGGAATGTAATCCAATTAAAATTTTATAAGACTTAAACATTGATTAGGGAAAGGATACTTTAAAAGTGATAAACAAATGGTCCTTGAACATCAGTTGTATTCTCTTTCCTCAATAGTATGTAATTTAAATATGTAATAATAGCCATATCTGTTATGTTGAACTTTAAAGACATTTCATTACCCAAACTAGGTAACATCATCAGTGCTAGTAAAGAGTAGGGTTTGCTCTCAGTTTATGTTCTAGTTGTTTGCCCTTTTTGTTCCCCCTTTTGGCTTGTTGATTGTCTCTTTTGCATAGTATATAGATATTGTTTAAGGTCTATGTGTTTATTAATGGCTAATTTGTCAGAGTGCCAGGCTTCTAGAAATTCCCTGGCATTTTTGGATTTGGCTTGGTCTAGGATGGTCAGTTTCCCAATTGAAACTGTGGTTAAGTCTGTCCATATGTTGTGAAACTAGAGTTTTCATCATATCTTCTGACTGCTTAGTTGGTGTTCATGGATGAGTTCTGCCTGTTACTATCACAGTCATTACACTGTATGTTATAGATCAGTGGTCACCAACCGGTGGTCCACAGACCACTAGTGCTCCGTGAGAAAATTTTGGTGGTCCGCAGAGAAATCTTTGCATTTCTCTCGAGGAGCCCAGATGAAGTTCCCGTGCTGCTTGTGCTTCAGTGCTTTGACTCCCAGGGAGAGTATGGGGTCCTTCAGGCAGTTAGCTTGGCCACCTGTTAGTGGAGAGAAGCAGCTGGACCAGAGTCAACCCTAGCTTTGCTGTCCATTGCATCTAGACATCTCAAATGTGGCCTAGAATGAATGTTTCTTTTGTAGCCAGCCCGGACGCTAGATCGGCCCCCTGCAAACTCTCATCTCTCAAGGAGCGCTCACTGAAGCAGTGCAGGAAACTTCGGCCGGGCTCCTCGAGAGATGAGAGTTTGCAGGGGCTGATCTAGCGTCCGCAATGGACAGCAAAGCTAGGGTTAACTCCGGGTGCTTCTCTCTACTGTAGTGCTTCCCAGATGTGGTTTACCACTCCGAGCCCCAAGCGGCAGGAGATGAGGAGCAACTCCTCTACCCGGGTGCAGGAAAGAAAAGAAGGGAAGGGAAGGGAAGGGAAGGGAAGAAGGAAAGGGAAGGGAAGGGGAAAGGGGAAAGGAAAGGGGGAGGGGAGGGGAGGAGAGGAGAGGAGAGGAGAGGGAAGGAAGGGGGGAAGGGAGGGGAGGGAAGGAAAGCAAAGAAGGAAAGGGGGAGGGGAGGCGAGGGAAGGAAAGGGAGGAAAGGAAAAGGGGAGGGGAGGGAAGGAAAGGAAAGAAGGGATGGGGAAGGGAGGAAAGGAAAGAAGGAAAGGAAGAGGGAGGGGAAGGAAAGGGAAGGGGCTACAGCTACAGCTCTGGAATATGGGACTGACTTTCCCACCAACATCAGCAACCCATCGCCAGTCTGCCCGTCTTCGTTTTCCTTCACTCAGATTGACCAAGCTTCTTGAGAGAAGGAACACAAAAGAGGTTTCCAGGCTGTGTGCCTGGACCAGGCACTTTCTCTCGGGCCTCCCACTCAGCCCTCACAGAAGCAGATAGGTAAGCCTGAAAGGCGGCTGAGCCTCCCCCCACCCAGTGGTCCGCAGGATTTAAAATTTGGTGGTCCCTGAGGTCTAAAAGGTTGGTGACCCCTGTTATATATGACTCCTGTTTTTTCTTCTGGGGCTTCTGGGTCTTTGGGTTTACTTTGGATGTTTTGAACACTTCAGTTGGCTTGTGTGCTACACTTGATTCCATGTGGTTGTTGTAGTCTGTTGGTGGTTTCTGAGATGGCAGGGCTTGTGCTGCTTGTGCTGTATTGAGTTGAGTGGTCAGGAACCTTTTGATAAAGTTGTGTGGATATTGATTTTGTTGGAATATGTTGAATAGATGCTCTGTTTCCTTCTCCTGTTTAGGGTTGCTACAGTGAGTTTGTGCGCATCTAAATAAAGTTCTTATGCAACTTCTCTTGCAGGAGGTTGGATTGTTGCTTTGGTAGTGGAGCACTTAGTGTGGGTGGTTTTTCTGTACAGTTATGTTTCTAGTTTGCCATTGTGATCTCTACTAATCTGGATGTCCAGGAAGGGTAGTGAGTTGTTTTCTTCTCTGATAAATTGGATTCATTTGAAAATGATGTTGATAGTTTTGTGGGTATTCTCTAATTAGCACTTTTTTGTTATGGTGAAGGTATCAACTATATATCTGATCCATATTTTGGGTTGTATTTGTAGAAGTGTAATAGTTTCCAAACATTGCATAATGACCTCCGCTATAAGTCCTGAAAACAGTGATTCCATAGGTGTGCCTTTAATTTGTTGGTAAATTTGTCCATCAAATTGGAAGTATGTGGTTAGGCAGAGGTTTATGAGATCCATAATCCTGGGTGTTTCAATCTTTGTATATTTGATTGTCAGGTGTGCAGTGGAGCAATGTGGTCATAGATTCTTTGGTTGAGTCTGGATCTATGGACATGAACAGGGCTGTGACATCAAATGAAACCATGATTTTGTCTTCATCTATAGTCACGTCTCTGATTGTTTGAAGGCATTGCAGTGGAGATTTGATGGAGTGGAGTGTTTGCTTCCTCTTGTGAAATGTCCAAGCTTTTTGGTTAATTCTTTTGCGATGTTGTATGTAGGGATCCTGGTAGTGATACGATTGGACGTAGAGGACTGTCAGGCTTGTGTATTTTGGGGCATCCGTAGAAACGTGGGAGGATGGGTCCACTACTTCTCATCAATCACTGTTCCTCTTTGGTAATTTGTTCTTTCTTAATGAGGTCACCTTGATCTGGTTGTCTAGTTTTTGTATTGTGTTAGTGTTCACATCATCATCCTACCTGCAGACAAAGTCTGAACCACAGTTATTATGAACAGATCATAATATTTACAAAAATCAAAAGAACTACTAGAAGACAAACAAACATACATCCCAGTGAATATCCTGTCTGTCTGTCTGTCTGTCTGTCTGTCTGTCTGTCTGTCTGTCTGTCTGTCTGTCTGTCTGTCTGTCTGTCTGTCTGTCTGTCTGTCTGTCTGTCTGTCTGTCTGTCTGTCTGTCTGTCTGTCTGTCTATCTATCTATCTATCTATCTATCTATCTATCTATCTATCTATCTATCTATCTATCTATCTATCTATCTATCTATCTATCTATCTATCCAAAACCTATACAGGTAGTTTTCATTTAGTGACCACAGTTGGGAACAGCAAATCAATCATTAACCAAAGCAACTGCAAAGTGAAACTGCAATTGTGCTTATAATCTTACTTTAGCTTTCCTTTCCTTTCCAGACCTGCAAAGGATGTGAGGATTGGTAAATGTGAGGATTGGTTGCAAAGTTACTTTTTCATCATCACTGCAACTTCAAATAGTCACTAAGTAAGACAGTCACTAATCAAGAGCCATCTATAAAGGCTAAAGTATTAAAAAAATCAATTCTTAGCAAAGTAATATATTATGTCAGAGTAATGGTAGGTGGAAGTCTGCAAGTTTATTACAAAGTACACAGTCTATAAAAACTGAACTTCAGTTCATAACTTTCTTTATAAAGTATTGCCAGGCTAAGCCCAAGAACAACAAATAGGAATTCAACCAAAGTTCAGTTCTTTATTTGTTTACACACAATAGGCAGAATCTTGCCAAACTGAGCCCTTATTACTCTCACCCTAACCCTGGGAAATTCTAGGGAGTGGCTATCCTTACTCTCTTCCTCTGTCTGCTATCTAGCTCTGGGCTGTGCTGCCTCTTATCCTGACCCCCTTTCTGGGAAACTGCTGCTTCATTGTAGTCCATCTCATCTTTTCTCTGTGGGCACAAATATTAAGCATTACCTGTTTATCTAAAGGAAAGATAGATTAAAAGCCTGAGAAATCATAACAATATTACTTTATTAAACTTGTATGCTCCCTGTCTCTCAACTTTCTGGGTGGCTCACAACAATCAAACAAAGCTATTAATGGCAATAGTTTCAATTTAATTTCCAGCCATTAAATGGCTATATCTTGATGCTATTTGATATTTCTGGAATATTATTTTTGTAAAAATAGTTGCATAATTTAACAATCTTCATAAATGGTTTAATATTTCTTAATATTATTTAGTGACAATTTTGTTTGATAATTAGATTTTCTACCTTAATTGGGGAGGTAATTATCTTGGATAAATAAGGATAACATAATCATCCATATGTATCTACCTAAAATACATACCGTATTTTTCGGAGTATAAGACACACCTTTTTATCCTCAAAAAGAGGGTGAAAACCTGGGTGCATCTTATACACCGAATGTAGCCCCACCCAGCCACCCCCACCCTTTGGCCTCTGCTTGCCAGCAATTTACCTCTTTGCAGCAAACAGGGCAAAGCACAACAAGAGCACAAGAAGAGATAAACTGCCTCCCGACCTACAGCTGACGGAAGCTTGCAAGCCACGTGGTAAAATGAAACTAACTACGGTGGCTGTAATGTGACAAATTGCTGGGAGATAAACTGCTGGCAATATTAGACTGCTAAAATGGAAAGGAGGCAAGCTATAGCTGCTATGGCTCAGAGCTAGAGCTCTTGCCTCACAATCAGGAGGTTGTGAGTTCTATCCTAGGTAGAGGCAGATTCTGTTAATATGTTATTTTGTTAAATGTTTGTAGAGTGTTCAAATTATTAGACTTATTTTTTAAAGACTGCTTTATTATTGTTCTAGACACCTTAACAAAATGAAGAAGCTTTTTAAAATAAATGCTTGCTCTGAAGAGGCCCAGTGCTATTGTATCTTCTTTTAAATAGCAGAGAATACTTCCAGAAAGCCACATCAATTTTAAAGATCTGTAAAAGTATAATCTGAAATGTCCTGTTTTAGATTTAAGTATAAGTATTAGTATTAAAAGAAGGCAGCTGAGAAACCCTGACTTAGTCATGTTTGGAGTAGATATACTCCAATTATTTCCCAAATAATTGGGAGGAGTTAGTGTGATTACATTTAAGAAAACTTTCTGGGATTAATATACTGCCATAAATGTACATTTCTCCAATTCTTTGCTATTTCTATGGGTCAGGCACACATGCACAGAAATACACAGCAAACAGTGTATATCATCTGTACTGTTTGCTGTTTGGCAAATTGCTGGGAGGCAGAGGCCTTTTTTCCTTGTTTTCCTCCCCCCAAACTAAGGTGCGTCTTATACTCCGGTGCGTCATATACTTCGAAAAATACGGTATGTATGTGGATGGGCAGTAGCAAAACTTAAGCATAAGAATGTAATATAGGCTTCAAATAATTAAATCATAGGTCAGACTAAATCATATTAAGATATTAAGCCATATTCCACTGAGAATAATATTTAGCTGAAGCAGAAGAAAAGTCATAGATCTAAAAAGGAATTTGTTGCATCTAAGTGAAGAAATTGTCCTCTTACAGCCCTTGGAATAGGAACAATGCGGCATGAAATTCTAGTTTCTGGGTGTCAAAGCAAGACGGAACAAATAAAAGCGTGACATTCATTCCACCCTCCATTCCCAGATTGATACTGAGATTCTGAAGTGATTATGTAATTATATCAATATAGATAACTATATGTTGCTAAAATAACTTTGACTCAAACATTAAACTGGGCAGATAATTCCTGTAATATGGGAAACATGGCCCAAGCCATAAACTATTTGGAAAATGTTCCTAATAGACCAGAGTCAGCTCATATGATGACTATTCTATATTGGAAATATATGGGAAGTAACTGCTCCCCATCACAGGATGTCTACAGTATGTAGGACTCTTAATGATTCCCTCTGTCTCTCCACAAGATCTAGTGGATGCAACTATGCTAGCAGAACAGAGACAACAACCATAATTTATTAGTCTGTAGTCTACAAATGTATTTCTGTAACTTCAGACTAATTACATAAGATTCAATTCTATGCAAGTAATTTCTTCCTTTGGGGTGCTATCACAGCTGTTACATTTAAACATATGCCTCCAAATAGTAAAGAACCATGAAATGGGAGTACATTATATATTCACAGGTCATGATTGTCTTCAAATGCAACTTTTCCAGAAAGTACATTGACTTTGTTATTAGACTTCCTTCCTTCCTTCCTTCCTTCCTTCCTTCCTTCCTTCCTTCCTTCCTTCCTTCCTTCCTTCCTTCCTTCCTTCCTTCCTTCCTTCCTTGCTTGCTTGCTTGCTTGCTTGCTTGCTTGCTTGCTTGCTTGCTTGCTTACTTACTTACTTACTTACTTACTTACTTACTTACTTTTGCATGATATATAGATTGGAGATATATATGAAAGGCAGGATATATACTGTAGTTTGACCCACGCAAACTAGCCTTAAGTACCATTCCAAACTAGCTCTCTTTGTTACATGGGAGATAAAGGTCATGTTTTGTATCCTGCATTAATGAAATTCATAGTAAAATTTTTATGTGTGTGCAAACTGAGTCATTTGAAGGGACATAATGTTACATGTGACAGACTTCCAGAAGGCTTTTGCTGTCATAACAAAGCTTTGGTAATATTAACTATAAATGTGATTTTCATATTGATAATGTAAATTCTGTGAAGTAGGTTATGAAAGGATTAAATATCCACCTGCTGTATAGCAATCCTGGATATGACTGACTTCCAGTTCAAAGGTGGGATGAGGAAGAGAGAAGGTTGAAGTTAAGACCATTTTGTTTTCGAAGGAAAGATTAAATGTTAGAGTTGATTTTTCTGTCTTAGTAGCAATTCATAGAGACTGAAATTGAAAGAGCTGTTTAGACAGGTCATAACTTGCCTGCAGAAGCCATTGAATTACTTAAGCAATAAGCATATACATACAGTATGTTTAAAAGTCACCTTTTAGACGTTCCAGGAAATCAGCATGGGAGAGTGAAACTTTGACCATGTTATCTTGTAGATACAGCCAAAAACCAGAGAATGAGTATGATTATTCCATAGGAAAAGTCCAGTGTGGAAACTATGATTTTGTCTTGCAAATATCTCATGCACAGTATATTCAAAGTGAAAGTGGTCTGAGAAACAGAACCACCATTTGGGTGCGATAGACCAAGATAATGGAATAATGCCGCAAAAGTTATTTTGACTCTGAAATTCAGTCAAGGTACTTTAGGGCCACATCAGGATTTGCTACTAAGTGTCTACTTAATTTAATCAGTATTTCTTTATTAATATATCTGAATTAAAGTTATGATTACAACGAATACTTGCCATGTTTTCAGTTGGATATGCACAAAAATGTGTGATTAATCAGCTTTGTCACTAATTGCATATTGGAAGAAAGTTGAAAATCAGAAGAAGATGAAAATCTAGTGTGGTCCTATAATGTTGGGGTCATGCTGATCACTTTGATAAAAAGTTTTCCTACTTAAAACCTCATTTTCCTAAAGTGGATTTCCTGTACTGAAAACTAAATGGATGTTATAGTGTTTAAGCCTGAAAATGTGTTCACCTATCTTTGTGTTGGAGTAATAAGATATTTATGATAGGTTTTATTTCTATAATCTTCATGATAGGTTTTCTGCTATGTTGCTGATTTTACCGAAGGTGATATTCTTTTCTCAGGGAGGAGAACATCAACTGACACAGGGAAGAATCAGTTCTCTGTGGTATGATCCTATCCTTTGGGGAGTGTGTTTAAATAAATGGTGCATTTATTGGCTGTTCCTGTGGTGAATCCACATTGTGTCATGAGTTTTGCTTTTGTTTTTATATGTGATGAAACAGGACATGGTCTAATAAATGGTTTAAAACAATCTTTATTAAATAATTTTGGAAAGAGCATTATCTCTAGTTTATTCTCTCTCTTTTCTTAATGCTTTGAGACAACATAGATCAGGAATTGCTTATTCCCTCAAGCTTCTTACATTCACTTACTGGATTACATTGGGGTGGGGGGGGGTGGGATTGTCTTTCAAAGCTCTCTGTGCATCTATGGATGACAATAAAAACCAGAGATCGGTTTCATGTATTTTTACTACGCCAGTGCTATTTCAAACAATTCTTCATAAATGTCATGGTTTTGCCTGTAGAAACAATGGTTCTCTTATTGTCACAGTATTCTAATCTTTATGTAAGAAAGGAAATGATGAGGGAAATTAAATTAGCCTGCAAAGCAAATGAAACTCAAACTTCTCTCTGGGATGAAGAACAAATGGAATGATGATTTGAGTCTCTTTTAAATATGTAATGTGTTTTTCATTTAATAGTAACAACATAAAAAAATCATTGCATATACAAAGTGGAAGCCAAGAAAATAATTTGTTCCGGCAACTTCTATTTTCACATGAATTTTTAATGCCTTCATTGAGTCGGGTATTTATATGTAGCAAAATGTCAGAAAGTGCTTTTTTTTCCTATGACGTTTATTAAAGATATTGATAAAACAGTAGTATTTACTAAATTCAGCTCTAAATAACTAGAAATTTCAATTGTTTTACAGTAAAGCACAAGTCTTTAAAAGTTAAATGGTTAAAAAGAAAGAGGATACAGTTAGATAGGGGGCTTGTCAGCAAGTGCAAATCCATGCTCTTAAAATTAAATGCTACAAAAATATAGTAGCATTTCTGATTTACTTGTTATAATCAATAATACTTTGCTCTAAGGGAATAATCACACTGAGAGTTCTTAAGGTCCCTGGAAAGGTATTACTGAGGAAGAATAAACCATCACTAAATAATATATTACAGTACTTTTATTCCAACTGGCTGATCAATATTTAGAAGGAACCAATCAAACAATGCAGTAATATGAAAAACTTCAAATATGGATCATGCAGTGTTTATTCAGTAAGCTTTAGCTCTTCCTTCATGTTGGCCATGTGACACAGTTTGTTGGTTCAGGTCACTTTCCCTTTATAGGCATGGGAACTTCATTATTCAACCATGGATTAATTACACAGCAGGCTGAGCTTTTACTTGTTCAAATAATGCGGCTGCCAAGCCCAGTGGCCTTATTACAAGCAGTGCTGGGTGGTTCTGTGGATGCACAGTTAGAGAATCTGACCCTTGCTGCTTTCTCACATGATAGATGCCGAATACTGAAAAAGAAAGGGGAGAGTTTGCTATCCTGTCATTAACAAAAGCTAGCCTGCTTCCAGAGCAGTTTTTAGTCCTTAAACTCTGACGGCGGCAATTAGGTGGAGCTGGCTTTCCTGGAATTGTAGCATAGATTTTCCTGTTATGCTTCAATATCAACTGTCTCCAAGTTACAAACCCACTCACAGCGCTAAAAGCTTTGGATTACTGCAAGTAGAGAAGGCCACTGTATCTGCCTCGGCTTTTCACTTTCTGACCAAGAATCAGCGTGCTTTAGCAGCAATGTTTCAACTAAAACATTTAGGTCGAAATCTATTGGTGGGTATATAATGTGCAGCTGATAATTTGAAGAGATTTTCAACATAGACAAACTTATAAAAACAAATTTGTAAAAATGTGATGAGTAAGCTTTATTTCTTTTGACTGTAAACTTTGCTTTTATTTTATAGAAAGGTAAACTAGTTCAAAAGAGCTTTATGTTTCTAAATGTGATTTTATGAATAATATTGTGTTCAGATTTTTAATAATAAACTTAATGGAATATGGAAAAGCTGTTGGGCGATAGATGTCCGTAGGACTATCATTCCTTGTTAAAGTTGTCAAATAAGACAAAAAAAGTTTATTTTTCTGTAATTTTTTAAATCTACCATTACTTGAAATCCCATAGGAGACCTGTATTAGATATGTAAAATGTATCTCTGATATTAAGTTTGTTTAAAATGATTGTTTAATATTAGGATGATGTTAGTGATTTTTTAAATTACTAGTTCTTTGACATGCTTTGCAATATCACTCTTAACATGTTTGCTTGAACATGTGGTTTAATATCTATATCTTTGAATGGGCATATCTTTGCATAGTAATTAGGCATGTATTTTGGTTATTTCTAGAAATCATTCATTGTTTTTACTATTTATGGTAAATGTATAACTTTAAAAAAAACCTGTATAAAATGTTTTTTATGGCTTAAGAAACATGACTACAGTCTTTAAAGTACTTCTTGGCACAGATCATTTGGGTGGGAGGAAATTAACTCTGAACTTAAATGTGTAGCAATGTGTTTGATCCTTTTCCTTTTGAGGTTACTATGATGGCAGAGCTGGGGCCAAATATTTTGCTGCCTGATATTCATGCATTTCTCATATGGAAGCTGATTGGATTGGCATTGAAACTCACTTCTAGTCAAGTATGGGACAGCACATTTTACTTTAAACTCCAGCAGTCTTGTTTTAGGAGCCAGACCACACTGTACAGCACCACCTCTTTTCTATCTGCTGGTAAAGTCAGTCCTGAGTAATTGCTAAGGAAAAGATTAGTTCTCTACTGAATGTTGTTGCAGATTTTAATTTCTTTGATGCACCAACAGAGATCTGGTCTTACTGTTCTGTGAGGCTAATGTATTTATTCACTTTAAAGACACTAACTTTTGATCCATTCCTCTAGGCAGAATAATTAATTGCTTGATGTAGTTTTCTAATTGCTTGGGTGTAAAGGTCTCTACAAGTGGCTGCACAAAATAGAAAGACAATTCTGTATGTAGAAGAGTAATGTTTTATAAAGGAAGCCTGTGTATCTCCTTATCTCTCTCTCTCTCTCTCCCCAGCCCTCTCTCTGTGAGACATTATAAATACGGAGAGGGGGGAAAAGACATATACATATACATATATAGATTTTAGAAAGTATTTTTCTTATTTAATTTGTTTGTATGTAAATGCAAGAGAAATTACTTTTTATCCAGGATGGTTATTACTGACAATCCAATTGGCAGATGAACCTTTGGCAGAAAATGAACTACAGAAATAAACATTAAATACTAGACCATGCAGTATTTGTTTGGTACACTATAATCTAAGATATGTAAAACCTACCTTAGTAGAATTTTCTTTAAGATCCCAGATTACCTAAAAAGTCTTTTCTTAAGGAAACACTTGGAAATATTTGCTTTTTTTCATATGATTACACTCTGTGTCTCATAATATCTAGATTCAGAGTTGTTGCTATTAATTCAGTTTTGTTATACCATTGAAATCACTATACAATTATGCTGTTGCACAAATTTGTCCTGAAACTGTGATCCAATCTGTAATTCAGTGAATAATTAACACTTAAATAGCTACTTTTAAGACATCAATTGATTGATTGCCCCCCCCCAATTGATTGATTGCCTTTCCCTCCAAATCCAATGATTTACCCCCCAGTTTATATAGTTAAAGACTTCCTATGGAAGATATGTGGAGTGTCAAAATAACAAGCAGGGAATGAATAAAGCAGACAACATAAAGTTTATTGAATCCAGTGTTAACCATAGTGGAGGCTATTTGAGATTCTCTAACTTTTTGGCAAATAAGTGTGAAATCCAATGACACATTTTTCATGTCCCTCGGGGACAAATAATTTTTTGCCCTCATCAGGAAGTAACTATGAATAAACATTAAAGTCTGACTTGCAACTGTCCTCCATTGTTGAATACTTTTTTTTTGCTATTATGATTAAATGTAGTTATACATGGCATTGCCACCCCTGAACTGCATCCCTCAGTTTTAATTGTGGGGAAGTACTGGTCATTCAAAGAGATTTAGCTCCAAAGCTTGCTAATGAGCATAAAGTTCCCTTCACTCTTAATAAATCAAGATTTCCGTGTTAATTTTAGGGGAATAAAAAGAGAGATGTTCACACAATAGGGCAACCTTACAGAGTACACAGCTGGGCCATCTGAAACCGTCCTCTTTATAAGCCATAGAGTTTAAATGGACTGTACTCTTAAGAGGTAGATTTCTGTGAGTGTGAAGCAGAGCTTTTGCTTCTGGTTCACTGATCTGTCTACTTATAACAATACAAGACCTTGACAAGAGCTTAGGGAAAAAGCATAACATAGGGCAATTCTTTCAAAATCATTTCATGTAACATCTTCAGTGAAGGAGGAAATGAAAAGTAGTTTCAGTCGTTTCAGGGGCTGATTTTTCAGGGGTGGAATGGCTGCTGCATGTTCCTGAATTCCTTGCTGAGAAAAATAATTGCCCAGTTACACTGCATTTTGGCTAACCAGCAAAGCTGTTAAAAACAATATTTACACAGTGAAACAGTGTTTGTACTTTGTGGCTGGAAAGAACAGTAATTCTTGGCACTTATTATCTTACCTGTAATAAAAAAAAGACAGCTTTTTTTAAAAAAAGTTCTCTGATTAGCAAATAACATGACATTCTTGCCAGGTTTCTGACTTTCTGAAGCGCAGTTTTTATCAGAATTATGATTTTTCCTCCTCCTAGTCTATACCTGTCAGCATATTTATCTCATTTCACTCTTTATTTGTTCTAAATGTTTGCATAATATTTTGTTTTGTAGTCACAAATTCTTTTAGAGATATATGACTCTCTTAATGTGGAACCCCAAAGTTGCAATTTAAGATATAAATAGTAAATGAATGGACACATTTCTGATTCCAATGTTACTCTTAAGGTCCAATTGCACTAAGACCCTTTTGAGGGAGGGGCAATTAGCTGATTTCATAGTGTGATTGAGTTGAATTATTGTAACAGATTTCACCATGGTGGTGGTAGTATATGTCTGTCTGTACTGCATTGCAGTATAGTTCCTAAATAATATAAAAGTTTATCAAATGTCTGCCTGTAAACTGCTCTGGATTTCTTGCAATAAAAGATTGAAATAGAAGCTTAGGAAAACAAAATGTGTCACTTTCAGTCTGAAAAAATATAGCCAAATAACTGTAAAAATATAACTTGAAAGACACATTTGAAATAGAATTTCCTCTTCAGTCTAATTGAATATTATACTATGCTTTCAGATAGCTGATTGGCTTCCCTGGATTTTGCTGATGACACAGGAAACCTTTGCTTGAAGATGGAAACACTGGAGTCAGAACTGACCTGCCCTATCTGTCTGGAGCTGTTTGAGGATCCATTGCTGCTGCCTTGTGCTCACAGTCTCTGTTTCAACTGTGCACATCGCATCTTGGTCTCCCAGTGTGCTACCAACGAATCAGTGGAATCTATCACCGCCTTCCAGTGTCCCACTTGTCGTTATGTCATCACCCTCAGTCAACGGGGTCTAGACGGACTGAAGCGCAACGTCACACTGCAGAATATTATAGACAGATTTCAGAAAGCTTCTGTGAGCGGGCCCAATTCTCCCAGCGAAACTCGCCGAGAACGAGCTTTTGACAGCAACAGCATGTCATCGAGTGAAAAAGTTCTCTGCCAGTTCTGTGACCAAGATCCTGCTCAGGAGGCAGTCAAGACCTGTGTAACTTGTGAGGTATCCTATTGTGAGGAGTGCCTAAAAACAACTCATCCAAACAAGAAGCCATTTACTGGACACCGTTTGATTGAGCCTATTCCTGACTCACATATCAGAGGATTGATGTGTCTGGAGCATGAAGATGAGAAAGTTAACATGTATTGTGTGACTGATGACCAGTTAATCTGTGCCTTGTGTAAATTGGTTGGGAGGCATCGTGATCACCAAGTGGCAGCTCTAAGTGAACGCTATGACAAATTAAAGGTTAGTTTCGTCTTAATTTGTTTATACTAAGAAGTATAGTGCCTGGAAATGAAAGATTTTTACCTTATTTGTGTGGCTAATATTTGCACATGCATTTGCCATTCTTGTATTCAACATACCCGTGAATTTGCTGAGGCCGGTCCTAATTTGTATTTGTATTTGTTAATTTGTCAAGCATATATGATTATAAACAAAGTATAAACAGTAAAACATGATTGAATATATATGTAATAGTACAAGCATGAATAAGAGTAAAAGAGGTAAGAATATATGTGAACATTAGGACAGGAACGGTAGGCACGATTGTGCGCTTATGCACGCCCCTTATAATATAAATTATCAATTTTGAATTAGAAATAAATTAATCTATGTCGAACCTAGATTTTGGTGTAGGAAATTGAAATGCCAATGCTGAAGAAAATATTATATATACTTATCTTTGATTCAGGTTTTCCAATTAAAAAGGTGTGGTTTGTACATTCATCCTGAAATATTTTGAGAATGCTCAAGTAATTATAGAATGGGTCTCCATTTGCAGTTATCTGTGGCCTGGTCTACTGACATTTAGAAAAAGAGCAATATTCTACGCACACTTTCGAAGGCCAAAATCTTAAGACAATGGTAAAAATGCCTTAAGTTATTAATATAACTTTAAGAAAACAATCTACACTGGTTACTAAGTTTAATGGGTCTCAAAGTGTTTAGACTGACAGCTCAAAGAACTTGTTTGATCCCATTGATAAAATGTCAATACCTTTGGCACCTTAATTACTTACTTACTGATCTAATCAAGCAAAC
This sequence comes from Diadophis punctatus similis, assembly GCA_023053685.1. NCBI lineage: Eukaryota > Metazoa > Chordata > Lepidosauria > Squamata > Dipsadidae > Diadophis > Diadophis punctatus. The sequence continues at coordinate 20,457,210 of JALIGW010000010.1, forward strand.
TTGTTATATGAGATTTCTGATATGGATGCACATGAATAGCATTTTTGAAATGTTCTTAATAAGTTTCCCACATTATAAACACCACCAAATACAGCAATAGATCAGTATTGTATTTCATTGCAAAAGGTCCTGAGGATTCTGTTTCTGCAGTCTTACAGTCGTGTGCAACAGATTTAAGTAGAATAGTGTAATTCCTGTACTGCATCCATCTGCTATTTTAGATGTCACATTAAAAGGAAAAAGAAAAAGAAAATGGGAAAAACAAAAGTCTGTTCTTCCAGTTCCCATAAGGAAATGCTACTGTGATTGTTTGTAGAAAATTACAGTAGAGCCTGGGGGTGGGGGGATGTGAACTTTGGTTACTGTGATTCTTACCTTGGAAACAATCTATATCTACATTTTCATAGTTTACATCTCTATCTATCTATAAATACACACACACACACACACACACACACACACACACACACACACACATACACGTACGAATAATTTTATGTATCTACAGTGTTTCATTAGAAAATGATTTTGGGAACATTCTTTAAAGTACACAAAAGCCTTGTTTTAATATATAGTTCTTAAAAGATAAATGATGCCAGTTTGGTTTGGACTAGAGCATTACCCAGATTTATTTTAAAAGTTGTACTTGATTTTTAGATAATAATTTAATAATTATTACCGGTATTTATCATCAATAAGCATTAATTAAAAGAGGTAATAATTTAGGTAGAAAATATGTGACAACTACGTAGTTTCTTATTACTTATTATCATAATCTTCTATTTGCATGGTTTATTTTTCTTGGCAGTTGTTCATAAATTCATATTGTGTTTATTGACTGGATTCTTTAATTTTGAGATGTTCCATTATTCTTAGTCCTTTGCAAAGCTGGTATTGATTAAAAGAAATATATTTTAAAGCATACATTCAAATGTATTGTGATAGGATATAATTTGCGTATGCTTTGTGTTCATGTTCAAGCCAGCTTAACTATACTATTATTTAAATCTTATTTCAACTTTTTCTGTGTTACATGAGTAACACAGCAGTTGTACATCAGCAGTTCTGGCATGCCTCCTGGACCAGCTAAGTTATACCTTATAGGTGTCTATCACATATTTCAGGACCCAATTAATAAATAAAAGAAGCATCTTTTTAAATAACAGTAGCATCTTGTAGAAAATTCACATGTTCATGTTGATAAACGAACATGGATAGACTTGTGACTTATTTCAGAGATTTATTTGACTAATATTTGTGAACTATTCATTTACATTTTAAAGCTAACCTAATCAACTTAAAAACAATTGTAAAGCTCTTTTGCATTTTTCTATCTAATCCATGTTGGATTGTCAAATCCAGACAATATGCAGATATTTAAATTTCCTTAGTTAAATGTGGGACATCTCATTCTTTTTAATTGATTGTTTCTGCTTATTATAGGGAACTCTAGCCATTTCAAATGTTTAGTTATGCACCAATTTAGTCATTTCATATTAGATATACTTGATTGATTGATTGATTGATTGATTGCATATTCAAATTTTAAAACTCAGCATTTAGTTAAATATTCATGCTGTAGATGAATAATACCTTTCTTTTTAACTTATTTTTCAGGCTTATATGCTGCTTTAATTACAGCTAATTCCAAATGGCATATATTCTGTACCAGTTTTAAAAAGAAGTTAAATCAGTACCACCTAATATTCATAATTAGCTTATCAATTCCATTGCATTGATTAACAATTTTGTGTTTATTTTGTATGCAATCATTAGCAGATTATCTATTTTCAACCCCCAAGACTTCCTTGAACAACATGGCCTTCCTAAATCTGAACAGGGTTCAAGCTACTGAAACCCTCAAGAAAATCCTGTTACATAGAAGAGGGCAGCAGTAGAGAACAAGTGGCTTAATTGTCAATATGGCACTCCTTCATCATAGGCATACAGTGAGGGCAATTTCTTCCAGCTGTTACTGGATTGGCATTGGTTCTGAGAAATGTAAGGCTTTAAAGATAAGTGGATTAGTTGGGGTAATACTTAGAAGTCAACTAGCATTCATCGGTTGCTCTCAAAGTAACGGTGCTACTCTGGCAAAACAAGATCACAAACTATAATACATTTATATTCTGATAATAAGAGTTCATGATGATTTGCCACATTGATAGTAATAATATTTATCTGTAGAATTAGCATTTATAAATCTGTGGGATTTATGATAATGTATTCTTGTCAATATCAGTATCTGCAATCATTGGAAGTCGCTCTTAAAATAAAGAAAATGAATTTTGCTACGTAGTAATGGAATGTTCTTAGGTAAAAGTCAGTAGACCTTCCATTGACTACATATAAGTTGTTTGATCATATTCTGCTGGTCACCAAAATATGATAGTTTTATTTTTGATTGTTTAAAAATAATTCTGTGATAAGGAATTAATATTATCAGAATATAAATATATTTATATACATTCAAATTAGTATTACTGTATTTTTCGGAGTATAAGACGCACTGGAGTAAAAGACGCACCTTAGTTTTGGGGGAGGAAAACAAGGAAAAAAGGCCTCTGCCTCCAAGCAATTTGCCAAACAGCAAACAGCACAGATGATATACACTGTTTGCTGTGTATTTCTGTGCATGTGTGCCTGACCCATAGAAATAGCAAAGAATTGGAGAAATGTACATTATGCCAGAAAGTTTTCTTAAATGTAGTCACACTAACTCTTCCCAATTATTTAAATAGATCTATTCCAAGGTAACTAAACTCTAATACTAAACAGGACACTGTTACATTTCAGACTATACTTGTACAGAGCTGTTAAAATTAATTAAAATTTCTGGAAGTATACATTATTCTCTATTATTTAAAAGAAGATACAATAGCACTGGGCCTCTTCAGAGCAAACATTTATTTTAAAAAGCTTCTTTATTTTGTTAAGTTGTCCAGATTTACAGGGTCTCCAACCTTGGCAACTTTAAGACTTGTAGACTTCAACTCCCAGAATTCCACAGCCAGCAAAGCTAACAAAGCTGGCTGTGGAATTCTGGGAGTTGAAGTCCACAAGTCTTAAAATTGCCAAGATTGGAGACCCCTGGCTCTAGAACAATAATAAAGCAGTCTTTAAAAAATAAGTCTAATAATTTGAACATTCTACAGACATTTATAGTTATTCACTTACCCCCCCCCCGCATCCAGTTCTGCAGAAAATAAAAATCTGCATGTCTCTCCCAGCTATTTGCCTCTTTGCTGCTAGTTTCAGTTTCATTTTAGCACGTGCCAAATCAGCTGTAGGTCGGGAAGCTGCTAAGGACTTGCTTGGCTTTACAGGCTCTTCCCTCTTTGCTACAAGCAGGTAAATTGCTGGAAGACAGAGGCCAAAGGGTGGGGGTGGCTGGCTGGGTGGGGCTACATTCGGTGTATAAGACGCACCCAAGTTTTCACCCTCTTTTTGGGGGTAAAAAGGTGCGTCTTATACTCCGAAAAATACGGTATATTTTTCTGTAATCAAAATCTAGTTACATCTTTATGATTAACAGATTAACATAAATGAATGTCGCTAAGATTCATGCATTTTGGATTGGTTTTAAAAGATTTTTTTTTAATTTGGGGCTTTTTTCCTTTGTTTATGTTGAGTGAGGTAAATGATTTGTCCTATATGAGAATGGAATAGATTTTATATAACTTATGAAATCTGATGCTAAGAAGTCCATGCAGTTTTCTTGGCAGAAGTACAAAAAGAGGTTTGCCATTGTCTTCTTCCAGGATGGGAAAGATATACCAATTATAGGTAGTTCTCGACTTACACTGTAATGGAGCCCGGAATTATGGTTGTGAGTCATGCCAGTCATTAAGTGGATCTTCATGTGATTGTGACCCATTTTATGACCTTTTTTGTGGGGCGTCTTAAGCAAATGAAGCAGTCATAAAATGAATGCCACAGTCATTAAGTGAAAACTCCAATTGTCAAGTAAACTCATTGTCCACAATGTATGGGTTCCCGCCCCAATCAGAGATAAATATGAGTTTTGGGCAAAAAAGGTCAATGTTAAATTGCAGTCACATGATCATGTGACACTAAACAGCTGTAAATGTGGGCTGGTTGCTAAGTGCTCGTAACGTGATCAAATGACTGTGGAGTAGGGGTGGCCATCAGAACTTTAAATTTGGATTTTAAGTACCTTTTTGGGAGTCTTTCATAACTTCAAATGGTTGTTAAATCACCAGTCATATGTTGAGGACTACCTGTAGTCAGAATAATAAAGGCTTGTTAAAAGCTATTTTATCTGATTAGTAATCACTATCAGAAATGATGTTGTACTTTATTGTTCATTACCATTAACAGTGAGTTCTGTTTCCGCCACTACCAGGGGTGGGTTCTAACTTACCTCACTGCCGGTTCGCTTCCTCCCGCGCCACGTGGGTGCACCTCGTGGGCACGTGTGTGCAAAGCGTGCGCGTGCATGCACAGTGGCAAAAAAAGCGAATTTTTTTTTAAAAGCCAAAAACAAGATGGCAACCGCATGCACAGTGCCGGAAACTCGGCTTCTGCGCATGTGCAGAAGAAAAAAAAACCAGGGGGAATCCCCCCACCAAAAAAAAATTCTTAAAAAAAAATAAATCCAAAAAAATTCAAAAAAAGATGGTGGCGCCCAGGGACCGGCACCGACCGAACCAGTTCTGTGATGTCATTGTGACATCACCAGAGGGTCGCTACCGGGAGGAACCCACCTCTGGCCACTACTATTACGGTACTATTATTGTGATTATTATTTGTGGCACAGGGTTTCATGGATTCTAAACCACAAAATATTTGGGATAATATGCTACAATTTTTGTTGTGAGAGAGACTACAAAGCTAATAAAACAGCATCTATGCATTTGGCAGTTATGAAATTGGCATTATATAAGTGAATAATAGATACATGGCAATGATTGGCCCCAGAACATAATCCAGGAAGAAATATAGGGAATTTTAACCCTATACTTCTACTGCCAAGCTAATCCAGATGAGTAGGGTTGTCTGTGTGTCTGGTATTTGCATTGGAAGAAAAGGTTCCTTCAATGAAAATAGATACTTGGTCCCTTTGCCTAAGGTGACCAGATTTTAACACTGGTAAAGCGGGACACCATTGACGGGGGGGTGTTTCTTGATTAAAAATTTAAACCCCCCCCCCCACACAAATACCTGTCTGTGACAGTCTACAGATTTACACCGAGTCCGAGCAGAAAAGCCTTTGAAAGGGGCAGTCTGGACTTCAAAAAAGGACTCACCACAACTTAAGACCAAGTCGTCGTTTTCTTTTAAAATGCTCTTTGCTATAGAAAAAGACAAGGCACCAGGGGTGAAATCCTCCCGGTTCGCTCTTACCTGTCGATCGCTGCAGAGCCAATGGAGCCGGTGGCGGTCGCAGCGTGGGGCTGCCCCCGCCCGCTTCCCCCGCCCGCCTGGATGCCATGGGGGAAGCGGGCGGGGGCAGCCCCGCACCACGACCGCCACTGGCTCCATCGGCTCTGTGGCGACCGACAGGTAAGAGCGAACCAGGAGGATTTCACCCCTGCAAGGCACCCGTAACCTTAAGGGATAACCACTGAAGCCCGCAGAGATGTGGCTGCCGCCGCTGCCACTCTAGTTTTCTGCAGCTCCACAGCCCGCCTCTCAATAGAAACCCCGGCGCGTGATAGCGCGAGCTCTCTCTTTTTCTTTCTCTCTCCTCCTGCCCAAGACCGCCTCCTCCTCCTCCTAGCCCCACCCCCGCTGAGACCCACGTCATTTTGCAGCAGCCCCCCCTTCTCGCATCAAGTGACCGCAGTACGTTTGCCCCTCCCCTCGCTGTTTTCCTCCCCCCCTTCGAACCCTGGCTCAGACAGGATCCCCCTCCCCCCCTCAGTGAGGTGCCGGCAACCGAGAAGGGATCCATCTATCCGATGTACGCGGAGAAGGAAGAGGTTTGGGAAGAAAAGCAAGGAAAGGCATCTGTTTATCGGGACTTTTTAAAAACGCTGCGGGACGCGGGACAAATTGTTCAAAATCGGGACTGTCCCACCAAAAGCAGGACGTCTGGTCACCTTACCTTTGCCTAATAATCTGTATTGGAAACTATCTAGTTTGATAACTGTATTATGAAGCAAAACGGTAATGCAGATTTCCATGCTATCTCTTTTTAAAAAGTCATTTATTAAATTGCTAATTGTGTGAGTGGTTTTTGTCTAGTTGTTTTGGAAGAAATGGTGCTTAATACATGGTTGAAAGAGGATAATACATTTCAGGAAACAGTATCAAGGTTTGTGTTATTTTGGAATAATACTAAGTGACATAATCCAGTATCATGCAAGTAAAAACCTGCTCACATAATGGAATTCCCCTTCTATTTAGCAATCCCAAAATTAGTTTTCACTTCCAATTCCAACAGCCAAACAGCTTAATTGGATTACACAAAGTAAATTGTATATTTTTTCTCTTTTTCCTTTCCTAAGTTTATTGTAAACTTTGAGTATGATTTGTAGTGGTTAAAATGCAACTTGTAGTGCCTGACAACCATTGAAAAAATATCTGACTGAACCCTATTATTAAGGGGGGGAAATCCTACCCCACGCCCTGGAAATTATGTCTGAGTAAATTTTTTGGATTGTGCTATTTCATAAGGAGACTTCTACATATTTAAATGTTTTGTCTGATCCATGATCAGTTTATTTGGGTTTGTAAATTATTGAAAATTTCCTACATTTTAATTGCACAGGAACTGGTTCTTCTTGATGAGCAGTTTTTGAGTGTCAAACTATGTAATTACTGACATTCTGTCCCAGCAGTGTTGCTAATTATTTAAACAATATTTCATCCTTCATTAGCCAGAAAACAAAAAAATGTCATTACAATCTAGCTCCTTTTGTGGTAAAATGAAACGGTTTAATTAAGAGCTCTGGACACTTGTCTGATTGAGGCATGCAAAGCTGCACTGCTTTAACAGTGAATGTAATAGCCATTAATTATCAAAATCTGAAAAAGCATATAAAAGAAATGACACTTTAAGGAAAGCACTAAGCCATTCCATTTTTTGCTAGTGCCCCTGTGAGTTAAGTGCATGACCTTGATGCACATCAAGTCATGAAGAAAAATTCTTTTTTAAAAAATGCCTGCATTTAACTTCTGGAAATAGTATCCAGATGTGTCGTGTGCATGTGTGTGTTAATTACACAAAGAATTTGCAGTAAGTAAGATTTTAATTAGGGCATATATATGTAACAGATGTGCAAATGGTAAAGATATATTCTTTTGCACTTTATCTTAACATAGTTAAAAATGTTATTCTTGTGGTCATTACATTAATGTTATTTATACATTTTTTCAAGTCTTTTTAAAGGCATTAATTTATGTTAGTTAGGAGCCAGTGAATTGAGCTCAATTCCTTGTGACGGTATAGACCAGTGATGGCGAACCTTTTTTGGTTCACGTGCCAAAAGGGGGGGACTGCGGGGGTCACACGTGTGCTTGCCGACATCCATAATTCCATGCGCCCCCTGCACATGCGCGTGTGACACCCCCCCACTCCCAGCACGCAATGGCATGCCTGTTTTTTGCTCTCCCCAGGCTCCATAGCCTTTCTAGGAGCCTGGGGAGGACGAAAACGGCCTTCCCCACCCCCTCCAGAGGCTGGAAACAGCCTGTTTCCCGACTCCCAGTGGGCCCAGAAGGCCCGAAAATCAGCCGGCAGGCACGCGCATGCGTGCCAGACCTGAGTTCGTGTGCCCACCGATATGGCTCCGCGTGCCACTTGTGGCACCCGTGCCATAGGTTCGCCATCATGGGTATAGACAAACTTTCATCACTCTAATCCTAATCACTCCAATCACTCAATCCACAATAATTCATAGAACTCCAAAAGACATTCTATTAATAGATTCCATATTTGTCATCTATAGCTTTTATCAGATTTCCTCAACTTTGCTGAAAATATTTTTTCCTAGAGTTTTATTCCTGAGCATTGCCCCAAGGAGCAATAATTTTATAATCCTAATTTCAAAGGATAATAGTCCATCTTCCTTTAACTTCACTGGTCTCTATTAGATGTTTCTTTGATTACTCTTTAATATTTGTACCTTAGATATACTATATATTCTGCTATCAATTCTTTGACCGTCTTCAAAAGATATCTTGTTTCTTTCTTTCTTTTTTCTTTTTGGTATGCTCATCTATGTTGACCCCCTTGATTGTTAGACCTTTCTTGGTTCTTTGTTGTTGGGATTGGAAATTTCTCTTAGTTGTCCCACATCTTTTTTGTTACCCAGCACTTCATCTCTATCTTTCTCTCATTATGTAATACCTGAATAATCTCTGAAATTATTTTCAAAATTTTGGAAATATTTTTCATTTTGATTTCAGTTTATCTTCTCAGTTTTCCTTTTGCTTAATTTAAGCATATTGAAATTCATCCTTAGATTGATCTTAATTTTAACTATGGTTCTTATATCTTGCTTGTACAACTGTTCTCTTTGATATTCAAATTTCACCTACTATTTGACACAATAATCCTGGTTTTATTCTGTATCCTACATCTGGAAATCCCTTGAATGACAGCTTTGCATTGCTCTTGTGTTTCCTATTATGTAATTGATTGGAGTCCAGTGTTCTTCCTCCAATATTATCCATGTGTAAAGCCTGTATTGCTTAAAACTAATATTGACCATAATCAAAGAAACTCAGTTATTTTATCACATATAAATTTAATTCTATGAAGCTTCCTTTGATTGCATATGCCTCCATTTCTGTATCTTTTGCATTTCAAACATAATTAATAGCATTAGGTCCCTTCTTGGTACTATATCTGGCACTTTTTGCAATTTGCCATTGCATTCTTCAGTGTCTTCCTTAATTTTTTTTACTAGTATGTACACTTGTATAATATTGATCATTGTATACTTACTAATTTTGATAGAAACGATTTTGTCATTTATTGGGTTATAGATGAGATATACCTGGCAATTTCCTTTTTGAGTATCCTGGTCTCATGTTCTGGATAGAAATCAGATAATAATTTGATTTAAAGTAACTTATTCCAGTCTATTTAAATTCACTTATTCCTAAAAATATAGCAATAGCAATAGCACTTAGACTTATATACCACTTCATAGTGCTTTACAGCCCTCTCTAAGCGGTTTACAGAGTTCAGCATATTGCCCCCAACAATCTGGGTCCTCATTTTACCCACCTCAGAAGGATGGAAGGCTGAGTCAACCTTGAGCCGGTGAGATTTGAACAGCTGAACTGCTGAACTAGAAGTCAGCTGAAGTAGGTTGCAGTGCAATATAAAATTAGATACGTTTTATTTCTATTTTGACAATTTTAAACTAACCTTGGTTTATGCTTTTTATATTCTATATTCTAACTATGTGTATCTTAAAAATAGTCATGCTGATTGGGGAATTCTGGTAAGCCAACCATTTTTCATCTGAAAAATATATGAGACATATATACAAAATGAGTCTGAGTCCTCAGTGACTTCAGGTTGTGGGATATTTTTTCCTCATCTAATTAATGGATATCATTTGAAAATCATCATACTTAGAGAAGAGACTTCAAAATCAACAGAGGCAGAATGATTCCGTTTTTATATTCATCTGTTGGAAGACAAACTCTGGCAAGTGTGGTCCTTCTGGGAAACTCCTAATTTGTCTTTTTGACTTGTCCTTCTCCTAAAGCACAATAAATAAGTATTCCTAGCTTGACATTAACTAATTAGGAAAATAGTGGAAATATCTTGGAAAGTGACCCTGAAATACTGGTGTTCTTGATATTAAGGAATGCTAAAGCTGACAGTAGTCAAATACATTAATCTGAACCTCTGAGAAAACTGGATTTCAATTAACTCAAAGTATTAATATTTACCAAAGCAGAAAAGCAAGTGGGAAAATAGTCATCAAGAAAAAGTTCACAAAAGAATGACACTAAAAGCACAATCTCAAATAATTATGAAGAAAAAATAGAACAAATTTATACAGTGCTGTTACCTAAAAAGTTGACTACATATCTGAAAACATATGTGTGTGTACAAGAGAGAGAGAGAGGGGAGGAGGGAGGGAGGGAGGAGGGGACAAATCACGAAAAAGAGAACAGATGTTTACCATAGCCCAGAATTTTAAAGGTTGCTGAATGAGCAGGGTTTGGCAAACAACGCTAAGAATAACAAAAGGGATCCTTCAGATATCTTCATATTAAAATGACTTCTAAGCATCAACATAACAGCTCTTCAGTGAAGATGGTAAAATAAGGGGAACATGCAGACATATACAAAGCATTTAATATGGTCATTGACAAGCTGTAAATTATAGGCTCAGGGCAGGGGTGGGTTCCTCCAGGTTCAGACTGGATTGCCCGAATCGGTAGCGATCCGCTGGTGACGTCACATAACTGGATCGGCCGGTTCGTGCGCGCTGCCATCTTTTTTTTGTTTAGCAGCTCGAAAAAGGGCCCTCCCGCATATTTTTCATTTGTGCCCTGTAACATTACTCTTAAATTTGCTGATGGGAGCACTATAATCATTCATTTGTGAACTCTACTTAAATTAAAATGTAATCACTTAGGAAATTATATAGTTTAGATAAAATTTAAAAGCAATTCTAATGAACTTTCCTGTAAAATCGCACATTCTACTGCAAAGTAGCCAATTCTGAATAGATTAGAAACTATTTGCTTTTCACATCCAGTCTGAGTCACATCTGGCATATGAGCTTAAAAGGGAAATGAGGTCAGAAAACTATGAAATGTTTTCCATAAACTAAGAAGACAAAAAATATAAGAAATCACAAATGACTCTTTATTCAACATAATCATCCTGAATAAAACTAGGCATTTCTAACTTGTATCAACACTTATCTCTAAAGGCTATGGTGACATTTGTAAACTATAGAAACTAGGTTAAAGTCTATATTGAAAACTATTGCATTCCTCAAGTATACTCTCTATATTTGCAACAAAATGTTTGACTCCAAATTTGCTGTACTTAGATTTAATAATATGCACACTATGCCAAAAAGTCATTTACTTACTATATATCACTCTACAATCTCTTAAATAGTGTAGAACAAAACACAAATTATGCATGATAAATTTGTTTTATATGTGGCAGCACATTCTCCTTAATTTTCCATTCCTTAAATAACAAGTACACAGAGGACTTTCAGTATTATATTAACTGAATGCATTCCTTATAACAGTGATGGCGAACCTTTTTCCCCTTGAGTGCCGAAAGTGTATGCGTGCGCGCGCATCCCCACACCCATAATTCAATGCCCTCCACTGCCCCGCCCCACTGTGCATGTGTGTGTGACCCCCCCCATGCCCCATTTTGGGCCTAGCAGACCTCCCTGAAGCCTTCGGAGGCCAGAAATGACTTCTGGCGGTCCTATTTTTCACCTTCCCCAGGCTCCAGAGGCTTTCCTGGAGCCTGAGGAGGGCGAAAATGGCCTCCCTCGCCCTCTGGAGGCCGAAAATGCCCTCTCAGAGCCTCCGCGTGGAGGCTTACTTACCTGACATCCAAAATAGGCCGCGTGGAGACTCCTGAGAGGGGAAGGGTGGGGTGGGCGAACCCAGCCAAAATTCAGCTGGCCGGCGCGTGCATGTGCACTGGAACTGAGCTAGGGCAATGGCTCGCGTGCCCGCAGATATAGCTCCATGTGCCACCTGTGGTACGCGTGCCATAGGTTCGCCATCACGGCCTTATAACCTCCTCAAGATGCTTTTACCGATTTTCTTCTGTTGTCATTTTCCACTATAGCCCTGATCTCACCTTTTTCTTCTAGGACCCTCTGCATTCAGCAGGCCTGAATCTGGTCTAGATTTCCCCTTGTATGCACCTCCTTGCTCAAATGCAGGAATTCAGAGTTGTTTTATAATGTTTCTGCTGTTCCTACAGCACAGATTAATATTAGTCTTATTGAGTCATTGGCCTGAATGTCTGAGAGCTGGGGGTCCACAATAGTTTTAGAACAAAAAGTTAAATGTATTATAACAGTCCTATGGCTGGCATGAACACCAGTTTGGTGCAGTGGTTTATTTATTTATTTTGTTTTATTTAGACGCTCTTATAGGCCGCCCAATCCCGTGGGACTCAGGGCGGCGTACAGCATGAATAAGAAGCGTACATTTAAAAACAATAATCTGCAGGTTAAGGTATCAGCCTAGAAACCAGGATAGGATAGGATAGGATAGGATAGGATAGGATAGGATAGGATAGGATAGGATAGGATAGGATAGGATAGGATAGAATAGAATAGAATAGAATAGAATAGAATAGCAGAGCAGAGCAGAGCAGAGCAGAGCAGAGCAGAGCAGAGCAGAGCAGAGCAGAGCAGAGCAGAGCAGAGCAGAGCAGAGTTGTAAGGGATCTTGGAGGTCTTCTAGTCCAACCCCCTGCTTAGGCAGGAAACCCTACACCACTTCAGACAAATGGTTATCCAACATCATCTTAAAAACTTAAAACAGCTGAGTCTGCTGCCGTGAGCCGGCGGATGTGGCGCAGGGCGCGGATGGGAGCGTGCTAACTTTACCCTCCCTGAGTGCTGGACTCTGCTGTTGCCATCGCCCCTGGCCTGCCCGGCTTGCCCCCGGCTGGCTCCACACTCATGCAGGTGGGTGAAGAATCTGCAGGCAAAGTGAGCCCTTCCAGGGAGGGCAGTGGTGAGCAGCTGCTCGGGAGGACCTGGCCGCCCTCCCTCACATCGCATGGCCAGGCTTGGCAGAGGATTAGGCACCCCAAAATGCACCTGTGTCACCGGGTCAATCTCAGACTCCACAGGGCAGCGGAAGCTGGAACACCACCACAATCTGAGCTCCCTATGAAGTGGGCTGCAAACAAGGTGCAAAGCAGCTCTTAAAGAGAACGAAGCGGGTGTGGCACACCCAGAGCTGCCGCTTCTTTGCAACAGTCGAGGACGGAAGAGGTGCCTCTTCCGTCTTCGGCTGTTGCGAATAAGTGGTGACTTTGGCTGCCGCCGTGCCCGCTTCGTTCTCCGGTCCCTCTCCTTCCCTCGCTCAGCTGCTACTGCCAGAGTGCTGCCAGGACAAGCGGTGTGTGTGTGTGTGTGTGTGTGTGTAGGGGGGGCATGGACCATTCGGCGCTGAGGTAGAAGCAGCCACAGCGGTGGGGAAAGCGAGGCTTCTTTGCCAGCCTCACAGCTGGCAAATAGAAATTTTTGCCGTGGCTAGGTGGGGGGGCATGGGCCTGAGGCAGGGAGCGGCTCGCCTGGGCGGCTGCTGCAACAACCAGGGGAGGAGCAACCCTTCTCGCCTCTGACTGGCCTTCCCCGCTGTTACAGCCGCAGCACCCTGCTCTTGCTGGCATTGAGGTAGAAACAGCCGCGGCGGGGAAAGCTAGGCTTCTTTGCCAGCCTCCCAGCTGGCAAAACAAATTTTTGTTGGTTCTGTGGGCGTGGCTAGGTGGGGAGCATGTGACTGAGGGTGTGGGCGTGAGCAAAGTCAAGTTGGCCATGCCCACTCAGCAGTGGTGGGTTCCTACCGGTGCGGTCCACTGCGCCGTTCCAGTAGGGACGCGCCGATTGCGCAATTTGTGTGCGACGGCTCCGGTGCCGTCTTTGCCAGTCCGTCGCGTGGTGCCATCTTTTTTCTGGAATTTTTGGGCTTTTTTTGCTTCCTGCAAATGCGTGGAAGCAAAATCTCGCGAGGGGACGCACACACGTAGCAAGCATGCGCGCATGCGTGCGAAATAAGATAATGCGCGCACAGCGCATTGGTAGGTAGATAAGAGGAACCCGCCCCTGCCACTCAGTCACATGACCATCAAACCACAAAATAAACCACGCCCACAGAACCAATAGTAAAAACTTTTGGAACCCACCCCTGCTTGGCTCATACTGTTAATTTTTCATCATGCTAGTGGTATATTGATTAAAATCACTGGCAACTTGAAAACTCAATAGATCAAGGCTAATTTGAACAAATGAGTACATTATTTTGTTATGATTATCTTGTGCATTGATGTTCTCTTTCATTAAGGAAATCAAAGCCTGGTTGTATTTATAATAAGAAACGTAAGGACTGATTTCCCCCCCCCCCCAAAAGTTATGCATTTATAGTTTTAATATTGTCATGTGGGAACAACCAGATCCATACATGAATAGTTCAATTAGCCATTTTATTGCTGAAACCTATACACAGGAATCTTCTCAGACTGATAGCTTACATCTAGATTAGATAAGATTCAACGGCATTCAAGGGGCAGTCAGACTTCACCCTTCACATAGGGAGTTTCCGCTAATTTTCCATTTGACTCTTCCCCCTAGTTTAGCCAGTCTCTAATAAATATCTAGAAAGACAAGAAAGGGTGATTAATATAGATAAATAGGCAAACGTACATTCATTCTTGCAATCTAATGAAAACACTAATTTACCTTGTCATATAAAATGGGATTTTGTTGTATATTGCATATTATTAATCTGCTGTTATATTAAAGATCCATATCTCCTCTAAAGTTGCATCAGCCATGTTGAGGATCTCCCCATGGTGTCTGACGATATATAGAGTATGTAGATAGAAAAAATATCCAGGTAAAGCCAAGCAAATGATTTGCATAACCATAGTAAATACTCAGAACTGTGTAAACCCCTCTTTCTTTCTTATGTTTATGTACTTTTAAGACATAATTACTGAGGAATTCAAATTTACTTACATTTATTTCAATTCTCTAAAATTCTGGTCTTCAAAGGCCACATTTAATTTTTTTTGGTCTTCAAAGGCCACATTTAATTTTTTTTACATCTGCTAAAAGTTGTATATATTGTAACTGAAAAGCAAAAGTTCCTGTGAAGGTGTTCTCTGCTGTGGCTCTACAAATCTAAGTGTTTTATGAAAACAATTCTTTTTCTTGTTTGATAAAAACAAGAACCTTCGCAAAAGAAAGATGGCATTTTGTGTGTGTGTGTGTGTGTGTGTGTGTGTGTGTGTGTGTGTGTGTGTGTGTAATTATACATCAGTTGTAGAATGTCTACTTAGGAAGAAACTATACAAGCTAATTAAGTTTACCCTTAGGTAAATGTATATAGGATTGTGTCCTTTACATTTTTCTTTCAAGACTGAATGGGGTCTGGAAAATTATACACTTAGGAACTGCAATTTCTATATTGAGCAGGATTAGAAGAGATTTTAGCAAGAGCATTTGGCCTCAAGCTAAACTTTTGCTCCAGCATAAATCTATCCTATTTGCAAGCTGTAATAGCTTGAATTTGGTGTGCCAAAAGAGGAAGAAAAACAGAGAAAGAAGGGTGGAGTTAATAGGTCAGCCAGGGATTTGTGTAATTCACTTGTTCTTTATTAAACCCAATATGCCTGAGATTTAAAGGGAAAAGATGAATTTATCGTTGGTTTTCCAAATGACATGTTGGCGTTGGCAATTTTACAAAAAGCATAACAGCAAATTATGTAGTTGGGCTATTTAATACAAAAGATTGTGCTCATGCCAATGAGATACAGCTTTTATGTTTAACATCTAAGGCTTTTAATAAATTACTTGAGGCTGGAAAATGTTCAACTCAATCATACATTAATGAATAAAGATCTGGCTTTTTGATGGATCCCAGTAGTAGGTCTCTCTTCTTTAGATGTACCATACCTGGAGTGCAAAAATCTGGATGACCACTCTATGGCAGTGGAGAGTAAGAGCTTTTTGCATCACTTTGCTATCATTTATTGATCTCTGGAATTTTGCTGGCCAAATATGGAGCATATTCCATGATACCTGTCCCCCCTCTAACTTACCTGTATAGTAATTCTGAAATATGAATTTGTTGTATTGAAACATTTAGCTGGTAATGAGCATAATAATTTACTCCATATCAAGTATTAAAATTAAACAACTGTTAGAAGCCACATGTCTCAGAGTATTGAAGAGAATGCACAGCAACATATAAAAGAAATGGTGCTCTGGGTAGTAGGAAGATGTCACTGGCTAGATTAGCAACTTGTAAGAAATTTCTATTGTTTGCTTTCCAATTTCTTTTAGCCTTACTCTGGTCCTGAAATCTGGCAAAGAAACCTAGAAGTATAGAGTTTGCATTAAAAATAAGGGGAAACAGATGTTTTTCTGGGTTTTTCCCTAATTTACAGGAATATGATATTTAAAATATTGTTCATATTGTCATATCACCTAGGTTTCTAAATCTAGGTGATCTAACAATATAAATAATAGTTTTTTAAAAAATATAAATGTCTAAAAATGCCTAAATCTAGGTTATCCTAAAATTATCTACATATTTTAATTTTACCTTTGGGTTTTGGTTTTGTATTGGAGGGGTCTTAAAAATGATACTGGTACAATTTAGTGATAAATTCTGAAGAGGAAAATCATAATAAAAATCAGAGATACTTCAGCGTATTCATGAAGACCAATATCATTGAAAGGTATCAGTTTTTTAATAAACCAAATACATTTTATTTTGTCAGAGCTTTTTGTCTGATCATTTTTGAGATTGTGAACCCAGACAAACTGTATCTGTAATTTCAATGGAATGTCTGTTTACAAATGTGTGATTGTGTTTCTGAAAGATGCTTATTAATAAGAATACTTAATTTGCAAACAAAATATTGTTTGCAGAGAGCAACAAATTAGTTGCATCCTGTACCTGTAATATGTGTGTGTGTGTGTATGTGTGTGTGTGTAAAACACATTTTTACTGATAATGAAAATGAAGGGAGACTAGTATAGATCTATTTCAAGCTATTTAGCTCTCATCAGCTAGCCATAACCTTACTGGGATTTGAACCTGGGCAGCCTGCCTATAAGACAGTACCTTAAACCTCTAAGCCACAGGCTCTCCTCCTGTATCAGCTTGTACCAGGGAAGGATTATATGTTTTTACTGTCAAAAGGCAAAAGGCCGAAAGGCAAAAGGAAGCAGTATGCTCCCTCCCATATTTGAGTACACCAGGGTGATTTGACAGAAAAAAACAAGCATGCGCAGAAGCAAAAAATTGCCCAGAAATTCTGAAAAAAAGATGGCAGCTCCTAGGGACCAAAAACCGACCGCACTGGGTCGGTAGCCTCTTCGTGATGTCACCAGCCCGCCGCTACCGATGTGATAGAGTGGACCACACTGGTAGGAACCCACCACTGGACTGGGGTAACAAAACAAAATATTTTAGACATACATCAAAGTGAGTCTCATTCTAATCTATCAGTGAGCAACCTAGATTAAAAGAGACAGTGGACAGAAAACATTTCAGAATGCATTCCTTTTTTAAAATTTCGGCTTTTGAGCTTATTGCAAGATAATGTAGAATTAGGAATAAAAGTGACATTTTTGGAAATAATGCAGCTTTTGTTACATTTTCTCACTTCATGAAAATGCTGAGGAACCCAAAAAAAATGTCAAGAAGGTGTCATCCTTTCCTCTCTCCAAGCTATCTTAAATTCTAGAATGTATATATGTATGTATAGAATGTGCATTTTTCTCTCCTCTCTTCTCCCCTCTCTCCTCTCTCCTCTCCTCTCCTCTCCTACCCACTATCCTCTATCCCCTCTCCTCTCTTTATGGCAGGAGGACACGAAAGGACTGGTGTTTATCTGCTTGCCTCAGATCAGAGCTGGTGTACAGTAGGTGATTTCACAAAAGCACATTTGCAATTTGGCAACCTTATTTGGCCTGGGTTTAAAAGGCTGACCTGCTTATGGGCTTGTGGAAGAATTTGTTTAAAGCAAAATACACAAACTATATCTCAAAACACAGTTTAGGGGTACCTCACTTCAAGGGCTCTGGTAAACAGTGTTCAACGTCTTTAAAAAAAAGTTGGACAGAAGACAAGTGACTTTCCTAGAGCAAATGTGGGCTGCCCTTTCATCATATGTTCATTGAGCACTGAAAATAAATAAATAAAAGGCTTACTGCTTTGATTCTCTTCGAAAGCAATTATGGAAGCTTTTGTAAACGGCAAGCCCCAATGGATTGTTTTTGGCACATACAGTATAACTGGTCTACTTCAGACCCACTTCTTACAATATGACAAAAGAAGCATGCTCCCAGTTTGGGTACATGTTTTCTTAAACTAAAGCCAAGAGTAAGCTTGCTGCATCTTTAATACAGATGAGATAGAAGATACTTGTTTTCCAATTCTTGCTTTCTAATCCACTTGCTTTCCTCACATGTTGGCCACACTTCTCTCAATAGTCTGCTTCATGTTCATTTAAACAGCATGTAACTCATGGTTTGTGAGAGATTATAAAAATGTAATTATCAGACCATAAGCTATCCTGATTCAAATATGAAATGACTGAATTTGGTTGGGAAGAATATTTCTGCTAGATTGATAACATAAAAATTGCTCCCAACATAACTTAGTTCTAATGTATTTCCATATTAGTTTGAATTGTGTATGAATTTTTATTGCATAATTCAGAAACCAATAGAATAATTTCATCTGGGAAGTGTAAATTACATAAACATTACAACTTATTTCTGATATAACACCTGCCCACCATGAGATTCTTAACGTAAGAAGGGAGATTCTTTTAGTTGATCAATTGAATTCTCAGTGAGAGAAGAAACTTTGTATGTGGTCTAGGATGAATGTCTTTCGGAGAGTACTCCTCCATTTTCTGGAAATATGGAATATTGCTCCAGAATGTCTGTCTGTCTGTCTGTCTGTCTGTCTGTCTGTCTGTCTGTCTGTCTGTCTGTCTGTCTGTCTGTCTGTCTCTCTCTCTCTCTCTCTCTCTCTCTCTCTCTCTCTTTGTATTTCCATTGCTAAACAAGGCAATTGTTAAGTGAATCATCCCCCATTTTACAAGCTTTTTGTCATGGTTGTTGAGTGTGGTTGCTAAGAGAATTTGGCTTCCCCCATTGAATTTGTTTGACAGAAGCTGGCTGGGTAATGGTGATCACATGACCCTGGGACAGTATAACCTTCAGAAACACATGCCAGTTGCCAAGCACCAGAATTTTGATAAGGTGACCATGGGAATGCTGCAATGGTTGTGTGAGAACAGGTCATAAGTTACTTTTTCAATGACATTGTAACTTGAATGCTCACTAGACAAATGGTTATAAGTCAAGAATGACCTGTAGTCATCTCTGATCTAGCTTTCAGCTGAATGCCTTCCAGACTTCACATGGCAAGAGATTCCCAATTCCTTCAGAAGCTCAGGCAGCTTAGTATCTCCTTAAAGATAACTAGATTGCAGCAAGCCCAGCAGCAAGTTCTCTCCTGCCATTACATCCTTCTGACTTATGTAGTTGAAAAATTAATCTGTCTTTCTCCTCTCCATACATCTGCCTAACAATCTGGCTGCCAAGTTTATTGGCGCATCTCCTGTCATAGTACAAATCGATTCTGAAGCTTTTCAACAGCAGCATCTAGCCACATTAAAAATACACTGAGTTTCTAACTGTTCCCTTCTGCTATGAGAGTACTGTATTCTATCTGTCCCTTATGTGTGCTGGAATCTCAGCAATTCTAGCGAAAGGGCAGGCTTGTGTATTGATTTATTGGAAAGCCTACACAGAGACTGGACATTCATTGTGTACCTGTGACCCACGTCATTCAACTTTTGTATTCATGTATCCTCAGAAATTGAAAGCACATAACTGGTTGTATAATTGACATTTCTGAAGCTTCCAGTCATTCCAACACCAAGGAAGAGAGGGAGTGGGTAGAGCAAGGGAAGGAAGTTGTGTCTCCAAGGAGGAAGGCACAGATAATAATGTCTCTTCAGCCTCTAGACTAAAAGAGACGAATCCTGAAAGGATTGAGATCTTGTTATCATCAGCAGAAGAACAAATGGAGACTGAAAACTTTTCTAAAACTTCTTCACCCAGTACTATCTCCATGGAGATGAAGCAGGGAGGAAAAACACCTTTGTTCTGAGTCAGGGAGAGAAGAGGATGGTCCATCCAGATAACAGAAGGGAGAAAATAGAGATAGAGAGGAGAATAATGGGAGCAATAAACTGAGAGCCAGTAGTTTTTGGGCAGAAATCTTAGCTATGTTAACAATAAAGATGTATTGGCTTCAAGATCATGCCGCACAGGTCAAAAGAATCTATTTAAATATGGAAAAAGTGGGAGGAAGAAGAATGTAGGTGCATGTGAAAATTGCACATTTATAGTGACTGGGTATCCAATCAGTTTTCAAGTGAATCTGCATAAAATTGGGAGCCTGAGATTTACTGTCAAATTCTGGTCCATTATGAAAATTCATGATTGTCCTGCTAGATTGAGTGAATCATGTCAAAAGAAACCTCAGCTTAATTTTGACAGGTTGTTTGCCAGGTAATTTTGCTGTATTACCTTAATACAGGTAAACTAATACAGGTTGAGGGTTAAAATAATTAGCAAAATGTAGACTTGCAACAGTTGTGAAAAAGAACATAAACACTTGCTCACATGCAATTTCTTTTTAATTAGAAGTAGCATGATTATTCTCTTTCGAATAAAAATAGTTCAACACATAATTATGTTAAATAAATTTAGTGCTATATTCCAGCTTTGCAGTCAAGGATTTTTCTTATCTGCATATCTGCAAATTTGCACTTTAAAGAACAAAAAAAGCAGCCCCTCTCTTTACAAGTTCTTGGGGTAAGATTGGCCTCATGGTTACAAAAGTGTTTTTTCTATCTTGCTTTATCTTCTTTCCTATGGTTGGGTAGATTAAAATTACTATTAATCAAGTAATTAATGGATAGTTATCTCCTATGTTGAGAATTTTTCCAAATAGAAAATGTCCTATTTACAAACGAGTAATAACTACACGGATTACTACATAGAGAATATATACACATTGTTTTATAATTTGATTAAGATTTAATGTCACACTTTTAAATCTTTTCTACCATCCTAACAGAAGGCATGCTGTACTTATGGACAAAAATTCAGACCACATTGAATTAATTGACCTCCTTCCATCCAGTTGCAGTTTACTCTTGTTCCTGTTGCAAAGGCTTTTGAAACTTGGGAACTCTTTTCATAAGTAGTAATATCTTTGCAAAATGGGTGGATTTCTTCACTGATTGATGGAGACATTGCTACTGCCTTATCATCCAAGGAGAGCACACTATAATTAGCTGCTAGCTAATCTGCAAGTATAAGAATTCACAGTGATGCTTTCCTAGTAACAGCAACTTACTTAAACTCTGTTTCGAATTAAAAATTAAATTTTGATGTTCCAATAAATTTATTCAACCAGTCAGAATAGATAGCTGGCTTCAAATGTAATTGTGTTTGCCTTTGGGCTAATTGTCCTATTGCCACAGTCATTTGAATTAAATCTAAATAAACTGGGTCTATCAGGAATGCCAGTCTTTCTTTCACTAAACAACTTCCTCATAAAAGTTTCCCATCCCTGTTTAAAAAACAGAGATTTGTATATTTTTGCACAAAAAAGCCTAGTTTACATATACAGTAATTAGACTGTGTATAAATTCAGTGCATCTATTAGTTTTAGCTGTGATGGTTTGACTTGAGAGATAAATGGAAAAAACAAACTCAGAGTATCAGGTCATCTTACAGTGAAACATTTGTCAAAATGTGACTATTTAACTATGTTGCTGTTTGTGAGTTACCTGTTTTTAAAGTTTTCTAAGACTCTATTGGTATTATTTTACAATACTGCATTAACAAAGATGTTATGATCTTCTGATTCTAAGTACTAAAATCACTGTTAACATGTGTAATGTGTGCTAGCATAACATCAAAAATTACAGTAGTAAAATATTTTGTAATGGAGAAAGTACATATTGCATAGGAAGCTGGAATGGGATAAAGCATTCAATCAGTTGAATTGATCTTATGTGAACTCTACATATTGGATTCAATTTAATTAAATAAGACAGTTGTGTATAGTGAACCGATTGTGTTTTTCTTGTTATATAATGTGCATAACTTTTAGTTGCCTGCCAGTTGGCATGACCTAAGTTTAAAAGAGTCAGTCAGACTTACAATAAGTTTACAAAAGAAATACGATTTCTCAGAGGGTTAAACTAATGCTTACACTCTGGATTATATTGTTAAGAAATACTTTTCTGCTATTCTTATTCTCTGAAGTAGTCAACTGAATTGGTACATTCTGAATACTATATGAATGAATTCATTATTTGGTTATATTTTATAATGTCATATAAGAGTAGTACTCAAGCCAGTTAACAAAGTTAAATTTACAAAATTAAAGGAGTCAATCAATAAATTAAAACAATCAACAAATAAAACAAATAACATAATGAATAATTAAAATCAACAGAAGTAATAAAAACATGCCTAAACAAAATTGCTTCCAGCTGTAGAAGAAGTTAAAAAGACATGGCCAAACTTTCACAGAGGAAAATTCTACAATTCCGCAATTTTGGACAAAAACGTCATTTCTCCATCTGATTATAGGGCATAATCCAGATAATATGAGACGGTATGGTCCTTAAAGTACTTAGATGCATATTAGTAAGTATGGCAGAAGTTCTTTTTGAACAGAGTACAATTGATCTTCAGTTACATCTTGATGGGGATCAATCTGTTTCAGATCAAAGTTCTTGGAACTTTGGAACAGCCTTGTAACATTAATGCCTGAAAAGCAAAAACCAGAAGGCTTTATCAAAAGTATTATTACGATTTTTCAGTTTTAGAATGCTGAAGAAAGATACTTTATTCCTTGTGAAGATACAATTTGTGAGAACAGTTGACCATAACTTTAGTTATTTTTTGTTGCTTCTCTCCTATAGCGGTGCCGTGGCTTAGCAGTTAAGATGCTGGACTTGTCGGCTGGATAGCTGGCAGCCCAGGTTCAAGACCCAAGCGCCATACAATAGGGTGAGCTCCCGTTACTTGCCCCAGGTCCTGCCAACCTAGCAGTTTGCAAGCATGAAAATATGAGTCGATAAATAGGTACCACATCGGTGGGAAGGTAACAGCGCTCCATGATGTCATGCTGGCCACATGACTGCAGAAATGTCTTCGGACAGCGCTGGCTCAATGGCCTTGAAACGGAGATGAACACCACCTCCTATAATTGGCAATGACTAGCAGAGTAAAATCCACAGAGACTCCTTTATCTTACCTTACCTCCTATAGCTAGGGAAGAATCACTAAGTAAAGACTTAGACTTAGAAGAAGACTTAGAATAACTTTATTGTCACTTTGAATGTACACTAATAGGCATACATTAAAATGAAACGTCGTTGCATACCGCTCTCAAAGGGTCACCACCTCCAATGTACACTACATAAACATAACAAAATAAATACATATATGCATACATATAAAATTATGCATATATCCACATATATGACACTGAGAAACAATACAGTCTATTTCGGATGTATACATGTATATATGGTGAGAAAAACAAATCTTGCAAGTTTACCAGACAGATAGCACAGGGTACAAAGCTGTTACAGAATCTGGTAGTCTGCTAGAAATACTTCGAAACCTCCTCCCAGAGGGGAGCAACAGAAACAGACCGTGAAGTGAGTGTGTGGGGTCTCTAACAATGCTTTGAGCTCTAAGCACATAGAGCTTATAAGCAGTATCCTGAATGACAGGAAGCAAGCTTCCTATAATCTTCTCGGCTGTTCTTACCACTCTGAATGGACTTTCTCTCTGAGGCACTGCAGCCACCAAACCAAACAGTGATGCAGTTTGTTAAAATGCTCTCAATCGTGCCTCTGTAAAAAATGGCCAGGATAGAAGGAGAAAGATTTCCTGCTGTCTTCATCCGACACAGGAAATGCAGACACTGGTTTGCACACTTTACGAAGAATGACGTGTGAAGAGACCAGTTCAGAGTGTTAGTTATCTGCACCCCCAGATACTTAATACTGTTGACCATCTCTACAGCTGCATCCTTGATACTGAGTATGAACATGCCAGCTCTTTCTAAAATCTAAACTGATCTCCTTCATTTTATTAACATTTAGAACCAGATTACTTTTATTGCACCAGTCCACCAGAGTCTTCGCCTCTTCCCTATAAGCATCTTCATTGTCATCCCGGATAAGACCCACCATTGTCGTGTCATCCGCATACTTCACAATATGATTTGTAGCAGATCTGGCACAGCAGTCGTGGGTTATCAAGGTGAACAGTAGCGGACTCAAGACAGCCCTGTTGGGAACCTGTACACAAGGAGATTGAATTGGAAACTTTTCTTCCAATTCGCACAAACTGGGGCCTATCAATAAGGAAATCCAGTATCCAATTACATAAAGGAGTATTAATAGGCCGAGTTTGTTCACCAAATGCTGAGGAATGATTGTGTTGAACGCTGAACTAAAATCAACAAACAGCATTCGCACATGAGTATTCTTCTCCTCCAGGTGTGCCAAGCTAAGATGAAGCACATAGGAAAGTGCATCATCTATAGAGTGGTTCTTCCGATAGGCAAACTGTAATGAGTCAAATGTAGGGGGAAGGCATGAAACCATATAGTCCAATCTCTCAAAACTCTTCATCATAATGGAAGTGAGTGCAGTTGGACGGTAATCATTAAGGCATGTGATATAGTTTTTTTGGGCACTGGTACAATGATGGCAGTCTTAAAACATGATGGAATCATGGCCTGATGCAACAAGAGTTTGAAGATGTCTGTGAGAACAGCGGTCAGCTGGTCAGCACATTCCTTAAGTACTCGCCCAGGGATATTATCAGGACCAACAGCTTTCTGAGTATTGACTTTCCGCAGGACCTTCCGAACAGCAATTGTATCAAACCTGAGTGCCTGCTCATCAAGGAGGGGAACAGCCTTCCTTGCTGGAATGTTGTTTGTGGCCTCGAACCATCCAAAAACATATTTAGCTTGTTTAGAGAATCTGTGTCACCCTTACATGTCAGGGAAGCTGTCTTATATAATGACCCAAATACCTTGCCACATATGTCTCGAGTCCATAGGATCTTGAAAGAAATTCTGTACTTTCTGACTATATGCCCGCTTTGCGGGGTTTTTTAGCATGTCGCAAATCAGCTCTTGCTATTCTAAATGCTGCCACATCACCTGATTTGAAAGCGGTGTTTCTCACCTTCAACATCGCACGGATCTCCTGTGACATCCAAGGTTTCTCATTTGCTTGTATGACAAAAGTCTTAAGAACACTGACATCCTCCATACACTTTTGCATATAACCAGACACAGTAGAAGCCATTATATGGGGGGAAATGATATTGGTCTCAGACGATTAATTTCTAAATTATTATGTAAAGAGTGAAAAGTGTCTTTTCCAAGATCATCCAGAGAATTTATATTTTTTAACTAGAAGTGTGAAAGGATTATGAGATATTTCCTAATATTTCATTTATAAATGATATATTACAATTAGAACATAGGTCAACAGTTCATTTTAAAAAGGGCAATTTGGGGCTGCAACGTCAGTAAATCACAGTAAGGCTCATTTAGAATAGAATAGGATAGAATTCTTTATTGGCCAAATGTGATTGGACACACAAGGAATTTGTCTTTGGTGCATATGCTCTCAGTGTACATAAAAGAAAAGATACATTTGTCAAGAATGGTTGTCATAGGGTTCAAGTAAGCAATCAGGAAACAATCAATATGAAATAATCGTAAGGATACAAGCAACAAGTTACAGTCATACAGTCATAAGTGGGAG
This sequence comes from Diadophis punctatus similis, assembly GCA_023053685.1. Lineage (NCBI taxonomy): Eukaryota > Metazoa > Chordata > Lepidosauria > Squamata > Dipsadidae > Diadophis > Diadophis punctatus. Next base: position 20,482,792 of record JALIGW010000010.1, read on the forward strand.
GAGATGGGTGATAGGAACGATGAGAAAAACTAATAGTAATAGTAATGCAGCCTAGTGAATAGTTTTACAGTGGTGAGGGAATTAAATGGTGGTAGACTTCAGGAGAAACCCTCCCATCCTACCACCTCTTACAATACTAGACAACACAGTATCAACAGCAGAGACCTTCAAATTTCTAGGTTCCATCATATCTTAAGACCTAAAATGGTCATCTAACATCAAAAACATCATCAAAAAAGCACAACAAAGAATGTTCTTTCTGCGCCAACTCAGGAAGCTCAAACTTCCCAAGGAGCTGCTGATACAGTTCTACAGAGGAATCATTGAGTCTGTCATCTGCACCTCTATAACTGTCTGGTTTGGTTCTGCAACCCAACAAGACAGACACAGACTTCAGAGGATAATCAGAACTGCAGAAAAAACAATTACTGCCAACCTGCCTTCCATTGAGGACCTGTATACTGCACGAGTCAAAAAGAGGGCCGTGAAAATATTTACTGACCCCTCGCATCCTGGACATAAATTGTTTCAACTCCTACCCTCAAAACGTCGCTATAGAGCACTGCACACCAAGACAACTAGACACAAGAACAGTTTTTTCCCGAACGCCATCACTCTGCTAAACAAATAATTCCCTCACCACTGTAAAACTTTCACTAGGCTGCATTACTATTACTATTAGTTTTTCTCATCGTTCCTATCACCCATCTCCTCCCACTTATGACTGTATGACTGTAACTTGTTGCTTGTATCCTTACGATTATTTCATATTGATTGTTTCCTGATTGCTTACTTGAACCCTATGACAACCATTCTTGACAAATGTATCTTTTCTTTTATGTACACTGAGAGCATATGCACCAAAGACAAATTCCTTGTGTGTCCAATCACACTTGGCCAATAAAGAATTCTATTCTATTCTATTTGTTTAGCAGAGTGATGGCGTTCGGGAAAAAACTGTTCTTGTGTCTAGTTGTCTTGGTGTGCAGTGCTCTATAGCGACGTTTTGAGGGTAGGAGTTGAAACAATTTATGTCCAGGATGCGAGGGGTCAGTAAATATTTTCACGGCCCTCTTTTTGACTCGTGCAGTATACAGGTCCTCAATGGAAGGCAGGTTGGCAGTAATTGTTTTTTCTGCAGTTCTGATTATCCTCTGAAGTCTGTGTCTGTCTTGTTGGGTTGCAGAACCAAACCAGACAGTTATAGAGGTGCAGATGACAGACTCAATGATTCCTCTGTAGAACTGTATCAGCAGCTCCTTGGGAAGTTTGAGCTTCCTGAGTTGGCGCAGAAAGAACATTCTTTGTTGTGCTTTTTTGATGATGTTTTTGATGTTAGATGACCATTTTAGGTCTTGAGATATGATGGAACCTAGAAATTTGAAGGTCTCTGCTGTTGATACTGTGTTGTCTAGTATTGTAAGAGGTGGTAGGATGGGAGGGTTTCTCCTAAAGTCTACCACCATTTCTACAGTTTTGAATGTGTTCAGTTCCAGATTGTTCCGGTCGCACCATGAGACTAGTTGTTTTTAATTTAATTCTTTCTGCATTGATTGTATTAAGCATAATAGCTAGTTCTGCTTATCACTGTTAAGGAGGAATTAGAGAAAATGGAATAGGTTTAGAGAAGGACAACAAAAACTACCAAGATTCAAAAAGCTCTTTTAAAAGAAAATTAAAGAACCTGAAATGGTTAGCTTTGAGAAAGGAGAATGAGGACAATAATGTGATATCACTCTTTAAATACCTGAAAAGAGGCATACACAAAACTTCAGGACTTGTCCTCTGCCACTCCACAATAGGACCCAAATTGTTGGGGGCAATATGCTGAACTCTGTAAACCGCTTAGAGAGGGCTGTAAAGCACTATGAAGCGGTATATAAGTCTAAGTGCTATTGCTATTGCTAATACATGAAATACTGTAGAATGAAAAACTTAAGTTACAGATAAAATTTTACAAACTTCCTAAATAAGAGCATTTGGATGTTAGAATCATACACCTAGAGAAATATGGGCTTCTCTTTAACAGGTATGTTTGAGGAGAATTTGGGTAGCTCTGTCAGGAATGTGTTTTTGCAATAATTAAGAGCTGGATTAATTAGTATATACGTTTCTTATAAGATGAAACCCCACTATTCCTTTATTTAATTGTTAAATACTAAAGAAAAATAAGCTTCTATTAATTCATGTTTTTGTTTAAAGACAATACATTGAATTATGTTGCATATACCATATTAGATTTCCATATTTGGAGCCTCCTTTGAGGCTTTTATTTTATTTTATTTTATTTTGTATAGCCCTTTTCCTTCTGTAAACTTTATTTTCATAATAATAAACCTGTGGTATAAAATGTAATCATGTTTTAAAAACTAGTGTAATTTACTTATTCCAAGCATCCAATCTTTAAAATGGTATTTTATTCTTTCTATTTAAAAAACCAAGCCTAATTAGAGCCTTTTATAAGTAAATTCAATTTTATATACCAAATTTTCCAGAGATAGGCATCTGTGATTGACCTGTTTAAACTAATATTCATCTGGCATGCTTGACTATAAGCTAACATTGGTTTAAAGATGCAGATTTCATCTACTGTATAGTGCTTATGGCCAAATATCTAGTTATGCAACCAATATAAGTAAAATGCGAGAGAGATACTCAGGCACCAATGTGATAAGGATCTGACATTCTGTTTAGACATTCACTGTTTTTTAACTTAAGCTATCAAGGTAGTTGTACAGGGAAATGTTATTTTCAAATTGTTTATATCATGTAGCAAAATAAGGAAATAAGATCTGAATATTATTCTTGGCATGCTGCTCATTTTTCTATCAGTCTGATTCAAAAAGTCTCTTTCAAGTCAAGCTCAACTTTTGTTAACTACTTGAAACGTATCTCTTACAGTTTACTTGACAGCAGTATGGAAATGTTTTGTCAATGTTTTCCCAGCTTACCTTTAATCCTTATATTCTGGAGATTTCCATCCAAGTATTTTCCAGAGTTGATCCTGATAGAAGAGAATATTTGTAGCTCAGGATTAAACTGTGAGGTCCTTGGTGCTCTCTGAACTTAGTGGTGTTGTGTTGGTTTTTTTGCAGATGTTTCATTACCAAACTAGGTAACATCATCAGTGCACTGATGATGTTACCTAGTTTGGTAATGAATTGTCTGTAAGAAAACCAACAAGCTCAAAGAGCACCAAGTACCCCAAAGAATTAATTCTGCTTAGCTTCTGGTCCAAAGTCTGTCATAAACTGCTGCCTGCTGAAACTCAAAGGAATATACATCTGTAGATATTTCACTCTCTGTATGCTATACAATACATACACACATATACAAACATACCTCTTTACCTTTTAACCAGATATGTGAGATTAATAAAAAAATGGTCAGAGTATATATATTTTTAGGTATAGGTAATGTTACTTTTCTTGTTCTTTTCACCAGTTTTCTTCCATTGGGTTTATTACCCCTCTTAATTCTACCTTGTTCTTTATTGAAAAGCACTAATATAGAAAATCTAAAGAGCACAATTATTTGGGAGTTCTATCCATAGGAAATTGAAATAGAAGTTAAAATGTATCCCCTTATTTAATAAAAATGACAAGCAGAACCACTTGGTGGTCATGCCTTAACATTACTGTACCCCATTCTGAAACTTGCCTAATAAATATACAGTTGTGTTTATATATATGCTTTTGTCCTTATAATGCATATCCATTGCTGAAAAAGTTATATAGATTAATGTTCCAGAAGAATGAAAACCCAGTGATATGCAGTTCATGCATACATAGATAGATGCCCCATTCAGTCCTTCAAGTTGACATATGAAACAATTGATGATTCACTTTGCTCCCAGGCATTTAACAATGGATGACAACTTCTAAACTGAACTACTTGAAATTAATTATATGATAAATTATAACCAAACTGGAAATTTTACACACACAAAAATTTGGAGAAGATTATTTTTTATCTTTTGTAGTTATTGCCCAAAGTTCTGCAAATTTGTCTTCTGTGCTATTAAATGTTACAGTATATTCCTGTGTGCATGTTATTTTCCAAACTTGTATGTGCTTCAGCCTTTCTCATTCCCCTGTCCTTTTCATGCTGGAAGCACTTTTAAGGTACTTCTGGGTTGAAAGGTTTAGCCGGTAACATCACCATTGCCCGGAGGATGCCCAAGGGGGTTCCTTTCATGTCCACATCAAGGAATTTGAGTGAATGGCATGAGCTCACCCCGCCATATAGCAGCACTCAAGTCTCAAATGCAGGCTTGCTAACTTCCAACCCAGCATTCTAACCGCATGAGCCACCGCACTCCTCTTTTTTCATTAAAAGCCAATCTTTCATGTTTATTTTCACCATTCACATTACCAGCTGTTGCCACAAAATTACCTGTCAGTTTTCTCCCGTCCCTACCTCTCTTCTGTGATGTCTGACGAGCCCAGCACTAAATTTCTTTTGGAAATATTTGAGAAAAGGTTTTCTATGCTACACGACACAATAAAAGAGATTAATGAAAAATCTGATTTTAAAAATTGAATTATTAGTATCAGAGTTTCTTGCCAGGCTACTCCAGTGGTTCCTGCTCCCATTCCAGAGGGCGGGCCGCAATACCTCGATGACAAAGGTCCGAGTCCCACCGGGGGTGCTTCACTCATTCTGCTGGTGGGGGTCCCGAGCCATCACATGGGGCTGTTTATACAAGGAACCGTACAGACTAACGATCACATCCGATGCCAGCCTCTTCGGATGGGGGGCACACTTCGGATCCCAGGTGGCCCGGGGTGGTGGACACAACAGGAGCTCCAGCACAACATAAATTGGCTGGAACTCAGGGCGGCCCACTCAGGGCATTTCAGCAGGGGATTTCGGGCCAGCATGTCTAGGGACATGCTAGGGATTGGGCGGCATAGAAATCCACCAAAATAAATAAAAAAATAAAAAAATGTCCTCCTCCTAACAGACAATGTAGCCACCAAGGCCAACGTCAACAGGCAGGGGGTGACCCGGTCAGAGGTGGGTTCCTGACGGTACGCTCTTACCTGTCGGTCGCCGCAGAGCCAAAGAAGCTGGTGGTGTTCGCGGCGCGGGGCTTCCCCCACCCGCTTCCCCTGCCCGCCTGGATGCCGCCATTTGCGTTCTTTTGCCCTCTGCGCAAGAACGCAAATGGCGGCGTCCAGGCGGGCGGGGGAAGCAGGTGGGGGAAGCGCCGCGAACGCCACCAGCTTCTTTGGCTCTGCGGCGACCGACAGGTAAGAGCGTACTGGCAGGAACCCACCTCTGGACCCGGTCAAAGTCCCTCATGATGGAAGCAGAGACTTTATGATATAGTCTTGATGTTGTTGAAGATTTTTAATGAAACAGCTGCTATGTTTTTTATTGTGAATTATGTATTTTATTGTAAGCCACCCAGAGTTACATACAGTATATGAGATGAGTGGCTGCATAAATCAAAGAAAGCCTGATAACTTAATAGATAATTGTATAGTGAGTGTGTGTTTAAATGTTCTGAAGTTCGTTCTTGTATATCTTTGACTTAATCATTATAGTGTTTCGATATTTTTGAATTGAACATATTTCTTTATATTTGTCAAAAGCCTTCATTGTATATTTCCACATAAAATGAAAATGAAACACAGGACTGAGTTGTTCTAGACAGCATCTTGTTGACTGCATCTATAAAGTTTCCAAATTAATAGAAGTAGAGATGGCCTGCCTGACTCACATCACAGGCTGGATCTTCAGTAATTTATTTGGTTTTCTGTTGATCCTGATGGCAGCTTTTCTTGATAATTTTAATCATTGATAAATTGCTCATTAATAGGATTGTGCATGGTTTGAACAATGCGCAACAATGATTGATCTATAGTTCCCATATTATGCTTCATCTCTGACAGACATCTAGATTTTTGAGCAGTGAAAACAATTTAAAAAAACCACTTGTTTTAAAACATTGATTTCCCAAAAGAGCAATGATTAACTGACAGGATAACTACAATAAAACACATTAGTTTTTAATAGATGTTCTGCTGCTCTGAAAATAATATTTCTTCAGAAGTCAACTATTTAAATACACCTTTTGTCAGTTTAATTTACCGTATTTCCTAGTATGCTGCTGACAGAGAATTATTTTGAGACAGGTGGGAGGAATGCCACCAGATTTAACAACACAAATCCAGAGTTTCAAACAGAAGGCCTCATCTCAGTTTTGTTCAATGTTAGAGAATGAAATTGAGTCCTCAGTCTAAAAACTGAGTGTAGTCCCTTTCAGTGAACAAGAGTAATGCAGAGTAAAAACTAACAAGGTGTATTCATCATTTATTAAACAGGCTGCAGGCAAACAGTAATTTACTTATATTAATGTAATTCATTAATAGTGCTATTCAGTGAAAAGGGGGAAGTGAGCAGTACATAAGTAAAAGGATTTGGTGCACAATTCCGTTTTCCCCTGATCTTTCTGAAATATGTATCTTGAATGTATGGAGGCCTTATTCTGAAGAGAATTTGGTGTGTGGATGGAAGAGCAATGGTATAACTTGTCTGAAGAAGTTGGGCATGCTTGTTTCTAAACATCATGTGAGTGTGAGCATGTTTCTCTCTGTGTATATATGTGGGTGTGTGTATATATACATTAATCTGCTACTGAGAAGATATATAGTAATAGATATTAATTAACGTTATAATCATGGCTTCTGCTCTGATTGAATTGAGAGGAGCAATCCTGATATGAAAAGGCCAGGATGGAGAGTTCCAAGTATATATGGAATATATATTTTAGGCATTTTCTATCCACTGCAGGATGAAGGCCTTTTCTGCATGTTTCCAACCAATTCGGTCCTGAGCTTTCTTTTGCCAATTGGGCCCATAATACTTGCTGGTGTGGCCAATCCATCTTTTAGGTCTCTTTCGTAGGAGAGAGGGGGAGGGAGGGAGGGAGGGAGGGAGGGAGGGAGAGAGAGAGAGAGAGAGAGAGAGAGAGAGAGAGAGAGAGAGAGAGAGAGAGAGAGAGAGAGAGAGAGAGAGAGAGAATTGTATTTACATGTACTGTTTTTGATTGGATTATATGTAATGCCAAATACTATGCTAACTCTTCTTTTTTTTTAAACAGCAAAATTTAGAAAGTAATCTTACCAGCCTTATCAAAAGAAACACTGAACTGGAAACACTTTTGGCTAAATTAATTCAAACTTGTCAACATGTAGAGGTAAGTACTTATTTCAGTGATATTTAATTCACAATTCTTTCTGAATATGTGACATTCTGTTTTACAGACTTTTAAAATAATCATAATATTACAGTTTGAAAACATACATATTTATTTATTTTATATATACCTATTTCTTTTTGTTTTAACCGTTCTGTCGTGTCTGACTCTTGGCGACTTTATAGGCAAGTGTACACCTATTATGAAATTGAATATGGACCAAATAGATAATTTAGTATCTTCTTTATAGAGCAGTCAAGTAAGTGTCATGGAGATTTCACTATTGGAAAATATATATAATTTTGTATTGAATAAAATAGCATTTGTTTATTGTTAACACACTATTTTAAAAAAAATTCAATAAAAGACAAAATATTTCCAATAGTTAAAGGCAGATTATATAAAAACCATTTTAATGTATGTATACAATGCATTTAATGGTTAAATGATAAAATAAAGGAAAAAAGAATTCCTGTTTTTCTAGAATATATTGTCCTACCAGTAGAAAAAGTAGACTGATCAATTATTTTATGTTAATATATTGTTTTAGTTATATTCTCTGGTGGTTTCTTTGAAGTCTGGTAGAAATAAAGTTGGAATGAACAATTGGTAACATGAAATACAGATTGCTTCCTGCAGTAAACAAGCTGTAAGGGAATTCATACATGATGACAAGTGAGCCCAAGAGATTTCACAACATCCTGGCATGAACTAACTGTATGCTGCAAAATATCCTCCATAATTCTTTGTGGCACACAGAGGCTCTTTAACAGATAGATTAATGTGGACAGGATTCCCTGGAGATAAAAAAAATTGACCTTCATAATTAAAATGCATTATTTCCAATTTTAACTTTCTTTAGTGCCACATGACCTCTGTTTTACTCTGACAGTCATATAAAAAAAGTAAATTCAATTGCTAATATAGTATTGCTATTTATTTATTTATTTATTTATTTATTTATTTATTTGCTGCTCATCTCACTATAAGTTTATATATAATTCAAGAGAAAAAATCCACTAATATTTTATTAATTGTCAATAAAAATAATCAGTTGGTTAATTAAGATATATATGGTAATTTTCTATTAGGAGCCCTGATGGTGCAATGCAATGGAATGCAGTATTGCTGTGCTGCCCCGCTCCCTCTCTCTCTCACACACACACACAGCAGGAGTTCTACAGTTGTTTATTCAGACCCCACAATCAGGTCATTAGAAAGTACCCCGATTGCGTAGGTTTTGATTCCAAGCTCCGCATGGCAATAGTTAGTGGGAACTGAGTCCAATGGGCGCACATGAAGTCCAGGAAAGCAGTCCATGAGTCAAACAGGTCAGGATACATGGCACAAGCACACAAGGCACAGAACTGGGCACATTGCTCCAGCAGCGCTCAACTCCTTGGGGCAGGATTAAATAGGTGATGCTGGTGCAGCCCTTCACAAGACGTGAGGTTGCCTCCTTGCAAGTCTAGCGGACGAGCGTTGTGCCTATCTCCTCTCTGCCCTATGTGTCCTTGGATCAGGAGGAGGTCTTCCTCCTCCAAACCTATGTTCATAGAGGGGCCCGGGGGTGGATCCATGACAATTGCAGGGTAACTCTGCCCACAGTCTGGAGTTCGGTCCTGATGGGACTTGAAGTTGACTCAGCCTTTCATTCTTCTGAGGTTGGTAAAAGGAGGACCCAGATTGTTGGGGGAAATATGCTGTTTCTGTAAACTGCTTAGAGAGGGCTGTAAAGCCCTGTGAAGTGGTATATAAATCTAAGTGGTATTGCTATACTGTAATTTTATTATAAAAGTAAATATGGCATAATTATTTTTTCAATTTAAATTTTAATCAACTTATCATCTCAAAAATAACTGATACTGATTTATAAGTAAGTCTAACATTGAATTACAATAAAGGATTCATAATTCAATGTGTGTGCCCTAATGCATATTTTTCTAATTTATTAGAAAGTATAATCATGGCTACCTTTGTGTAGCAAACAAGCACAGTAATACCAGTGGTGAAATCCAATTTTTTTTACTACCGGTTCTGTGGGCGTGGCTTGGTGGGTGTGGCAGGGAGAAGGATATTGCAAAATCTCCATTCCCACCCCACTCCAGGGGAAGGATACTACAAAATCTCCATTCCCACGCCACTTCAGGGGAAGGATATTGCAAAATCCCCATTCCCTCCCCACTCCTGGAGGAAGGATATTGCAAAATCTCCATTCCCACCCCACTCTGGGGCCAGCCGGAGGTGGTATTTTCCAGTTCTCCAAACTACTCAAACTTTCCGCTACCGGTTCTCCAGAACCTTCAGAACCTGCTGGATTTCACCCCTGGTGACTATTAACAGTTTCAGGACTTGATCTGGAAGTTGCCCAGATTGGAGAAAGCTGATCAGTGACCATTCAAAGTTAAAAATAGGCTACCTCTTCCTGAGCTGCTTTTGGCCACAATGCAATGTTAACCATAAACAGTGCTAAATGCAAATTAACAAACTCAGCTCTGTGATCTTAATTAACCTATTCATGGCTGCTGCCTGTAACTGACAAGACTTTAATTAGTTTCATACTTTCAGTTTTTGTTTGCCCCCTGAGTGGCTCTGGACTTGGAGGCGGGAGCATACTAGGCAAGGAGCCATCCTAGCACATTTCTTTTGAAATGTATTTCCCATTGTGTGCCTGTTTATTTTCTTGTAATCCTTTCTTCTCTGATAAATGTAAATGCAAACAATTCTCTTCTTGCTTATTATCCCATAAGTGGGGACAATAATTCCAAAGGGTGGCAGAGTACAGTAAAAGCCCTATATTTCTCCTTTTACCCAGTCTCTTCATAACTTGAGTTACGGAAATCTTCCCTACCATTTGAGCTTGCCTAGCTGTTTGGAATTGTAGCCTTCTGATGCTGAAAAGCAAAAGAAAGCTGAAATAAAATTGGAAACACAATCATAGTTATACATGATTTTCCACATAGCAACTGCATCATTTAGCATCTAAGTTGTTAGTCCCAGTTGTTATTGCTAAACAACTAAGGAGCCATGGTGCCTCAGTGGTTAGAATGCAGGCTAACTCTACCCAAAGCCAGGAGTTCAATCCTGACCAGCTCAAGGCTGACTCAGGCTTTCATCCTTCAGAGGTCGGTAAAATGACCCAAATTGTTGGGGGAAAATATGCTGATATTTGTAAAACACTCAGAGAGTTCTGTAAAGCACTATGAAGTGGTATACAGGTAAGTCTTAAGTGCTATTGCTAACCAAGGATTACCTGTGTAGTAATTCTAGGAAACAAAGCCTGGAAGAATTTTTGAGAACTCTCCTGCTTGGCCCAAACAAAGTTGGAGCAGGGATCAAACTTTGTAATGGCTTTTAGGTGATAGATAAAACTATGAGTTACCTGTAAAAGCAATTGACTAAATTGTTTTTTAAAAATGGGGCAAGGGTTACACAAATACTGTATATAATTGGACGCAATCACAATATACCAGATTTTGAGAACCCCTGTGTTACATCATTGTCAGTCTTCGGTAACTGCAATAAAATCCTATTAATCCTGGTCCACCAACAAAGTTTATGCATTTATGAATTTAGGTGTTTTAGGTGTTTTATATGTGTATTATGATACTTTGAAACACTGATATTTTCCTGTGGATTGGATTTCAGCCATTTTCTAACTTCTAAAAGAACTATTTTCCTTTTAGTAATGGCTAATAGTTTATAAATTACATATAAAGAAGCTTCCTTTTTAATTTGATTTTACACTCAGTAAAGATGCAGCTGCCATCTTGTAAGCAGATGTGTTATTTCTTTTCAATCTTAATTTTTTAGATTGTTCTCTCTTGCCAAAGGATAACAGCTGCATAGGTTATATATCATTTCATCTCATTCCTCTTAAAATAATAATAAAGTAGTTAAATTCATTTTCTTTAAATATTACTTATTAACTGAGAAATCTACAGTCATTTTTAACACACACATACACACACACACACACGTGTGTGTGTGTGTGTGTGTGTGTGTGTGTGTGTGTGTATGTGTGTGTTAATTTGAGGCATAAAAATTTAGTTTGCATTTAGACTTGACATACCCAGACCAAGGAAAGATGATCTTATTTATATCAGTGAGAAATCAGAATATTAAACTAGAATAAAGAAGAATGGAAAAAGAAAAGAAATTTAGTTCCCAAGACATTTCTCCCTGTCTTCTTAATTTATGAAAACTGATTGTCAATTGCTTTTTGTATAATGACAGCAAACAATTATTACTGGTTTACTGGGTTTCTATGGGGAGGACACCATGATGGCCTGAAGTATTTTCCAGGGGCAGTATATTTCAAATTCTTTGTCCTACCAATTAAAGCCTTCCTGCAATTGAATGACATATGAATCATGAAAATAATTACCTAAAATTATTTGCACCCACATGTTCACAGTAATCATTATAATCATGTCTTAATTTATTTTGTTAATTTCTAAGGCCAATGGGCCTTTATTGAGTTTGTCCAGAGTGTAGCCCAGGCAATTGAATGTTGTTGGTGGCTGGCTATTTTTCACAAATTTTCACTTATTTGTGTCTATGAAAATTACTCCTAGTTAGCTGAAGTTTTCTTTGGCTTGGACAGATAAAGCTGGCTGGAATTCCAGACAATTTTAGGCTCAGTTTACATCCAATTCAGCCATTGCAACATCAAATGGTAGCTCGGTGGCTGTGGAAGGCTCCTGAATCAAGATATATTTCAAAATAGGAGTGGTCTTTTCAAAGAAATGCAAGAATTTGCAAACATGGATTAATAATATTTGTAATATTATATATTAAAATATAGTATATATTTTATATTCTAAAGATAAATATACTAAAACATTGTTCAGTTCATACATTTTCTCAAGATTTTACATGTGCTCTTAACCATTTAGAATTTTAGAATGATTGAGGTAAATGTTTACACATCTCTAATATAATTTTCTTCTGTAAGAAAGAACAGTAAAGAAGGGTAGATTTCAATGCAACTATGATAAGCTCCCATACAGCCTATCTTAGAAATTTTGAATGAATGAAACAGCTCTAACATTAAAATCAAGAGCTGAGAGCAAATACTTTGATTAGATGGATGCATATTGCTTTATATCATTACAAATTATAAACAAAATACCCTTTTGTTAGAAAAGAAGGACTATAAGAGCCAATGCAAAATTAGTGTTTTTGCATAATTGGTATTTCTGATGATCTGAAGTAAATGTGTAGATATTGTTTCATATTATATATTCTTTTCAAACATATCAAATACATGACCCTCCTTATATTTAATCCAGCCTTTCCTTACAGTTCTTCAAATTGTATCAAGAAAGAAGCTGAGCTGAACCCCTAAACCAGGGGTGTTAAACTCGCGGGCCGGATGTGTCACACACTGGCCTCGCCCACCCCTGTTTTAGTAAAGGGGGGGAAGTCGCAATACGTCGCGTGACGACAATGTGAGGATGCGAGTTTGACACCTCGGCCCTAAACTTTAAACATATCATCTTGATAAGAAATTAACCCAATAGTGTTACCTCTCAGATCATTAGCCACAGCTTTTGGTTAGTGAGAAACTTGTGCAGCGAAAATTCAAAACCAAGCTATTTTTGCAAGCAGCTGTTTTCTTACAAGAGGAAACTTGCATTTCTTTTCGTCCTTGGTTTTAAACCTATTGGCCAGATCTTCCCTTTTGAGCATTGCAGCAGCTATTGAAGTTGTATTCAATCATATCCACTTGGTTATGATTGGTTATTGAAGTTGTATTCAATCATATCCACTTGGTTATCTGACCAGAGATCAAGGATCCTCTCTGTGTCATTTGCTAAAGGACTGCTGGAAATGTGGACACCGTCTCCTTTCTCTATATTGTTGGTCCAGCAAGGGGGAGAGAATGTTTTGAAATGTGTTTGGCATTTATGAAAATCCTGCATTATTTAGTCAAGAGAATGAAATTGTTTCAGTCTGTTGCACAGAACATAATCGGAACACAGCTGTGGAACAATCAGGAACAATTAGCCAGAGAGAATGGGGAGGAAACCTGTTTTCCTGGACTGTAGCTGATTTAAAAGTCACAATTTTAGCCAATGTTTCCTAACCAACCGTGGGATCACATACAAAAATCATTCTTAGATTATACAGCACCAGAAAAGCAATTTTACTCTAGGTCTTGAAACTCAGCTGTGCTCGTTCTATTTATAGTGAAAACACTTTTAAGTTAGTTATAGAAATCTATTTTAACATAGCTTCAGGATCCAATACAAGACTTGGGTCAAAAGAGATGGTTTGTTTTAAGTCCAAGTTCTGTAAACTCTTGAGAACAAGGTGAACAGGTTATCTTGATAAAGCTGTCCTGCACTGGAGCTGCAAACCTCATTTATGGAAATCTTCAGGGCAGGATAACATTAAGCTTACAAGGAGCATTAGTGCTATTTAAGATATGTTGCAGTCTCCTTTCTTATGTGCTAGTCAAATCAAAAATCCCCAAAGAAAAGAAGAATGTAGGAAAGTGAAACAGAGATGGCTGTTTTTAAAAAAACAAAATAGAATTTCATTACAGATAATGTAATTGACAGTGTTTTCAAAAGACTTCTGTAACAAAGACGTCTTTTCAGTCCAGTCAAAATGGGTCTCTGCCTTCAGTTTTTCCATGAAATAGACTAAGAAAAATCTCTTGTTTGTGGTTGAGCAAAAATTAGAACTATGCTGGCAGCCCGTCTCCAAATACACTACATTAAACGATAATAGGGCTTTGTTTGTGGCAAAACAAATAATAATGTTCTCTATGTCTTCCTTATGTGGCACAGTACTATTCTTTATCTTTTTAAAAAAAAAATCACAAATTTAAATTTTGGAACAGTTCAACTGTGTCTCAGAGAAACAGAAGGAGCAGTAGTAATACAAAGCTTTTGCAGGTAGTCCTTACTACCACAATTGAGACCAGAATTTTGATTGCTAAATGATATAGTCATAAAGCAAAAGAGCACATGATTACATCGCTTAGCAACAGCAATTCTGGCATTTCCCCACTGCAGTCATTATACGAAGGCAGGCAGCCATTAGCTGAGAACCTGTCCCAATTTCTCAGGGGTTGCCACAAAGAAGAGGGAGTCAAACTATTCTCCAAAGCACCTGAAGGTAGAACAAAAAGCAATGGGTGGAAACTAAACAAGGAGAGAAGTAACTTAGAACTAAGGAGAAATTTCCTGACAGTTAGAACAATTAATCCGTGGAACAGCTTGCCTCCAGAAGTTGTGAATGCTCCAACACTGGAAGTTTTTAAGAAGATGTTGGATAACCATTTGTCTGAAGTAGTGTAGGGTTTCCTGCCTAAGCAGGGGGTTGGACTAGAAGACCTCCAAGGTCCCTTCCAACTCTGTTGTTGTTGTTATTATTATTATTAATTCTGTCAAGCCAAACAATTTCAGGCTTGGTTCCTCCCAGTCCTGAACCTCAGTAAAGTGAGGAACTGCCTCCACTTCTCCCCTAGCTGCTCCCCATCTCTGCCTTTTTTGTCATCCAGCATCCTGCCTTACTGGGCAGCAAGCAGCCCAGAACCACGTGGTTATGGGATTGCAAGAAGCCCCTGAGCCATAGCACCGCATGAAACCACGGTCAACCTGCCTCAGCTTTGCAGTGGAAAGCTTCAACGTCCAAGAAGCCCTAGAAAATGCCAGCAAACATTCATTCACCCAGTTGACTTCTCTCCCAGTTCCCTGTGCTGGCATTTTGCCTTTTGTACTCAGCTGCTGAAACATATGCTTCTTGGTGGTTTTGTTCTCTCCTTTTTGGATCTGTGGTCCAGTTTCTCTGGTGACTTTCTACACGGGCTCCCCAGCCTGCCCCAGCAGCACAGTGCCAGGCTGTAGTCTGGGGAGGGCCCAGCAACTGCCATTAAGTGTCAGCAAGCAATTGTTTGTCCAGCTTCTTTCTCTTCTAGTTCCCTACACTGACCTGTTATGGCTGAAGCAGAATCAATTCACAGCCTTCGTTGTCTGCTTTTCATTGCCTTTTCAGTCTCTTTTTCAGACCTGTGACCACCATGTCACCCTGGACACTTCAGCTTTTCTGGTAAAGACATGGTTTCCCAATCTGACCTAGCAGCACAATACAAATATGAATGTCAGTCACTGGGAAGGCTGGAAGCTGTTTACCTAATGAAAAAATGTTAGGGGTTGGCTTGCACTTCCTGCATGTGGTTCTCTGCATTTTCCCATTGGACTAAATCCCTCAGCATTTTCCCATTGGGCCAAATCCTTGCTTGGGCTTCCTGGGTGCTGTAGTTTGCTGGTAATGTGTGGGGCTTCCTTTGTGCCATGTGCTAGGGTAAGTTCAGGTAGATGAGTCTTCCAGAAGTGGCTTTATGCTGCACCAAGGCTTAAAGATTTCTTGCAGTCCCAGAACTGCGTGTGCCAAGAAGCCCCTCAGCTGCAGCATGGCAAGCAGCTGCAAAGCCATTACTGATATAAAAATTATAAAAGATAATTATAAAGTTTGTGTGTGTGTGTGTGTGTGTGTGTGTGTGTGTGTGTGTGTGTGTGTGTGTGTTACATATAAATGGTGAAAAACTAAACCATATATGTGAATTTATCTCTGTTTACAAAAGATGGGGAAATAGGTGAATAAATGTTAAGATGTGTAAATGCCAGTAAAATGTAGTGGTTAGCATGTGGTCTCCTTGTGAACAATTAATTTTTGTCAGAGAAATTGAAAATGGCTGTTAAAAATTCACTGTGCTATATGGAAAGAAGGGTTCGTGTATTAGCAGAAATAACAGTAAATTCAATGCAGTGTGAAAGGAATACGTAAGTATAAATAGTAAAACAAGAAAAGGAAATAACATTGATATTGTTATTGTTTTGTCATCTCAGTAATGAAATGAATGAGATAGCCACCATTTGAAAAAAATATCCAACTTATTCTGATGAAAATTAGGAAACGATATGTAGAGGAAACAAAAGATGAGAAAATTATATTGCATGGAATCAAAGTTACATTCATTCAGTACTGGATATTACCCATATATTATAATAGTTACTTGTATCAATATTATCTGAGAAAATATATTGTTTTCAAGAATTCAAGCATTCATTCAAGTTTAAGAGCATTTAAAAACATGGGTGTGAAACAATGCAACTTTGTTTGCTTTATCTTGTTTTGAATGTTTTTAAATTTATTCAGTGCAATAGCTTGATCTCTTCTTTAGGTGAATGCGTCTCGACAAGAATCCAAGCTGATGGAAGAATGTGACCTGCTTATAGAAATAATCCAGCAAAGACGTCAGATAATTGGAACCAAAATCAAGGAGGGAAAAGTAAGAATTTTATCTTTGAGATTCTGAAATAGATTAAAATTCTTACTAAATAATTTATGTTCTACAAAATTTCTAATTTCTTAAGTATTCTATAAAATGCACATCTTGAAATCCCCTTGACAGCTGCTTCATTTATTTGCCTGCTGTCTGAATTTATTAAATAAACATTTTAGTCTTCATTTAAAATCTGTTGAATTACTGTTGAAAGATACCATCTTATGCTATTTTATCTTTCTATTATATAACACTTTATATAAATAATAACTGTACAAATGATAATTGGAAGGGAAATACTGCTTTATTCACCAAAATAGTTTATATAATAATATTCTAAAATATTTATGCTTTGGTTGAAAAATTTCCTAGGGCAAAAATTGACTATAAAATAAGAATTAATAACTTATAATCATCTACATAGATATTATAAATAAGTATACCGTTAAGTTATTATATCTATTAAAGACACACAAATTAACTTACTTAGTTTTCTCTGTAAGAAAGCAAGGTCATGAAGCATATTGAAGGAAGTTGAGACCATTAGTGTTTTACAGAAGTAGAAATTTAATGGAATATTTTATTGTTAATAACTAATACTACACATATTTCTGATTTTAATCTCTGTGCAAGGTAAATCTCAGATAGCCACTCAAGCTTGGTTACCTAGCTAACTTTGAAATCAGTTTCACCATGATCCTTGCTTTGTTTATGTGTTTGTTTATATGTGTGAAAGAGGGAGGGAGGGAGAGAGAGAGAGAGAGAGAGAACATATGCAAGCTACCTACTGTAGTCCTTTACTGCTAAAGTAGCTTGAAGAAATCAAACAAATTCTCCCTGTGAAAAAAGCTTTGACAAGAAATAAGTCAGAGGCAGGTTAAATGGGCAGGTTAAATGGTTCACTTAGCTGTCAAGATACTCCAAATAACTTAAAATAGAAAGCCCTGCAGGCAAGGGCTGTTTCAGGACCATAGTTCTCTAGGTTATTGTTTGACAAGTCCTGAACTTCTTTACACTATTAACAAGATTCAGGCCCATCTGACAACCTTCTATATAATCTCCTTGGTTACGTAACTGCAGGGCAAATGCATATTCTACCACCAAAGTTCATACACTTTTTACAGAATCAGAAATGCTGTTCCATTCCAAACTTTACATTTACATTAAAGGAAAGGATGGGGTTTTTTTATTAACAGATGTGCTCATTACTGTACTTTATGCTTTTGGGGGCGGGGGAGAATAGTTTAACAAACCCAATACATTCATTCCCAAACAAGGTATGTACAGCAGTTAGTGGTCATGTCAGCCATTTCCAAATAAGGACAATGTGTCTTGCATTTTTCCAGCAAATTAAGCAGGTGTTTCTACCAGCTGCTTTAGCAGTATGAGTATGTAGTTAAACAGTAGAAATGGTATATCTTGGAATTAACATTTCATACAAGTTGTTCACTTTCTCAGCCTAATGTCAATAAAAGGCACTATAGTGTCTGGAAGTGTATTCGAAATAAAGGCCTGGTATCCACATGCTAGCTTTATAGACTCTTTTTCCAAAGTCTCAAGCCTTACCAAGTTGCAGGTAATTTCAGGAGTTATTTTGTTTCTTTATTGAGGAATGTCAAAGATTCAAATCTACATGATTCAAAAAATAGATCTTTTTTTTGTTAGCAATATAGGATGCTTGATTTGAAAATAAATACAGGTAGTTCCCGGCTTATAATCATTTCTTTAGTGACAATTCAAAGTTTAATGGCATGGGAAAAAGTGATTTACAACCAGTCTTCACCCTTAAAACCATTGCAGCATTCCCACAGTCATGTGATCCAAATTCAGGCTTGCAACTGAATGTATTTATGATGGTTGTAGCACCTTGGAGCCATATGATCGTCATTTGCAACCTTCCCAGCTTGCTTCCGACAAGCGAAGTCAACAGATTCAATGTCAAGTGAATCTGTTAAGTCGGATTTACTTAACAACCACACTATTTATTTATTTATTTATATTATATTATATTATATTATATTATTATATTATATTATATTATATTATATTATATTATATTATATTATATTATATTATATTATATTATATTATATTATATTATATTATATTATATTATATTATATTATATTATATTATATTATATTATTATATTATTATATTATATTATATTATATTATATTATATTATATTATATTATATTATATTATATTATATTATATTATATTATATTATATTATATTATATTATATTATATTTCTATGCCGCCCAACTCCCAAAGGACTCTGGGCGGTTCACAGCAAGAAGAAACAAATAACATATCAATGTAAATTTTTTTTAAAAAGAGCAGATTAAAAACACTTTAAAAAATTTCAGTCATCCAACATTTGTGGGCCGATCTCATCTATCGTCGCCAAAGGTCAATGGCCCAGGCCTGCCGGAAGAGCCAGGTCTTTACGGCTTTCCGGAAGGCCAGTAAGGTGGGGATAGTGCAGATCTCGGGAGGTAGCTGATTCCAGAGAGCCGGGGCCGCCACAGAGAAGGCCCTTAACTGCAGTTAATTTCATTTAACAGTTGTAACAAAAAGGTCATAAAAGTGAGAATGGCTCACTTATCAACTGCCTTGCTTAGCAGTGGAAATTCTGGTCTCAATTTCTGTTGTAAGTATAAGAATAGTTGCACTGGATTAGACACAGGGTTTATTTAATATGCCATTCTATTCCCAGAGTCTCAATGGAAATCTCCCAAGCAGGATATAACAAAAAAATTATCTTTATTGTTCGGAGCATTGCAGTCTTGAATGTAATGAAATGTAGGTTCTTGTCAGGTTGCTAAAGAAGGAGAGTGCTAGAAAAGATTGAGGTGGTCTTTATGTTCTGTTACTCTTCCATTTCAGATGTAATTCAATACTGCATCAGTAGGTTCATCTGAAACATAGTTGCAGTGAAAATAATCTACTAATTCAATTGGATTTACTGTTAAATAAATATGTTTAGCATTGCAGTGTAATGAATATTAAAAGTGAATTGGAATTAAAACGTCCCATTTGTATCACACTGATTATGCAGTACTGTACCCACTTTTGTTAATATACCACACTTAGCCGGGGGGGGAAATCCTCCAGGAAAAGACGTTTCCAAGGATAAAGATTTATTTTATTGGCAAATTATTCCTTTTGTTCTGAGGTCAAGAATTAAAGCACCTTGGCAATCACAGTAGAGCCTAATGGCAATTGAGATTTCTTATTATATAAAAGAAAGAAAGAAAATGAGTTATTTTGGATTACCCCACTCTGGATAATAATAAATACTTTCTTTAGAATTTAGGCTCCTATTGAAATAGAAGAGGAAAACAGTTGAGCTGTTTCCTTTGGTACTCAATTTGAGTTATAGCTATGGTCTTGAGCTATGGTCAAATGTTAAAGCCCATTTTGTGTCCACAGAAGTAACAATTTTCTTGTTTGCTCCAGGTTGGGAGACTGAGAAAACTGGCCCAGCAGATAGCTAATTGCAAGCAGTGCATTGAACGTTCCACCTCTCTCATCTCACAGGCTGAGCAATCTTTGAAGGAGAATGATCATGCACGCTTCTTGCAGTCGGCTAAAAATATAACTGAAAGGTAATGCAATAAACTGAAGAGTCTTGAGAATTAGATAACCTTGCTAACAAACCATTTTCTTTATAATAATGACAATCAGGTGTTTCAAGGAGAAATCAAATCTTTGTGATGCTCAAAAAACCAGACATTTAAAGAAGTATATAATGCAGGTATAAAACATCAACATATCTAACAACTGGTATTCAGAGGCAAAATGTCAAAGTCAGATGAAGAAACATCATTCAAGAAACATCAGAAAAATGTTAGAATACTTCCATATAATTGCATATTATGGCAGTGGTATGGCTCAACAGTTAAGATCCTGGACTTGTCAGCTGGAAAGCCAGCCACCCAGGTTTCAGACCCAATCTCCATGCAATGGGGTGAACTCCCATCCTCACCCTAGCTCCTGGCAACCTAGCAGGTCGAAGGCATGCAAATGCAAGTAGATAAATAGGTACCACTTCAGTGGGAAGGTAACAGCACTCCGTGTCATGATACTGGCAACATGACCACAGAAATGTCTTCGGACAGCGCCAGCTCAATGGCCTTGAAACAGAGATGAACACCACCCCCTATAGTTGACAACAACTAGTGGAGTAAAATCCATAGGGACTCATTTACATTTTCTTGCATTCTTCCATATTTTTATGCTTATTAAAACTCTTATTGTGTTTATCTATTTGTCCGTTTATACCCTCAAACGGTAGCCCAGGCAGTACATTATACAATGATTTTTGAATCGAAACCTGCTAACCTGAAGAATGTGTAAAAATCCAGGGCTCATTAGTCCTGTGGAATTGAAATTTCCAATGTTCAGGCCAGTTTTATTTGCAAAATTGTGGCAGTTGCAACATCCCTGTGATCATGTGATCATTATTTCTGACACTCCTTGCCAGCTGCCCACAAGCCCAGCCAATAGGAAGGCCAACAGAAAGTTGGAAATCATGTCCATTCTCACTGGTTTTTTGCCTGCCTGTGATCTTTTCTGTTTATCTGCTTAAGTAACAAAATATTGACTCATTATTGAAGTTAGTTCAATAACTAACTGAAATGCAATCAGTTGTAATGACGTTCAGTCTTGAGATTTCAGATTTTAGATGACAATTTTTTTCCTTGGGAGCATTTGAAGCTTTTTAATATAGCTCATTTCATGAATGGCAAATTAGCAAAAGATACTGAAAATGTGTCACACCTAAGTATATCAATCACTTTTAGGAGAAATTATGGTAAAGTAACATTGTTCATGGATTTCATTATAAAGATCACAAATTTAATTCCCAGCAGCTACAAACAAGCAGGCAGATTGGCTCATGGTATTAGGTAGCTTTCTGCATTCTAGTTGACATGTTGCTGATCAGGGATATGAAAATTACATTAAATACATGTTAACTTATTTTAAAAGTATTTGCCTTATGTATCCTCACCATGTAAAATAATTTTCAGAACTAAACCCACATTTTTTATCTTGTAGGGTTGCCATGGCAACTGCATCTTCCCAGGTTTTAATTCCTGAAATTAATCTTAATGACACTTTTGATACATTTGCACTGGATTTTACCAGAGAAAAGAAACTGCTTGAATGCCTTGATTATCTGACTGGTAAGAATCAAAATATATGTTGGAACATGTGTACTCGTTTTAACATAGAGAAGAATGCATGTGATAACATTCATTGGATTAAAAAAAGAGGTTATTGTGATTTAGGGAAAATAGCATTTTAATGAATGATCTTGCAATACTTTTACTGTGTTTTGAAAATGTGTAGATGGGATACAACCACACAACCCTTCCAGTTTACAGATTTGTATATAATAATATCAGTTTAGCTACGTTCATATAAGTTCATATGACAAAGAGATGCTTAGATGATGTTCTGATTTAATAGGATTTATAAGGATCAATCAGTGATTGCAACATATTTTGCAGTCTGGTTTGACCTCATGATAAAATAGTTCTGAAATCTGGGATCTCACTAGCATTAACTGACATTGCAGTATTTTCTCACAGTCCAAAATAAGTTTGTGCTTTATTACACAAGCTAAAGGAATTCAACATAAGTATTCTCCTCAAACTGTTACCATATCAGAATACCGTAGGTAAAAGTAATACCAGTCTTGGGATGGGATCTGAAGAAGATACAGAAGCAGGATTTGAGAGCTGCTCATGTCATGTTCAATGACATGAGCAGCAAGATCCATTCTGCATGGAAATTCCATACTATAAACAATTGTCTCTGTGTTGATGAATTATATAAAGGATCTTCTTGGTAATGTTCTTTCATAAGTTCATGCAACAATATCCAACATGTTTTTACTTGTTTTCATATTTTTGTGATAAATGGGTAAATGAATGTCTGAGAACTGTAACAACTCATTTAAACCTTTTTCAGCTCCAAATCCACCAACAATTAGAGAAGAGCTTTGCACAGCTTCTTATGACACAATCACAGTTCACTGGACTTCAGATGATGAATTCAGTGTGGTCTCCTATGAGCTGCAGTATACTATCTTCACTGGACAAGCTAATGTAGTTAGTAAGTACATGCATTTTGTCTTTATTTAGATTGGGTAGATTTTTTTACAGTAAATAAAAATAATGGGGCAATGAGAGAAATCTGATTCAAATTCTTGATTAATATCAAATTTCTTAAGTGATACTTCATAGATTTTTTTAAAAATTGTGCATGTCTGTTTACTGATGTAGATATTTTTGTCACTTTTGTTTTGTTCTTCCAACTAGAGATGGAATTAAGAGATGCAACAACTTTTTTCTTGCATCTCTTAATTCCACAATGTATATGTTGAGTGAGTGTGACTGTGTGTGTGTGTGTGTGTGTGTGTGTGTGTGTGTGTGTGTGTGTGTGTGTGTGTGTGTGTGTGAGAGAGAGAGAGAGAGAGAGAGAGAGAGAGAGAGAGAGAGAGAGATCATAAGAGTTATTAGAACTATGGACTGGAGAAATTTATTTATTTTTTTGTTTTTTAGTATTCTTTTCTTATTTTATTTCAGTTTGTGAGCTTTATATCATTCATTTTCAGAGGATATTTTTAAAAATCTGTGTAGTAAAAGTAGTGGTATGCTACTAAGTAATGTCTTAATGCTGAAATATACACTATGTTCTTTGTAAATTAAGAATGCTCTTATATTTGAGAAATGATCAGACTGGCTCTTCACTTATTAACCAAGTACATTCTATGGAAACATTATAAATTGGATTCTAGATCCAGAATCTAGTTTACTTAATATTAACCTAAATCAACTGTTCCCAACCTGATAGGAGCATTTCTGATTAGCGAAGTTAAGGTTTAGCTTTCAAGGAATTCTTATGTCTGCAATAGCAGCAACCGTACTTGGTCTTGATGTTATCCCCTTGCTGGCACTTCTGGGGGTAGCTTAACCTACCTGTGAGTAGGCAACTTCCATGTTTACAGGAAAAATGGAATTAGTATTCAGTAGCTAAGCAGAAATCTATCCCAAGTTTAACCTCATGTACCCGTCTTTCACATTGCTTATCATTTAATGCTTGGCATTAAACTATGTTTTAAAATATGATTTTTAAATAATTTTTATTTACCCTGGTTTGATTTAAGTTAAGCATCAAGTTTTAAACTAACTTTCGATGTATGGCCTGCTATATTTCAAATCAGTATATTTCAGAATATAAAACAAACACATTATTTACTGATGGAAAAGGATTGCATTAACCTGGTCACCTCATATTCTTGTTGAATGGTTTAATAATAAAGACTAGTGATTAATTCCATATTAAATAATGATGAAACATGTTTCCTAACACTAAACGTTGAAAATTGAATGTTTCCTGAATCTTCTAGATACCACTTAAGCTACATCATCTATATGAAAATATCCAATGAAAGTGGGCAAAAACAGGAATACACAAACTGATGATATAGTTCTTGGAAAGACATATTTTGTAGCAAGCCTGGATGTAAAGTTGAGAGTCTTAAATAGCAATTAGAGCAAGACAATAAAGTGAAAAGGCTGTGAAAGAATTCAACTTTCTTAGATTAATCACTAGCAGGCAGGAAGAGCTAATTGCTAGTAAACTGTGCTTCACTCTGTTTGACCCACTTTCTGCCTAGCATTATGCTGATGGAAAGCACACTGTGTGGTGAAGACAATACATCAGCTGCAAAACTCTGAAGAGAGACTTTAAACAAAGCCTCTATTGTGGGAAAAAAAGCTGAGGATGTTATTCCAGTCTTAATGAAGTTAAGCTTCATAATGAATCGGCATGAAATATTTTGCCTTAATAGACTGTGAGGGTGGCAAATATTTATTGTATGATGTGGTTGAGATAGGCTGGTCATTTTACATATCATCTTATCACAGTGTGAAAGTATGCAAAGTATGGTATGACAAGTAGCTTCTGTTGTGTATAGTTTCATTAGTGTGTGAACATTCGGTGCCAACTCCCCTTTCTTTTTTGGGCAGGCAACTTAGTGATCTCTTGAGGTTTTGGACGTCATTCCTAAATGACTGTGCAAATGATGCTTTAAAACCCCTGGGGGACATAATGTTAGATACTTTTAAGTATATTTTCATACTGAATTGTTTCGAGAATCACACTAACCGGTTCTAATGATGCTTCTTGTTCTGCTGTTTTTTATTATAGCTTACAGAAATAAAAATAACATTTTAATGGACTAATTATGTTTAATTCTGTTTATATCTGGCTTGTCCATCCAGACAATACTGAGTAGCTGTACTGTATATCATATGCATCCCCCCCCCCAAAATAACAACCAATGAGGTTGTTATGGAGATGCCATTTAAACTGAAGTAGTGTGTATATTTTATACAGTTTTAAATACAGGCAGTTCTCAACTTACAACAGCTCATTTAGTGACCGTTCAAAGTTACAATGGCACTGGAAAATGTGACTTATGACTGTTTTTCACAATTATGACCTTTGCAGCATCCCCATGGTGACATGATCAAAATTCAGATGCTTGGCAACTGGTTCATATTTATAATGGTTGCAGTGTCCGGGGATCAGCTTTTGAGATCTTCTGATAAGCACAGTCAACAGGGAATCCAGATTCACTTAATAGCCATGTTACTAAGTTAACAAACGCAATGATTCACTTAATAACTGTCATAAGAAGTCATAAAATGGAGCAAAACTCACTTAACAAATGTCTCACTTAGCAACAGAAATTTTGGGCTCAATTGTGTCTACCTGTACAGGACTACCTCTACAGTTTTGTAAACTTTTCTTTTTAGTACCTGTGCACAATATTCTTTACTTGTTTTGACATTTAGTATTTGGCATGGTATTAGGTAAGCAAGAAGTTGAAAGTGAATATTTTGTCATAAATTGAGGATCGTGATCATTGCAAAAGAAATTGAAAAGCTCATCAATGTCAGCCAATGCATTAGTAGAGAAGTAATAGCTGTTATTTGATATGCAATGGCTACATATTTATTCTTTAGAAACAATGTTTTGGTTATCACCTGACCACATTTACAATTTAGACTGTTGAAGTGTCCTAGAATTTGCTTCTTACTTTTCCTCCAAATTCTCATATTAGATCAATATTCATTATTCATAGGTCAATTAGTAATTTAAAATATTGATTTTTTTTAAAAAAAAGATGAATGTATTAATTTCCATCCATTGCTTCTTGTCCTGCCTTCATGTGTTTTGGAGAATACTTTGACCCCCTATTCTTTGTGGCAACACCTTAGATATTGGTACACTGCTATCATGTCACCCCTAGTCCTTTGTGTAATGTGTAATGACTTTGTGTAATGAACACAACTAGTAACATCCCTTGCCCCTTTCCTTTCCATTTATTAACCATATTCTTTATGAACTTCTCTCTAAAAGTCTTCCTGTGGGGATTTTCCCCCTTGTTATGTCAATGTCATATCTATAACAGAATGACAGATTTGGAAGAGACTTTGTTTAATTGGATGTATTGATTACTTGGATGTATTAGGTCTGTTTTTAGTAAAACTGGTTTTTTCTTTACTTTAAAAGGGTGATTGATTGATTGATTGATTGATTGATTGATTGATTCTTTATAGATAAATTCAGATAATTCTCCCTTTGTAACTATGTGTGTAATGGCTCATCTGGCTATAAGAGCCTGAAATACATTTACGAAAACAAGATTTTACAAATTTCGCAAAAGTACGGAAATCTGGAATCTTGGTAGAAAGCTTTCTAGTGTCTCTGAATTCATCTGGCAGTTGTATTTGAATTACTACTCTGTCTCCCTAATTAAGCACAGATTTAAAGCTCATTCAGTCACAGTGATTTTCCTGTACTCATATTACCATTATGCTTACTTAATATAAACACATCATATATGGCCAATCTATTACATATTTGTGCCAGTGACTCTTCAAAAATCTAATTACATGGATTGATGAATTCATTACCAACAAATTATAGCCAAAATGGCATGCTACAATTATACACTAACACAACCATTTCCTTTGGACTATGTAAGGAAAGGGAAAGAATCCAGTCTACATATTAAGCTCTGCCTCCCCACCAATTAGGAATGGAAAATTCTATGGTCAATTGTACTATAATCTTTAATTAAGGTCGAGTTCATTAATACTTAATATTCTTTAATTAATAATTAATATGCTTCTAAACATGAACATGTGCATGAATTCTGCAGAAAACTTGAGGGCATCCAGCAAATTCCAATTAGTCTGTTGGCCAGATACACATTTGTTTATAGTGTATCATCTTCAGGATACTTTGCTACAATATAGACAGTTTTATTATTTATTTCAGTTTATATGGCCATCCATCTCAGAGTCATGACTCTGGGTAGCTAACAGCATTAAAAGAAAAGACAAAAAAACAAACAAACAGAAAACCACCTGCCCACAACACACACAGAAACAATGATCAGGGTAATAACAGAGGCATTAATCAAAAGTCAACATAACCAATGTATAGACCAAGCCCCACCATTCTGATCCCCAATAGTAAAACATTACCAAACATTGATTAATTTATATGATTAAACAACATGAAAAATTCAAATAAAATAAATACATGTAGAGAAAAGTTCTTTATTTTCAACCACATAGGAAAGAAAAGCATCGCAAGCTTAATAAAAAACTTGACAATTGTGCATTCTTAAAGATGATCTGTGTGTGTGTGTTATATTTTAAATAATTAAAATGCATTAATATTACTAATTGACTCTTACAGTGATGTTTTTATAATTAAATATTACATATTATATCATTGAATATTACAAGGGTTTGCCAATGATTTTCTCCCACCCATCAACTTATTTTTGGAACTTTTATCAACAAGAAAATTTTGAGTAAAAATAATAATAAAGGATTATCTCCAGATTGACTTTCCCTTCCAGGTTCTCAGAATTCTGCCTAATATATCTCATTACAGCCAGTGTACTTATCTTTGATTTGTACTTATAGAGTATTTAAAATTTACTCTGTACCATATGTGATGATTTACTATCCTTGCTTTAATGCATTTCTTTTTAAAATCAGAAACATGAATTCATTTTTATGATCAAACCAGAATGATCAATTCCAAATGTTGTCTTATCTCATTGTCGTCACAATAGCACAGACTCCCAATATCCTATAGATGGTAATACCTTACAAAAGAAATGGAAACTCTATAATATCCCTGTATTATACTGTTGAAGGGAATTTGGAAGTTGTTAACTTTCCCATAAGAGTTTTAGTTAAGTGAAAAACAGGGCAGGACTGAAGCCATTTTCCCAAAATACTTAAGACAACTTATCTGATTAAGTTACAAAAACTACCTATACCTTTATACCACTTTTTGAAATTCCTAACTTTTTTTTAGGTCCATCCTCCCTCCCTCCTTCACTTATATCTTATAGGAGCCTTTTATATAACTAATATAAACTCCAGCCTAGTTGTCATCTCATTAGAACAGTAAATTGCATGTGGATGCCCCAAATACAGATTGGCTCTTTTATTTCAGAGTTTTTTTGAATTCTTGAGTTGGAGTGTGGATCTCATCTCAAAATCAGTGGAAAACTTACTGTTGATTGGCCAGATGCTTAACCATTCAAAGAAGCAAAGGACTTCTGCTCCTTTGAATTCTTGAACAGCTTTAGGTTCACCACCTTGTTTCAGGTGTAATGAATGCATGCTTCTTAAACAATTAATGATTTTGATTTGAAAACGCAGGTCTGTGTAATTCAGCCGACAGCTGGATGATTGTTCCAAATATCAAACAAAACCATTACACAGTGCATGGCCTGCAGAGTGGCACCAAGTACATCTTTGTTGTTAAGGCCATTAATCAGGCTGGCAGCCGCAACAGTGAACCTGGAAAGCTGAAGACAAATAGTGAGTAGTTTTACGTCTAACCTAAATGCATTTGCTTTTTCTCTTTTCTTGATCAGACTCAGACACTTGAAAAGTACAGAGATAGTGTACTCCCTCCCATTTTAGTGTTTTCTTGTACAATTCTTATTCCATTCAGCAGAAATGTTTGCTAAAGTCTTTCAGCCTGACAACTTACTATTAATATTTATGGAAGCACCTAAACTCTGAAGCACCATGAACAATTTATGGAAGGATATAAAGGGAATACTATTTACTTTTGCTTTCTAAAAGTTTCCATTCCATGCTAACTTTTATTTATTTTTATATACTGCTTATCTAAGCACATTCAAGGTTTAAACGTACAAAGGTCAAAATAGCAATTGCTGAGAAAACAAGGCAACTGCAAAACATAGCAGGACCATCGAATAAATTAAAATAATTCGGGGGTGGGAGGGGACTTATGGGAAAATAATCAAATAGCATATTAGGGACTTCATCAACCGAAATTAAATACCTTTTTCATGCATGCTGAAACAAGCTTTATTTTAAAACTTTTATCTTGTTCATATTCTAGGTCAGCCATTCAAACTGGATCCCAAGTCTGCTCATAGAAAGCTAAAAGTGTCTCATGATAACTTGACTGTGGAGCGAGATGAAACCTCTTCTAAGAAGAGTCACACCCCTGAGCGTTTTACCAGCCAAGGCAGCTATGGGGTAGCTGGCAATGTGTTTATTGACAGTGGACGTCATTACTGGGAGGTGGTTATCAGTGGAAGTACATGGTAGGTGGGTCAACCCATGCAAGAACACATACTTTCTTTCCTTAAATGATTAATAACCCTTCAGATTTGTTCACTTTAACTGATGCAAAGAAAGTGACAAAATATTATAATGCAGCTTTAATCTGCGGGTTTTGTTGTTGGTTTCCGCAGTAGTAAAAAAAAGTTTATTATAAAGGCGGCAGCAGTTCAGCTTATATTAATAGCTTAAATCAGACTGAATGAGACCAGTTTACAATGTTTCTAGAATCAGAACTGGAATCATAGCTTCTAGGCAGAGACATTTCCAGATTGGAATTCATAGCCTTTTATAAATCCATTCTATTCCAGAAACTATATCAGAACTTAGAAGAATGAAGAAATAAATTAAAGAATAGATATTCTACTAGTAATTTTTTTAACTAATAGTTCAGAATAGGGGGGCACGATGGCTCAACAGGTAAAGATGCTGAGCTTGTCAGTTGGAAAGCTGACAGCCCGGGTTTGAAACCCAAGCACCACACGATGAAGTGAGTTCCTGTTATTGCCCCAGTTCCTGCCAATCTAGCAGTTTGAAAGCGTGCAAAATGCGAGTAGATAAATAGGTACCACTTCAATGGGAAGGTAACAGCATTCTGTGCACCTCTACATATAGCCATGCTAGCCACATGACCACGGAAGTGTCTTCAGATAATGCTAGCTCCCTTGACTAAGAAACGGAGATGAGCACTGCCCCCTAGAGTCATATACGACTGGACAGGGGAAACCTTTACCTTTATCTGTAATAGTTCAGAACAGTTGTTTTTAACCTATGTAAGCTGAGCGTTCTTCATTTTGACTTTTACAATTTGATAACATGGCTCTTTTTATAGCAGAGAAATTTGGGACAATAAGATTTGTATGAGTTGCCTCTCATAGTACAAGGAAGAACATTAACACTCTCTCTCTCTCTCTCTCTCTCTCTCTCTCTCTCTCTCTCTCTCTCTCTCTCTCTCTCTCTCTCTCTCTCTCTCTCTCTCTCTCTCTCTCTCTCTCTCTATATATATATATATATATATATAGTAGGATTTTTTGCTGATAAATGAAAATAAAGGGAGACTATTATAGATCTATTTCGAGCTTATTTTGCTCTCGTCAGATAGCCATATATATATATATGAACTGCAAAATACATTTTTAAAAGACATATGGCTTCAGAAATACAGCAAATATATGACATGAATTATATATTTTCTTAATTTTGTTTTTGTAGGTATGCCATTGGTGTTTCTTATAAGTCTGTACCAAAACATGAGTGGATTGGAAAGAATTCTGCTTCTTGGGTTCTTTGTCGCTGTAACAATACATGGGTGGTGAGACATAACAGCAAAGAAATTCCAATAGACCCTGCACCCCATCTTCGCCGTGTTGGCATTTTGCTAGACTATGACAATGGTTCTTTAGCCTTTTATGATGCCTTGAATTCTCTACATCTTTACACTTTTGACATTACATTTTCACAGCCTGTGTGCCCAACATTCACAGTCTGGAATAAATGTTTGACAATAATAACAGGCCTTCCAATCCCGGATCATTTAGATTTTATTGAGCAGATGCCATGATCAATACTGAATGAAGATGGATGATGAATGTCCTATGGACCTCACCTATACTTTTACTGAACTTTGATTGGAAAAGGGAAATACATTTCATACAAAAAAGAAGTCTTTAGCTGTTTTCAGCCAACAGTCAAAACAGGAAGATCTCCTTGGACATTACTTTTTGTTTTGTATTAAAAGCACGATATGGCTTTAATAATTTTTCAGATTGTTTTTGTATCTAGTCTCCTTCAGAAAACTTATAAATTATTTATATTAAAAAATCCTTTCTAATAGGAACCCCCAATTTGGTATTTGCATCTGAGCACCTCATAACAAAGACTTCTTTTTGCACATGAAGAGCTGTGTCACAAAGTTTCCTACTGGATGTCTCCAATAATTTTATTTTATAATAGAGTTATTTGGAATTATTTGAAAGAAGGATACAATACTTATTCTTCAATTTTGTTCTTATGGTGCTTTCCTAGCAGTCACTTTTCACTCCACGAAATACCGCTTCAATTTGGAGCGTATTAAATTATACTTTAATGTATAAAGTCAGTGTCTGAATCAACCAGCAGTCAATATTATTGATAACAATTTTATTAAATACTAATCATTCACCTCTGTCACAGTTAGGAATATGTATTTTGTATTTTTCTTTTTGGTCTCAGAAAACCGTCAACTTAGAATGAAACAACTAAGATAGATCTAATGTTATGTATTAGATAAAAGTATCACTAAGATCAAATGATGATCAATTTCTGATGGTATTGATTTGGATATATATCATTGAAAAGGTACACAAAGCAGCCACATATGCAGTGCTAGGGATAGGCAATGTACAACTGATTTTAAGTTTAAAAATGAGATTTTGTTATGTTATAGTATATCAATAAAAATAGTAAAAGGTATCTGTTTTGTAAACAGTGCCGGAAAGAGTCATACTTCACTGTATCATTCTGTGGGACTTTGAAGGGATCCAACGTTTCAATTTTCTTCTTAATTATTTGTTTCTTTTGAGGAGTAAGGTCTATAGGGTCAAGGTTTTGAGGTCGTGAATTTTTTTCAGCAAGAATTCCAAATGAAAATACTTAATTGTAAAATCTTCACACAAAGACTGAAAATACTTTTACTTTAAAAAGATACATTATTAAACCAATGTATTCTGCTGAAAAGAGTTTTTTTTTAAACCTGAATGGAAAACCAAAATAATTATAGAAAGTATGAGGGTCACTAAAAAATATCAACAATGAGGTAGTAAATCTTTTTTGTCTATTCTTGCTTTTTCAGAATCATCTTCCTTTTGGATAAATGTGATAATTTTGTGTATTTATGAAACATAAATGATAAGTTCAAGAATCAAACAAGTTGACTAAATATGCAATGGGGGAGAAGTCAAAACTGTAAGATGGTGGGCTGTCAAAACTCTTAAGATATGATCAAAACCACTTCTCTCATATGTAGATGTGCCCCAACACACATAAAAGGTTTTGCAGGTTTTAATATACTCACCCCTGCAAACATTGGTGACCAGATTTCCAGCTTATTCACAATGCTGTATCATTCCTGTTTTCCTCTTAGTCAAGCATTAAATAATGTTTCTAGCCTAGATTAAACAAGCAAACAAAAGTTGATCAGCAGTTTCTGGTCTCTACCTTTGAGGTAAATGTTTGTGGTAAATGGCTAAACCCTTCACTCGCTTTTTGGTCTTTATCTAAAACTGTACTTTAAGTAAATAAACTCTATAATTACATCTGCACAAAAATGCTCATACGAATAATTAGCCAAGCTAAATTTCAGGGGGGGGGGGTTAAAAGTTGACATAATGGCAGCCAACCAATGACTATGGAATTTAGTCCCTTCTTCTATCTCCTTGTGAATATTTATCTGTGTATCATGCTGTCATAATGTGTACATTAACATTTCTCCCGTCCCTTGCTATAATGTTTTTCAATCTTGGCAGCTTTAAGATATGTGGACTTAACTCCCAGAATTCCTCAGCCAGCATGTACACATCTGAAAGTTGCCAAGGTGGATAAACACTATTATAGCTCAACTGCTGACCAAGAAAATGAACCACTATAGGAACCTTGCACTATACCAGGGGTGTCAAACTCAATCGCTGTTGTGGCCTGCCAGCAGAGCTGGCAGCAGACTCGGACAATGAGGTTGGGGAGGAACTTAGGCCAGTCCTGAAGTCTGGGGAAGGCTCTGATGGATGCTCTGCATCGGAAGCAGAGATAGAGCCAGGGCCCTTTGACATTTCCCAGCTGTCTTTGGAGTCGGAGATAAGAGGGAAAGAAGAACAGCTGGGGCCTGTTCCAGATGTGTGTATTCACAGCGCTGTCAGGAGAGAACAATTGAGGAATGGGCCAACTCAGGAAGAAAGGCACACTTGGACACTGAATGGCCCCTCCCTGGCTGGGGAATAAATAGAAGCAAAAGGAGAGTGGTAGTTGCAGGAGACAACAGTTCGTATTTCTTTCAGAAGATTTGCTTATCATGGTTCGTGCCTCAGAGACTTCTTGCCAGAAATTAATTTACAGCTTTGGGACTGGAAGCTCTTGGCCTGGCAATTATCCAAGGACTGATAAGATCTGTTATTGCAATTAACCCTTGGAAGGATGATTGCCTGGACTTTTCTATGTGTGAATGCCATGAATTCACAGTAGCAAAATAAAGAGGTGTTTTTCGGGACGAGGAGTCTTGTTTCTTGTTTCTGCTAAGGCTGGTCAGAACAATTGCATTGCAGGCCGGATCGTGACATATTGTGATGTTTTTTGCCTTTGCGGAGGGGGTGGGCGTGGCCTGCATGGGACATATCCGGTCCATGGGCCTCCAGTTTGACAGGCCTGCATTTATTTATTTATTTATTTTGGTATTCTTATATGCCGCCCAACTCCCGAAGGACTCAGGGCGGCGTACAACAGAGAAAATACAAGAAACCAGTTCATAAATATTACATTTAAAAACAGATAAAAAATTAAAACCACAATATTTAAAATCATCCAATACCCATTCAACAACCATACATACTTGGGGTGAGCTCGAGTGGATTACGCTCTACCCCCAGCCTGCAGGAAAAGCCATGTCTTAACAGCTTTTCGGAAGGCCAGCAGAGTGGGGATAGTTCGGGTCTCTGGGGGACCCATTATACTTTCTAGCAAAACAATAAACCCCTAGTATTTGTTAGAACTGTTAAGAGCTAAAAACTACAAACTTTTTTCTCCTATCTTATCTCCAAGCCCTTTTGCTTTTATTTTTTTTCAGTATAAGCATATTTATTTTATCATAAAACAGAAAAACAAACAAAACAAACAAAACAAAAACATACGTCCAGCACTAACAACAAAAAAGACCCAAAAAAAGACCAGCACTAACAACAAAAAAGACCAACAAAAGGGGAAAAAAGTGATCCAAATACCAAATAAATTTAGCATATAGAATCCACCTCGGCTGGATGTTGAAAAAAAAGAAAAAACAGGAAATTCTCTTCCCCTTTTATATATATGCATGCATTCATACATGCATACATATACTGTGTTTCACCAAAAAAGCGACCTACCCCGCAAACAAACCCTAGCCTGATTTTCACGCCTGTGTCTAATATAAGCCCTACCCCAGCAGTGAAATCTACTTACCTTCCCTACCGGTTCGGAAGCGTGCAATTTGTGCACTCTGCACATGCACAGAGGGTTAAAAAAATGGCATCCGGGTTGGTGGGTGGAGCCTTGCGCTGCCGCCGCTACTGGTTCTCCGAACTACCGGCCACCACCGCTACCGGTACGCCCGAGCCGGGCCGAACAGGTAGCATTTCACCCCTGCCCTACCCCCCAAAATAAGCCCTAGTTAAACCCTGCCCACTGTCTGATTGTATGAGGTGGGGCAAGTTGCAGATGTAAAAATCAAGCTAAGGCTGCTCCACGTTCCCCACACCCGCTTAGCTTATGACCGCTGCAGCCAGGCCTCCTGCACCTCGACACCTGTCACACTGCTGCCTGACTTCTGCAGCTGCTCACAGCCAGACACCATATGGCACATTGCACCGGTGCTGCCGCCCATGGCAGAATGCCACAAGCCTCGTGCCAGTGTGAATAAGAAATGCTATCTCTTTTGCTTCCATTGCAATCCTTTCCTCTCCAGCCAGCATAAACTATTCCGATTTCTTCTTAGCTCCACTGGCACTAGTTTTACACTAAGAAGAAATTGTAGTAGTTTATGCTGGCTGGAAAGCAAAAGATTGCAATGGAAGCAAAAGAAATCAGATTTCTTCTTGATTATGCCACCTAGCCCAGCAAGGGAGTGGCCTTTTCTACCCTGACTTCCTGAGCTTGTCAAAATGTAAGTGGTGACGGAGTGGAGGTGCGGAGGAGGCCCATAGGGCTTTGGGGAAACCAAGGAGCAGGAGGCAGAGCATGGGATATCTTTAGAGGGTGGGGGGAGGCTGCCTGGGAGTGCCTGTGCCTGCACTAGGCCTCCCTCTGTTTCTCCCA
This sequence comes from Diadophis punctatus similis, assembly GCA_023053685.1. Taxonomy (NCBI): domain Eukaryota; kingdom Metazoa; phylum Chordata; class Lepidosauria; order Squamata; family Dipsadidae; genus Diadophis; species Diadophis punctatus. The sequence continues at coordinate 20,518,053 of JALIGW010000010.1, forward strand.
TCCCTGAGTCACCCCATGCTCTACCTAACGACTCATGCATTTGTTTCACGAATGCATTGGGGAAAGCAGGGACAGTGAGATCGTTAGGTGCTTCATTTAACATGGTCCTTGACTTCCGATATGAATGGGCAGGCTCCATTAATGTCATAAGTCGAGGACTACCAGTATGTGGCAAGTGAAAACTTGTATATTCTCAGTACCTTGATATCTCTCCTGCCCTCTGTTCCTCCTTGTCATAAGTCAGTCAGTACTGGTGAATCCCTCTTGCTTTCCTCCCTAAATTCCTAAACCAATGCTTGAGGGCCAGTTTGAAATCCTAAACTGAACAAATCTAGTAGGATAATGCATACACATCCCTCCAGGGCTTGAGTTACATATCACTTATTTAAAGGTCCTGCTTCAAAGCTATTAGTCTTGATTAATCTGCACTGTAAACAGGGACTAGACCCAAGCTACTAATCTTGATCAATGTCATTCCAGAGAAGTCAACAGTCCAACTAAAGCAGACGCCATGCCCAACAGGAAAATTAGCACTCATGTACAAGTGTTGTCTGGCTGGTACAGATTAATTTGCAGTTTTTGAGAGCAAGTTAAGAGCTATTTGGGAAACAATTATTGATAAGCAGCTCTAAAAATTTAGTAAGAAAGCCCTGCTGACCTACAAGTTGTTATCTCAAATGACAACTATTTTTAACTTTAAGAAAATGGTTGGTTCATTATTAAGGTTTAACATGTTTTCTATAGCCAAGAATAATCTTATTTTTAATATACAATTGAACCCCATAGATTTAAAATAGTGCTTCTTCAAGGCTGGACTATGATTTACTCAACATACGAACCAGAAATTGACTGACTGGGCGGAAAATTTCTACTTTCTTTAATGTGAAATGCAACAAAACTTCTCTTTTGGGGGACAGGTAATTTCAGGTGGGAACATGAAAAAAGTTCAATGTGGTGGCTTTGATTGTGGTCATAATTGCTAGCTTGACTTTTGAAACTTGTCGCACATTGGTGCAAAGCAAAGGGTTCTAGCTCTAGATAAAGTTGCTTAAGATAAAATCTGGATCCTTCTGTATGTATCCTTCGATTGAGCTATTGTCCCTTAGAGATGGAACTAGGATAATTCCTCATCATTCTAATTTAAAGGGGAAGATATGCTGTGGTTATCTGACAATGTACTGCAAATTAACCTAATATCTACTAACAGTTTTCACCTCCCCTATAAACAGTCTTTTTAAAATGCATATTCATACAGATTTCACATACAGTTATATCAATTTTGCTGTACCCTATTGCATCATCTTGTTAATATTTTTTCTTGTCCCGTGGTTCTTTCTGTTTTATATTTAAATAAACACTAAAACAGAGTGGAACTGTGAAACTGAAAGACTCTTATGACTTCTGCTCCAGATCCTGTTGATTCAATATTTAAACATCATCATGGCCTACTTAATTGGCTATTATTGCTTCCTTATTTATTTCATATAAATTAGCCCTAACATCTTAGCCTTTCTATACAAACTTTCTTGGATGAAGACATTATTTCCTAAAAGAAACTCTGAAGGACCACTGCATTTATGACCAACTTACAGCACCATAAAAAAATGTTTTTAATTAATAACCCATACAAGTCTACGTATGTCACTAGGTAAAAAGCCTTAAAGAGGTAATCCTTAAAAGTTTGGGATATTACAATCTGTTTCATTGGCTCTTCTTAGAAGCAAAACAGATTTCTTATGAATGGAATTAACATAAGGCTATGCAAATTAAGGAAGAATCCATAGCTACTTCCAAATTAGTGTGTCAAATGAACTATTTTATTTAAACTTTATTTAAACATATCCCAACTGTTTGTAGACATGAATATTGCATGGCAGTTTCATACAATGATAGAAAAACAACTTCAATAGCATTATAAAAGATTACTTTCATCATTATATTCTAAAGGACACAGTATCCATACAAAATCTCATGGAGAAAGGTCATCAACTCAGCAGCCTGTTTTCCATTCCACCACTACTCATAACAAAATTTGCAAGGCTTTAGCATCTGGAGGATCCATTTGTGAAAGGAACAAAATTTTGTAGTTTTTGGCCTAAAACAAACAAAATGAATCATCAAATCCTGGAAGCTACTTGTTCTAATTTGTGGGAAAGTCCCATCATTGTACACCTATGTAATGTCTGTCCTATCATTTCATTCAAACAAAAGGTTATAGATATTTAGATTTGAGGTTCTGTCCGCTATATTTTCCTGAGTGGGAATAGAATAGAATAATAGAGTTGGAAGGGACCTTGGAGGTCTTCTAGTCCAGCCCCCTGCTTAGGCAGGAAACCCTACACCACTTCAGACAAATGATTATCCAAAATCTTCTTTAAAACTTCCAGTGGTGGAGCATTCACAACTTCTGGAGGCAGGCTGTTCCACGGATTAATTGTTTAACTGTCAGGAAATTTCTCCTTAGTTCTAAGTTGCTTCTCTCCTTGATTAGTTTCCACCCATTGCTTCTTGTTCTACCCTCAGGTGCTTTGGAGAATAGTTTGACTGTGGGAGTGGGAGAACTTTTCCTTCAGCTTTAGCTAGTACACAGTGATTAAGAATGATGAGAGTTGTGTGTGTACAATCTTTGGAGGACTCTATTTTCCTCATACTTTTAAAGTGTGATTAGAGCAGGAGAAGTTAGATTCAAATCTCTGCTCAATCATGAAGCCTGAATCATTCACTGAATTTTTGTCCAGCCTACCTAACAAAGTTGCTTTAAGCTTCAAATAAGACAGAATCATGAAACCTATTAAGTTAAAAAGTAACAAACAGAATATAAAATACAATCACAGAAAAAAGGGTGGCAAAATAAAATTATACCAGTATTGCATGGTATGCGTATAATTATTTCCTAAAACGCTATACATAAACAGACTTGATTGCTAAACCGTGATTTTTAAATGTCTCATTCACCAAATGCTAAACCAAAATAATAACATCCTATTCCACTTATGGCTTAGTATAATATATGCATACAGTCAAAGGAATAGAACAGTCTGGGAATTTGTTGATTTCATGATGATGCTGTGTGTGATGCTGTGTGTGTGTGTCACTGGTGTGGGATGTGTAATGTGTAATGGGAACTTCAACATTTACATAATTTATAATTATTGAAAATAATAATTGGTTCTGTGAGGAGCTGAAGCCAGAGAACCAAAGGGATATGGTAAGTGAACAATATTTTTTTGAGAAATCAGACAAATTATACATTTTTAACTGTCTAGAGCTACTAATATTTGAGCTGCATATTTGGTAAATCAGTAGATGGCAACAAATATGGATGGATATGGAGATATCTTTGCTGCTATCTACAGATCTTGTGTTCTGAAGTCCTGATCTTATAGCCCTCCATATTTAGGTAATATGGCTTTAGTATTTTCTACCATTTTCCCCCTTCGTGTTTAGTGGAGGCACAGAAAAGAGACCAGGTGAGTAACTCTCTCTTTACAGCAGAGGAATGTAAGGTTTCATTGCTAGACTCCAAATGAGAGAACCAAGCACTTCTTTCATGAATAAACTAGGACATCTACGGTCCAAACTGATTGTTTTGGGTAACTTTCATAGTACCAACTTTGACTTTTCAAATTTGAGAATTGGTTTGTAGAGTTCAATTATTTCATGTAAAAACAATAAATAACATTTTCTTCCATTATTTTGAACACTAATTAAATGTTGGAAAGTATATTTGACCAGTTTGTATCATGGAACTAATGATGTGGATCTTCTTACTATGGTTCTAATGATATCTCAGCTGTGTCGTTAGCATCAGAACATGAAGCTTTCCTTATTCTGCTAGTTTCATTTGTTAATTTATAAAAGATTAGATTTCTTGGCATGCCATGAAAAACAAAACAGCAAATCCCTATATTATAAGAATAAAGACTCCCAAAAAATGGAACTGTGGTTTTTGTATCCAAACCTAGGAGAATATACATTTCATACATGTGTGTGAAAGGTCAGTTTAATCTGATCTCCACAAAAAGAAATCTGTACATTCAGCACAGGACACACCATTGTTGCAGCAACTTGCAACAGGACATTGCTAGTAACCAGCTGGTCAGAAAATTCCAGGAAGGAGAATTATTTCCACCCCATCTCTGCTTCAGGAAGAGTATATATTTGTGAGCATTGCCTCCTTCTTTGCTTTTGGGTTAGAAAGCAAATTCTCTGCACCATTCCATCCCTCAGATTTTCTAGAGACAGATGAGAGCAATGCAGGCAAGTAAGCTGTACTTAACCTCAAGGTAGACTTGCAATTAATGAGCTATACATGGTATCGTTCACTGAATCTGCACTCCAAGTTGCAATTGACTTTGAACCGCTGCAGACAGTGGTTTAAGCATCACCCTACTTTATGAAAGCTCTTCATATCTTCTCTGTCTTCTGTGTTTGTTGTTTATAATTCATATTTCCATACAGGTAGTTCTTGACTTACAACCATTTGTTCAATGGCCGTTCAAAGTTACAACACTGAAAAAAGTGACTTATGACCGGTTTTTCACACTTATGATCACTGCAGCACCCCCACAGTCACCTGATCAGAATTTGGATGCTTGGTAACTGGCATGCATTTATGATTGCTGCAGTGTCCCAGGGTCCTATGATCACCTTTTGCAGGTTTCTGACAAGCAATGTCAATAGGGAAGCCAGATTCACTTAATCACATTACTAACTTAACTGCAGTGATTCACTTAACAGCTGTGGCAGGAACGGTTGCAAAATGGGGTAAAACTCACTTGGCAACTGTCTTGATTAGCAATGGATATTTTGGGCTTAATTGTGGTCATAAGTTAAGGACTACCTGTACTTCTCAACAGTCTGGGTGGCATACAAATGTGAAATCAAAGAAATGTAACATCAGACAATAAAAAGAAAGAAAGAAAATGTCATCCTGTGGAACAGAGTTGGTGCCCTCCAGGAAGGAAACCTGCATCATAACTGATTATGATGGGGAAAGAGCCCCCATTCAAGGCTTCTCTAAGGGAAAGCTGGTTTGGACTGATTCAAATATCTTGGAGATGCTGTTCCAAATGGAGGGACCATAACAGAGAAGGCATGTGTCTTGGCTCTCATCAAATGCCATTGTTTAATAGATGGGACCTGAAGCATTCCCTTCTGTCAGATTCTGTAGAATGGGTAGAAACAATTAGGCTCTATGTCATGTAGAGCTTTATAAGTAGTACAGATAGTCCTCCACTTATGACCACAATTGAGCCCCGAATTTCTGTTGTTAAGTGAGACATTTGTTAAGTGAGTTTTGCCCCATTTGACAACCTATCTTCTCCCAGTTGTTAAGTGAATCGTTGCAGTTGATAAGTTAGTAACCAGGTTGTTAAGTGAATCTGGCTTCCCCTTTGATTTTGCTTGTCAGAAGGTTGCACAGCAACACTCATAACTATGAACCAGTTGCCAAGCATCTGAATTTTGATCACATGATTATGGATGCTGCAAAGGTCATAACTTTGAAAAATGGTTATAAGTCACATTTTTCAAGGCTGTTGTAACTTTGCATGGTCACTAAACAAACTGTTGTAAGTTGTATAGTAGTCATTTTGATTGTGCTCACAAACCTTCTGGTAACCTTTGCAGGTTGCAAAACAAAAGTGTTACACAGATACTGTATTTTGTGGCATGTTCATAACTACTGCCACATTTTGAACCTGCTGAAATATCCAGGTGGTCTTCAAGGGCAGCCCTATGTAAAGTGCATTGCAGCAGTCGACACATCACAGTCAAAACATGAATGTTCATGAGAAGGGCGTCTGTTTGATTTGAAAGACAGTTTAAAGAATGCCAGTTTCTTTAGTCTGGCTATGTTCACTCATCAAAAAGCATACGAAGCATTTAAGAAAAGTGTATTTGGTGCCCAAATTAGAATGCTGTAGAATTATCCCAATATTTTTGAAGACAATATTGCAGTAAAGTTATGTTTGCAAAATGCAAGGAAGGATATAAAAGAAGATGCATTTGAGCAAAACGGTCCAGGGAGCTTTCTGTATGGTTTGAAATTCATCTGGATGATGCTTAAAGTAGAAAAGTGGAAACAGAGAAGCAATCACGAAAGACCTTCGAAAAATAATCTTTAGATGATGTTTTGTATAATTAATTTGAGTTATAAATCATAGATTTGGATTTATTACTTTTTTCCTTGTCATGGTTATCTGTCACTTTGGTGAAACTAAATTAACTTGGGCTAACTTTAATTTTGTCTTTTTTCTATTTGGGGATGGTTTCATTTTACCATATAATTTAAGTGGATAGTTAACACATAATTGCCATTTTTCAGAATTGCACGTTTTCTTATCCTTTTCAAACATATCCCTTTTAACATAAGCTACACTCTCCAGTATTAATTTTGCAATCTAAATTGATCATTGTTACAATTTATATACTGTATTACCTTCCTACTGAGAAATATCTACGGAGATTTTCAGTCATCCAGGTCATGGTTGTCCCAAAGGTGCTTTTTCAGGAGGCAACTGGACTTTCTTGTTTTTCTTTGAAGATGTTTTGCTTCTCATCCAAGAAGCTTCTTCAGCTCTGACTGGATGGTTGGGAATGGAAGGATCCCGTCAGAATTTTAATTTGAAATATCTGGAGTATATACACTGTAGCTGCTTACACCTAGACTGGGTATATTTTGTTTGTTGAAGCTAAAAGGTAAACAAGAATGCATAGACCCTGGAAAAAAGAGAAGAAGCTGGCTCAGTCTCCTTTCAAAATCATTGGCATAAGGAATTATGTCTCAATCATGAATTCTCAAATAGAAGAAAATATTTAACAGTAAGTTTACACTGCATTCCTGGACACTTGCCTCACAGATATGCTATGCAAAATGTTCACATGGCTATTCAAGAAAGTCCATGCCAGGGCAATGGTATAGTTGTTAGTCACCCATTAACACTTTAAAATAAGTACATATGATTTAGATGAGCCAAGGATAATAACAGGATTTATGAGATTTAGGTTCTGTTTTTTTCTGGCACTGACACACCTACAATGCATAATTAACCATTTCTTGAACTTCTTGAACATAATATCAGCCATGGTATTTATAATCCTGCTGTATTTTCTGCCTCTTCCACTCCAATCCCAGAAGAATGTACAGTTCTGATTGCAGCTCAAACAGATTTTGTTCCCCTCTCTGAGCAACATATAAATGCATTATTTAAAATTAAATACCAAAATTGCATTCCCGTTAGATATGTTGAGGAGGCAAAATTCTGAAGTTTGCTGGTGGATCTTGGCAGGTTTAATTGTTTTTTATGCTGATATGAACTATACCAAGAACTTGATCTCTTGTGGCTGAACTGTCAAACAATTTAGGTCTAATAGCATATTGTTCTGAGAAAAATTGTTTTTCAATGCCATAGTTGTTGCTCATAGTCCTAGAAGACATAAACTCAATTTAATTTGAATAATAATAACTTTAATAATGTTAAAGTTATGATGTTTAGCGATAAGCAATAAAAATGTGGGTATACAGCCTTTCCAAGTTAAAAAAATGTGAAACCCTAGGTGCTTAGTTATTTGTTTGCATACATTTCATTATCTAAATAGATAACATTTTCAGTGCAAGAGAATGTAGTGTTTGTACCCTGTTTATATACAGTAGCTTGCCTGCCAGGTTTAGTGGTTTAGTGGGGTTTTTTTCCTTGGTAGTTCCTTATTAGGATATTGTTTTCTGCTTGATTTTTGACTGGTGTTAACCTCTGCTTATCTGGGTGTTGGCTACTTGCAGAGTATAAAAATGCTTTTAAATATCGAAACCTGGTTAAGCTCCACTGGGAACACCTTACTGACCTGAGCAAAAGCACTGATCCTCTTACAAAATCAAACAAGATGATGACTAGCTCTGACTTAGAAAGCATGAGCTAGACATTCAAAGCACTAAATGCCTGAGGGGAAATGATAATGTAGTGTCAGACAACAAAGTTGCATACCACTTTGCCTGTTTTTTGGGCCCAGTCTAATATTGCTGGTAATGTTAGAAGATGCAGTTGTGTCCCCACCAGTTTCTGTACTTGAATGAGGGGAGATATTCTCTTGTTGTTTGTTTCAGGCTGCAAGATACCTTAGTGGGCCCTAGCCATTCATTCTAGTGAATCACTAGTGTGAATTGGAGAGAGTACAAGAGAGTACAAGTATTGTACAAGTTGCCATCTTCTATAAAAAGTCACTAAACTAAAAAATATTCAAGTTACACATGAACTCGCTCTACCAGAAACCATAGTCTGCAAGCTGTCCTTAAATACCACACTTCGCTTCCTACTATGTTATAGAGCCCCTGATTACGACATCACACATGTGAACAAGTTAACCTCACTACTAACATGGGCAGCCTCCTACCCACACTCTTTTATTTTTCTTGGTGATCTCAACCTACCTCATATTAACTGGACAGTAAATGAATGTACAACCCATGCATTCAACCCTATACAATATTACCAATCTAGGGCTAGGTCAACTAGTAACAAACAATACTAGACCCCACAATTGCCTTAATCTCATCTTCTGCAACAGTTTACACTCAATTTATGGACTACAAATAAAAGAACCCTTTTCCAACAGTGACCACAGCATGATTGACTTTTGTCTCAATATATGTCCTTATAAAAATCAACATAATGATGGGATAACCAATTATAACTTTCAAAAAGCCAACTATGATAACATAGACGCTGACCTCTCATCTTTTAATTGGCAAATACTATTCTCTGGCTGTAATCAAAAGAGTCATTAAACTATACGTACCACTAATAACCCCCAAAACCAAGAAAAACAAATTACCCATAAAAATAAGGAAGCTCCAATTCAAAAAAAGATCTCTTTGGCAAAAAAACAAAACTGGCTACGTTGCTAACTTTAAAAGCCGCTACAAAAATCTATGTCATCAAATAAAGACTGAATGCACCAATTATCACATTAATCAAGAAGAAAACCTTCTAAGCACGAAATCCAACCACGTCTTCTATAACTTTTTAAACAATCAACTCAAAGACTCGCAATCCATTCCACCTCTTAAAGGACCTAATGGTAAAGACTATAACGATGAAGCTGTTAAAGCCAACCTCTTTAACACATTCTTCGGCTCAGTCTTTGTAAACAGCAATGGCTCATGCCCAATATTTCCTAGTTGTACCATAAATAATTACAACAATCTAACACAAATTGATTTTACATAATATAACATTGAAATGGCATTACGCAACCTGAAACCATCTCTATCTATTGGACCTGATGGACTATGTGCATATTTCTTAAAAAAGCTCTCCACAGCCTTAGCTGAACCTCTAAGCATAATTTTTGATAAACAGTGTTAAACAGTGTAACAGTGTTAAACAGTGATAAACAGCTCACCTGACTGGAACCCGCACTGCATATCGGACATTAATACAATTGAGAGAGTCCAGAAATACTTCACAAGAAGAGTCCTCCACTCCTCTGCTCGCAACAGAATTCCTTATTCCACCAGACTTGAAATTTTGGGTTTAGACAACTTAGAATTACGTCGCCTTCGATCAGATCTAAATGTAGTTCATAAAATCATCTGCCACAATGTCCTCCCTATCAATGAATACTTCAACCGCAACAATACATGAGCACACAATAGATTCAAGCTCAATGTAAACCGCTCGAAACTCAACTGTAGAAAATACGACTTCAGCAACAGAGTAATCAATGCCTGGAATGCACTACCTGACTCTGTGGTTTCTTCCCCAAACCCCAAAAACTTTAACCTTAGACTGTCTACAGTCAACCTTACCCCATTCCTAAGAGGTCTGTAAGGGGCGTGCATAAGCGCACCATCGTGCCTACCATCCCTGTCCTACTTACTTAACCTTAGACTGTCTACAGTCGACTTGCTCAAAAACAGTAATTTTGATAATAATCAGGGGATTTCTGAGTGATCAGTGGTATTATTATTTATACATGTTTCTTACTAAATGTATACAGTTTGTTGGTATGCATTTATTTATTCTCCTACAATCCATTTAGACTAATTCGAAAAGGCAACATATGAATATAGTAAAATAAATAATATATATCTGGTACAAGACATAGAGGCAGAGCTAATCAGAGTCAAGTGGTCCAAATGTTATTGCAGAGAATGTATCTTTTCCACAGACTGAAGGAATTGAAGTACTCAAATGAATTCCACCAAGAATAAAATGGGATGATCCAAGAGATATTGCTACTGCATACAGTGATGGTAATCAAACATTTGGTTATAAACACCAAAGCTTATCTCTTAGCACAGTCAGAGATCTACATCAAAGTGCTAGAGCCAACAGAAAGTAAAGTGGAATTAAATTTACTATTTTGATTGCCACATCCCTAGCCAGCTATAGTAATGATGTTGGTTACTGGTCCTGAATAATGCTTTAATGCAAGAAAAGAAACATAGAAATGATTAGTGGATCCTCATGGGGTCATTTTTCCTCCCATGAAACAAGGTGTGCTTTTACCTTCACATGTAAAAAAATACATCAAACATAAACTCTATTCTGGGTGGCTGTGGAATGGATGAAAACAGATAGATGTTGGAACAGTGTGTTTAACACCCTGTCAAACTGGCCAATAAACAGACCATATAGGCAGCCATTAGTGTGCTATGAGCCGCTGACCTGCTAGTCAGACTATTTCTGAACAGCAGAAAAGCACTTCTGAAAGAGTGCTAAACATATGAGCTAAAATAGTGTCATAATGAGAATAACTCTCATCAGAGGCGAAATAGATCTTTTCCTGGAACTCTGACATTAGAAAAGAAACCACAGTTTAAAGTTCTAAGTAGAAAATATTTATTTCAGTACAAAAACAATAAATTCTCATTAATCACATCTTAGCTATAAAAACACGTCTTGCTTCTACAGAAGCTGAAATAGAAGGACGGATCAAAGAAAGGAATGTACACATGCGTACTGGGAACATATTAATCACGTGCTCAGGAATAAACCATTCTCCATACTGGGCGGAGCTAGCCTCCAAGAATGGGTTAAATCTGCCCTCCAGCCAATCAGGACCGAGATTCCAAAGCTATAAATAAGACCCCCTGTGCCTCAGCACCCCCTCTTTTACTTCGGTCCTGAGCCATATAGGACATAGTGCTTTTACCCATTCTTGGATTCTAGTTCCTACCAGTTCTTCAATGTGAGTTTAAAACAATTTTTTCTCTGTTAAGCCTCCCCAAGTGACAGCTGTCAATTCACTTGGGTGGGAGGGGTGCGGGGGGGCAATTGCCCAACCGCCAATAACACTCCAGCCGAAGGCCCATAAATCACCTAGTGCCATATTCCGGCTGGCAGTGAACAGACAATATTTGGTCCATTATAATTTTCAAAACAATTTTTGACCACAATTGTCTGCATTAATAGGGAGAGAGGTCCTAATTCTCATCCTAAAGTCAACAAGCCGCAGAAGCTACCACGCTTGGGCGGCCACCGTACCTCTCCCTCCGGCTGGAGCCTGTGCTCCGATAGCCGGTAAGGCACTTTTCCTGGCTGACCAACTCCTCAAGCAGTGAGAGGCCTCAATTTCATTTAACTGACCTGCTAACGGCTTTAGAATCTTTGGGCAGAGGCAGCTTGGCAAAATAGCCGTTGCTAGCCTCAGTAGACAGCTGACGTCATCTGGTGGCCATTTTGAAAGCTCATCTGATTGGCTGTGGCGCGCCTGACGTCAGAATAGAAAGACAGCCCTCCCAGCAGCTTCGTCAGGCAGATCAGAGCATCTTTGCACGCTTGAAGACATGGCTGAGAAGGGGAACAGGAGTGGCAAGGCCAAGGCTAAGACCGACAAGATGCCTGCCGCTATTCCTGTTGCCTCCAGGGAGACTGTCACAATCACTACACCCACCAGGGACACATCAGCGAAGGCTTCGTCCCCCCCCCACACAGAGGGCTAAGAAGCCGAAATTAAATTCAAAAGAGTAGACAGCTGGCACAACCCCAATTAAAGTGACAGGCACTCAGGGGGTATTGCAGCAGCCAGCTGCTTCTCAAAAATCTGCTTCAAGTACCAGACCACATGAAGCAACCCAGGCCAAACTTCCTTCTCCTGTTCAGTCTATGGGGAATTTATCCTTAGACAATTTTAATGTGTGTCTAAGGGAGGGGGATGTCTCGGGAGCCCCAGCCCCTGACATGAGTCATGAGGCTCAAGGAGGCTATAGCATTAGTCATAGGGATCCCTTAGAGGACCCTACTATTTAGTCACGTATAAATGCAGCCATTAAAAAGGGGGTGACTGCTGGAATTAGGGCTATGTCATGATCCAGGCAACCTACAGGTAACATCAGTCCCCCTATACCAAGCTGAAGCTTTCAAGAGCCTGGCATATCTCAATATCAAGATCTGGAGGATGAAGAATCTTCTCCTTTGGGATCACCTTTGTCCATGGAAACACAAAATACTGAACAGGGATTAACAGAGCCAGAACCTTCATATCAGGTTCAGTGGGAATCCCAATTGTCAGATGATGAGGACTTAGCTCCAGAGCCAAATGTATCCACGGCTCTATTCCAGCCTGCATTATTCAGATTGCTATTGCACAAGGCAAAAGCAACTGCAAACATTTCAGTTCCCCAACAGATCCTAAGGGTTCTGTAACCCAAGAGGACCCAATTTTTGGGAAACTACTGCAAATAGCAGTGAGGTAATTCCAACCCCAAATATGTTTGTGGAAGCAATAACAAAACAGTGGCAGGCTCCGGCAGGTGGTCCATTGCCAAACAATTTGGACAAACGTTACTTTAACGTCTCTACCAGGCTAGCACAACATTTGCCAGTACCAACAGTTGATACCCCTGTTTTGGCTCTTTATTCTAACACACCGATGGCTGGAGATCCGGACAACCTTCTCAGGCCGGAAGAGCATCATACAGAGGCAGTCCTACAATGCACGCACCAGGCAGCTGCCTGGGCGGTGAAAGCCTCAACGACAGCATCTTTTTTCTGTCGCACATCTTTAAAATGGCTGAATGCGTTGCGCGACCACATTCCCCCAGCTGACACCCGCGCACACCAAGACATTAATAAATTGCTTGCAGCAGCTCAATTTACATCGGATGCTACACTCCAAGCAGCTCGCTTTTCAGCGCGAGCAATGGGGTCTGCTGTGGTGGCCAGACGCATGCACTGGCTTCGAAGTTGGCCCGCTGATCTTCGCCACAAATGTAAGTTGGCAGCAGCTCCAATCACTGGCCAATCTCTGTTTGGTCCAGCAATTGATCCAGTTGTTACAAAGGACAAACGTAAGTTTTTGGCCCCTTGTACAAAAAAATCCACTTTAAGGTCTTCTTCCGATTCCAGAAAGGGATCTAAGACCACATTCCAACCTTACAATAGGTATCAGGGGCAGTATCAGGGCCAATATGGCGGCCACTACCAATAACAACAACAACAACAGCAGCAGCGACCAGCTTCTGATAGAAATTATAGTGGGTCACAATCCAAACGGCCCTTTAGAGGCGCCGGTGGACGCCCCTTCCGCCGGTATAAGTAAGTCAATACCGAATCCTCCCATTAGGTCGTCTGGCATTATTTGCCTGTCGATGGGAGGAAATCACCAATGACGCATGGGTGTTAAAAACCCTGTCATCAGGATTAACTCTTGAATTTCTCTCCACTCCTCCAACGTTTTTTATTCGCTGTCCCGTTTCATCAAATCCTTCAAAACGGACCTTTCTAAATCAGGCAATCCAGCATTTATTGGATATTAAAGCAATCCAAAAAGTGCCTGATGATCTACAGGGACAGGGATTTTATTCAATTTTATTTGTGGTTCCAAAATCCTCGGGAGGGTGGAGAACCATTCTGGATTTAAAACGTCTGAATAAATACGGGGTATACAAAAGATTTAAAATGCACACCTTACAATCTATTTTGGCAGGTATCAGAGAAGGGGATTTTTTAACATCCATTGACCTCTCTGAAGCTTATCTTCACATCCCAATTAGTCAAGACCATCGCAAATACGTACGTTTTTGTTATGCTGGTGCGCATTATGAATACAGAGTGCTACCCTTTGGTCTGTCATCAGCGCCAAGGGTTTTTACAAAAGTATGAGCTGTCCTAACGGCGCATTTACGATCCTTTCCCGTGCATGTCCAGTGTTACCTGGACGACATTCTCATACAGTCATCTTCTATGTCCCAAGCAGAACGGGATGTCCAGGTAACACTATCTACACTGGAACACCACGGGTTCCTAGCTAATTTGGGGAAGAGTCAACTGTTCCCGCGCACCAGGATAACTCACCTTGGGGCCATCATTGATTCTCTGGAGTGCAGGGTGTACCTGTCCCAGGAGAGAAGAGCTAAACTATTGGATTTGATTCAGCAGATTCGACCAAAATCATTGGTTCCTTTAAACCAACTATCCTCTCTCCTGGGCACCATGATTTCAGCAATACACATCATCCCTTGGGCCCATCTGCACTCCAGAGAACTACAAGGGTTCCTTCTACCCTTTCAGCGGTCTCAACGCAGCAACTCCCCGGCCAGGGTCCGCCTACCATCGGAGGTCTGCAGATCTCTCCAATGGTGGACTTCAACAGCGGTCAACAAAGGGTCATACAACGTATGACTCTAACAACAGATGCAAGTACCTTTGGATGGGGAGCCCACATCTGATCACAAGTGGCTCAAGGAACTTGGTCCCCCGAGGAACAGAGCCTACCTATCAATTTACTGGAACTCAGGGCTGTACGGTTAGCCCTGGATCATTTTCAGGTCCCCTTGTCGGGCCAGAATTTGCTAGTTTAGACAGACAATGTTACAACCAAGACCCATATAAACAGACAAGGGGATACTATGTCCAAGGTCCTCATGAAGGAGGCCATGGATCTAGGTCTATGGGCAGAGAAAAATCTCCAATCGATCACAGCAGAACATATCTCAGGGGTAAACAACTTGACAGCCGACTGGCTCAGTCGGAATCCCATCGACCCAGCGGAATGGTCCCTCCATCAGGACCTATTCCAGCAGATAGTCAGTCGGTTTGGTCTACCAGTCATGGATCTGTTTGCCACCCCAAAGAATACCAGGTTGCCACGGTTCCTTACCAGGTACCAGACTCCAGGGGCGGAAGGAACAGACGCTCTTCGATGCGTTTGGCCACGAGGGTTACTATACGCATTCCCCCCTTTACCATTGATTCCCAAAGTAATCAGGTGGATCCTGCAGGAGAGAGCGGAGGTGGTACTGTTAGCTCCACACTGGCCCAGGAGAGCATGGTTCGCGGACCTTATGTCCCTCTCTGTATCACCTCCGTGGCGGATCCCACAGACAAGGTGGTCACTTTCCCAGGGGTCAGTTTACCATCCAGAGCCTCATTGGTTTCAGCTGACCGCATGGAGGTTGAGCAGATCACTCTAAGGCATCGTGGGGTACCTGATAACATTGCTTAAATTATGTTAGCCTTTAGGAGGCCTTCCATGCAAAGAATTTATTCTGCTACCTGGAGAGTATTTAGGGACTGGTGTGTACAGGTGGGATACTCCCCAGTGGATTTAAACATAATCAATATTATCCAGTTCCTAAGGCAGGGTTTAGCCAGGGGTCTTTCCCCAGGTACACTCCGACGCCAAGTGGCGGCATTATCCACCATATTATCTAGTCCTTCAGGGAATCCCCTATCATCACATCCACTCCTCAGACAATTTTTAAAGGGAGCAGTAAACCTATGTCCACCCACAGTCCACAGATTCCCCACTTGGGATCTTCTTCAGGTACTTGATGCAATGACCAAGGATCCATTCGAACCAATTAATCAGGTTTCCCTTGAACTATTGACTTACAAGGTATTATTTTTAATTGCAATAACGTCGGCAAGAAGAATTTCTGAGTTGGCAGCCTTATCTGTAAGAGGGGATTTGTGTATCTTTCACTCTAACAGGGTAGTTCTCAGGTTGGACCCAACATTTGTGCCAAAAGTTAACACTTATTTTCATAGGGCACAGGAGATTGTTTTGCCAAGTTTTTTCCAATCTCCAACTAATGATGATGAACAGAGGTGGCATCTTCTAGATGTTAGGAGAGCTTTACTCGTTTACATTGAACGCACGACTAGTTTTAGATGAACAGAGGCACTATCTGTGTCCTTCAAACCCTCTTCCATGGGCAACAAAGTTTCCTCCTTCATGGTGGGATGCTGGCTTCGGGCGGCTATTGCTAGGGCATATGATAATCTATCATTGCCTCTCCCTAGGGGTCTCACAGCACATTCAACCCGCAGTGCCGCCACTACTGCAGCATGGTATGGTCGGGCTACAATTGAGGAGGTTTGCAAGGCTGCAACATGGTCAATGTTAACACCATTTGTAAGACATTATAAATTGGATATTTACGCCTCTGAGGAGGCGGAATTTGGAAGGCGTGTTTTACAGCAGGTGGTAAGGGACGCAAGCCCTTCTGGTTAACAATGAGTTGACCCACCCTGGGACGAAAATACTTTGGTATGTCCCATTCTTGGAGGCTAGCTCCGCCCAGTATGGAGAAAGGGCGTTGTATACTTACCTGAACGCCCCTTCTCGTGGGGCGGAGCTAGCCTCCAAGTCCCTCCCTATGAATTATATAAAGTATTGTTGAGGGTAATTATTATGTTTATTTGTTTAATGTAACATTACTGGTTATAAAAGTATTGAACAAGTTTATGAAGTGCGATAGTTAACATGTTGAAACTCATGTTGGTTTTTTTAATAAAGTTGTTTCAATTTGGGAAAAGCACTCTGAGATTGACCTTCGTCCCTTGTAAAAGAGGGGGTGCTGAGGCACAGGGGGTCTTATTTATAGCTTTGGAATCTCGGTCCTGATTGGCTGGAGGGCAGATTTAACCCATTCTTGGAGGCTAGCTCTGCCCCACGAGAAGGGGCGTTCAGGTAAGTATACAACGCCCTTTATATTTGATAGGGATGCAGCTCCCTGCATATACATGTAACAGGCAATATAATCACTGCGTGACAAATAGGTTGACTGAGAGATCACAGCATGAAAGAAGGTGCACAACCAAAGTGGGAAGTGTCAACTCATACTGGCGTAAATAGTGCTACAAGGGAGTAGGAGGGCTGGCAATGACTCCATTTCTGTCCTCATGACCAGCAGCACCTAGAAACAGATTGTGACTGGAGATGGAATAGAGAGAACAAGATAATATTGTTCCCAAGTAATAAAACATGTGTAACTACTTATAGGCAGAAGCAGAAGCAAAGATATAATGAGCCACGGTGGCACAGTGGTTAGAGTGCAGTACTGCAGGCTACTTCTGACTGCCGACTGCCTGCAATTTGGCAGTTCAAATCTCACCAGGCTCAAGGTTGACTCAGCCTTCCATCCTAAATGAGGTAAAATGAGAACCCAAATTGTTGGGGGCAATATGCTGTTGGGGGTAAATTGCTTAGAGAGGGCTGTAAAACGGTATATACAGTAAGTCTAAGTGCTATTGCTATTGCTATAATGCACTCATAGGTGGAACAGTCAGAGGAACCCACCTTTAGCCTTTCCTGGTTAAAACAGACTTTGGACGTAGTGCAATCCTAATGATCTTTCAAGAGATCTTCAAAAGATCTCTCAAGAGGTCTTTCAAAAAAATGTTAAGCCTGACAAGTTATTTGGAATTTCATGACCAAGTACTTTTGTGGAAGCCAGATATACAGTCGACCCTTCAGTTAAGCAATGGCAATGCCCAACAACCAGCAGGGGTAGTGGTCTTTACAGCTGCCTAAAATGTCCAGTAGGAACTGAATGATATCATTCTTGACCACATCTAACAACCACATCATTAATGAAGCACTCTGGATCATGTGTGCACAAAAATTGTCTTGGGAGAAGTGGGAATATGCTAAAACTTAGAACAGCTAAAGGCAACATTAATCTCAGCTAGAGATGAACAGGATCTAACATCATGAGGACTTAGCATTAAAAAATAGGTCCCTGTGTAGGTTTATGCTATAGTTAGGGAGAACATGAGAACAGCCCCTCGGTATTTACGTATTCAGTTTCTCATTTTTAATCTAAAAAATTTATCACCGCAAAGCTGATCTCATAAACAGAGTTCTTATGTCAGATCTATATTAGAGCAACTAATTTTTTTGTTTTTTTAAAAAAGCAAGCTTGCACAATGTCTATGGAGATTCTCAGTCATCCAGGTCATGGTTGTCCCAAAGGTGCTTTTTCAAGAGGCAACTGGACTTCCTGATTTTTCTTTGAAGATGTTTCGCTTCTCATCCAAGAAGCTTCTTCACCTCTGACTGAAAGCGTATAAATCCTTCCATTCCCTACCATCCAGTCAGAGCTGAAGAAGTGAAATGTCTTCAAAGAAAAACCAGACAGTCCAGTTGCCTCTTGAAAAAGCACCTTTGGGACAAGCTTGCACAATCTTTGTTTAGGTTCATTGCATTCGTTCAATATCCATCTGTTTCTTCAATGAGTGAAAGTTGTTTCATGGTTTTATGGAAAGGTAACAGGAAGACTCCTCTCTAGAGTCAAATCTGTTGGATTTCAGGAAAATAATTGCATCCCATCTTTCTTCCTCCCAGATTTGGTGCAGTTTTCATAGTTTTTGAACAGAAAAAAAAACCTGATTACATGTGGCCTTTTTTCTCCACATTCTTATAAGACAGAAAAAAATATTCCTTAAATTACTCTCCTGCTCCAAATGTGGAGCAAACAAAAAATATTTTAAAAATCAATGAAAATGAAGCCTCTTTGGTGTTCCATTTTCAACTTTAATCTTGTTCATTTAAAAAAAACAAAAAACACCAGGACCAGTGTGGTCCTTGAAAGCTTTCTTTGTGAAAAGGAAATTTAATAACCTTGCTGCAAGTATACCAGGTATTCTTGACTAACAAGCACTGATGATAGAGTGATGTTTCATTCTGACAATGACCTCCCCAAGGTATTCAGTTGCACTCCAAACTCTATCCAGATGCAAAATCTTCCACCATTACTAAATATCTGATCAAGCCATCTAATTTTATTATCTTGCAGGGGTAAGCGTACTGAAATGGTAGCACCAGGGAACATTTGGAAATATAATAAGGTTGATGTTCTTTGTGGGAAAATTTTAAGGTGTTTTAACAGCTTCATAAAATTGCACTTTTATTTCACCCTTTAAGATCAGACATAAATTCTGGCATTAGTAAGGCTGTTGTAAAACGTTGTAACAGAACCTACAAATCCAAGTTTGTATGCTATAACTGAAGTAAAGTCTAGTGTTCAAACCGACTATAGCAAAAGCAATTAACTATCAAATCACAGTTGAAAGATTATCTCAATTGTGGCACTTTTAAGTCTTACTGATTCCAAGGGGTCGTACGCTTGTGTTATTCTGTCCCCCCACAAGAATAGTTAAAAATGCACACACTTTGCAAATTTCTGTTTATTTATGTGTCTCACAGAGTCAGATATCTTCCCAATCACTTATTATTTACCTCATATCAACAATAATATTATATTGCAACAGTACTGAAAAAGAAAAAATAGAATTTAAATATGACATATGGAGGGGGGAGAAAATATGATGAATTACAAAAATATCCCCATAATTTCCCATTGTTAATATTTTTGCTCTGGAATCTATAAGAATTTGGGAGGCACAAGATGGCATTCAAAAAGAAAAGAGAAATGAAATAAATCATCTCTCTCTCTCTCTCTCTCCTCTCTCTCTCTCTCTCTCTCTCTCTCTCTCTCTCTCTCTCTCTCTCTCTCTCTCTCTCTCTCTCTCTCTCTCACACACACACACACACACACACACACACACACACACACACACACACACACACACACACACACACAGAGTCCTCTTGAAGTATTGATTGTATCATCTGGCTTTAATTTTCCCACTGATGATATGCAGATCGGTGGTTTATTTAACCTTTCCCACTGAAGCAAATAACTGCATTTTTTTCTCCTGAACATTTTTTCAATGTTCAAATGTTCAAATGACCTGAACATTTTTTCTCTTGCTAGACATTTCATAATTTTTTACATTAAACGTAGAGAATTTGAAGATTTAGTAAACCGGAACTGGTAGTTCAGATTAGATTTCAGAGTGTGAGTTTCCTTAATCTCTCTTGGAAACTATGGGGATATTTTTGCAGCCAATTTTTTTATCTAATAATTCCAAGACCAGAATAGTGTCACTGTAATGAATAACCCAACTATTTGCACTATCCCACTGGAAAAATACATTCATTCACTCATTCATTAATACCTTTGCATTTATTTGGTTCAACTATATTAATTTTTGGTTAATCCATACATAATACGAAAATAAGCAGTTAGCAAGCCATGAATACAGTACATACATACAGTATTCAGATAGTCCTTGACTTACAATAGTCCATTTGGTGACCGCTCAAAGTTACAACGTCACTGAAAAAAGTGACTTATGACCATTTTTCACACTTATGACTGTTGCAGATCACATGATTTACATTTGGGTGCTTGGAAACTGCCTCATATTTATGACGGTCGCAGTGTCCTGGGATCATGTGATCACCTTTTGCAACCTTCTGACAAGCAAAGTCAATGGGGAAGCCACATTCACTTAACAACCGTGTTACTAATTGAACAACTGCAGTTGATTCACTTAAGAAATATGGCAAGAAAAGTTGTAAAATGCCGCAAAACTCACTTAACAAAAGAAATTATGGGATCAATTGTGGTCATAAGTCGAAGACTACCTGTATTATCATTTTTTCAGCAAAGTGTCAGTCCACATATAAGCTACTAGGTAAATATTTTAGAGGTCATTGGATCCCTAACTTTGCATGTAGGATTTGGACAACTAAACAACATTCTAAATTATTGGGCAGGGGGGGTGTTGTTGGCTTGCTTTTTCATTTTTCCAACATAACATGGGAAAATGTTTCCTTCCGTCATATACAGTCATCTGTTGTAGTTTGCTTAAATTAAGATATCCCAATATCCTCAGAGATCTGCTAGGAATTCTTTAATATGTTTGCAATTAGGAGCTAAATGAAATATCTTTTGCTCTGATTTTGCTCCGGTTATTTTACTTTTACTTACCTATTTGTACAGTAAAAGCATGCTTAACTGATTAGATTTAGCTAGCTTTAGTAGGTATGTATAATCAGCCTATCTATTTTTGGGCACAAATCCTGATGCTATATAAAATGAGGAAATCTGACAAAATCTTTAACATTTTTTTAAATGAAAGAAAAAATTAGCCTTAGATTTGCTCAAATTGGTCATAGATGCTAGATAGAGAGACTTAAAAAATAATGAAATTTTGTAAACGTGTTTTTTTAATCTCTAAAAATCAAATGATTTCATAAAAATCATTTTCTGACTATGCGGACAGAAAAACATGGTGACAACAAAGGGGAAAAATATATTTTTCATTCAAGAATTATATATGCATCACAAGGGCATACTTCCAATCTCAAAGTATTGATGTTAAAATTGGAGCAAAACTAGACATGCTTACCTCAGAAAAATTCTTAGATGAAGGCCTGGAAAAACTATAGCTGATAGTGGCCAGGAATTACTGCAGGTTTGTAGAAAAGATCAAGAAACATTTACAAAAAGAAGATGATAGAAAACAAACATAATATGACTCTTAGAAGACCTCCAAAGTCCCTTCCAATCCTATGATTCTATGAGTCTTTCCATTGTCTAAAAAATGGCCATAAAGGGCAGGAGGAAGAGCTGTTACCAAGGTAATGTTCAGACAAGTGAGGCTTGAACCATTGCAAGAAACTAATCTGAGAAAATATCTTATACAGTAATCCCTCGTTTTTCGCGGGGGTTAGGTTCCAAAAAGAACCCGTGATAGGCGAAATCCGTGAAGTAGGAACCTTTATTTTTTTTTCAATTATTATACAATAATTTGCCTGCCTCCCCCCCCACATGGGGATTCATATGTCGGGCTCTCATCTCTGCCACTCCGGCGGGCATGAGCCTTTGATGCCAGCGCAGGGCATGCAGCACGTATGGTAATAAGACCATACCCGGTCAAAAGGGCGAAAAGGGCAGTAAGCGACAGGGCACCCTGCAAGGGTTTAGGAGGGTCGGGCTCTTCGGGCCATGGCCGCAAACACACTTCGAGCCGTGAGGTGACCGTATCCCATCTGCCGGTGCTTCCATTTCGCAACCTGGACGACCAATACGACATGCTTCGTTTCCAGCACGCCCCCTACAAGCGATCCAGCTCAGGGTTCTCCCCTTAATGAAATCGCACTGTGTTGGAGGCACGGCAACGGCCCTGCGGTGATCGCCTCTGCCCCCCCCAGCCGCGCCACAGCTGACCGCAAATTGCGACTTCCTGGTGGGCTGCGCACAGCCGCATTAACAGATTGACAGCCAAGCGGCGCCCTGGCCCATAATGGCACTTGGGCGAGCAATGCAACAGTGGGAGTGGCCTGCTTTCGCTCTGATCCCTTGACAGGGCTCCGTGGCTAGCCGGACTGCCGCTAACTGGCCCCAGCTGGCAGGCGGCCTTCGGAACCTGTGTGAGCGCCTATGTGCGATTCGGCAGGCTGCTTGCTTCCTCGGGCGGCTATCGGGATGCGGGAAGAACCCAGAGACCAGCAGCTGGGTGCACGCACCATGCGCAGCAGGGAACGCAGTCGCGAATCCCCGCCTCGGCAATCCAGGCAAGGGCAGGCAAGACTTTGCGGCGGTAAGACTAGCCTCGGCTACAATGAGAGATTTGCTCGACGCGGTGTGCGTGAGCATTCCTCTATCGCTCCAGGCTCTTAGCACGGCTACCGGCAGTGAAGGATTGATGGCCCTCACATGTATTTCACTGCTCTTGGCAAGCTGTTTTACCAATCAGCCAATCAGAATGCAGAACACAATGCACAATGCAAATCCGTGAAGCAGCGAGACCGTGAAAGGTGAACGGTGATATAGCGAGGGATTACTGTATAAGATATTTGTGTCAGCGGCACAACAGCGGCACTGTTTTGCAGTGGTTCTCCTCCTTCTTCTCTGACAGGACGCAGTCGGTGTTGACAGGGGGGCAGAGGTCGAGCCCTAGGCCCCTACTATGTGGGGTGCCACAGGGCTCGGTCCTCTCGCCCATCCTGTTTAACATCTACATGAAGCCACTGGGTGAGATCATCTGACGACACGGGGTGAGGTATCAGCAATATGCTGATGATACCCAGTTGTACATCTCCACCCCGTCTCAATTCAGGGAAGCCGTGGACGTAATGGGCCGCTGCCTGGACGATGTTAGGGTCTGGATGGGGATGAACCGGCTAAAACTTAACCCTGACAAGACTGAGTGGCTGTGGATATTGCCTCCTAAGGACTCGACCAATTGTCCCTCCTTGGTTCTTGGGGGGGAGAAATTAGCTCCCTCAGAACGGGTCCGCAATTTGGGTGTCCTCCTAGACCCAAAGCTAAAATTGGAGCAACATCTTTCAGCTGTGGCTAGGGGGACCTTTGCACAGGTACGTCTTCTGCACCAATTGCGACCCTACTTGGAGAAGGAGGCACTTCTCACAGTCACTCATGCCCTTATCACCTCACGGCTGGATTACTGCAATGCGCTCTACATGGGGCTATCCTTGAAGAGTGTCCGGCGACTGCAATTGGTGCAAAATGCAGCTGCGTGAGCTGTGGTGGGTGTACCCAGATACACCCACGTAACACCGATCCTCCACCAGCTGCATTGGCTGCCCATGAGTCTCCGGATCCAATTTAAGGTGTTGGTCGTTACCTTTAAAGCCCTACATGGCTCAGGGCCAGGTTACCTTCAGGACCGCATCCTGCCGCATACCTCCCTACGACCGGTCAGGGCCCACAGAGTCGGCCTCCTCCAGGTCCCATCGACCAAACAATGTCAGTTGGCGGGGCCGAGGGGGAGAGCCTTCTCTGTGGGAGCTCTCTCCCTGTGGAACCAGCTTCCCCCAGAGATCAGGACCATCCCCACCCTGCTGGCCTTCCGGAAAGCAATAAAAACTTGGCTCTTCCGGCAGGCGGGGTGAAAGTGGGACCAACTAGATTAGATATGGGTCTCCCCCCTTGTTTGTGATTGTGAGATACTCTTTTAACTTTTGTACTTTGTATTTTTTATATTTTTTAATTGCTGTCTTTTATATTTTGTAATGGATTCTAATATGTTGTAAGCCGCCCAGAGTCCCTCCGGGAGTTGGGCGGCATAGAAATCCATTCAAATAAATAAATAAATAAAATAAACCCCAACTTAGTTCTCGTAAAGATAAAGTGAACGAGGGGGAAACACTTTTAGACTTGAGAGATTCCATTATTATATCTGTGACAATAAAAGAAATCCTGACTTATCCAGCATTGTTTTCTGAGTCTGGTTTATTCAGGGTGGCCTTCAAAATTTTTAGCAATGGGTTCTCTGCCCGGTTGCTGGATGGCCGTGGCCATGGTGGGCGTGGCCTAGTCAGGGAGCCATTTTAGTCCTCCCCGGGCTCCGGAGGCCCTCCGGAAGCCAGAAATGGGCCCATTCCCAACCTTCCGGAGCTTCTGGGAGGCCCGTTTTTCACGCGAGCCTCCGGTCTTCCCGAGCCTCCACGCGAGCCCTGCATTTACCAGCATCCAAAACGGGCCGCGTGGAGACTCCTGGGAGGGGTGGGGTGGGGTGGGTGGGAGGGTGGGGTGGGTGGGAGGGTGGGGTGGGTGAGGCCAGTCAGGAGTGGGATTTGGGTAAGGTGACCAGACGTCCCGCTTTTGGCAGGACAGTCCCAATTTTGAACAATTTGTCCCGCGTCCCGTGGCATTTTTTTAAAATCCCGATAAACGGATGCCTTTCCTTGCTTTTCTTCCCAACCCTCTTCCTTCTCCGCATACATCGGATGGATGGATGGATCCGTTCTCGGTTGCCGGCACCTCACTGAGGGGGGGAGGGGGATCCTGTCTGAGCCAGGGTTCGAAGAGGGGAGGGAGGAAAACAGCAAGGGGAGGGGCAAACGTACTGTGATCACTTGATGCAAGAAGGGGGCTGCTGCAAAATGACATGGGTCTCAGTGGGGGTGGAGTTAGGAGGAGGAGGAGGCAGTCTTGGGCAGGAGGAAAGAGAAAGAAAAAGAGAGAGCTCGCGCTGTCAAGTGCCAGGGTTTCTATCGAGAGGCGGGCTGTGGAGCTGCAGAAAACTAGAGTGGCGGCAGCGGGAATATTCACAATGTGACATCTCTGTGGGCTTCAGCGGTTATCCCTTAAGGCTACGGGTTACAGGTGCCTTGCAGGGGTGAAATCCTCCCGGTTTGCTCTTACCTGTCGGTCGCCGCAGAGCCAATGGAGCCGGTGGCAGTCGCGACGCGGGGCTACCCCTGCCCGCTTCCCCCGTGGTGTCCAGGCGGGCGGGGGAAGCGGGTGGGGGCAGCCCCGCACCGCAACTGCCACCGGCTCCATCGGCTCTGCGGCGACCGACAGGTAAGAGTGAACCAGGAGGATTTCACCCCTGGTGCCATGTCTTTTTTTATAGCGAAGAGCATTTTAAAAGAAAATGACAACTTGGTCTTAAATTGTGGTGAGTCCTTTTTTGAAGTCCAGACTGCCCCTTTCAAAGGCTCTTCTGCTCGGACTCGGTGTAAATCTGTAGACTGTCACAGACAGGTATTTATGTGGGGGGGGGTTAAATTTTTAATCAAGAACCCGCCCCCCATCAATGGTGTCCCGCTTTACCAGTGTTAAAATCTGGTCACCTTAGATTTGGGGGTTCGCTGAACCATGCAGAATTTTCGCTAGAGGATCGCCCAAACCCGGGCGAACCTGGAGCAGCCCACCCCTGGGTTTATCTTATAGGAATGATATCCTCTTCTGGATTTTAAAGACTACAGATAGTCCTTGACTTATAATAGTTCATATAGTGACTGTTCAAAGTTACAATGGCATTGAAAAAGTGACTTATGACAATTTTTCAGACTTACAATTGTTGCGGCATCCCCATGTTCACTTGATCAAAATTCAAATGCTTGGCAACTGATGCATATTTATGATGGTTACAGGTTCAATTGTGGTTGTAAGTTGAGAACTATCTGTATCAAAAATGAAAGTGCAAGAACCAAGATGTCATTAATTTTTGAAATAAAAGGTTCAATACTGAGAACTTCCCACTATCTCTCCTCATAAGTATGCATAGCAAAGCTCATATATTGCCATTTAAATCCAAGCACTGTAGCTTTTCAGTGGATTCATCATTAAAAATCTCTCTGAAATTCTCTGGCTTCCATTCTTTAAATTTAAAAAAAGGCTGCCTGATATAAAGACAAGCAGGATGTTTCAAATTATTCAAATAGGACGAATCCATATAAAATGCACAGAGTAGATTTACAATAGTTATTCGGGGGAGAGACAATATTCTCAGAGGTTTCTGGTTTTCCGGCAATGAAAATTAATATGAATTAATCTTTCTTATTCACATGGAGTGATTAATTAGATTAAGGAAAAGTAGGAACGGATTATATGCCCATGGGAAGATCATTAATCAATTCACTATTAGAAAATGTCTTTCAAATGCTTACAGATATGTCAAAACAGAGTTAGTAGGACTGAAATCACAGGATGAGGAGCAGGAAATTAAATCCATACTACACTCCAATGTTAAAAGGAATGTTGGCTGATATCAGCTTTCCCAAACCAATGCCTTTGAGATGTCTGAGAAGACTGATAGGCTATGAATAATCTGAATAGTCTGATTGGCTATAAATTAAAAAAAGAGAAAACAATTTGAAATAAAAAAACAGCAAAAAACCCAGAACCAATAGAATGTTCCTTTGTGATCCATGTTCAGCTGAAAATAAGCTCCTTGTTCTCTCAGATTTTTGGCTATTGTTTTTCCCCATTGTTACATCACCCAGCTATAAAAAAGCAATAAAAATAAACCAACTTTTCTTTGATATTTTGTCAGCTACATGAAAAAGTTGATCTCATATGTTTTTTGGTAGTTGAAATTACATGGAACGAAAAGCTCTTATTGGTTTTGAACTCAGGGCAAAATGAAAGTTTTATTTAAGCTTCTGCTTTTAATAATTCCTCCCAAAAGTTGAATCCAGTAAGTCTGGACATGCTAGTTGGGTATTTTGGAGGTCATTTTCCCAGCACAGAAGAAATGATATTCATGAAGGAAAGTTTCTATAGTGTTGACATCATTTTATAAATTTGGCCAATGTCTCCACACCTTTATTTCAGCTTAATTACTACAGGGTGGCCAAAATGCAATGAAAACAACTTTGTCTCATTCAAGAGTATTATAATTGGAGAATACTTTGGATTCCCCAATACTGATTATTTTAAAAGCCTAGTGAATAGTTTACCATAGTACAAGTGAGATAAAATGGACCCATGCAAAGTTGTTCCATTCGTTAAATTTACAGGTCCCATTTAATCCATATCTTCCTCTCTCTGAACCGCTGAGCATTCCTCCAGGGTCTGATAAAGAGACGTGTTTCTCTGCTCAGGATTCAGCTTTGCACACAGTTTTCTTGGCAAGATTTTGGAAGTGGTTTTCCATTGCCTTCTTCCTAGGGCTGAGAGAGAGTGACTGGACCATAGTCATCCAGTTAGGTTTGTAAAGAAGAACTAGAACTCTTAGTCTCTCGATCTCTAGCCTAATACTTTGAACTACTACACCAGGCTGCAATATGTTGGTTTATTGCTATTACTGATTTATTAGGCGTGCTCATGATCATGACTGAGTAACTGTTACTCAGTTAGCTAGAAATTCCTGTGTATGTTGGATAGAGTGCAGTAATTTCTTCTGAAGTTTCTTAAAACAGGCAAAAAGAAAACTTAAAAAGACAGTAGTGTATGTAGTGTCTATTTAACTGATTAGTAGAAAAGACATACAGAATTTAACAGATTATTAACAGAGTTGGAAGGGACCTTGTAGGTCATCCAGTCCAACCCCCTGCCCAAGCAGGAGACCCTAAACCATTTCTGACAAATGGCAGTCCAGGCTCTTCTTGAAAGCTTCCAGTGATGAAGCTCCCACAGCTTCTGAAGGCAAGCTGTTCCATTGATAACTTTGTTCTAGTGGAGATAACTACCGGTAAGTTGTATCGAAAAAGGCCCCTAGGTTTGAGCAGCAGGGTGGCTAGCTTTATTTGTAAGATAATGGGTTGACAGTGCTATAGATAACTAGTTGTTGATACAGAAAGTCTTGAACCATTTTTCAAGCAAATAAGAAAATGCTGAAAGAAGTTTCCTATTACATTTAGTATTAAGGGAGAACAAAACATATAGCTTATTAAGAAGCTTAATAGTACCATAATTCAGCTTTGCAGTATTGGTATAAAATGCCATTGATTTTTTTTAAGTGCAAACAAAAAGGGATTATTAGAATATATACTGTATATATATCTGGACGCTGCAAATTTTACTAAGGATTAATGATGCATTGAGAAATCAATTAGTTTGTGGAATTCTGGAAAAAAATATTCCCCTAAGACTTCTAAAGAGGTGTATTTAACATACAGCAGAACATTTAAAATTGTTCTCTCTATGTGCTGCTAGAAATACTGCAGCACTGTTCTCACCCTTTGAATGATTTACTAGAAGCATGGGAATGAACAAAATAGAGCAAACAAGTTTCAGTGAAGTAAAAAATGTGTATTCAGACATGGTGCTAACACGTTTCTGTGAAGCTGGTTTGCATTGCCTAACAATATGGCATCATCATGCTATGGCTCAAATCATGAAAGAAACAGGGAAAGCTTAATTTTCAAATCATACTCACAGCTGTGGAGAAAATATTTACAAAATAGGCAGGAAGCACTGAATGTGGTTTGGGAAATTTTCAATGAATACTTACAAAGGAGGAAATCTAACCATCACTGATCACCAGATACTACTTACTCACTGCCAAGCTTCAATATAGCAGCTAATCAAATGCAGTGTTGAATTTTATTTCTTGGAAGACACATATAGGAAATAGAAATCAAGAGAACATGCAACAATGTAAATGTGCCTTGTTTTCCTTTGGGATTCCTTTGGGATGCTCTTCTTTTCTCAGCAAGATGACAGTTGAAGAGATTAGGACAGGCCTAACACTTGATAATACACAGCAATCCAGAATGGCTGCAAAATCTTATTTAACAGGGGTTTAAGAACACCATGAGAACCTCAACTGTAGTATTATGATTGAAGGACTGAGAGTCATCATACCACCAAGCTAAGAGCACTAGTGTTAAAGTATCTTGATGCTGGACATATTGCAGTAATAAAGATGAAGGCAGTAATTCCTAATTTTCTTTGGAGTGGAAGAAAATAAAAAATACAACAGTTTGCAGGAGGTTACATGTCTCAGAAAGCCCAAGCTTTTCCAAATAGACTATCAGATACACATCTTTGTTTTTATCAAGCAAAGAATAGAAGAAAGCATTTTCTTTCGGATTTACTGCTGCAATTTAATGTAGGGGAGGAAAAGAAGATGGTGACAATAAATATTTGACTGTCCTGGTTTGATAGGATGACTTAGTAGTAAAGCAGAGATATATACATTCAGTTATATTCATTGTGTTCTGACACTTAATAGAGCTACAAATAGTTAAAATATTGGGTACTTTTAAATAGGACTGGTAAGGATTGAAAAACTGGAAGGGGGAGTCAACTCTCTTTTGATATATTTAAGAACATTTTAGTATAAGAAAGAAGAGGAGAAAAATCTATTTTATCATTCATTGCAAAGTCCATGTTTTGATTAGCTTCACACGGAAATCATCACGGAATAACATTCTATATTGCATTTCCGTGGAACAGAATGCTTTAAAAAAAAATCCTATTTACTAACTTAATTTGTGTCTCCCCAAATCTGCAATAACTTGTTACATTTCAATTATCTATCAAAAATTTATTTCAGATTTATTTTTGTGCGTTCTGTTGACTTTTTTCTTGATGCTTCCAAAGTGTAAAAGCTAGTTCCTCTTTTTCAGGTAATCAGTGTATTTTGAATTATATCAGCATAATCCACCTTTCTTAGAAGTTATATTCCTCAGTAGATTTTCTTATGCTTATCTTCTGGAATACTAAAACTTAATGTTTTCATATCACCTTCATAGTTTATTTTCAGGCAAACAAACCACTTGTCAAGTGCTGCACTCAAAATTAGAAATTTTCAATTTTCCCCAAACTACTTGATTTGACTTATTTGTTTCTATTTACATTGCCAATCTACATATGTCTTTAAAGTTTTCATTACTATAGTGCTACAGAGAACATTTTAGGGACTTTAAAAATCTTGATAATTTCCAGATGTTTTCTATGCCAATATGCTGTTGTGCAGAATGTACATTTTTCTTGCAAGGACAACTGTACTTAGTTTATTCACATTTGTATATCATATAATGCTATGTTTCTGAAGAGTGCAATTCATTTTTCATTAAACTGTCATTTCTACTTATGGAAAACGTATGTTGTATAAAGCTGTGAATTTTCTTTTGGATAAATACATATTATCCTGGTTGATGATACTTTTTTCATATAATGCATAGTTTTCTTGCTATCTAATTCAGAGTTTCCTTTCATGTTCCAATTATTTAAAAACATTGTGCTAGACAGGAATGCTTGCATAAGCAGTCAAGGGACAACATGTAACCATAAAATTTCTTAAATAGTTTGGATAAGGGAAGGATATCTCTGCATTACTTTGACAGGAGTTAGGGGAAAGGCTCACACATCTAAAGGAAAAAGCTCTGGCATGGAACTAAATCAATCAGAAATAAATCAGTCAGAACTAAATTTGTGAGACTGAAAGAAAAGTAGGTTGCCAAAAGACTAAGCAGTAGCAGTATATCCAAACACATACTTTTACTCACAATGCATAACACAGTGTTTGTTTCCCAGGGGTGTTCACACAAAGAGGGAATCTCATTTTTTAAAAGAAAAATGCATGTTGGGACACAGACGACAGCCTACAGATAAAGATGATGTTGGAGTTTGCCATTTTGCTTTCCAACATGTTAGTTGTGACATTTAAAATATATTAAATGATTAGTTTAAACATTTTTAAAATCTAGTGTGTCAGAGAGTCAGGCAGATATTAAGTATGTCTTCTTGGACATGCTAAATTGAAGAACAATGGGTACCATGTTGTGGACTCTAAGAATAAAATAATACCCATGTTTTCCAGAAAATAAGACCCTGTCTTATATTTTTTTGAACCCTGAAATAAGCGCTTGGCCTTATTGCCATGCACTCAAAAGCCCGATTGGGCTTATTATCAGGGGATGTCTTATTTTGGGGAAAACAGGGTACATTGTTTTAAGCATTTGCAGAATCTATATATGTTTATATTATTATACTAATATTATAGAAAATTAAGGGATCCTGAATATATTCAGAATGATCTTAATGTTTATAAATCTGCAACAATGTCACATATATTTAAGTTCCAAAGTTCTTTAATAAGATAATTGATCCATGACAAACTATTAATTTGATCTATGGGTACAAAGTTCTTGGCATTTTAGAATTATGATGACCTTTTGAATTGGGATTTCAAAATCCAAACTGAACTAATTCATAACATTTTTTTTCTTGGTATTGGCTTAGCATGCCAACACACACACGCACCACACATACATCCTATAGTTTACAAATCATAGTGAACAACCACAACATAAATTTAAACAATAGTAGATCAGGCCTTTGATGAGCGTAAGAAGTAGGGTGAGCATAAGATGATAATGCAAAAAGGGAGTCATTTTGCTGTATCATCTTTGCTTGTTAGCACAGAGCAGAAGCCTTTGCAGAATGAACAGTTTACAACAGAATGATGAAACAAGTGAGTCAATCAATCAATTTATTATTACAGTCTTAGAACAGAGACCAGAACAAATAAAAACACTCAGTATATATACAATTAAATTTTTGTATAAAATAATAAATAACAACTAAAATCTATAATACAATCTGGTCTGTCAATTATACATGGTCTGACTATACGATAGTTGCAACCCATAAACTGTGTGGCCCGTTGTAGGTTCAACGCTAAAAGGAAAAAGATTAAGTAGTGCAAGCGGTTTTTCCACATTTATTATATAACATAACTATGGTCGAGAAGACACGTGTTTGCGTCGAATCCCCAGTGCTGCTGCACAGAATCTGGCCACCTGCACTGTAGTTATGGACTGTTCAACCTTAAGCAGCCACTGAAGATAGGTATTGTCGGAACGGTCAGGATACCTAGCAGTTATTGGCAGAATATGTTTTTTTTCTAATCTCTGTGTAAAAGGAACATCTAAGAAGCATGTGACCCACAATCTCCACCTCTCCTGAGCCACATGAACAGAGTCTTTCCATCAATGGTATCCTTTTATACTTGCTGTACAGGACCACCGATGAAAACTCATAGCACCGTGCAAGCGAAAATGCTTTCCGGTGGTTTGCTGACTCCAACTGACTAAAATAGCTGGCAGGAACAACAACACATCTAATGGCATCTGGAGCCAGAAACAGCGGAGCTTTCCCTAAGTCTGCCTGCCTTTCGATGTCCTCCACCCTTTGTCTTGCTAGGTTGTAGTCCATCTTGAGTATTAAAACTGGGGAGAAGCCTAGTTTGGCAAGGTTGGATTTGACAGCCTTGATCCATGATGAGGAGAATTTGTCTTGGAGGATTAATGGAGCAAGACCTTGCGGAAAGAAGTTAAGCTTTACCAGAGATTTAAGGATGCGATACAGATTCTTGCTTCGACTTTTGTCAATCCTGTCTCCAGGTGCAGAAGTGCATTTGAGACACAACACGGCATCTGGAGAATTGATCTAATGAATTTGGATTGAACTATTTCTAATGGTGTAAAACATGAAGCTGACGGTTCGAGCAAGGTCCCATAAAGAAGCTGTGCTAGCAACTTGGCCAGAAAAAGCTTAATTGCAGCAGAGACATAATATCCTCCCTTTGTGCGGAAAAATAAGGATGGTGCTTGCTGATCTTTGGCCCAAGGCAGCTGCATATTCTCCATTGCTTTTCTTGAACCATTGGCCTGAATGACCACCCCCAGGTATTTGAAGGTGGTTACATATCTATTTTGTGGCCATTTAGATACCATGAATAAAGTTTTGGCCTTTTTGCAAAGGCCATGATCTTTGTTTTCTCATAATTTATGATAAATTATAAATTTATGTTTATTGTAATTACAATACTGGACAAGGGCTCACAAGGCTCTTTTAAGGCCTACTGGAGAGGATCACAGCGTCCTGGAGAGGATCACAGCATCATCTGCATAGAGCAGCAGGGCAATGCTTTGGTCACCTATTTTTGGGGGGTGATTATTTGGTTTGTTTAGCCATTTTACCATGTCATTTATTTAAAAGTTGAAAAGCAGGGGGGCCAAAATGCACCCCTGTTTAACCCTCTTTTGAGTTTTAACTGACTTCGAAAGGGACCCTTGCATATTACACCTCACCTTAAGGCAGTGCTTCTCAAATAGTGGGGTGGGCCCCCATGGGGGGGCATGGAGCGATGCCAGGGGGGGCGCATGACCCCGGGGAACATGCTTTTTTTTGCCGCAGGGAGTAGGTTTTTTTTGCACAGAACAATAGCACACAGCACAGAGCAGGAGATATGAAGTGCAGATAACAAACCCTTAAGAGACACCATGGAAAAATATTTAACAGGGATGAAAAGAAATGAGGAGAGAGACGGAGATAATGAGACAAACGTAAGTCTCCTGAAAGCTAAGACGAGGAAATATGATGAAGCGTATGTAGCGCTTGGCTTCACTGTGACTATGGTGGGAGACGAGGAAAGATCGGTATGTTTACTGTGTCTAAAAATGTTGGCAGCAGACAGCATGAAGCCAAATAAATTAAGGCATCACTTAAACACATTACACCCCAATCACGCTGATAAGCCGCTTTTTCAGCGAAAAGGTGCTGAATATTGCAAACAATTGTCCCGGCGGAGAGTTGGGGGCGCGCGAAATGTTTACTTCTTCCTGTGGGGGCATAACAGAAAATAATTGAGAAGCACTGCCTTAAGGGATGTTTTAGAATGTAGGGCACATAATAGATGAAGAAGCCTGTGGTCAATTGAGCAGCTTCCGGCTTCTCCCATAGCTTAGTCCTGGTAATCGGATCAAAGGCTGCCTTAAGATCTATAAAGTTGGCGTATAATGATACAGGTCTATTTGATATGTATTTTTCAATCAGATGATGAAGAACTAAGCATTGATCTGTGGTGCCTTTCCCCTCTCTAAACCCGGCTTGCTCTTCAGCGATCAAATTCTCAAGATCCAGCCACTCCTTTAGTTTATCTTGAAGGTGTTTGGCGTAGAGTTTGCTGATTATGTTTAGCAAATTTATTGGTCTGTAATTGGTAGGGTCATCTCTCTTTCCCTTTTTAAAAATTGGGACAACAATTGCCAAGCCCCAATCTTCTGGGACATAGCTGGTGGAGTTTATATAAGTGAATAGCACCACCAGAAGTGGTATCCACCACTCCAAATTGTTCTTTAGTAATTCAGCAGTAATGAAGTCAGCTCCTGGGGCCTTCCCAGTCCTGAGTTGCCCAATAAACGATTTGATTTTGGACTCTGAAACCGGGGGCCATTCAGGTAAGTCCTTTATTGTATACCTTATACTCTTGCTGGAGGGGTCTTCATACATTCTCCGAAAGTGAAGTTCTCTGGTTGTAGAAGGTATATGGTACAAGTGGGTAAAATCTTAAACCCATTTTTGAGTGACAGAGACAGAGATATCAGACGTATTTGTGTGCAACAGCACAAGATATGTACAAAAGAGTGGAGTCTGGGTCACAATACTGCAATGCTCATCATTTATCAGTTTACCTCCACCTCTGACACAGATGTTCATGGGAAGTTGGTACATAAGACAGCTAGATTAGACTGCTTGTGTGTAAATTGCTTGTATAAATTTACAGCAGTATTTCCAGTTTTCTAAATCTGAGAGTAGGTTCTCTCGGAGTAAGAAAGAGGCATTTGTATGAGATGAATGATGGCCCATGTTAAATTTTATAAGCCGCTCCTTGTGTTAGACTGTATTAACATCTTTTCCTCAGATTATCATGGGTATTGAAATCTTAAATGCATTTTTGAGTGAAACATGCAGAGATATCAGAGTTGAAATGAACTATCCTAAACTTTTCATTTCCTATGACCAGGAACCCTTCTGGCTTATTTAATAGGCTATAGTTCTTCTCCATAGAGGTTGGAGCTAGCATTCAGATAGGGTTGTCCTTAGCCAATCACATTGAGGACTGAGTCTGTCAATCAAACTGGATCTCTGACCTCCATGTTGGTCCTCTACCCAGTTTAGACTCAGTCCTTCACGAGGTTGGACGTGGATATTTGACAGCAACACTTCTGAATGATAAATACAGATTCTGTAGGTATTGAAATCTTAAATGCATTTTGAGTGAAACATGCAGAGATATCAGAGTTGAAATGAACTGTCCTAAACTTTTCATTTCCTATGACCAGGAGCCCTTCTGGCTTATTTAATAGGCTATAGTTCTTTTCTTCAGAAAACTATTACTTAAGATGGTCTTCAAAGAGGCAAAATAGTAAAATAGTACTATTTTGGTACTATGGTAAAATAGAACATCTGGTCAGAGGGCTTCTACCTTAGCAAATGAAGGCACTAGTCTTTCCCTTTGATTAAATAGGTAGGTGTGAGTGGAATTCTCTATTTTTCATAGTTTTTTCCCCCTACAGCTTTATGCATGGCTCTTTTTTAGTTCCTGAACACATAAGCAGAGCTACAAGCAACAACTAGCTGAACGACCTAATTTGATTTGGAACATAAGCTATAATTAGACTATGTCTATTCAATTATAGAGCTTTTTTTCTTCAGCAGCATTCAAAAAGTTCTTTGCTTAAATGTCATTTAATACCAAAATACAAATTTCCAACTATTTCCTTATTAGGAAATATTCAGGTTTCTAGAAAATATGAATAGGGGATTATTATTATTATTTTTGATGGGCATTGGAGATAGAAACAAAGTGAATTCAGATTCAAGAAAGTTACACCAATGTCTCAAGGGCAATGGTATGGCATTTTCTACTTTACAAAGTGTTAAATAACATGCTTTTTCTTCCAGACATAGCGTATAGGTAAAGTGTCCACTGTGCACCTATTTGGTAACACAAATCCATGAAGCAGACATCTTCTGTTGTATACCTATCACAATTCTGTCTTTCCATCAAATGCAGTCAGTTTGATTAAAAGACTTCTGAGGGCAACTGCCTCGTTCTCTGGTGATCTCTGTGCACAATGTGAGCCACATCAAGTTGGCTGGCTTAATAAACCACATGTTGGCTTGCCACACACTCTACTAACCTAGGGATCAAATGATTGAACAGTGCACCTATCAACATACCATAGTTTTAAGGAATTAAAATACATGAGTGCAAAGGCCTGAAATTAACAAAAGGTAATCCTTGACTTACAACCATTCATTTAGTGAATGTTTGAAGTTACAATGGCACTGAAAAAAATGACTTATGACCTTTTTCACACTTACAACCGTTTCGGCATCCCTACAGACACGTGATCAAAATTTGGATGCTTGGAAACTGGCATGTATTTATGATGGTTGCAGTGTGTCAGTGTCATGCAATGATCTTTTGCGACTTTCTGACAAGCAAAGACAATGGGGAAGCCAGATTCACTTAACAACTGTGTTACTAATTTAACAACTGCAGTGATTCAGTTAACAACTGAACAACAACTGTTAACAACAGTTAACAACAACCGTAGCAAGAAAGATCGTAAAATGGGCAAAACTCATTTAACAACTTTCTTATTTAGCAACCCAACCTCACACAAAAGAAGCTATGTCCAGACCCTCTTCAGAAGGGCCAGGACACACTGCAGCACCACAACACTAAGAAAAGCGGAAGAGAAATGGCTGCTTGACGTCTTTCTCCATAATAGCTATCCAAAAAACTTTGTATTCTGACACACAGCACCCAGACAACAACATAGACACACAGCCAACCACCATGCAAAAACTAACCCTACCATACACAAACACAGTGTTGGAAATGACAGCCAGAATTCTCCAACCTCTAGGAAAAGCAATAGCCCACAAACCCACAGCCACACTCCACCAGGAATTATCCAGAACCAAACACAAGATAAAGAAGGTTGAAAGAAACAATGTAATTTACAAAATCAACTGCAACAATTGCAACCAATTCTACATGGGACAAACATCACGTCAATTAAAAACGAGGATCCACAAACACTGGCTGGCAGTCAAAGTCACAAACTCAAATCCTTAATCTCTACCCAAACGGACACCAAACAGCCCCAGTTCTATTGGAGCAACACAAAAATCATCGACTACATTACCACCTGCTATGCTCATGAATTCATCAAAGTCTGGCACTCCACAAGCCATCAATAGACACATTGACCTACAACCAGCCTACGAACCCCTTCAGAATCCAAATCAAGCACACAGCCAACCTGAGTCAGCACCGATTCTCAACCAACCCATGCAAACACCACCCCAACCAGCACTTCACTTCCCAATGATCCTCATCTGACATAACTCCCAATCACAAGACTCTGACCTGATGGGACACTCACCCAATGTGACCTCACTGTCACAATATCTACTGACCACCCAAAGCCTTTATAAACAGAAGAATACTGACACTGACATCTTCTAAACTCAGGGGTGAAATTCAAAATGTTTCCCTACCGGTTCTGTGGGCGTGGCTTGGTGGGCATGGCAGGGGAAGGATACTGCAAAATCTCCATTCCCACCCCACTCCAGGGGAAGGATACTGCAAAATCCCCATTCCCTCCCCACTCCCGGGGGAAGGAAATTGCAAAATCTCCATTCCCACCCCACTCTGTGGCCAGCCAGAGGTGGCATTTGTCGGTTCTCTGAACTACTCAAAATTTCCTCTACCAGTTCTCCAGAACCCATCAGAACCTGCTGAATTTCACCCCTGCCTAAACACCACTGAAGATGTTATCTAGCCTGGTAACGAAACATTCAGAAACCAACCCACAAGCTTGGAGAACGAACCCTCATCCTACACCCAAGCTACAGATATTTGCGACTATTGCAAATAAGATGGTGCCTTTAGCCTACTTTAGCTAAGTGTTCATGCCATTTCAAATGTTCCTTGAAGTTTCCTTTTGTTTGGAATAGCTCACTGTACCATATGATATAAAAAGCAATATTTTATAAAAGTATGAAATCTTTTTTAAATTTAATTTGGAAATTTAATTTGGAAAACAGACTACAGATTATATGGTTAGAAACACCTCCCCCCCCCATTTTATTGTCAATCCGTGCAACATAAATATACTAGATAAGTGACAACTGTGCTGAACTAGCATCATCCAGCTGTTCAAATATTGTTACAGAGCATTTCAAGTTGGATGGGAAAAAAGTAGAGAGAAAGTGTTGCCATAGCTAACTTTTCTTTTGTGACAACTTATAATAAACTTAGACAAAAAGAATTTCCTTCCATACTTCCTTTCTGGTTCCACTTCTAACAGACATATGTAATTGGAATCCAAGGAAAGGAAGATTATAGGTTTTGTTTCCCAGCAAGTTTTTATTGGAAACCTGACCTA
This sequence comes from Diadophis punctatus similis, assembly GCA_023053685.1. Taxonomy (NCBI): domain Eukaryota; kingdom Metazoa; phylum Chordata; class Lepidosauria; order Squamata; family Dipsadidae; genus Diadophis; species Diadophis punctatus. The sequence continues at coordinate 20,556,594 of JALIGW010000010.1, forward strand.
CCATTTCCTCTGCTGATTGGTGTGGGAGGACACCTCCGTTCAAGTGTCTCAGTGATGGAAATCTGTGAAGGTTTGGGTTAACAGGAAGGAAAGGGATGAGCAGTTATTTGCCAATGGAAATAAATCAGTGACATTTTGATATAAATAGTTGCATATAGGAGCTGAATAGCAGCTAGAAAACATCCCTAGAAAATGTGAAAGCATGCTCTTCTTCCTTCCCAGTATAAATTGGAAACAGTCCTACTTGTAACATGTCACTCCAAAAACGTTTTGCTCTTATTTAAAGGCACATGTGCAATAATCACTCCATTCAAGTCAATGGCAATATTTCCATTAATCATATTATATTGTTCCAACAAAGTCAACTTCAAAAGGAATGCTAATAATCTTCTAATGGAAGTGGAATCAGACCTTAATCAAATATTTAATGTTTGCACTAAGTAAAATCAGTTTATACAATATGTGACCATATCTCAACTCTCTTGAATTAGAACAAATACAGACCTTGTATAAACCTAATGGCTTACTTTTATGAAAGATTAAGACCTTTGAATTTTAGTTACCTAGAAACCACAGTTATTAATTTCCTTCGTATATGTAAACAGCGGTTATCCTCAATTCATTCTTGTAGTACTAAAGAACATTTTTGGCTCTTTTAATATCTCAGTGCTATTATTACTAATTTGTAACAACACTGTTCAGAACAATTTTATGTTTGTCATCTTTATACACTGACATTTCTTTCAACAGTCTGCTCACTTTTTAATTTAGAAATTTTAGTTTCAGAAAACCTAATTGATATTTCATCTCATTATACTGATGTATTTTACAAAGCTTCTAAAAACAGAAAAGATACTTTACTATTTATTAACTGATGGCAGATGGTGATAATCACAAAATATATTTATGTTGATTAAAAATTGGATTTTGTTTCCATGTCAAAATCCATCATCATAAATCTGAAATGTCCATTTTGGGTAACAGAATCGAACACAAAATTTATTTTTGATCCATTGGCAATCACTCTTCTTAAATTGTTTTGACTTGCTCTGAATTACACTAATTTTGCAATTTACTATAGTGTATTATTTTTACATTATTTATTTTTCTCTTTGATCTTTTATTCCTCGTTCCTCTGCATCTTTATTGCTCAAATTTAAATTAATAGCTATATTTTCAAATTCAGTCTTCCTTTTGAATGTCATTTGATATATCTATATATTTCCAGAGATGTTCTGTGTCACTTTCAGTGAAAGTCCCACTGTCACAAATTAGTTGCTTGCTAAAAGTTTGAATCATGATTATGTAGCTGAATCCTTTGTTAGAATATGTGTTTTAGTTGCCATAATATCACTAGGACAGCCTGAGACCTTTTTACTCTGAGTTTTTGAACTTAAGGTACTTATCTAAGTTCCCAAGAAGAACATTTAACTTTTTAGTCATTATCAATAGGTAATCAGTGAATTGTTTACATTATTATCCCATTATTCCTTTATATTAAAGGAAAAACTTCAGGCTATCCTGAAGTACTGTTTACATCAAATTTTTGTACTTAGATACAATTAGATACTATCCAATTTTCAAGGAAGGAATATGTTTAACAGGTGCTATCCAAAGATGGCACAAATATCTTTTAAAGGAGCTTTCAAAAAGTTCCCTAATTTATGTAGGTAAGGACAACAAATAACTTACGTTCCTTTAGTAATAGTTTTATTATGTATTATATTTTATAGTTTGTATTTAGTTATCTGATTTCTACAAGTAACATATGAGGCAGCTCTCCGGAAATTTGCCTTAAGAAAAACCTAACTTAAAAAAAAGCTAAAGCGTATGACGTCCCATTTACCAATTTTTTTTAAAAAAATGTGTATTATAAGACATTTTGCAAACCAGATACTTTTTCATTTCTTAATCTGTCTCACTAATTCAAGCGGATCCTGATTAGCAAACTGATCCTGAGCTACTCACCACTTTATAGATAGAAAGTTTGTAACAGCAAAATGATTCATGCTGAAAATCAGCCAGTATCACTGTCGAAGTATTCCCAGCTCATATGAGAACATTCCATCCGTTCCCAAGAATGTGTTCTGACATTTGTCCAAATTTGTTTTGCATTTTGTCTGTCTCCTGGATTCGAGGATTGTGCTCACTCTTTAACTGTGCCACAAATTCTCACTTAGTTAGCAAAGTGGAAAGTGATAACAGGGATAAACCTGACAGCTTATTTTTCTTTAATGAATGGTCTTTGGAACCTATCCTGTAAAGCACAGGAAGGATAAAACTGTGAGAAAGATGGTGGCATTCCATGTATAGAAGAGTTTCCAGTATAATATGGAATTGCATCAGTACAAAATAATCCATATCTTCCCATCCATAATCTTTTATTAAGTAATAGGTGTGGTATTTGCATAGGATGAACTCACAACATTTTGCTGTGGAAAATGGAACTATTCCAACTCTCATAAATCAAAGGCACCTGGAACAGAAAATCTTGTAGATATCTGTTTCCCTCACAACAATAATGAAACAAACAGGTAGAAAATTATAACTCAACTTACTCTGAATAATTGTTACAATATTCTTAACCTTAAATGATTTACAAAAAGTTTTTCATGATTTTGTCCATTGTAATTACATGTCAATTTCTGTAATCAAGGATAGTCTTCATTATTAGGTTGTTTATTTCTTGTAAATATTCTGCATATAGGACTTAGAATATGATCTCTAGAGATAAATAACAAGGATTCTTGTGGCACCCTAAGACTCACAAATTTATTATGACATAAACTTTCCCTGACAATTGTTCACTGCGTTAGATGAATGAAGTGCTCTGTGGAGTTATTTTATAAATATTCATGATTGTTTGAGAGATTGTAAACAGAATCACCAAGAAATTAAATGTGAAGTGTTCAGAGAGCAATAATCTTTTCCTCTAAATGTTTATCAGAGCTTATTCCCATATGAAAAAGAAAATCTATTTTAGTGTTATTTTAAGAAGGTAATATAGAGCAAGAGGTAGTTTAATAAAATTAGAATCCATTACACTATTCACATCAAATATATAGACATTGGTCTTCTGTAACAATCTGTATTTTTGTCCCAATAAACATAACTTCTACTTTTTTGTTAAATTACAAAAAATCCTCATCAGTCACTGATAGTTTTGATCTTATTAGTTTGTATGAGTAATAAGATAATTTTTATGAGGTGGTGTGGATATAAAACTGAATTTAACCATAGATATAATTATTAATCTGTGTTTTTTGAAACCTTCTTTGGAATATAAACCTATAGCGATTTGCTATAATTGTTTTGGAACTTTTACATTCCAGACAGTGACACAGGTAGGCCATGTCAATTTTGTCATAGCTAAGACTTGACAATGACTTGATGGCACATAATCAATCAGTCAATCAATCAATCAATCTAACCTATATTCTGTTTAACTTCTTCCTTCCATATCCTGGTTTATTTGACTTATGGTTGTATATTCTCCTTAGCTTTATTAGAATTAAAAAGAAAAATCCTTGCTGACCCCTGAACTGTGAATAACTCGTAATGCCTCTTGAGTCATAGAAATAAATCTTTTAATATATAAATGCCCAACAATTCCAAATTAAACTTCACCTTGAAAATGAACAGAATAAATAATATGTGAATTTGTAGTTCTAATCCCATGATGCAATATTAAACATGTTTAGCTATCAAAGAGCATTAAGAAACATTTCAAATATCAAAGATGCCACATGTGATATTTTTCAGAAGGACTACCTGTACAACTAAAAACATAGCTGTATCTTCAATTTCACATTGCAAAGATTCCTTATTATTATTTTATTTTGTCACATACTGGGTAAAAATGGTACCCATTTTATATGCCCATTTAATTAACAATCAATGATATCATAATAGGTTAACACTGTAGTTATTTGCTAGCATATAGGCATATATACAATAGACACCATTTTACCCAGCATGTGACAAAATAAAATAAAATAACAATAAATGTCAGCTATACAATGTAATTTATTTTCAATAATTTTATTAAATATTACATTATACAGGTAAAACTAATACAAATACATTTAAAACTTAAAATAAATAAAAAGTGCACAAATAGAAAATATGGGAGTGAAAATGAATCCTCCTTCATTCCTAGAAAGTATAATCAATATGAACAACTTATTATATGTCTTAAAATACAATAAAACCATTCTTCATTCCATACTTCACCCCATTCTCTGTAAGCCCATCTCTAAAACCTCATCTCTCCACGTTAAACAACAAAAGTTCAGTAAGGGTTATGAGAAATAATAACATTAAGTATTACAGACTTTATATATTATACCTCATTTGAATTCTCCCTTTTATATTTATATATTCTTTTCTATTTAAACAGACCCCCCCCCATTTTGTCTCTTCAAATAGTCAAAGTCCAGTCCCAGTTTTTTTTAAATTAAATATTACCAGAAATAGTTGTGTGTGTTTGTGTGTGTGTGTGTGATTTTTGTGAAATTAGAAATTAGTGCTGCAGTAGAATAAGTGCCTATTCCTCTGATGTACAGAGGAAGCTGCCAATTCTATCCCTTTCACTCCACTCTGCACCAGATATTACAATAGAGTATTCAACAAAGTTAATGTGTTTTGCTGTAACAACTTTACTAGAATAACCTAGCTATACAAGGCTTTACGTTACAGAGTATTCTGTAATACTGCTGTAGATAATATAACTGAAATCTTATACTGAGCTTATGTAGGGGATTAGTTTCATCCTGTTCTTGTTCAGCTGTCATAATTCGTGAATGATACTCTATGTTCATTTAAGAATGCAATTTTACCAGAATGCAATTTTACCAGATTAGATTAAATATCCATCTGATCCAAAGGTGTCTAGCAGGTGCATATTTATCTATTGTGGAAAGGGTTATGTTTATAAACATCTGTTTTGGGAAAGAATGCAAACACATGACAGTCTAGCTAGTAAATTAAATTAAGACTCTTTCAAATTCAACTGTTCTTTGGCTTTAAAACTTTCCCCTGTGGTCTATCTCCTTGCAAAATGGCTCCTACAGGAAGTTTTAACAATAGTACTTTTTATTTCATTTTCCTTGTTTATGAATTGCATATTCATAGATAACCATCCAATATAACTTTAATAACCTACTAAAAAGCAATACAGTAGAATTGTCCAATAAGAAAAGTAAAGCTTAGGTTCAACAACCTACTTAGGTGACACATATAGACATGTTCTCAATTTCCCTTGAAACTTGAGATTTCAAAAATACAAATATTTTTCTGGGTACAAGTATTTCATGTGTCTCCTCCTCTGCTCTTATATTCCACATGATCATTTATGAATGTGTCTAACTATGTTCACATAAGTGTATGTACATATGAAAATAAAGTCATATGTTTGTGTTTTTATATGTATAAACTGTGTGCAATACTTGTACACCCTGATTCCTATGAAGAAATAACTGTAAGCACTTAATGCAATGTAATGATTATTTTAGTATCTTATAGATTGGGACACTGTGGAAACAAGAACAATGTGTTCAGAACAGCAAGGCAATTTTTTTCCTATAAACCTTAGATGTCAAGTGACCCTACTGTAGCAAACATCTACAGCAGACTGTTCAACCCATGTTGAGAAGAGGAGGTATGTAAAAGAGCACTGAATGTGTCTGAGAGATGTTACTTCTCCTTATCAAAGCAAAAATGTTGAAAACTGAAATGTTTATCACTATACCAACTGATGTGTATCAGGCAACCTCTGATCTTTGCCATTCTGTGCCTGCTTTATCTTTGTATGAGCTACATGAACATGTCTATAACGGGGCAGATAAATCACCCACAGAGACTGACAAAAATTGAACTGTGGAGTAAAAGTACTAAGGTTTTCGGAACCTGGATCCTAATGCCCGAACTTCTAGATAAGAAAGTTCAGTTACAGGAAGAAATGAACTATTGTGTATTATTTCAGTCATTGCACATTGCTTATCCTTTCCAATCTGATTACTTCAGAAATAGAGGATATGGGACTTCCGGTTCCGGATCGCTGCATCGCGGACGCTCCTCGTTGAGCGCCTTTCCTTTTCCCTGTTAAAGCCGCCAGAACAGCTGTCTGGCGGCTTGAAAGTCTCTGCCCCGGGCAAAGGGGAGAGATGAGAGCCGGACAGGTGGGGTAGAGCCCCCCCTAGTGCCCCAAGTGTCAGCCAGGGGCGCGAAAGGTGAGGGCTCCCCAGCCAGCCTGTCTCTTGCTCCGGGGACTTGGAAACCTCCGCTTTTGCGGAGCAAGATGCCGTGACCACCCGCTGCTTCGTGAATGGGATTACAACTACTTAATTGTTTAAACAAGCAGACAGAGAGAGACAGGATTTTAAAGGGCAAGTACAGATTTTTTTTTTCCTTCAACTCCACTGCTGATTTTCACTTCGGAAGAAACTAAGTAACAGTTATTAGGCTACAACATGGCGATCGGAGAAAGTGGGAGGAGAAGTGAAAGTAACTTTCGTTTTCCTAGCAGCTTTTTTTCTTATGGAAATTTTTGATTTTGAAAGTTGGCTTTACTCTCTCTGTCTCCCGATTTTGGATTAAATAATAACTGACAATTTTTTAAAAATAAAATTCTATCTGGCTTTGGAATTTGAAAGAATTTTAAAAGAACTTTAAAAGAACTTTAACTAGAGGCTTGGCTTTTTCTTTGTTCACCACTGGAAATACTAAAATGGCTTCAAAATCTGGAAAGATGGTTTTGCATAAAAGAATGGATTATTCATCTGGTTATATTTCTAAAATGCAACTTACCACTGAGTTAACACCCCCAAAGTCTTTGACACCTGAAAATTTAATAAGTACCTTAAAGATTATGAAAGATGAACTTATTGTTGAATTTAACCAAAAAATTAGTGAAATAGATAATAAAATGCAGGCTGCTTTAAAGAATATTGACCAACAAATTAGAAATGATGTGTTGGAGGTATGTAAAGGTCTAGCAACAAATATTGAAGTTTTGGCAAACCGCATTGAAGAAAACAAACAAGTTTTGACAACTTCAGTAGAATACATAGATAAAATACAAAATGACATTGCAAATTTTGAAACAGAGGTGTTAATGACGCAATTCAGATCCATGGAATTTGCCATAAGGGTCAGGGGGTTGAAAGAAGGATTATATGAAGATTTGAAAGGAAGGATGGTGGAAGCTTTGGAGCAGGTGTCTGGACTGTCTAAAGAAGAACTAGCCAGGCAAATTGATAAAATATATAGAATCAACTCCTGGTATGCAAAACAAAAACACCTACCAAGGGATATTGTAATATACTTTACTACAAGAGCCTTACGGAATAGGATTATACAGGCGACGTTTAAGAATAACCTGCAGGTGAATGGCCAGGAACTGATGATATGGAAAGAAATTCCCTCTAAAATGCTCAAAGCCAGAAAAGATTATACCTTTCTGATTGATGAATTTAAAAGGTTAAATTTACATTACAAATGGGAAGCACCAACAGGAGTTGCAGTGAAATTTCTGGGAAAAAGATATCGGCTTAATACAACAAAGAAAGCTACTGAATTTTATGTCAACGTCTTAAAGGCTGATATATCCAAGATTCCAGAGGAAAGATGTATGAAAACAAAAGAGGAGGAGGAGGGAAAGCCATCCCTTCCTCTTCAAACCGAAACAGATTTACAAAATTTAAATGATTGGCAGAGCCAGACAGATGTCTACAGTGTGGAAAAGGAGATGGAAGATCGGGGTCAGATGGGAGGCGAGCTGACAACTACAAAATTATCAAGTTACAAAAAGATGCAACCATCATCAAGATACAACAAGATGCAGTGTTGAAGTTTATTGGACAGATGGTTGCCATTATGACTGTACTTTTCTTTTTCCCTTCTTTCCTTAATTTTTTTTTCTTTTCTTTACTTCTTGCATTCTTTTTTTTTCTTTTGTTTTTTTTGGGGGGCTTATTCAAAGTATTATTAATTCTTTTTAAAGATTTAGAACTTTTTTGAACCTAATAATTTAATACATAGTAACATTATGTTACTAATAGAGTGGTAGAATTTATGATGAAGTTTAAGGTTTTTGTATTATTACTTAGTTATTTTTTGTGTAATATCAATTTAAGTTTTATTTAATTGTGAGAAAGATTTGGAATTGTTATCTATCCAGTTATAAAATATTACAATTAGATTTAACATTTTTTTGGGGGGAGGAAGGTTATTTAAAGTTTGGAATTAGTGCTTATAATCTGATATATAGTAATAGTATGTTATTTATATACTGATTGATTTTATGATGAAGTTTAAGGTTTTTGTATTTAATACTTAGTCATCATTTATGTAATAATCATTTAATTCTTAGTTAACAGTGAAGAAATGTTGTGAAGGGTAGATGATTGAAAGGAGGAGGAAGGAATTTTTATTAGTGTACAATTTGGAGTTGAAGTTTTAAAAAAATAAGGTGGAAGTCAAAAATTTTTAATTTAATTTAAAGTTATTTTATTGATATTATGCCCTGTACTCTCTCTGGGAAGTCCGGGGGGGAGGGGGGGAGGGAAAGGGGTGGGTTAGGGGGGAGAAAAATTTAAAAAAAATGTTTGTACTTTCTATTTAATGTTTAGCTATTATCTATGTAATTTTGTACTAATAAAACTTTTTGGAAAAAAAAAAAAGAAATAGAGGATATGTAAAAATGGACAATAAATAATTGTATATGATTTCCATCACTCCAAACAACAATGGCGATTCTGGTTGACCATAATGGTATAGTTCGTTATCATTAAGAGCCATGGTGGCACAGTGGCTAGAATGCAGTATTGCAGGCTAATTCTGCAATATTGCAAGACTGCCAACTGCCAGCAGTTCGATTCTCAATGTTGACTCAGCCTTCCATCCTTCCAAGGTTGCTAAAATGAAGACCCAGATTGTTGGGGGCAATATGCGGACTCTGTAACCTGCTTAGAGAGGGCTGTAAAGCACTGTGAAGTAGAGTATAAGTCTAAGTGCTATTGCTCTTGCTGTCTCTGAAGGGCACATGTGTAGCGATTAGTCTGTATACTGTAGGAAGGATTGACAGATATCAGATAAACTGTTCCAGCCCTAGCCCTTAGGAAGTCATGGAATCCTATTTTTTAACTGTCTCTCACAGCTTCCTACAACTCAGTGGAGTAACTGGCTGGGTTACTAAACTGTTCTGAGGTGAAAATGGCTGTATACAACATAGTGGTTAAAAATAATAACAAACTGTCCAGAAATATGATAACATCTCTTTTTTGAATCAGCAGCCAAATGATCAGCCAAATTTAATTGTAAAAATGTTTAACTTGAAAAGAAAGTTGTTTCCAAAGAATACACCTTCCTGGAAGGTGTATTGCTTAAGTGTGGGACACCAAAAGCAGAATCTGTTTCATTTGCACTTTCTGCTGTGGTTTGGTGAAGCCTCCAAGCCAAGCCAAGATTATGATACGTTTGTGGAAGCCAAAATACCAGATCCAAATAAAGATTTCAAGTATCATAAATTGGTATTGAAGCACATGATCTTTAATAAACTGATGCTTTCTTTTTTAATATTAAAACCAAAACAATAGCAAGCTATCTCTGGTCATTTTGTTTTTCTATTTAGGTAAGGAAATACTTACAAAAGGATGATCCAAAAGGTCACAGATTGTCTACTTAAGAACAAAGAGGAAATTTTCAGTCTTTCCAGAATCAGCAAAAGGCCACAACATGTCACTACCTAAGTAGGAATAATTAATGCACTCCCCTTCAGAACACTGGTCTTAAGCCAATTAATTAGCATGATCAGAAAATCTCACTTTTTTCCTGGCAAAGGAAATAAAATGCAACACATTAGCAAACAATCTGTTGTACTTTCATGACTTCTAAAATCTACTGGTTGAAAAATCCTCACTCTGACTGGTGGTAGAATTAGCTTAGACCATTTTTCTAAATGTTGTTATTTGCTGAATACTCATAACTGTATTGTAATCCAAGGACAAACATTACCAAAAAATTTAAAAAAAACCAAACCCTAAAAATCAATAAACCATTGTTTATAAATAAAGATGACAATATTGGTCTAATTCATGGTGTTTTTAAAGAACATTCAAAAGATCATACTATTTTAATACTGTAAATTACTACATAGTCGTAATACAGTACAATAAGATTTTAATTTTTTCCATAAGCAGATGCAACTGCCATTTCATACTTGTTTTGTCTAATAATTACTAACATAGGTTATGGCTAAAATGAGACTCTCCATCTCTTCTGGCATTTTATTTCTCACTATTTCTCACCCTGAAAGGTGGTATTTGTGCTGCTTTCTTAAATTATAGGTGAGAACCAGAATTTATCTCCATGGATCATTAACAAATTGCTTAGTTTTTATAGCATCACTCTTCAAGCTTTCATAAATATTCAGCTCATGATCTGGAAAGGAAATGGTCCTTGGTGGATAGCAGGCTTAATGATTCATAGATTCCCAAATGCCAGTTCATTCAAAAGGATACATACACAATCATTTAAGGCACAAATCTTATTTTGAAAAGATAATTGCCTAAAATAAATGTCTGCTTCCTCAAAAAAAGTATTCTTAACTATGTCAGAATTGGAGTACCAAGAATTTGACATCTTGTCAACTGTCCCATTTGGCACATTCAACAAAAAGAACTCCCAGCTCTTCAGAATGACCAAGAGAGTAGCTTTATTGAAAGACCCATCTAGGCACAGCAGAAGCAAAGTCAGTTCTGGGATTTTCCCACAAAAATCCACATAGATAAAACCCCTTTTTCCCCTCTGGGCCACCCACAGTTCATAGTTCACCAATTGTGTTCAGTTCTTTTGTTTTGGGAAAAAGTCTGTGGAGCTCAAACATTCTTCATAACTTGACCTTGGTGTATAATGTCTCACCGGCAACAGAAGGCTCTCAGGCATTTCATAGCCTGCCCCCCCCTTAGGAATTCACCACCTTCCTCCCGTCACTGTTTGGCAAATTGCAAGCGAAAGCAGGTGCAGGCAATTATGGAGTTGAGTCAAGTTTGATAGGACCCCCAGAAGAATGATAGCCCTGGAAAATAAAACACAACAGTGCATGCAACATTAGACATTCCTGTCCACTTCCAAGACCACCATCACTTGGACAACCTAGATGCTCAGCATGAAATCTGCACACTAACCTAGCTGCCTTCAGATCTATCACTGCCACCCATTCTGCATTGACTAGATCAGGGGTCAGCAACCAGTGGCTCTGGAGCCGCATATGGCTCCTTGGGCTCTCTGCTGTGGCTCTTTGCCCCTTAACGGGTTGGCCCTGCCTCTCGCCCCTCTTATTTCTTTTTTGGACTCCAGCCCGAAGTGGCAGGAAGCGAAGGCTGCCTTACGTGCAAATGTGGCACGAAGGCAGGTACAGGGCCGCTTCGCTCCTGCACACTCCTCCCCCCACCTCCTCTCATGACCCTTTGGCTGGCTGTGGCTAAGCCAGGAATGTGCACATGCGTGGGGAGACCTCCTCAAACAGGTGCCAAAGCTCAGGAAATGCGTACACAGGGTGGGTGGCCACTCGGTTAAGGAGGAAGAGCTGCTGATGATGGGGGATGACACAGCAAGGCGATGGCTGGAGCATTAGTGCAGGAGAGAAGCTGTGTCCTGTTAAGATCTTCCTTAAGTGAGCGGCCACCCACCCTGCGCACGCCTTTGCTGCACTTTGGCACTCACTTGAGGAGGGTCTCCCTGCACGTGCCCACACTCCCGGCTCAGCCACAGCCGGCCAGTGAGTCATGAGAGGAGGGGGGGAGGAAGATGGCCACCCAAAGGGACACACACACACACACACACACACACACACACACACATACAGAGAGAGGGGGAGAGAGAGACATAGAAACACACACAGAGTGATACACAGAGAGGGGGGTGAGAGAGAGACATACAGAGAGACATACAGAGTGATGCATAGAGAGGGGGTGAGAGAGGGGAAGAGAGGGAGAGAGAGATACAGAGGGAGAGAGACACAGAGGGGGGAGAGAGGGGGAGAGGGGGAGAGAGACATAGAGAGTGGTTGTGTGGCTGGGTATGCCTGGCTAGGGGGGCATGTGACTGGTGGGAGTGAGTGACATCAAGTTGGCCACTCCCACCCAGGTTTTGTGGCTCCCGGTGTGTTTTTTCTGTGGGAAACGGGTCCAAGTGGCTCTTTCAGTTTTTAAGGTTGCCGACACCTGGACTAGATGGTAGCCTCTCTATAATATTAAATACTGCAGTTTCCCTCTATGGTACCAGGAGTTAACAATAACACAACAGTAACAAAGTTAAGTAAGAAAACAGTCCAAAACCTTGCATCAACATCAGCCTCACCAGCACAACAATGTTCCATAGATAGTATGTTAGGAATGGAGAAACCAGGCTCAGCACCAAACATACAAAGTATCCAGGCCACTTTACTAATGATTCAGGAAGGAATGACTAGAACTCAAAAAGCCATAGCCAATAACCATGAGGAGGTAAAAAGAAACCATGAAGAAATCAGAAGCAATATGAGTGAAATGAAAGGGGATATTAAGAATATGGATATTAAAATAGAAAACATACAGCAAAATATTCTCATAAATGAGCAGAAAAATAAAATAGTGGAGGAAAAATAGAGCACGTAGATAAAAAGATGGAATCTATGGAACAAAAATATGTAATAATAAATAGAGAGTTGGAACAATCGATAGCATTTTAGAGATAGAGAAAGCATCTTTTTTTCTAAGATTTCAAAATATTATCGAAAATAAAGAGGAAGACTTAGGGGGAACTATGGTGGAAATATTGGCAGTGGCACTACAAATAGACAAACAAGATGTATTAAAAGAGATTGATGAAGTTTATAGGGTATACACGAATTACGCACGTAGACACAAATTACCAAGGGAAATACACGTACTATTTACTAAAAAAGCAATAAGAGATAAAATATACAAAAAGATGAAAGAGGAACCAATATCATATAAAGGAAGGGAAATTATAACGCTTAAACAAATACCGAGATGGGTGAGAGACCAAAGGAGAAATTACCAATTTTTAACCTCACAATTAAATAAAAAAATGTAATGTTCTGATGGTTAATTCCAGAAGGAGTATTGATCACCTGGCAAGAGAAAAGGTTTAAGATAGATACATTAGATAAAATGAGAGAATTTTTTGAACAACATTTTGAAATAGAAGTAGAGCAAGAGAGTAGGGAAGAAGCGGAGAATAGGAGTCAAGAGGAAGATCAAATAGAGGAGAAAGAGGAAGAACGAGAAGAGAGGAGAGAACAGGAAAAAGAAAGAATAGTAAGAGAAGGAACAAGAGAAAAAGTACAAAGAGAAACAAGGTATACAAGGAGATTAAGACAACTAATAAATAAGAAAGGAAATGGAGGAGGATATAAAAACGGTCTCAATTCATTGATTTTTCGATAAGAGAATAATATATGAAAGAAGACAATGGAGATATTGGGTGGTATGAAATATTAACCAGTAATTCTGGCCTAGAGGTAGAGCTCTTGCCTCACAATCAGGAGGTTGTGAGTTTGATCCTAGGTAGAGGCAGATGTAAGGGTCTCCTGCTTGGGCAGGGGGTTGGACTAGATGACCTGCAAGGTCCCTTCCAACTCTGTTAATCTGTTAATAAAAAAGTAGAAGGGAAATAGAGTATAAGGTAGAAATAGAGTACACTACTATATGTTGTGCACAAACAGAATTGTGAAATATATGTATAAAATGAAGGGAAAATTAAAGAGGGAAAAATTGTAAAATTCAATAATATAAGATAAGTGATCCTACTAAAAGATAGTGGATAAAACACTCAATAGTTAATAGAAAGATAAGTAAATCAAGAGGAAGGGGTAGTTCAGGAAGGTTGAAAAAATGGAGACACTGACAGAACTGGCTCCATGACATCATTGCCGAGCTACTAACGGTTCTAAAGAACCAGTTAGAACTGGTAGGAACTCACCTCTGGGCTAGATACATAATTCCACATACTTTTTGTGGAATTAATGTTAAAGTGTATGAGTATGTACAGGTATGGGAATCTCACTGAACATCAGTGAACTTACAATATGGAGAATTTTGTGTGCCAATCTGATGTTCCACATGAATGCATTTCAAATTGGTTTACTTATGGCTTTAATAGGAAATCACTTGACTGTTATGCAGCAAATGTCAAGGTTCCGACTAATGAGCCAACTCTGAATATTTCCCGCGGTTTCAGTATAGTTAAAATAGTAAATGATCCCCTTCCCAAGTGTCACAGGTCATGTTGTCCAATTAGGTCATTGGTGGGCTCCATGGGCACTCCTATCCGTCCTCACCTGACACCTGTGGAGATTACCTTGGTTCCCACAAGATAGATCAGTGTTGTGTCTGGCAGTGCATTCCAGCCATTCCCCCCCCCACAATACTGTGTGGCAACTGAGAACTAACAAAATGGCTTCTGCCAGGTTCAGTTTTAAGTTGACAGTACAGATAGTCCTCGACTTACAACAGTTCACTTAGTGACCTTTGGAAGTTACAAGGGCACTGAAAAAAGTGACTTATGACCATTTTACACACTTATGGCTGTTGCAGCATTCCCATGGTCACATGATTTTCATTTGGATGCTTGACAAATGATTCACATTTCTGACAGTTGCATTGTCCTGGGGTCATGTGATCCCCTTCTGTGACCTTCTGACAAGCAAAGTCAATGGGGAAACCAGATTCACTTAACAACCGTTTAACTAAATTAACAGCTGCAGTGATTCACTTAACAAAAGTGGCAAAAAACGTAAAGTGGGGCAAAATTCACTTAACAAATTTCTCACAACTTAAATTTTGGGCTCAATTGTGGTCGTAAGTTGAAGACTACTTGTATATCTTTGATTGAAAAGACACTAGAATAAATCACTCAATTTTTGCAATAATTTTATTGAAGATTATATTATATATATAAAATTAACCCAATCTACATAATATAATATATTGGAAGGCTTTAATTACAGTATAAAGGTCAGGGGGTTTCCAAGTCCAGATTACTTTGGTTATTTTTCCATCCACACCCATTTGTTTTATAAAAGCTTTGGCATGGAAATCTTGAGGAAATGAGCTTTCCTGTAAAATGCAACATTAGAATATTTTGTTATTTTCATTTGTGGTCACAGCCCAATTTGATTTTACTGAAAAGCATCAAACCCATAAAAATATTATCTTGAATTTTACATTAAAACATGGTTCTTGTTGTAGAACAAAATGCATTGAGTATTTTTCTAAGAATGTTAGAAATTTTCCCATTTAAATGATGTACCCTCGTTCACTACATCATCTGAAACAAAACAGAAGAGGTAAAGGAAACCCTCAAGGATCTTATGCCAAAGATTCAGCTAGGGTATTTCATATCTTCAAATGAGATTAATATAAATTTGTAGAAAATTATGAGATCTGACATTGCATTTTATAGTCAGAACAAGGTCAGGGAAAATACAGTCCTCAAATCTGTAGGTCTACAAATTTGTAAATCTTTCATCACAGAGAGATGACACATAATTCTAGATATTTAAAAGAATTTATATATTCTTCATATTGTTCTCTAGATGTAAAAATGTAGCTATTTCAAAATACTTATATTCAGACATAGAAGAATGTTCCAGATCTAAGGTGGGCACTGAATATTTCAGAGTGCATTTACTGCAAAATGTTATAGGATTTTTATCCTATGCATGTACTGTTCTTACCTTCTTGGTGTGTAATATATAAAATTACTACAACTGCTACCATTCTCCCAAAGATGCTTTTTCAAAAGGCAACTAGACTTTGTTTTTCCTTGAAGATAGTTTATCTGTGCCTTCTAAGTGGCCTCAACAACTCTCAGAAAGAGTGCTAACGACTGCAATAGGGGTGGGTTCCTGCCGGTTCGGACCGGATCGCCCAAACTGGTAGCGACCCACTGGTGACATCACAATGGCATCACAGATGCAGTTCAGTCGGTGCCGATCCTTGGGCGCCGCCATCTATTTTTCAGAATTTTTTCAGAATTTTTTACTGTTTTGAAGTTTTTTCCTCTGCTGCTGCTTGAAAAAGGGCCCGCCTGCCCGCCCCCGGGTTTATTCTTACCTTTATTCCTTTGCCCGAAGCACAGCTGATCAGCTCCTCAGCTGTGTTTCAGGCTTATTATAGCTACTGAGCATGCACGGAAGCAGAATTGCACGAGGGGACGTGCATGTGTGCGTGAGCGTTTCGAGCGTGCATACGCGAAACGTCGCAATGAGAACCGGTGGCAAAGGTGAGTGGAACCCACCTCTGGACTGCAAGGAATATAAATCCTTCCCTCCTCTAACATTCAGTCAGAGCTGAAGAAGCTTTTTGGATGAGAAGCGAAATGTCTTCCAGGAAAAACAAAATCCAGTTGGTTTTTGAAAAAGCACCTTTGGGACAATCATGACCTGGATGACTGAGAATCTCCATAGATATACTGCTACCATTATTATTCTGGCCAGTAAGGTGGAGATTGCTGAAAGAGAATGAAAGAAATCACTGCATTTACTCTTTCTACCTGCACTGTGCTACAGTTCCTTGAATTATCCATTGAAGGTCAAGCAGACCTACAGTAAATTAATACTATCATACTATCTGGGATGTCTTCATTTGTTAGTCTTTCTATGAAATATTCAATTAACCCTTTTTCATTAATTTATATCCTGTGCTGAGACTCAGAAAGTGACTCAATATTTGCCCCATATTAGTGCTTGTCTGGACCTTCAATGTGAGCTTTCAAGAGGGTCAAAAAATTAACAGACTTGTCCAAGTCAGAGCTGTTCAAAACCAGAACAGGTTTTTATACTTAACACCTCTCTCAGGGATTAGGATAATGACAAATTCTACATGGATTCCATCTGTAATGATCTCATCTGGTCTCAGGGAAATGTATAATGCATATTGAGAAAGGAAGGCAGTAGATTAGCTTAAATTCCAGATCATAATTACAAAACAATGAGATAGGTATGCAATACTGGAGATCCAATTCAAGTCAGGAATTTCACAGAAATGTCTGAGTCATTTGATTTTGTATATTAAAAGGTTCTTTGTATGTTGATGGTGAAGATGAAAACTTCAAGAATTGAAATTTGCTAAAAATTGTTGCAAAAATAAAGGTGAGGAATTTCTTCACAGTATTGTGACAACTGATAAAACAAGGGCTCATCATTATGATTCAGAAACAAGTATTCACCTAAATAAATAAAGTCAAAACTCAGGCTTCAGCAGAAATATGCATGGCTATAGTTTTTAAGATTCTGTTGCTGTTACTGTTATTCACATGGATTTCCTTGAACCTGGTGCCGTATTATCAACTCAAGGTGCTACATTGCAACACTGAAAATGTTGAAAAAAATTAAGCAGAATTCAAAAACATAAGAAGGAAATTTTACTGCAATATGACAAGCCAGCTAAGATGGATGAAGATGGATCTTACCATTTTATACTATCCACTATATATAGTCCAAACTTGGTATCATCTGACATCCATCTATTCTAAACATTAAAAGAATACCATTTGATTCATGCAAAGAGCTAGAAAGGACTGTCAGAGCCTAGCTGAAGAGGCAAAAGGAGGCGTTCTTTTGTGCTGGCTTTAGAAGTTTGCTTATTGTTAGGAAACATGTGGAGAGAATGTGTGGAGAAGTAAATACAATAACAAAAAAAACCCTCATTTCAACATTTATTTTTCTGTGTCATACATGAAAAATACCCCAATTTAGTTATGGAGGTGGAAGCATTACTTTTCAATCAACTTTCAGTGAAATACCTCATTCTTAAAATATTTATGTCCATGACTGGATTGAAATAGCTGCTCATGAATTACCATCCTTTACTTTTTATGACACGAGATGCTTTAAGCTAAGAACTTCCTTCTTTAGATCAGCCTGAAAAGGAGGCAGTAGATTTTCTATTAGAGAATTGGTCCACTTATAACTTTATAAAAAATTCTGTTCCTTTGTAATTGCAAGCAGGAAACAGTGAGTTTAAATTTGGCCCTACGTTCATGCCTTCCAATCAGGAGGCTGTGAGTTCTATCCTAGGTAGAGGCAGATGTAGGGTTTCCTGCTTGGGCAGGGGGTTGGACTAGATGACCTGCAAGGTCCCTTCCAACTCTGTTAATCTGTTAACATATACATATAGTAGACAAGGATCAGAAGACAGTGGGTGATGATAGATGTAGCAGTTTCAGGTGACAGCAACATAAGGAAAAAGGAGTATGAGAAGCTGGAGAAGTACCAGGGCCTGAAGGAGGAACTAGAGAGGATGTGGAAAGTATAGGCCAAAGGGGTCCCATTGGTGGTAGGAGTTCTTGGGCCTGTGACCCCTATGATGGGAGACTGGCACCAACAGAGCTCTCTGTTCAAACAAATGCAGGGCTAGGAAAAGCTATGATACTGTGCATAACCCTCAAACTACTAGGCCTCTGACAGAGGACCCAAAATTGAGGAAGATACATACCACCCACAAAGATGAGAAGAGAATGTTTATGAATTAGTACTTGTTTATTCCTATCATTATTGTTTATTCCTTTCTTTAATGGAACTAACTCTTTGGTGATTTGCTATTTATGTTAAGCTGATTGATGTTATAATAACATTACTGAATGCATTGTTGCATAATAATTTTTATTTATTTATTTTACTTATTTATAAAATTTATTGGCCATCCTTCTTACCATAGGGTAACTCTGGGTGGCTTACAGTTACATATACAGTTAAAACATAAAAAGACATTAAAACCAAGGACACATGGGATGGGGAGGGATGGAGTTGGGGGGGGGAGAAGTGGGATCTATTGTCTCAATCAACCACCTCCATTGCACTGTTCCTCCACTGGGGCCCCAAGCCAACGATCAAAACCACGTCTTTAGGCCTTACGAAAAGATATTAAGGTTGGGGCCAACCTCACATTGCAAGATGTTCCATCACGTTCCAGATAATAATGATGAGTGAGTGCTGGATAATTTATTTTATTTTTTTATTCATTAAATTTACTTGCCACTCTTCTCATTTTGAAGTGACTCTCAGCAGTTTACAGCATTCAAAAAAGCATTAAAACCATAAAATAAATATTTCTAAAATGATAAAAGTATACTTCACTCAGGCAACATTTGGTAGTTTACATTGCAAGTCTACCTTAGGAACCAGTTGAAACGGCATTCTGAAGAACATATACTATACATATGATAGTAGCAGACAGCAAATTACTGGAAGCATGTCAACAAGCAAAAAATGTGATCAGGTAAATTAATCTAGCAGCGGCAAAAAGAAAATGTCTTTGGCAAAACAATGTGGTCCCAAATGTTAAAATTTATGACATGTTATTGACCCAGTCCTAAATTCAACGATGGGATAAATACATTCTTTGTGCATGATATATAGCACTTTTCATTTTCTTTGAACTCTGTCTTACATTTCATAGACTTTATAGATTTCCTTATAATACAGTATATGATCAGCTGAGAGATTATATAGAAAGCAAGTGTTCTAAAGATGCTCTGCTCGTGTTTTATACTAAGAAGAAGAAAATAAGATGACTTCTATGGATTATGTGATTTCAAAAAGGTTCTAAGTATTAGTAGCCAAGATGATCTCACTTAATTAGACACCACAGAGCATATGAAAATTCTGTTTCTCTGGTGCATTTCTCTTATTGTGCATCAGATAAGCTAACCCAATATTTGAATCAAAGTAACCATTTCCTTCTCAGATAATTTTCCTCCTTTTTTTCCCTTTCCCAGGCTTTACAGATGTTACTGTGCTTAGCTAAAACAAGTCAGTTTCCAGAACTTTGAATAATGTCTATTACTGAGGCATTTGTATGGGAGATATTTTGCAAAATAGATGGGTTTCTGGGGCTAAGGATCAAATATAAAATGGGTCATCACATTTATTTGTATTTTTAAAATTGCCTGTAAGATTTATTTTTCTTAAGTAATTCTATTTTCCTGTTCTTTGTTCCACATATAGGCAGTTATTATGTTTATGTTACCAAAGTTCAAGTTGTAACAATTTAAAATAAGATAGTTAATAGATTTGTGAGCATCTGATTATTAAGATTCCATTTGGCTCTTTTCAAGAAACCTATTTTCAAAGTTGAAAGATAAATGTGGAGGGATAATATACCTTTGGTGTAAAATATGTTTGTTTCCTAAGAGATATTGACTTGGATTCATAAGAAATTGCCAATTTCATCCTAAAAGAACAGAAATGTGCAACAGAAAAAAAAACCCTGTTGAATTGCCACAATAACTCATCCTGGCTTTAAAAAGTCAAAATGCTAGAAAGTGCTGCATTCCACAGCTTGCAGTGTTGAAAACTTCGAAGAAAGTTTTTCTCTCTCATCCATATTTCACCAAAAGGAGGGGGAAATCAGGTTAGAGGTTGAGTGTTTGTAAACTAACAATCCCCAGATGACATCTGAGAGTTTTTTTAAAAAATTAAACTTTCTCCTAAAACTTTCTTCTTCCTTTCCTTTCTTTGGGAAAACATTGAAAAATGATTTAGGAGAATTAATTTCTAATATTAAAGGCAACCATGAGAGTTAGTAGTTATGAGAGACAAGACACAAAAAACTAATTGTTGTTATGAATGGTATTTAGTTTCCTTTCACTCCTCAGCTTATTAAATCAAAGAATGATCCAGTAATACTTTAAGGAAACAGTATTCCTACAGACCAAATATTTTTCATTATCAGCATTGTCTATTTCAGTAAAGTGATCCAGTTTACAATATCCAGCTGGTGAAGGGAGTTATTTGATTATGTGCCATAAAGTTGTTCTCAACTCTTAGCAACTACATAGAATTCTTCATGATGATCAGTACTATTGTAGCTTCATAATCTTTTTTTAAAACCTTCAAATGTTATCTAGCTTTCAAACATTATGACATGTTTTACAAGTATAGAAATAAAGTAATAATCCCCAGGAATGTAAATGTATATATACAGAATATTTGATTTTTCAAGCTACAGTTAACTAATGTATATAGTTTTAACATGAAATTCCCCATTTATTCTTTTTAATTTCCCTGGATTCACTCTTTTTCTGTTTTTCTTTTCCATCATTTTTCTCAAGATAATACTGTTGACCTGGTGCAGAGGTTTGACCACTCTTTTCAGTCAATTCTTTGGAATAACTTCTTTCCCAACAGTAATTACTTGCAGACATTTCTTGGTTAATATTTCTAGCTGAGAAATATTCTTAGTCACCTTGCTTGTACTGCAATCTCTTCCCAGATTTTTAATTTTATTCAACTCTGGGAACTATGAAGATTTATTGTATTCAGGAAAATCTTCAGAAAAACTTTCTGTCCTTTAAGTATGTTTGTTTGTTTGTTTGTTTGTTTGTTTGTTTGTTTGTATCCTGCCTTCATTATTTATACAAATAATTCAAGGCAGTGAACAACATCAGCCTCCTATTTTCCCACAACAACAGCAACAGCAACAGCCAATAGTCACCCAGCTAGCTTTCACAGCTGAGGCTGAACTTGAACTCAACATGGTCTCCCACTTTGCAGCTTCAAACATTTTTCTCCTGATGTATCTTCTCTCATATATCATCTGGTGAATAATAATTCATGTCCTTCTTGCTTATCCCACAATGCTTCTTGTGCATGGACGTAGCATTTGATAATGGATCGTTCTCTGAGAAACCAAAAAAAAGGGGTTTTATTTTTATACATTACCATGCTGCAAGTGATATCAAGTGGCTTAAAATATAAATATTAATATTCAAACATTTTTCTCCTGATGTATCTTCTCTCATATATCATCTGGTGAATAATAATTCATGTCCTTCTTGCTTATCCCACAATGCTTCTTGTGCATGGACGTAGCATTTGATAATGGATCGTTCTCTGAGAAACCAAAAAAAAGGGGGGTTTTGTTTTTATACATTACCATGCTGCAAGTGATATCAAGTGGCTTAAAATATAAATATTAATATTCAGAAAACCAATAAAATAAGGTACTAACTTAACTTGGCATCCAGTAACCCAATAATCTGAATTCATGAAGTGAGGGCAGGAAGCTCTATTTCACCAACATGGTGCCAATTTTCTGCACCAATCTGCCCACAATACTACTTTGGCAATTCAGTGACAGCCTTGTGAAGCTTCTGAGTCTAACTCTTCTGTAGGACCCTTGGGGATTGACTATTCATGACTGGTAACTTGCACTGAGTAATTTTGTAATGTATAATTTGTGTTATATTGTTTTTATTCTACTATTTTGAGTATTTTTTATTTATGGTATTTTGCAGTTAGGAGGGTAACGTAGTTGAGGTTTTATATTTTACAGTTGGTTGTTGTAGTCTACTGGAATCTGAAAGGATTTGGTAATGTACATAGAAATTTGATAATGATCATAGATATTAAATCAGAATTTCCTCTGATGCATAGATAACTAGCTTAATAAATCATACTTGTGTATATATGGGAAGATGGTGAGGGGCATGACAGGAGCTCAGAGCTGTTGCATCCAGTACAGCTGAGTTGGACCATCCAGTTTATGTATTTTGCTTTCACACAAAACTCAGCCATATAATCTGACATAACCTAACTCCTACACTCCTCAAAATATTCCACTTCTATTAAAAGCCTTTGAAGGAAACTACAGTCTGCTCTTGAACAATGCTGAAGATAATCAATAAGCAACTAGTTATTTCCTTTTTTTTAAATTTTCATCGGAAGTGGGAACAGTATTGTAAATACTGTGAGCCATCTCTGTTTATTTGATGTCAAGTATTCTGAGTTAAATGACATCCCCAAATTAGTGTATATTGAAAGATGAGTTCTTATCTCCAGAGACTCCTGTCAGTTTAATTGTATTTCACAGGAAGAAACATTCCTTCTCTATGCCATATGAGAATTGTGCCAAATTCTCAAATCGCTTCAAAACCTCATCTTGAGCAAATTACAAATGCCCTGGTGTCATGCCTTTTCATATAAACATAGAGTGGTTATCTGTCATTCATCTACAAAACAGAGCCTCCTTTTATCAGGAGAGATGGTAGCCCTTGAAGATATTTATTTTAATATACTGACCTTTCATTTTATGAAGATTAGAGATTTGTCTCAAAAGATTCAAACTGCCTACAGTGAAATTTAAAGGTGTTTGAGAATACGGTTCACTTTATTCATTGAATAGCATATTCAGAATATATGTGTGGACATAAAAACATGTTCAACTTTTTATTTTTACATTATAGAACTGTTCTAGTCTCTTATCTGAAGTAGTACAAAGTTCACTTGTAGTGCAACGCTTGATTTGGACTGATAAGATTTGGATTCCAACCGGTCCATGAAACAGGTGGGTAACTTTACATCAGTTTTCCCCTCCTCTCTTTCTCAGTTTAGTTTAATCCAGAAAAAAATTGTTATATGAATAAAATATGAAAATTTCAGTCATATTTCCCAACCTAATCTTAAAAGAAATGTGAGTTCTAATTTTGGTTAATACATAATGATATATTCAGGAGTATATTACACTGATAGAAAAGAATACACTTTTTCTAATGCATGTGTGCCCTTAAGGGTAACTAAAAATAAAGAATTTTCTATCAAAAAGTAATACTGATGAATAAAATACCTACAAAAGTAACACTGCATGGGAACGAAATGTTGAACTTTAATGAAGCAGAATAGGAAGTGTATTGACATTTTTGAACTTTGGTATTGTAGAAGACTCCTGAGTATACTGGAGACAGCCAAGAAAATAAACCAATGGATCAGCAAACAAATCAACCTAGAGTTGTCACTTGAGGCACAAACCAAATTATCCCACTTTGGACACAGTATGTCCACTCAGTTGTCTGGAACAAGCCCAAATACTGGAAAAGATGAAAGGAAAGAAAGGGGAAAAAAGAGGATGATCAATTACAAAATGGAACTTAAAGTGTAGTGAGAACATCACTGTGAGACAAGTGGCACATCCCATAAATCTCCTTTTCCCATCCCCCCACCATTTCATTATGGTGATGGACTAGCATCTTCTATTACATCTGAGCATCAAAGGCTTGTTCTTTGCATCTTGTTCTTCAAGATATCTCCACTATTTCGGGTGCTTAGAATAGAATAGAATAGAATAGAATAGAATAGAATAGAATAGAATAGAATAGAATAGAATAGAATAGAATAGAATAGAATAGAATAGAATAGAATAGAATTCTTTATTGGCCAAGTGTGATTGGACACACAAGGAATTTGTCTTTGGTGCATATGCCTATGAAGGATATATCTCTTACATTTGTAGCAGTGTGTCTTACCAAAGATTGTTCTGTACATCATATACATAAAAATATGTATATGATGTATACTTCTTTATAAAAAATAAAGAAGTAAATCTGAAGATATTCAGGATAAAAGATAGAGTCTACAAGTCATTATAAAAATTGTTCAGAATTCTTCTTTCTGGTTGTATAAGGAAAACATCCAATTAGAATCTAAAGATATACTAACTTCTATTTAGAAATCCCAATGCTGACATCTATAATTTAACAGTGAGAATATAGAGCACGAGGATGTGGCTTTTTCCTTAAGGGTGAAATACTATTCTGTGGGGGGGGGGGGGAACTATGGTCCTTTGAATTTATACATGAAAATTCTTGTTTATCTTTAAGAAAACTGGCATATGTCTTTGTTACAAATAGACTTGTACTAATGCCATTCCAAAGGATAAACTGTTTATTTAAAGTAGCTTCACGTGAGGTAGCACTAAATTTAGCTATGTCTGCGCAACAATTCTTGTTTATGGAGAGAGTAAAAGTCCTGCAATTTTATCCTGGGCCATTTCATATAAATAGATATGGAAAGGGAAGAATCCATTTTTCATTTGTGACCACAGTAGCAAAATTAACTCAATTATTAGGGCACTGGAGCTATGGAAAAAGATGTTTTTCCCCCAATAATTTTGTTAAGGATTATATCAAACAAGTAAGAGTAATGCAAAAGTCTTGAAAAAATTAGAAATATAATATCTATCTATATCTATATATCTATTAATCATCATCTACCTGTAAAAAGTGCAAAGGAAAAAAGCTTAATATAAAATAAAATTATATATAAATATATTTCCATGCATATATGAAAAAAGAGAGAAAAATTCAAAGAAAGTTCCCCCTTCATCCCCAGCATTTATAGTCAACATTATAACATCTTATCATTGATTCATTCATTGATATCATTGATATCATTGATATAATTCCATTCCTCATCCCCTTTTCTATAAAGCTCTAAAGCTCCAATTCTCCTTATTAATCAGGAAAAGTCCAATGAGGGCTACCAGAAATAACAATTTAAATATTTATCTCTCCATTTCCATTTAAACAACTTCTCCCTAATTCGTCTCTTCAAGTAATCAAAGCCCAATTAAAAATTAGCAATTAAACATTATAAAAAAATAACCTTACAAGTTAATCCATTACACACAATTAAATATTGGCAAAAATGACTAGCATCATTCCATCTAAGTAAAAAAAAACCCAACAACCATTAGACACCATCAGCAATAACAATTGTTTTAACCATAATCAAATAAACCAAGAGGAATTATGTCAGCTAGGTTAAAGCAAGATGAAATTTGGCAGATAAGTTTTTAAAAATTAAAATAAGGATACATTAAAAGAAAAGATCACATACTACAATGGATTTTATAAGTAATAAATATTGAAATATTAAATGTGGAGCAAATCAGTCAGGTTTGCTCAATGCATACATGCCTACCCGTTATAATTTGTTCATACTTTATTTCATTATATGTATATTTATCACGTTTGGATTTATAACTGCATCACCATTCATAAAAATGTTGATACTGGCATATCATTTTATTTGGTTCCAGATAGGTTTGCAAACTGTGAATGTGAGTCAGGTCATGCAAGCAAAAGCATTGCTCTCAAGTGCTCAAAGCTACATCTTACTAAGATAGTAGCCCTGTTAAAACTATATCCTCACAGATCTCTTCCTTTCTTGGGTCTCACTATATCACAAAATACTTTGGTTACCTCTTTTTTTGTTGTGTCCTCATGAATTTGCCTTTATGCACAGCCAGACTGTCAAAGTGCCTTCTCCTGGTCTTTGGGGGAGGGGGGTAAGAGGGAGAGAGCTGCTTTGGGGCAATGAAACTTCCTGGACTCACGACTCCTGCTCGAAGAGCAGGTGGCGGTCGTAGCCAGGAGGACCTTTGCGCAACTGTGGGTTGTGTACCAGTTACGCCCTTTCCTGAACCAACAGTCCCTACTCACAGTCACTCATGCCCTAGTCACTTCCCGTCTTGACTATTGCAACGCGCTCTACATGGGGCTGCCCTTGAAGAGCATCTGGAAGCTCCAGTTGCTGCAAAATGCAGCGGCCCGCATGGTTTTGTGTGGACCCGGGTGTGCACATGTATCACCTCTCCTGCAGGAGCTGCATTGGTTGCCAATTTGTTTCCGGGTGCAATTCAAGGTGCTGGCTGTCACCTTTAAAGCCCTTCATGGCTTGGGACCAGGTTATCTGAGGAACTGTCTCTTGCTGGCCACATCTACCCAATCCATCAGAGCGGGGAGGCAAGGAATGTTTCCTGTCCCATCCCTGAGGGAGATACACCTGGTGGGACCCAAAAGAAGGGCCTTCTCCGTGGTGGCTCCCTCTCTCTGGAACATCATTCCCCAGAGATTAGAACGGCCCCCACTCTAATACTCTTCTGGAAGGCTCTGAAGACTTGGTTCTGCCGCGGGCCTGGGGAACCCAGAGCGGGATGGAGCCCATTAAATAGCTCATGTGATCTGCTGTCGCCGGGGCTGGGGGCAGGGGGTGGGGGTGATTTTGTTATATTATGCTATATTAATTTATTTGTTTCTTTTTATTAGTTTTATTGTTTTAAATATGGTTTTATATTCTGTAAGTTGCCTTGAGTCGCCATGGGTGAATAGGCGGCAATATAAATTCAATAAATAAATAAATGGATATAAACAAAGGTCTTTGTCCCTATAATGGACAAATGGCTATTTTAGCCAAAACAAGCTTATCTTTTCAGATTTCCCAGTCACGTGTTTCCACATAAATTCTGTTCTGATTAACAGCATCAAGGTACAAATAAATTCCCCACAGCTATCCAAGATTGTGTAGGGACTAGCAAACAGTACATGCATTTTTAGAATGAAGAATATTTGTTTTTCTTCCACCCTGCATGCCCAATTTTCTTTATCCACAGAAGAAGATCATCTCTACAGGATACATATTATCAAATTGGATTGATCTGAAGGGAATTCATTCGCTCTCAGGCACAGGGCATCTGCTAACAGTTTAATCTTTGTTCACCGACTGTCACTCTAGATCTGGAAGATGATTCCAGACTTCATGCAGAGCAGCCTGTTTGAAAAAAATTCATTGTCTGTCAGTGAGAATTTTGAACTAATCTCTGCTGCAAGTGCTTTTCAAGGCATTGATAGCCAGTGTTCAAACCAGGTTTTATGTAACAACAGGGGAGACCGGTTGCAGGAAAAGAAAAAGCATTCACATACCAATGCAGTAGCTAAAGCACAGAACTATTTTTAAAACTTAAACCCTCAACATGTTTGTATGGTGGGGGACATTACTTTAATGTGTAACAAGAATCACAATCAATATTATGCACATTTTTAAAGCCCCATCCAGCAGGACCCTGCATGGCCGTCGGCCCACTTCTTCTGCTTGCTCACAGCCGCAATGGAGCAGGAGACTGAGCGACGCACTGATGCTGCAACAGAAGGCGGGGTGGTGGTAGAGCTGCCCCATGTACCCCACACCGGCTTACCTTAGGGCCCCAGCAGCCAGGCCATCCAAGCCCTGACACCTGTCTCACCTCACGGCTGCAGTACCAGCACACCGCTTGGCCTCCTGCTCCGTTGTGACACAAGCAAGCAGAAAAAGTGGGCCAGTGGCCACGTGGGCTCCTGCTGCACATGGGTGTAGGTGCTGCCGCCGCCAGGCAATTGTTGGAACTAGCTGTGTGGGCCCTGAGGTAAGCTAGTGCGGGATGCGTAGGGCAGTTCTACCACCACCCCGCATCGCCTCGTGGCTGTGGCACCACGAACAACCAGATTGAGTGGGCGGGCAGGCGGCTGTGCATGCTCCTAAGTGGGGCTTATTTTGGGGTAGGGCTTATATTAGGTGTACACGTAAAAACATGCTAGGGCTTATTTTCTGAATAGGTCTTATTTTCAGGGAAACAGGGTACTGCAATTGAATAAGCTATATATTCCCTCTCTTGAACCACTTTAACTGGGATACAAATAAGAGTTCTCCAAGCATTTGATTCAAAGTGTTGAGATAAGCAAGCCTGACTCCACAAGAGACAATGTCAAGACTCTTTTTATGTTTCCACAGAATACAGCATCAATATTTGATGGAAAATGCAGATTTACATGTTTTTAGCTGAGGTGAAGTGGGGGAACAGCCCTATTTTCCTTAACTCTCCCATATCTCCAATAAGCCAAAAATGAAATGAAAAATGATTATTCGATAGATTGTAAGATTTTATTTTATTCTTTATTATGTATTAGAATTTGTCGAACAAGAACAAGAATAAAAGAAAAAAATACAACGACAGGGACGATAGGCACGTTAGTGCACTTATGCACGCCCCCTCTATTGACCACTTAAGTATGAAGTAAGGTCTACAGAAGTCAATTTGTGACTGAAACTGTTAAAAATTGTAGCTGAGACAACTGAATCAGGTAGAGCATTCCAGACTTCGACAACTCTATTACAGAAATCACATTTTTTACAGTCGAGTTTAGAACGATTTACATTTCATTTTATATGAAATATGAATCTCTGGAAGCAGACACTGCCACATAAACATAGATACCAGTAGCAAGTAAAGTTCATTGCTGTCCAGTTTACATTTGCTGAAAAAGCATTATTAATTGTTGCATAAAAATTAGTAGTAGGTTTGATGTATTATTTATAAGGTTATTTAAAACATTAAAATGGGGAAACAATTAATAAACTGCAAAGGAAAGTTGTAGAACAGACAAAACTACTGTGCAACGGTAACAGTAATATCTGTGTACAAAGAATATAGCACATGTACTACAATCTATTAAACAAACAATCCTTCTAAAGCTCCTATGACAATTACAGATGTTCCTTTTTAAAAAAAAATGGCATAGAAAATTTAAATGATGCTCATATGTCTACTCCAGATTCCACTTGATATGTGGTGGCATCTTGAGGTAGGTGGGTTTCACTCAGCCTCTGTTTTCCTATCTAAAGTGACCTTGCTCCAACCCAGTAAATGCTGAACAGGAAAAATATTTTCTACTACAGGAGCTTTCAGTCTGTGGCATAAAACACCTGCTAAACTCATGAGACAGATAAATTCTCTCTCCTTTCAATAACCAAAATGGAAATGTTTTGCAAGCTTGCTGTTGCAACATATTCATTGATTTAACTTGGCTATATGATTTTGACTTCCTCCCTCTTGTTTTATCATCCCAACTGATTTTAGAAGAATGGCTACTTTGCACAGATGAGGAGTAGCAAACTCCTCTCTAGATATTGTTGAACTTCAGTAGCACTTTAACTTCTAGCCTGCCCAATGGAGAGGATTGCCAGTAATTACTCTAAATGGTGCTCCTGATTGTATACAATATCACATCTATCTTGGTGCAATCAACTTTTCCAGAGTTGGAAAAGGTCCTGGTTCATAAAGCCATTGAGATTTGCACTGGCAGCAGTAAATTGCATATGTGCAAATAAATAAATAAATAAATTATTATACAGTTAATGTTTAATTTACCTGAAAAGGGTCAAATAAACAAAAAAGAAGAAGTCACACAGCAAGATTCGGAAAGGCTACAACAGATTTATACATTTCATATGGTTAACAGGCCAAGAAAGATGTTCAATCTTTTTACTTCAGTGACACAGACAATGAAGTTAAACCTCTTCATTGAAGAGAGAGATGTCTTATAGAAAAAAAATGCTGAAAAAAATGGGACGAAATACCCACAAAGAATATCTTTCTTTCTTCAAGTCATCCCTCATCATAAGCAGCTTGCATACT
This sequence comes from Diadophis punctatus similis, assembly GCA_023053685.1. Classification (NCBI taxonomy): domain Eukaryota; kingdom Metazoa; phylum Chordata; class Lepidosauria; order Squamata; family Dipsadidae; genus Diadophis; species Diadophis punctatus. The sequence goes on from JALIGW010000010.1 coordinate 20,586,668, forward strand.
TTAAAGCAGCAAGAAATTTTTACCATTGATCACTTTTCCAAAGAATCAACATTCTCTATTGATTTTCCTTTATTATAATCACAGTAATTTTACATTTTACATGATATAAATAATGTCATTACCTATGAAGCTATCTACAAAATGAATAGTGTGTGTGAATAGTGTGCGAGGTAGATACTTTATCAGGAGTATTTGCATGCATGCCATCTAGTGGACTCATGCTACTTTAATAACAACTAACATTTGAGCCCACTCTCCATAAGATGATTAATTATATGAAACTTTCAATATGATAATTTCATAGCACCCAAAATAAAATTTTATTTTATAAATGAAATGGGGTAATGAAGGAAATATTAACAACATATAAAGAAATGTCTGATTATGAAGCTTTCTGGGTAACATTTTTAGCTCACTAAAAGGATGCTTTATGTACTTACTACTATAACAATTTTTATGATATGTTGTTCGAACTGGGTTAGACTACAGTAGCCAAAAATCAGGAGGCTTTACTGACTACCATTTTTAACATTTATTACAATTATATTTTATTTAAAAATATGAATTATGCTGAAATATGTTAGTCCGAGAAGGGACTACCTGAATCCTGATTTTCATGATACAGAGATCCTTTTACGCCAAACTCTGTATAATTCTTCCCTCCCTTGTTATTTCCCAAATGAAGAAATGCTACTTTTCCTTCTGACATTTGCAACATTTTGTGTAATGTTGTTATTTGATTATGTTATGTTATGTTATATTATATTATGTTATGTTGTTAAGTTCTACAGTGTCTAGCCTCTTCCATCGACGGATCTAACAGTTTATTTGTTTGTTTATTATTTGTTTATTTATAAAATTTATTGGCCACCCATCTAACTACTGGGTACCTCTGACAGGCTTGCAATCATAAAATTGGGAGCTTATATTGGGAACTTAAGCTCTCCTCCTCTGGCTTGTGGGACAGCCTATGGGAACAATTCATCTCTGATATTCCTTCATTTCTCCTACACTGCATTACTTCAATAGACTTCTTTAATGTTGCTTTAGCATGATAGAATCAAGTGGTAGACACTTTGAAGGGTCTGGAGAAGTTGAAAGAGCAGCCATTATAATATTGTCCCACTTCAGATCTTACACTCTAGTGATGTAATGTAACCAGATATTTTTGTCCCTTGTTTTACCTGTCATATATTTTACAGAAAACTTTTAAAAGCATCTTTATAAGGCTATAGGCTTTATTTTGTTTTGATAAATTCAGAATTCTTTTTAACTTTTGCTTTGCATTCATGTACATGACAAACAATAAAGTTCTCTGAAGATGGGCTCCAGCAAGAGTCCAAAAGCTTGGAAGACAAAACCTCTGATCCCGGGGACTGACCCAGGATGGATCCTGCAACAATCAATAAAGTTATTACAGCTGGTGTTGACAAAGGTTCATAATTGTGCTCAAGGTGAACAGTAATTTCCTATCTGCTCTGAAATGTTTGAATCCATGGCTGTACAGTATATTAAATGTATGAGGAAAATAATGACAGTAACAGACAAATTATCATGAACCTCCGAGACGATTGATCTAGATACTTTTTGGGTTTGGACTTTCTGTTGGTTTCTGCATTTGAATGACAGAATAAGATTTTGAAAGTCCTCTTGAGTTTTCATGACTGTGACTCTCCAAAACTTGCTGGAAGACCTTCTCTATTCTACAGTTTGCAGACAATGCAGTATGTTTTCAACAACACCTATTGGCCTTTAAAAAGCACTGATAACACAGTATTGCAAGTAAGATCAGTTGGAATGCAATTATCAAAAAAATAAAATCATGATATTTACCAAAGGGCCCAAGATGCATTCATGGAGTAGAGTAGATTTCCACAAGATTGAGCAACAGTCCTCCATTCTGCACAGCAAAGTGTTCTGCGCATGCACAGAGCGTAGAAGAACTCAAATGGCGGCATCTAGGCGGGCGGGGGAAGCGGGCAGGAGAAGCCCCGCGCTGCGACCGCCACCAGCTCCATCGGCTCTGCAACGACTGACCGGCCCTTTCGAACCGGCAGCATTTCACCCCTGTAATAAGGGTTCTGTTTTAAAGTAAGACCTTCTTGTGTCTGTGACCCACATTCATCTCAGCAGGATTAGTGTAGTGTATTTTCCTTTAGTTTTCTCTGTCCATTTGAAAGTGGAAGATATTACCAGGCTGCTCACTGAAATCTGAAGTATATACACAAATTTCATGCTGCTCTTTCAATGTTACTATATTGAACAAACAAAATGCCACAGTGGTGAGTTTAACATCTGTCCTTAATGAATGCATGTCCTACGCTGCAAAATGAACAAACAGGATTTATAGCCAGCAAGCCATCACAAAGGCTTATCAATTCATGTTTTAATCAATTCTGCAAAACATGTAGCAGAAATGCTTTGCATTTTTGAAGCATAAGTTATAATAAAGCAGAGAAAGCAACTATTAGCTTTCTATCTCTTTCAAGACTTTCTGATATGGAGAAGCAAGAAAGAGAATCTGCATTATTAGCACTATGAAGTATTACTGTAAAGGTAGTCCTCAACTTATGACCATAATTGAGCCGGAACTATGGTTATCAGTCATGCTGGTCATTAAGTGGGACATCACATGACTGAAATTTTTTACAACTTTATTTTGCGGCGGCATTAAGCAAATTCATGGTTGTTAAGCAAATGCTGCATTTTTTAAGTGAAACCATTGTCCAGAATGGGTGGCTTTCGCTGGAAACCATAAGTAAAAGCTGGTTTCTGGTTTTAAAAAAAGGTCATACATTTCAGTCACATGACTGCGGGATGCTGCAAGGGATCATAAATGCAGGCTGGCTGCTACGTGCCAAAAATATGATCAAGTGACTATATTGACCATTGGAACTTTGAATTCAGATCACAAGTACTACCTGAATGTGGCATCTGCTTTAAGAACAGAAAAAAATCACTTCATTATTTTTTTATTTTTTTATTTGTCAAAATGTGTACAAGATAACAGGTATGGTATAAACATAAACAAAAGCAAAGTAGGTATAGGTAAATTTGGACAATAGGACAGTAGGACAGGGACGGTAGGCACAATGGTGCGCTTATGCACGCCTCCTACAGACCTCTTAGGAATGGGGTGAGGTCGACTGTAGACAGTCTAAGGTTAAAGTTTTTGGGGTTTGTGGAAAAAACCACAGTGTCAGGTACTGCATTCCAGGCATTGATTATCTGTTGCTGAAGTCGTATTTTCTGCAGTCTAGTTTCGAGCGGTTTACATTGAGTTTGAATCTATTGTGTGCTCGTGTGTTGTTGTGGTTGAAGCTGAAGTATTCATTGACAGGTAGGACATTGTGGCAGATGATTTTATGAACTACGTTTAGATCAGATCAAAGGCGGTGTAGCTCTAAGTTATCTAAGCCCAAAATTTCAAGTCTGGTGGAATAAGGTATTCTGTTGCAAGCAGAGGAGTGGAGGACTCTTCTTGTGAAATATTTCTGGACTCTCTCAATTGTATTAATGTCCGATATGCAGTGTGGGTTCCAGACAGGTGAACTGTATTCGAGGATTGGTCTGGCAAATGTTTGTATGTTCTGATTAGCAGTGTAATATTGCCAGAGAAGAAGCTACGCAAGATTAGGTTAACAACTCTTAGTGCCTTTTTGGCAATGTTGTTACAATGCGCTCTGGCATTTAGGTCATTAGATATGAGTACTCCAAGGTCCTTAACAGAGTGAGGGTCGTCTACAAGGTCGTGTGCTCCAAGTTTATATTTTGTGTTCAGATTCTTTTTGCCAGTGTGTAAGACAGAGCATTTGTTGGTTGAGATTTGAAGTTGCCAGTTATCAGACCATTGTGATATATGGTCAAGGTCTTTTTGAAGGGTAGAAATATTGTCGGTGGTGTTGAATAGTTTAACATCGTCAGCAAAAGTCTATGTAAATTGCATCTATTGATTTATCTTGATCGATTTGTGAAGTCCGTATATTTTTGCAGTGTAGGAGTTGCAGGTTACAGGATAATTTTTTTCTGAAACCAAATTGTTTGTTAGAGAGTAGCTTTAATTTTCATTACTTTCATTATTATTTTTATTAAATTATTAAATTTATTAAATTATTAAATTATTAATTATTAAATAATTATAATAATTATTAAATTATTTTCATTATTTTCATTAGCTGATGCTTCCAGCTAGACTAGGACAATATCACATTTACAAGGCCCAGACATGTGAACAAAATAATCTGATTTGAAAAAAATTAGAAATTACATTCTCAGAGAAGATACTTTTCTTTGGTGTAATACAATTGTTTTTAAAAAATCTGTTGGTAGTTTACATTATCGTGAAAGGTCTCCACTCTCATCCCAACACAGTTGGTTAAACTGTAGATTGATAAGAAAGCTAAGATTTTTCTGTTAGCCCTATTTCCATATAATGTTTGGTATCTACCCTAGCTTGGGAGTAAACAGCCACACTGAATACACTGGGTCTCATGTCAATTGACAGAATCATACTTTGTAGGATTAGATACAGTAAAGAAATGGCTGAAGTTGTAATCCTTTGCACAGTTTTTTGACAATGATCGAAGTTAGTGGGATTTACTTTACATTACAAGAATCGCAACCATTTCATTATCTGGACTTGTAAAGCTTTGCTTTGATTTTCAACAGGCTTACTGAACAACATATATAAAATTCTTTATAAAAACTTTCATTAATTTAATTATTTTGGGCAACTGACAAGCATTGTGCACAAAAACATCTCTTGGGATACATATCTAACTACTATACCACAATTGTTGCACACTTAACAGATTATTATTTTTAAAAAGCCCAATAAGCTACAAAAAAGCAGAAATTGTTATTCTTTATCTTCGGTCCCTTCAAATTATGTCCTAAAACTTGATTTCTTTTCATTTTTCTTTTGTCCCTTCTCACAAAATTCTTTAAAACTTTAACAAGCCTCTTTTGTAAATGCAATAAAGAAAAATTATCCAGATCGTCCTCTTGGTTTGTTATTTGTATATCACTTTTAATTGTTAAGATATCAACTGGCTTCATTTTGTATGTCCAGTGTAACATCTTTTTTCAAATCATTCTTATAGCCTGTCATTTTTAAATCCACTTTCAAATCAATTTCTCTTGTCCAGTAAAACCTGTTTCTCTTCCATTACATCTTTTAAACACAGTCTAACTATAGAGGCAGACTCTCTTAAAGTTAACTTCTGTATCCATTGTTCAAAAATAGCTTCAATATGACTAATGTTAAAATATTTTTTTCTGTTCTGTATTAGTAAGTCAAATTTAGATATTCTCTTTTAATTGTAATCTTTAGTTCCTTCTAGTTCCTAATAGTGTCCACCCTTCAAAGTTCAATTGTATCAGAGGTGGGATTCAAATAATTTAGCAACTGGTTCTCTGCCCTAATGACCGGCTTGGTGGGTGTGGCTGGGTGGTCATGTGACTGGGTGGCCGTGGCCAACTCAATGTTACTCATGTCAAGGGGTGCCTCGCCTCGCCCGGCCTCTCCTCGCCACGCCCAGCCCTGTCTCAACCCTCCGCTCCCCTCCCAGCCACTCCTTGACACGCCTGGCCTCTCCTCTCCTCGACTGACGACCACAATTGAGCCCAAAATTTATGTTGCTAAGGGAGAAATTTATTAAATGAATTTTGCCCCATTTCACAACTTTTCTTGCCACATTTGTTAAGTGAATCACTGCAGTTGTTAAGTTAGTAACATGTTAAGTGAATCTGGCCTCTCCATTGACTTTGCTCGTCAGAAGGTTGCAAAAGGGGATCACATGACCGTGGGAGACTACAACAATCGTAAATGTGAGACAGTTGTCAACCATCTGAATTTTTATCACGTGACCATGGGGATGCTGCAATGGTTGTAAGTGTGAAAAACGGTCATAAGTCACTTTTTTCAGCGTAACTTTGAATGGTCACTAAATGAACTGTTGTAAGTCAAGGATTACCTGTACAAAAATACAAATAGCTTCTTTGCTTGCAAAAAGCTGCCCTAAATACCAATCATTAGATTAGAAATTGGGGAATACACACTGAAGATCAATGAGTCACAAATCTTGCAGGAGGGGGTGGAAATGGACCCAGAAAAAGTCTGGGCAATCTTGGAATGGGGTCCCCCTTGCACGAGGGGGCAACTCCAAAGTTTCTTGGGGTTCGCAAATTTCTACCGACAATTTATTTTCCTGTTTTTGCCCAAATCACCCTGCCCTTTACAAAACAAAAGAGGAGGGAAAACTCAAACCTAGTCAACCCTTAAAGTGAGGTATGGAATGTCAAGAGGCATTCGAAAAGCTCAAGTGTCTGTTTGCAGTGGAACCTGTGCTGAAACACCCAAAGAGATGCCCCTCTTTTAATCCAGGCAGATGCTAGAGACGTGACTGTAGGGGCTGTGCTGCTACAAGAAAACCCTAAGCCTACACCTCCAAAAAATTGATACAGAAAGGTGGGCAGTCTGGTAGAAGGAAGTCTATGCAGTTCGATGGGCATTGCTAACCTGGCGACACTTCCTGGAAGGGTCTAAACACCCATTTGAAGGGTAGACAGATCACAAGTATCTAGAAGCTTAAAGAACCCCATGGAAGCTAACCCACAAGCAAGCCCAATGGGCGCAGTATTTCAATCATTTCAATTTCACTCTGCACTACATTCCAGGGGGGGAAAGCTTCCTAGCAGATCCCCTATCCGGATGCCACAATATAACAGTGCTAGACCCTTATTCTGAATCTAAATGACAAAAGTGAAGAATTTTGCACATTTCAATTACTATCATGCTCATTTCGGTTTAAATATCCAGACTGAAGTTGCACAGAAAGTGATACTAATGCAAAGATAGAAAATGAAATCTGCTTCCTAATACAATTTTAAAACAGTGAATTTATTCCTGTTTAAACACATATCCCAAATGTAATTTTTCTCCTACTCCACATACGTAACAACAGTGCAACAGTGTAACAGAATAGCCATTGCCAATCTGATGGCATTCAAATGTTTTGAACTTTCATCTTCCTGCCACACATCTGGACAAGAATAATAGGGGTCTATATTTTTCAAAAGCTAGAACACAAATTCTGCATCCAGATTAAGATCTGGAAGGTAGTAAGTATGAAATTTAGATACTATATGAATTGTCAAATACAAGGAACTCAAAAGATCTTTGTATTTTTGTTTCCTCTGGTTTGTATCTTGATATGTAGTACACAAATTGTGGGATTTGCAATTTTACTGTAATGTTTAACCTACTTTAAAATTTACATTTAATAAAACAGAGCAGTTCCAACAGTTAATGTATATTACATCAGGATAGAGCTACATGAAGTACAGTTTTTTTTATGATGTTCATTTACCAAAACTTTTTTTTTCATTTAGTGAATATATGCAAGTTCAATCCACACCAGTGGTGGGTTCCTACTGGTGCAGTCCACTCTACAGTACCGGTAGCGGCCAGCAGATGGCGCTATTTGCACATGACAGCTCCTGTGCCGTCTTCGCCGGTCTGTCGCTCGGCGCCATTTTTTGGGGGGAATTTTGGGGCTGATTTTGCTTCCTGCGCATGCGTGGAAGCAAAATCTCACAAGGGGACGTGCGTGTGCATGAGATTTTGGTGTTTTTTTGCTTCCACGCATGCGCGGAAGCAAAAAAAGCACCAAAATTGCATGCGCGCGCGCATCCCCTCATGAGATTTTGCTTCCGCACATGTGCAGGAAGCAAAATCATACAAGGGCGCATGTGTGCATAGCAAGGGCGCGCATGCCAAAACGCGGCAATGCGCGCGCAGCGCACCAGTATTGCGAAGAAGAAGCAACCTGCCCCTGATCCACACATATGAGAAATAAGAAATTTCAACAAATCTATTATTCATTGTTGGAATTCAGAATATATTTTATCAAGCTGGGATTTCCTTCTTCAGAAATAACATGAAACAGAAAGATAACTGCTTTTGATAATTTTTCAGCATATATCAAACAAAAAAAGCCATGGGTTGCTTATAAGTTATAGGCTAATAGTTAAACATAAGAATGTATATAACTAAAATATCTAACATATTTTCCATATCTATTTGGACATTGGAAACTATTGTACTCTTTTTGTATATCAGAACCATGTCGATTATTGCACTGAACTTCCCCTGAATACCTTTCAAAATGTAATATTTATCAGATCCATCTCCCATATTTCCACTCTGTTCCATGTACAGATTAATTTGTTAAATGTATAATAACTATATTTAGATGTCAAGGAGAAAATAATTTAAAAACAATTTCTAAAAATGGTTCCATTTTGGCTTGGTTATGCAGACCCACATAATGCTAGATTTTGTCTCCAAGCACACACTCAAATTCACACACTTTCTCACAGAAGAGCCATTTCTTTGTATTAAAAGGTAGGGATGGTTAATAACTTTTGGAAAGTTGGATAAATTTTATTATTTTCCTGTTATTATTCTATTATTTTCTGTCATTTGAAGAAGTAGAAAACCGCATTTTTAATGAAATACAATAAATATTCTCTGGTGTTCTTCTATAAAAGTAAATCTCCTCTATCAATTCTGAAAAAATTCCTGTCAATTATTAGAATTATTGTTATTCCCAATTTCTAAAATTGGGTGACAATCAGCTAAATACACTTTGTTTCATGTGTTCAAACAGTGATATATTGATGGCTCTTAAAAATAATACTATATTGTCATAAACAGCTTAATACCAAATCTTTTTTTCAGGCATTAAAAACCATGGGTTCTTCAATTGGGTAACCTTTTGGCAAAATATCGAACATGCTCACACAGGAAGTAGGTTTCATGTATACATTAGTCAATAAATTTATCAACAAACCACATAATATAGAATATGTGCTAATGTTAGTGGGGTTACAAGCTGGGAAACCATCTTGATGTTTCCTGGAGCCCATTTAAACATATTTATTCCAGGAACCAGTAATAAATGACCATCCCAAAAATCATATGCCTGAGACATGTAATATGAAGATTATCTATGGCAGATATTTTATTTATCATATTCATGTCCAAATTTCAAACTCGTTTATACTTCTTTTAACTATAAAAATTAGTTAAACTGATTCTAAGATGGTTTATAAAATATTTCATACTGTAAAATCTATTTGTGACATAAAATAAATATACAACAATTCCACAAAGAATGAATACATTAAAAAAAAAACCTGAGTGTTAATATGGGTTTTTTTCTCTAGGGGAAAAAAACATTTTTTTTTGTCTAGGAATACTGAAGCTTATTGTTCAAAATACTTTTTAACAAAAAAATTGTGGCCAGAATTGCAATTTAATGTCAAGTATCCTGGAAAATATATAACCTTACGTGCTCTACCGGATATCATGCTCGTGTATGGGAACACAGTAAAAAGAAAATTTCATCATAAAGAAAAAGAAAGAATGTGCAGATTATTTCATCCTACTACAAGTGAACAGAATAACTCAGACTAAACAATAGCATTAAAAGTTAACTGAAGTACCTTTTACTTCTACGATATCTATGAACTTCTGCAAAAATAGTAAAAGCAAGAACATTCTTCACAAAAGTATGCAACTTTAGAAAATAACCTAATTTGGGAACCCAAATAGAAATTTAAGAAATATGAAATAGGGCATGTGCAATGAAAACATTTCGCATTCTTGATTATATTGTAGGCATACATATGCTTGATGTTTTTAATATATTTTATCAATATGATATGGCTTCTCCCTGCTCCCAAATTTTTGTAAAGATGATTTTTCTGTCCTCATCAAATCATGATTCCTCAAATCATGAGGAAAATGCATTTATATTAATGGAATATGGTAGGCAGGACCAGGCAAAAAAAATGTGCCATGGTAAGGACTGTATTTATGACAAGAGAAACATGTTCCCAGGAAAAATAGCCCATAGCTGAATGGAATTTTCAAATACCTTTACCAACATAACTCAAATGTTCAGTTTGCTATAATTTTCCCTGGGTTCTTCCCTTAACAAAGTTCTATTAATTTAAATTTTATTTTAACAAAAAATGAAGAGTTTATTCAAACTCCTTTCAATCAGTTCAGTAGGAATCTTTTCTTTAAGATTTGGGCCTCTCTGCTGGGAACAGCCTAATTAAACATGATGGATTCAGGATCTTGATTTGCCATTTGAGCCATATGCCTTAACACGTCCTTTTTGGTGATAATGCCCAGGAGCCTCCTAGAGAAAAGGGGAAGGAAAGAAACAAAATTGTGATTAATCATTAACCTGTCTCGTTCATTTTTCAAATTCTGCTGCAGGCAAAACTTAAATACAAAACAATCAATTTTAAAAAGACACCCTGCTCCTTCCTTCTTTAAAAACCAAGAAATTGGATTTTTTTTTAAAAAAAGTGATTTACATTTACAAACTGAAAAAAAAATCATCACAATGCATTGCTTTTATGAATACAGAGCTTTCATTATATTTTTCTCAGCCTTTGGCAAAGGGATAAAGATGCCATATTCTATCCAGCTGCATTCCTCAATGCACTTAGTTAAGGCTGTTTCTTGAGCAGGCTCAGACTTGTCCAACTTGACATCACCTCTCTAAAAACATTTGCAGAAACTGTTGGGATCCTCCAGGCCAAAGCAGAAGAAACTCAGTGCATGGCATAAAGAGACCGATACATCAAAGTATTGCAAAAGCCTTGAAGGCAGAGGCTCCTGAACTATGACCTGAATGCCAATGCATCACATTTAAAGAAAGCTTCCTGCAAAACCACTGAATTATATGCTCTCCCCCTTCTCTTGCAGGCATGCTACTATGCAAAAGGGTGGAAGCTCTCAAATCTCTGTTTATTCCATCTATCATGAGTTTTTATTAATTATTTTAGAAGGGGTTTGCTATAGCTGTTAAGAAAACTGAAAAACAATGGTAAAAAAATATAAATAAAACTAATAGTTGAGCTAATGTTAACTATATGTAATACAGATTTACTAACTTACCCTGATAACAAAACCCTTTGAATAATCAGTGCTAATTATAACAGTCCAATGCCTCAAATAATTTTATTTATTTATTTATTTATTTGTCAAACATGTATAGGATAGTAGTAGTTTGTATAAACATAACAGAAGTAAAAAGTAACGATAAAAGAGGACAATAGGACAGTAGGACAGGGACGGTAGGCACAGTGGTGCGCTTATGCACGCCCCTTACAGACCTCTTAGAAACGGGGAGAGGTCGACTGTAGACAGTCTAAGGTTAAAGTTTTTGGAGTTTGGGGAAGAAACCACAGAGTCAGGTAGTGCATTCCAGGCATTCTATTTTAAACACTATACATACTTAAATAATTAGGTGTGAAGGGCAATTTTTCATTCCTTTTCATTTCTCAAAGAATTGGAAAAACAGAAAAAGAGGATAGATATGCTATTATCACAGCCCCAAAGATATATAAGAGCAATGCAATGTCTGGATAATTTTTCTATTTTAAAAATACCACACTATCTCCTTTATATAGTACTAAATACTGCAAGATATGGGAATCATTTCAAAGAAATATTTCTATGTACAATTATTTTAGTGCAGTTATGAAACATTGGGGTTCATTTAAAAATCTGACTGGTGAAGAGTATTTTATTATTGTGGAGTCATTTATTTTTATTGAATATATACAATTATAGTTAGACAATATCTTGAAATAAAAAGTTGCAGAAAGTAAAGAATACTTTAAATAGTGCATTTTAAAATATTTATTATAAGCCTCTTTCTACCTTGAACTTTAGCCATAATCTGATATTACTTTCACAAAACTAGATTTTACTGAGTTTTTATCTTCAAAACCCAGGATTCTGAACATCCAATGTTTTAAAAAAAGAAGTTAGATATAATACTTATTGATCTAAAACCATAGTTTCTTTTTACCAGTATTTTACCTGCTTAAAAAAAAGCCTGCCTAGTATGCAAAGATTTTAACAAAATGACATAATTAGTAAACTCATGTGCTTTCCTGATTTTACCAGAATTGAATCCCATTGAGATTAGCATTGGGCAAAAACAACGAAGTTTGTTTGACCAACAAATTGACTTTTGTTGGCTCCAAATGGCTCAATTTTCCCCCTCAAGCTAGTTGTGCAAATAAATACAGGTAATCCTCAACTTACGATCACAACTGAGCCCAAAATTTATGTTGCTAAGTGAATCACAAGATTTGTTAAGTGAATCACTGCAATTGTTAAATTAGTAACAGTTGTTAAATGAATCTAGTTTCCCCATTGACTTTGCTTGTCAGAAGAGCGCAAAAAATGATCATGTGACCCTTGAGATGCTGCAACTATCATAAATATAAACCAGTTACCAAGCATCTGAATGTAAATCACGTGACCACAGGGATGCTACAGCAGTCATAAGTGTGAAAAATGGTCATAAGTCACTAAGTGAACCGTTGTAAGTCGAGGACTAGCTGTAGCCTTCCAGTCTTCTCTACATTTGGATACTGCTCTGTTTGCAGCATCTTTCTATGCCTGGGTCAAATTCACAATGTTTCAGGCATTTAGTATCTTCTATGTGTAAAGGCAATAAGTTTTCATTAATTTAAGTTGAATTGAATTATACTTATGAATACTCCCTCTCTGACAGTTTTCATATTATCAGAGTAGTGATGGGCTGTCTGCTAAAACAAAGCAAGGTTATGGCATACACTTGAAAGGAGACCAGGAAGCCTGTAATTGTGGAGTCTGTCTGGCAAGAACAAAGAATGCTTATTCACAGGGAATATGCAGGTGTAAAGCTTGTAACAATTCTGGGTGGTTAGAGTACTGATAACAGTAACAAAGAGTTAGACATCCTGCATACCTCAGCTAGAAGTTAGGAATAGAGATGGCCTGGAGGAACTAGAATGTGTATTAGAATCAGGGCTCTCCAACCTTGGCAACTTTAAGACTTGTGGACTTCAATTTCCAGAATTCCTCAGCCAGCTTTGCTGGCTGAGGAATTCTGGGAGTTGAAGTCCACAAGTCTTAAAGTTGCCAAGGTTGGAGAGCCCTGTATTAGATAACTCCTGAAGCATTCATTAGCCAAGGCTTAGGAATAAGGATGGCTAGAGACCAATAGAATAATTGTTAGATCATTACTAAAATGTTTATTAGATGATATTTCTTATATATCCTGCCTTATCCCACTTTCTGCTTTAGTGAAAATGTATAAAACTTTTTAAATTCCATTGTTTGAGATTCCTTGGCATTTGGGCCAGGACTCCTTTTCTTGGAGCACTTCAATAAAAGGAAACAAAACCTGCATTTTGTGTCTGGTGTTCTTCATCGGCCTCAGCACCAGGCTCAGAACAGAATTGGGGACAACAATAGTATAAGGCAAAACATTGTCATTAATTTAAGTGAAATTGAATTGTACTGATAGGGAAAATATCGGCGGGACAGGTTCCTAACTTTTACCCCTTATAAATATTAGTGTATGAACATTGCTTATCAAAAACAGAATCTGTCTCCTTTTCAGCCAATGAGGAAGTTGAAAAAGCACTAAATATTCCTCTAGCCTTGCAAATGTTCTTTATAGCTTCAGAAGGCCTTCACTATTTCCAGCACTGCAACTTGCTTTCTCTCATTGCTCCAGAATGTTTGAGCTTTTGAGGGACATATTCTATATTCAAGGCTCTGTTTCATTCGATTTAGCTTCTGCCTCTTATATTTTTCATTCCTTACCTTCTTATAGGCTTATAAATCCCATGGACTTTCAGTTTGTAAAAAAAATAAACTTCCATTAGTTAATTCCTTTAATGTGTCATTCATGCAGGGATTTCATAAGTGTTTGAGTCACATTTAGTCTGGATAAAAGCTAAAACGTTAGCAAAACTTTTGCTAACAATTACATTCAGCTGGCATTTCTCCCTAGCAGCAATATATAGGGTTTTTCATAGATTAAAAATAATACATATTTAGCAGTAGCTTGACCTAAATATGAAGCTTAATTACATACATGTATTATAAATTCTGCTCTAAGTCAAAAGAGCAAAAATAAGATATATTGCTCTGAGCTAGAGGGTAAGTCTTTGCTAGCTAAATGAATTATAAAAAGCATTAATAGCTAACAAATTTGGGAATTCATTATTTTATTTCAATGGCGTCTTTTCTTTAAGTTCTTGTTTTAATATTGTTACTGAAAAATTATGAAGGTGCTTCAAATGCACCCTTCTTTTATTTCAGTTTAGTTTTAACTTGTTTTTCAAAAATTGCGTTGTTATTTTTTTATAAACTCAAACATAAGTCCCTTGTAATCCAACCCAGCTTGTTTTCCAGGTCTAACATTACATGTATCTGGAGAGGATTGGAATTATTTCTTCCAGAAAATAAGCCCCTCCCCTTCAACAGAAATACCATATTAAAAAAAACACAAAAATAATGTATATACTTACCCACTGCGTGTAACAAGACACTGCCTGAGTCCAAGTTTTCGGAAAATGTCTACCACTGTTTCCATTGGTGTATGGTCTGTGACAGTGAAGGGGCTCAGATTCAAAATACGCCGGAGCTTCAGCATATGAGGGCTATTGGCAGGGACCTCTGGAGGATCTTCAGTAAAATATACAATTGAATTGCTTACTACGCCATCCTGGCACTGCCTTGCATTTTCTGTATGAAAAAATCAGACAAATAAGGACTATTGCACATCCATCTCAGGAGAGAAATCACTACTGTTTTCGGATGATCCTTTAATGGTTCTTGTAAGATCAGGATGATTGTTAAGTACATCTATATAGCAGTGCCAGCACACTAATGCTGATGCCAGATTTATCCCAGCTCCCTTTTTTAGGGATAGTCTTGATATGGAATAATTTCTCTGGAATACCACATTGTTCTATATGATCAGCACCTTTTCATATCTGAGGCCATAAGGTTCAGGCCTATAGAAATCCATCTGCATGCATTCATACGACTACACAGGCTCAAAAAAGAGAGAGGCAAATATGAATTTGTTCCTGTTGTTCAAATTAACTGATTTCAATCCCTTTAATGGGAGCAAAAGAGAAGAGATGGAGTAGATTGCTACATTTCTGCTTTCACTGGTCATAAACCAAGCTACTTACCTTAAGGCTACAGAGAGAAGATATTTCAGAGCAAGCAAGATATTCACCTATAAGATGTTAAAAACTCGTTCAAGAATCTCTAACTTCTCCTGGGCTTCTGCAGTTGCCTCTATAGCTGTTGCACAAGCCCAAGAACAGTGCATTTTGTTTAAAGTGTCAAATGAAATTCTGAATAATCCTAACCCTTTGAAACTGGATCACTGCAGTGTTGTAGTTTCCATTGTGACAGTATCATTTAATAGGACAGTGATGGCGAACCTTTTTTTCCTCGGGTGCCGAAATAGTGTGTGCGCGCGTTATCACATGCACATGCGTGCCCACACCCATAATTCAAAGCCCCCCACTCACCCCACCCCCCTGCGCATGCGTGCGCGACATCTCCCACTCCCTGTTTCTCGACTTCCAGTGGGTCCAGTAGGCCCGTTTTTCGCCCTCCCCAGGCTCCAGAGGCTTTCTTGGAGTTTGGGGAGGACAAAAACACTCCCCCCGCCACCCCGGAGGCCCTCCGGAGGCCGAAATCGCCCTCCCAGAGTCTCCGTGTGAGCCAAAAATCAGCTGGCAGGCACGCACATGCGCGCTGGAGCTGAGCTAGGGCAACAGCTCGCGTGCTGGCAGATATGGCTCCGCGTGCCACCTGTGGCACCCGTGCCATAGGTTCACCATCACTGTAATAGGACTTTCCTGCTACACTCATTATGACAGCAGCTTTCAAGGGGATCCTCAAAGGCTTCTTCAACTCAATAAATAAAAATGTATTCATTTATTTAAAAGATTTACATGGCCACTACAATTCAATCCTGATGCTCACAACAACAAAAAGCACAACTGAACAAACTTAAAACCAGGACAAAGAACCAAGGCACCAGAATACTCCTAGCCCAAATTCACATGTGCTGTGTTCAACTTTCATCTTGGCCCAGTGATTGGCAGAATAGCCAGGTTTACACACCCTTCCTGAACCTAAGTGACTAGGGGTCCTCCCCCTAGTCACTTAGTTCTTGAGAGAAGGTTCACCTGCTAGGTGTCACCAGATGATGCTGTTCAGTAGAAAGGACTTGGAGCATACCCCTAATCATTTTAACTGAAAAATGTAGAGCCCATGCACACCAACATTTATCTTTAACCCTGTCTAGGGTTATTTTATCTTATCTTCTGGAAAATAATGCAAAACGGTATCTTGTAGGGGCACTGACGATTGCACAGACAAGCCTTTTAAAAGCCATACTTGTATCTACTGGACAATCCAGTAGATTAAATAAAGGAATAAAATCTTGTGAAAGAGCAAAATATTGTTGATAGCATTTGGATAAAACAACAAACTAATTAGCTTGAACATAGAAGGGAATCTGAGTTTAGAAAGGGATATAAAGGATTATGAAGTCTAATAGTAGCATATATAACATGAAACCATACTGTGGCTTGTTGTTGGCTTAGCACTGTGATTATTGAATAGAATTAAATGTCAAATTCTTGAAGCGGTTGCCAATGGATAAACTTTATCAGCTTAAACCTTATTTTAGGAAAGTGCCCATTTGACTTTTAAATTATACTCTTCATTAAGCTCAGTATTGACATATATCTTTCAGCTAATTGAAGCATATATTATTATTACGATTGCCCTTTTCTCTCTAATATGTGTGTACAGCAATATCACAGCACAATTACTGCTGAATAATGCATCCATTTTCCTTTCCTTTCCTTTTCTTCGATTTTCAGTGTGTAGAAGTGCTAAAACAACCAGAACAATAATAGGATTTCTAAAAATATTCCTGTTCAAAAACAAAAGCTAACTAACACTAATATTTCCTCTTGCTTGATGCTAATCTTCAGAAGAGATTTTCAGTGCAAATTTCTCTCTCTCTCTCTTTGAACTATTTTCCATCAATCATGGAGCTGAAACCAACTCCTAACTTCTAACAACAGAGCCTTGTCAGTTTTTAACACATTGGCGTTGTACTGTATTATGTCTCACTTAAACTCATCTTTTAACAGCCATGAAATGAAAATTACCAAATCCCAAGCTGCATCATCCTCCAATCAGCTTTCAAGCCTACATGTAATTTATTACATTTCATATAAATTATTGACTTTTTCCCTGTCTTCTTATGGTAAACATGCCTAGTTTTGTAATTGCAGGGTTTGCTTTCATCTCTGTCACCTTCCGCTATGCATCAATTTACTATAGTTCTGCTTTAACTTTGAAAAGAATAAAAAAAAGAAGACAGAAAAGTTGTATAGACATTCAATCTATTTCTGAGTATAATTGTTAATATATATTGCAACACTTCTTTTGTTACAAAAGTAACAAGAAAGAAGCTTTCTGTTATTCTTAAAAGAATCAAAATTTTCAAAAGGCTAATTTGGAAAGGGAAAATTAAATGCATAGACGTGAGAAAGACATGATATTGGGACCTTTTAAGTTTAGAATACTATTGCACACAATTAATTTCTTACCTAACTTTCTTCTAGGCCACCATAAAACTAATCACCTCTATGTGAAACAGATGCAACTCACTTATTGCAAGAATCAAGTCCCGTCTCTGTGCAAAGCCAATAAGACGCTCCTTAGAAACCACCACTGGAAAGCCATTGTAGTCTGTTTCCTTGATTAATGTCTCCACATCTTCCACCGTCATGCTGTCTTGGGTCAAGACAGAAAGAGGAGGTTCTCCACGCCTGGGCCTCATAACATCAGTAGCCAGTGTTTTGTGGGTAAATTCATCTTTTACATCCAGAAATGGATAGCCGTTCAAATGGATATGTGCCTCATAGATCCCTTCTTTGCCAAAAGCATCAGCAACCCACTTGCTAGTAACAGCTGCAGCCATAAGAGGCACAATATACTCTAGTCCTCCTGTTAATTCAAACATGATCACGACAAGCGAGACTGTCATTCTGGTAACTCCACCTGTCAAGAGAAAGAAAATGTTGGGTAGGATTGTCATAGAAGATGCCACTCTGATTTTTTTTGCAACCTGACATGCGTTTTCATAAGTGGAATCAACTATGTTAACATTTTTCCATAAACCAAAACACAAAGGTAGCTCTGAAGTTGTACTGTATGGTATCCAGGGGCATCATTCATTGAATTAGTATACAGCCTTGGTTTTCTTCATTCCCAAATGGATATGGTGCCTTCATTCAAAGGAATCTTTAGGTATAATATTCATGAAATTTTAAACTACAAAATTTAGGGGCATAGACAGATACCATGCTATATCATACAGAACAACAATTAAACAAAATGATAATACATGGTACCTAAGCACGCAGCAGCTCCCACCATTGCATATAGTCCTGGAGTAACACAATCAGCTCCTGGTCTACACCAGTTTCTGAAGATGATCCAGTCGTGATGATGGTAAGCCAACTGTTCCACACCAATTCCAACAATTCTACCAGCTATTGCTCCTACAGCCATGCTAGGTATAAAGAGACCTGAAGGAATCTCAAATAACATAAAGTGAAGTTAAAACCAAATTATCACAAGCACAACTTAATACAAATGGTCCTCGGCTTACAACAGTTATTTTAGTGACTGATCAAAGTTACAATAGCACTGAAAAAAGTGACTTATGACTTATGACCACTGCAGCATCCCCATAGTCACATGAACAAAATTCAGAAGTTTGGCAACTGGTTCACATTTATGGTAGCTGCAGTGTCCTGGGGTCATTCTCTTTTGTGACCTTCTGATGAACAAAGTCAATGGGGAAACTAGGTTCACTTAAAAACTGTGTTACTAACTTAACAACTGCAATGATTCACTTAACAACTGTGGCAAGAAAGGTCATAAAATGGGGCAAAACTCACTCAAAAAAAGTCTCACGTAACAACATAAATTTTGGGCTCAATTGTGATCATAAGTCGAGAACATATGGTAGTACATATGGTAAAGATGATTTCAAAGTTTACTTTAAATATAAATATATTACATTTCTTAAATTTAATAAATTATTTCAGTGGCAACCGAAGTCTTCCTACTAAATGTTCTTGTTTCTTATTACTTCAGAGAACTCCATTATTTTTGTTCACTGCAGAGACTTATCATCTTGCACTTCTTAACACCTTGGCTATTTTCCAAGATTGTTATCAATTCTGTCTTTCACAACAATTAATCAAGCAAGAGCAGAAGAGACAACATATGAAGGAATCATAGCATGAAAAAAATAGAATACTATAAATAAATACATCAAAATATTCAAGAATTCTTTAAAAGCTGAACTGAAACTATAAAGATTTTATGTGGTATAAAATATTATTTTTAGTGCAATCTTCCCCTTAGTTTTACTTGGAGAAGTAAAAGAAGGAGCTCTGATGGCACCGTAGTTAGAATGCAGTATTGCAGGCTAACTCTGCCCACAGGCAGGAGTTCAATCGAGGTTGACTGAGCCTTCCACCCTTCCGAGGTCAGTAAAATGAGGACCTAGATTATTGGGACAATATGCTGACATGGTAAACTACCCAGACAGTGTTGTAAAGCACTATGGAGCGGTATATGAGTCTAAGTACTATTGCTATATTGGTATATTTGTTTCAGTGTATCAGATCTTAGGTGACTACAACATTTCTTAAACTATGCTTGATTTTCCAACTTACCTTCATGCCAAAAGTGAATATGGTAATGATGATTTTAAAAACCAGAGCCAGAGCTAGCTGCCACATAGCCATGTATACTCCTGTACCAGCTGGCCTGTCGGGAATATCATCCACAGGTCTAGTCATGTTGGGATCGTTTATGTAGTCACAGAGTTGCGATGACTCCAAGGCTCCACAGTCATTGAAGAGTTCAGAGATGAGCTCACTGGTGCTCCTTCGTGTGTAAGGATTTGGATAGGCAATTATAGCAGTTATGGCAGTGACTGCAATGACCTCTAAGACTGGATACTTTCCTAGCCTGGTAGTTTTACGCCTCCTGCACCATGCAATGTTGCATCGAATAAAAAGCGTCCCCCACAATCCTCCAAAAACTCCAAGCAATATAAAGGGAAAAAGTTCAGCCATGTACCAAGGGGTGTGATATTCCACATAAAAGAGGACCAGGCGGCTGTTTCCAAATGGATTGATGGATCTCAGGGTAAAGGCTGCAACAAGTGCAGCAAAGAAAGATCTCCAGAGAGTCTTCAAGGGAAAATAATAACTCACCTAGGATAAAATAGAATCCATCAATAATTATCTCCAATTCTTTCAAAGGGTTTCCTTTGCAGATACTTGTGGAAGTGATATATTATTGTGCATTGATAAAGATGCAGTCCAAGGATAGGATTGTAGAAGGTTAAAAGTGATGAAAGATTACACTATCTTTGAATATATTATTAGAATTACACAAGCACACTGCAGAGATAGAATAAACAAACAAACAAATAAATAAATAAGCAAGCTACTTCCACATTTTCAAGTGATACTAGGATCCCATAACCACTGCTATTAAAGTACCAAAGAATTCTACAGGTACACAATATCCATTTTGTGAAAAAAAGTTAATATAGGGCAGAGGTCTTCAAACTTGGCAACTTTAAGACTAGTAGCCACATTCAACTCAATCAATTTATTACAGTCTTAGACCAGAGACCAGAACAAATAAAAATGCTCAGTAAATATACAATTAAAAATTCTAGTATAAAATAATAAATAAAAACTAAAATCTATAATAAAATCTGGTCTGTCAATTATACATGGTCTAACTATACTACAATTACAATCCATAAACTGTGTGGTCCAGTGTAGGTTCAATGCTAAAAGGGAAAAGATTAAGTAGTGCAAGCGGTTTTTCCACATTTATTATATAACATAACTATGATGGAGAAGACATGTGTTTGCGTCGAATCCCCAGTGCTGCTGCACAGAATCTGGCCACCTGCGCTGTAGTTATGGACTGTTCAACCTTAAACAGCCACTGAAGATAGGTAGTATCAGAACGGCCACGATACCTAGCAGTTATTAGCAGAATATGTTTTTTCCTAATCTCTGTGTAAAAGGAACATCTAAGGAGCATGTGACCCACAGTCTCCACCTCTCCTAAGCCGCAGGAACAGAGTCTTTCCATTAATGGTATCCTTTTATACTTGCTGTACAGGATGGCCAATGGAAGCACATGGCATCGTGTGAGCGAAAATGCTTTCCGGTGGTTTGTGACTCCAACTGACTAAGATAGCTGGCAGGAACAACAAGACATCTAATGGCATCTGGAGCCAGAAACAGCAGAGCTTTCCCTAAGTCTGCCTGCCTCTCGATGTCCTCCACCCTTTGTCTTGCTAGGTTGTACTCCATCTTGAGTATTGAAGCTGGGGAGAAGCCTAGTTTGCCAAGGTTGGACTCAACAGCCTTGATACATGATGAGAAAAATTTGTCTTGGAGGATTAATGGAGCAAGACCTTGCGGAAAGAAGTTAAGCTTTAGCCAGAGATTTAAGGACGCTAGCCAGATTCTTGCTTCAACTTTTGTCAATCCTGTCTCCAGGTGCAGAAGTGCATTTGAGACACAACACGGCATCTGGAGAATTGATCTAATGAATTTGGATTGAACTTTTTCTAATGGTGTAAAACACAAAGCTGACGGTTTGAGCAAGGTCCTATAAAGAAGCTGTGCTAGCGACTTGGCCAGAAAAAGCTTAATTGCAGTAGGGACATAATATCCTCCCTTTGTGCGGAAAAATTTAAGAATGATGCTCGCTGATCTTTGGCCCAAGGCAACCGCATATTCTCCATATGCTTTTCTTGAACCATTGACCTGAATGACCACCCCCAGGTATTTGAAGGTGGTTACCTGCTCTGTTTTGTGGCCATTTAGATACCATGAATAAAGTTTTGGCCTTTTTGCAAAAATCTCATAATTTATGTCCAATTTATTGTAATTACAATACTGGACAAGGGCTCACAAAGCTCTTTTAAGGCCTACTGGTGTCCTGGAGAGGATCACAGCATCATCTGCATAGAGCAGCAGGGCAATGCTTTGGTCACCTATTTTTGATGGGTGGTAATTTGGTTTGTTTAGCCATTTTACCATGTCATTTATATAGAAGTTGAAAAGCAGGGGGCTCAAAAAGCACCCCTGTTTAACCCCCTTTTGAGTTTTAATAGTAGCCACATAAAAATTGGTTTGATACAACTGTGAAATTGATATATACTTTTCATAGGAAGGTAACCTTACCATATGGTTCATGGATTGCAAAAGAGAATTGCCTTCTCACTTGCTAGTTATTTTAAAGAATCAAATGAGGGGAAGTGCATTTGTATCACGTTTAATAAAATAACTGAATATTAAATGAGGCATATGACAAATTGTTGCCTTTTCAAGATACTAAATATCTATTGTAAAGCCAATTTTACCTAGCAGTACAGTGGTTCCTACCATCCCCACCAATTTATAATATGATCTTTTGGTACTATCTTCTAAAAAGGATGTATGTGTGTTAAGTTATTCTTTCTTAACAACATTGTTGCTATGCTACTGGTTTCTACAATACCAAGACTGGATGTTTTCCATGCATCTTAAGGCATTACATTTTTTTCTTTATATACCCATGTAAATGACTTAATTCTCCAGGCCAGCCAACAGCAAGGAAGCATCTAGATTAATAGTATATCTTCCTGCCAAGAAGGGGCTCAGAGAAATACAAAATATTACAATTGAGGAATATAGTAATCCTCATTTAGCTACTGCCTTGTATAGCAACAGTTCACAAATACAATGGTGATGAAAAAAGCAACTCCTTGCATTTATGATTTTCACATATCAAAGCAAAGGAAAGCTGAAGTAAGAACATACAGTAAGAACAGTTCACTTAGTGACTGCTTCACTTAATAACTAAGTTGCTGGACCCATTGTGGTCACTAAAATACAATTGAAGATAAAACAAAAAAACTGTTTCTGGATAATCTTACTTTTAGGGATGTTTTCGACTGATGTAAGGCCTTGCAAGCATAAGAGCAGCAGTATCAAAATATTTTAATCAATCAGGATCAAGCAGTCCAGCCCCCTGCTCAAGCAGGAGACCCTATATCATTTCAGACAAGTGATTGTCCAGTCCAGGGGCGGGTTCCTAATTTTTTTACTACCACTCTGTGGGCGTGGCTTATTTTGTGGGCGTGGCTTGCCAGCCATGTGACCAGGTGGGCGTGGCTTCTCAGACTGCTGAAGGGAGGGGAACTGACATAGGTCCTGCCGCCCATTCCCTCTCCCCTCAGCAGCTCAAGAAGCCTCAAACGTGTGAAAATGCCTAGGATCATCACCGCGTGTTCGTGGCTTCTCGGACTGCTGAAGGGAGGGGAATGGAGATAGCTCCTGCCGCCCGTTCTTTCAGCGTCTCATGTGCTCCCTCAGCCATCCTCGCCTGCTTGGACTCACTGTGGGGTAGGAAGGCAGCGCATGAGCAGTGCCGGAAACTCGGCTTCTGGGCATGCGCAGAAGAAAAATTTAAAAAATAAATTAAATTTTTTTTTAAAAAAATGGTGGTGCCCAGGCACCGGCAACTGACCGCACCGATACTGTGACATCACCAGTGGGCCGCTACCGGTGCTATAGAGTGGACCGCACTGGTAGGAACCCACCACTGGTCCAGTCTCTTCTTAAAAACACCCAGTGATGAAGCAGTTACAACTTCTGAAGGCAAGCTGTTCCACTGGTTAATTGTCCTCACTGTTAGGAAGTTTCTCCTTGATTCCAGGTTGCTTCTCTCCTTGATTAGTTTTGATCCATTGTTTCTTGCCCTGCCCTCTGGTGCTTTGGAAAATAAATTGACCCCCTCTTTTTTGTGGCAGCCCCTCAAATACTAGACTACTGCTATCATGTCCCCCCTAGTCCTTCTTTTCTCTAGACTGGCCATACCCAATTCCTGCAACCACTCTTCATATGTTTTTGTCTCCAGGCCTTTAATCATCTTAGTTGCTCTTCTTTGCAATTTTTCCAAAGTCTCAGCATCTTTTTTGTAATGTGGTAACCAAAAGTGGATGCAGTATTCCAGGTGTGGCCTTACTAAGGGTTTATAAAGCGGTACTAATACTTCATGTGATGCTGATTCTATGCCTCTGTTTATACAACCGAGGATTGTATTAGTTGTTTTTTTGCTGCTGCCGCACATTGCTGACTCATGCTTAAATGATCATCCACCAGAATTCCAAGGTCCCTCTCACAGTTACTGTTTTTGAGCCAGATTTCACCTAATCTGTACTTGTAACTTAGTTTTTTCCTGCCCAGGTGTAAAACCTTGCTTTTCTCCACACATTAAATTTTATGTTGTTGGATAGGGCCCATTCAAGTCTGTCAAAATCTTTTTGAATTCTGAGCTTGTCTTCTGGGGTGTCGGCTATTCCTGCTAGCTTAATGTCGTCTGCAAATAGAGGGAACCTTCTATTCCCTCATCTAAGTAATTTATGAAGATATTGAAGAGTACTAGGCCAAAGATGGAACCTTGTGGTACCCCAGTGCTTACTTCCCTCTATGTAGATGTAGTACCATTAAGGACTATTATTTGAGCACGGCTTGTCAGCCAGTTACAAATTCATCTGGTGGTGATGTTGTCTATTCCACATTTTTCTAGTTTACCAAAAATTAGGTTGTGGTCTACTTTGTTAAATGCCTTCCTAAAGTCTAAGTATACTATGTCCACAGCATTTTGCTGGTCTACTAATTTAGTGACTTTGTCAAAGAATGAAATAAGATTGGTTGGCATGATCTAACCCTAACAAACCAGTGCAGGCTACTAGTTATTGTCACTGCTTTGTTTTTATTCGTCAGTTGTGCTTCCAGTCTGAGATTTACGGTAGTCTTGTCATACTCTTATCTAATGTCAACACAGTCTCATGATGTGCTGATTTACTGTGCATGTGTAGTTTCTGTTCCTTTGTTCTTCTCTTTGCTTTCATTCCGGCCGGCCGGACATATTTCTACTGATGAACATGTAGTCAGATATATATTTTTATATTTTTTATATTAAAAGCATTTATTAGAATTTAAGTTTCGGTTTTATTTTATTTGAGTTAGCAATCATGGAGAAGCTCGGTCTATTCTCCTCTGATTTACGGCTTCTCAAGAAGGGGGAGGCTGAGGAACTGTTTTTCGTTCCAACAGTTATAACTTTTTTTGTTTCTACATGTTCGCAGATCTGATTTTTTTAAAATTATTTTTTCCAGTATCTTCCCAGGTATTGATGTTAGACTGATTGGCCTGTAGTTTCCTGGGTCTGTTCCCCCCCCACCTTTTTTGAAGATGGGAACCACATCAGCTGTTTTCCAATCCTCAGGTAATTCCCTCTTGTTTCAGGATTTTTGAAAGATACAGTACAATTGTTCTGAGATAACATCTGCCAGCTCCTTCAGAACTCTGGGATGTGATCCATCAGGTCCTGGTGGTTAATATTCATCAAGATGAGACAGGTATTCTCTAACCATTTTCTTGCTTATTTTAATTTTTATTTCTAGTCTGTCTTTAAAAATTAGGTTTTTAGTAGGTTTGGTTATAATTTTTTCTTGCTTCAAGACTTATGCAAAGAATGAGTTAAACTGTTCTGCTTTCTCTCTGCTGCCTGTTACTTCCTTGCCATCTTCTCTCTTAAGTGGTCCTACTGTTTCATTGACTTTTTTCTTGTTATTTATATGTTAAAAGAAACTTTTTTTATTATCTTTGACTTTTGTTGTAAGTCTTTGTTCATTCTGAGCCTTTGCTTTCCTGACTTCATCTTTGCAGATTCGGACTATCTGCTGATACACTGCCTTAATTATGTGTCCCTCTTTCCATTTTTTGTATTTGTCCTTTTTGTTTTTCAGTTTATTAGAGAGATCTTTGTGCAACCATGCTGGTTTCTTCTGGGATTTCTAGTTTTTCTTTTCAGTGGTATTGTGTTGGACTAGACTTTTATGATCATATTTTTTAGAGTTTCCCATACTTCTTGAGTTGTTTTCCCCTTTAGGATTTTCATCCATGGAATTTTTCTTAGGGTCTCTCTGAGTTTATTAAAATCAGCACTTTTGAAGTTTAAGACACTGGCTGGGTTATGTTCTATTGCTTGTGTTTGCATTATATTGAATTCCAGCTTCTAGTCACCAGCTCAGCTCAGAGATGTCTACCTATTTCTATTCTTTCTCTAATGATTTCTGGCCCTTGAGCTGACTGCCACCCACTGTCTAAAGCAAAACAATGCAGGGACAGCTGCCAATAAAAAATGCCATACAAAGAATTTGCTCAGCTTATGACATTAAAAATACTTCTTACCTCTTCTAAACTAAAAAGGACCCCCCCAATGGGTGCGCCAAAGGCAACAGAGACACCAGCAGCAGCTGCAGCTGACAGCACCTAACATGGAAACATCAATCTACATGTTAGTAGTCTGTAGAAAATATTCACAGAATATTAGGTGAATGAAGGAAATGATGAAACTACCAGTACCTCTCTCCTTTTTCCTTCATTCTTGCTATACTTGGAGAAAAGGCTGCTAAAGCAGTTGCCACAGCAGCAGGCTACATGCACGAGAGGCCCTTCTTTGCCAAGACTGAGTCCTGAGGATACCACCAGAACTAAAGTTACAGTTTTGATTAAGAGTGTCCACTTGCCTAGGTATCCTCGAATAATGAAGCCACTTAAGATGGTCTTTATCTGGAAGAGAAAGAAGAACAAAAGTTGGTTGATCAGATTTTTGTGAAACTACTAGGACAGTGATGGCGAACCTTTTTTTGCTCGGGTGCCAAAAGGGCACGTGTGCGCACGATAGCACACGCACGCATGCCCACACCCATAATGCAATGCCCTCCCCCTGCGCATGTGTGCACAACACTCCTTGCACCCCATGTGCACTGGCCAGCTGATTTTCGGCCTTCCGGAGGGCAGGGGAGGCAGTTTTCGCCCTCCCCAGGCTTCAGGAAAGCCTCCGGAGCCTGTGGATGGCGAAAAATGGACCCAACAGGCCTACCAGATGTTCGTTTCCAAACTTCCTGTAGGCCCGTTGGGTCCATTTTTCGGCATCCATAGGCTCCGGAGACTTTCCTGAAGCCTGAGGAGGGCAAAAACGGCCTCCCCTTGCCGTCCAGAAGGCCGAAAATCAGCTGGCAAGCGCACACATGCGCACTGGAGCTGACATAGGGCAATGCCTCGCGTGTCCTCAGATATGGCTCCGCGTGCCACCTGTGGCACGTGTGCCATAGGTTCACTATCACTGTACTAGGAAGTCTAGGCAGATCAGCAATTATTTTGCTTTTTCAAGATAGGTGAATATTCTGTGCTGAAAAACACAAACCAAGTGGCCAGCTTTAAAGTCAACAATTTCCTTTCCTTTTCCTACTTTCATCTCCATTAGCAAGGACTGCAGACTGAGTTTGGCTGAAATTTGCATTGTAAAAAATTATTCCCTCCCCTCTCACTCCCATTTCAAAGTTATACCAATCAAGTAAGGAGACATTACCTCTGGAATTCCAGATCCACAGGCATAAGGAGCAAACACCCTCACAAGGGAGACAGCCAGGAAAACAAACAACAATGCCCATAAGATGTATAGGAAGTAATTTAGAATGTAAGCACTGGCACCCTAAAAAGGGGAAAAGAAACAAGAACAAATCATTTTAAGACAGTCCAAAAAAGGACATATTTATGGTGGTTGTATGGGAGAGTGGGAGAATATGAAGCACAATTTCTTCATCAACTATGTTATAAGATTTGTAGGTATATTTTTCATATTTGGCTTATTCAACTACACAAATATTTTCCTTGAAGTCTGCAGTCTGATGCATCTATATATTACTAAAACTCTCCTGTCTCTTTGTCCATTTATAACCTTGTCTTGTCAATTAGGCTAGAAGGAGCATCATAGAGCAACAAGTTTTGAACCAAGGTCACGGGTGTCAAACTTGATCGCGTCACGTGACAGATCATGATGTTTTTTGCCTTTGTGGAGCCAGGGTGGGCGTGGCCTGCACGTGACACATCTGGCCCGCGGGCCGCCAGTCTGACACCCCTGACCAAGGCATTTCAAGTGGGCTAACTTAAATAATGCATCCAAAATTCAGGAACCATTACTCCCACATAATTGAAATAAATGAGCAAGGGAAGATGGGAAGGGCATATCGCACCTTCTTTCCTGCCTTATTCTGGCCACTGCAACAAATCAGCTGTCAGCAAGTTCTGATGGGCAGATAATTGACTTCTTTGGAATGGAAACCAAAAATTGAAATCTTTTAATAATAGTGGGCAGTGAGGGGATGATTAGGAAGCAATTTGTATGCCTGCTGGCAAGAAAAGGATAGCTGGATAGAGCTGGCTGGGTAAGCCCACTGGAGAAAGGGGTCCTTGGGGGAATGCTGGAATGGGGAGTAGGCATGCTGTTTTCCTTGCGGTCTTCAGCTCCCTTTATTCTCCCCCCCCCCAGTAAAGTGGCAGGCAGATCCATGGGTCAGCTGAGGAGGAGGAGGAGGCTTCACTAGGAGGGTTGTGAGGTGAGGGGAAGCAGCACCAGCCTACATTATATGTGGAAGAAGGATGACCCAACAGATCATGAGTTGTGCAGTATTTACCTGAAAATAAGTCTTTTTGATGTCAGAGAACTTACTCCCAAATAAACACCTACAATTTGGGACTGCATGTCTTCCAACATGGGACCTCAATAAGGCAATTTATGGAAATTGCAAATATTATTTCAAAAACATACAAGGAAACATAATGTATTGCAAAAAAAATATTGATCACGGAGGCCTAAATTATTGCAGAGGTACTGTAGCCATAAATTAAGAGGGCAGGTCAAATTAAAGCCATTTTAAATGAGTTGGGACTGAAAACGGCAATATTTCCCATTAAGGCTCCTTCATTTCAAATCAGTTTTGTTTGCTTTTGTAAACTATCTGCCTTAGTAAAGTTAGCAAAAGTTGCAGTCTATACAAAAAGCAGGAAAAAAATTAAGGCTGTAAAATAGTAGACTGGTGAACTATTTTAAATAAATTGCTGAATATTTTTCAGACCCGAGGTGGCGCAGTGGTTAGAGTGCAGCACTGCAGGCTACTTCAGCTGACTGCCAGCTGCAGTTCAGCTGTTCAAATCTCACCGGTTCAAGGTTGACTCAGCCTATTTGTATTTTGTATTTGTTTTATTTGTCAAGCATATATGATTATACGCAAACTTTAAACAGTAAAACATGATTGAATATATATGTAATATTACAAGCATGAATAAGAGTAAAAGAGGTATGAATATATGGGTACATTAGGACAGGAACGGTAGGCACGATTGTGTGCTTATGCACGTCCCTTCTGAGGTTGGTAAAATGAGGACCCATATTGTTGGGGGCAATATGCTGACTCTGTAAACCGCTTAGAAAGGGTTATAAAGCACTATGAAGCGGTATATAAGTCTAAGTGCTATTGCTATTGCTATAATGCTTTTTGAAGCTTTAATAAGATGCTTTGGGGGCAGTGAAAAGAATGGCATTTCACATAGGCATAAAATTTTTTCAAGTCTGGCAAATAATAAAAAATTGTTATTGTAACAAATGTATGTTTCCCACTTATACTCTCACCTATTGAATGATGAATGACTGAAGATTCTTCTGCTAATTTTGACATCTGGCTTTACTTATTCAAGCCTAAGACATAGATGAACTGTCAGATCTGTCCTAATCTGATCTCTTAGGAAAGAAAAGGCTTCAACTCCATTTGGTTAAAGCAAATAGTTCTTTTACTAAGAGTGGTAGTTGCAGTAAAGTCAAGCGAGCTCTGAAACTATCGTGCTTGCTGGATACAAAAATAAGGTGTAAGTTTGCCCCCAGGCCATCCCTCCCCTTGTGACCAGTCCGTTTCCAGCCAACCAGAGCTTGCCAAGATGTTTTGAGTATTTTGAGATGTTTGGGGATAATTCGTATATTTCTCAGGATGCCTGGCTGTGGGATGCTGGTACAAACAGGATCCGGCTGCTCTGGTCCTTATCACCTGTCACCCCCCCTCCCGATTTCCTATCCCTTTATTGCCCTTTCATCTTTCCCTCCTTCATCCTTCCCCCCTTCTTCTTTTTATGTGAGGCCCCCCAAGTTGAGCCAGGCAGATCTGAAATGAATGGCATCTATTTTGATGCTTTGATTCCCTGAGTAATTCTTATTGCTACAGCTGTCATTGCATATTTTTAAATAAGAGACAGCTATGACAATAATCTTTATTCCTTCACAGGATGAACTTTGTTTGAAAATTACGGTCCATAACAGAGTGACTGGAGAACAGTTTCAACACAAATTCTTTCCTTGATAAATAAATATATGGGGATGCAGACAATGAATATTCGTCACAGTTTGTCACATATAAATTAAGATTTCATCCAGAAAAGCTCATACTGTAAGCAATATTTTGGATTTACTGCTATGCTGAGACAGTGATGACATAATGATAAACTAAATTTATTTAAATATGCATGCAGTCCCCTTACAAACTATCATTACTTAATATTGAGGCAACTAACTATTTGAACAAACTACTATAAGATTAAAAACAGATATAAAATGAACAAAGATAGAGATATAAAGATACATAGAGATATAAAGATATAGATAGATAGATAGATAGATAGATGATAGATAGATAGATAGATAGATAGATAGATAGATAGATAGATAGATAGATAGATAGATAGATAGATAGATAGATAGATGAGACAGGGTGGGAGGGAGGGAGAGAGAGAAATCAATGGCATAATTTTTATTTTCTATCTAACTGAGAGGAAATATTAGAGCTAGGTGCTTCAAAACTTTAGATTATTACAATACTAGAGGATTATTGTACTTCTTTGCTACCATCTAGGAATGGTGCACATTTCTGTAGCCTAGATAATTACACATAGAGCATTTTTCAGTTTAGTGTAACATGTTTTCATGACAGTGCCATGTTAAAACATTAAACAATTAGTGTGCAAATTACAGCAAAACTATAACCATACCTCAGATTCGTTAACTAAAAGTTCAGACCACTTTTGCCACTGAGGACATTTGTCCCGGTCTTCAAAAGTAGTTTCATTGGATGTCCAGCAACACTGCTCATGACTATACCAAAAGGCTTCTAAACAGACTCCTTCTTTCAAATCAGTCATCCAGTCCACTGCTAAATCTATAACTCCAGCCAATGTGCCTAACAGGGAGAAAAATAGATGTTAAAGAAGGATCCAAACGATAGATGCTGAGAAATGAGTTTGAACATGCTCTTGCAGAAGTGTCTCTTGAATATGTTGGATACATACGTAACTCCATATTAAGTCACCCCACAGTTACCAAAATAACAAGTTAGGAGAACTGTCCATCTCATAGCTATAGGGTGTTTTCAAGAGCATTTATTAACATATTAGCACCTACAACAGTGAGTGAGTGAATGAAACCTGCCAAACAAAAGATAGAATAGAATAGAATAGAATAGAATAGAATAGAATAGAATAGAATAGAATAGAATAGAATAGAATAGAATAGAATTCTTTATTGGCCAAGTGTGATTGGACACACAAGGAATTTGTCTTGGTGCATATGCTCTCAGTATACATAAAAGAAAAGATACAGTCATCAAGAATCATAAGGTACAACACTTAATGATAGTCCGGGTACAAATAAGCAATCAAATCACATTAGGAAACAGTCAATATAAATTGTAAGGATACACGTAACAAAGTTACAGTCATGCAGTCATAAGTGGGAGGAGATGGGTAATAGGAACGATGAGAAGATTAATAGTAGTGCACACTTTGTAAATAGTTCGACAGTGTTGAGGGAATTATTTGTTTAACAGAGTGATGCCATTCGGGGGAAAACTGTTCTTGTGTCTAGTTGTTCTGGTGTGCAGTGCTCTATAGTGTTGTTTTGAGGATAGGAGTTGAAACAGTTTATGTCCAGGATGTGAGGGGTCTGTAAATATTTTCACAGCCCTCTTTTTGACTAGTGCAGTATACAGGTCCTCAATGGAAGGCAGGTTGGTAGTAATTGTTTTTTCTGCAGTTCTAATTATCCTCTGAAGTCTGTGTCTGTCTTGTTTGGTTGCAGAACCAAACCAGACAGTTATAGAGGTTCAGATGACAGACTCAATAATTCCTCTGTAGAACTGTATCAGCAGCTCCTTGGGCAGTTTGAGCTTCCTGAGTTGGCACAGAAAGAACATTCTTTGTTGTGCTTTTTTGATGATGTTTTTTATGTTAGGTGTCCATTTTAGGTCTTGAGATATGATAGAACCTAGAAATTTGAAGGTCTCTACTGTTGATACTGTGTTGTCTAGTATTATAAGAGGTGGTAGAATGGGAGGGTTTCTCCTAAAGTCTACCACCATTTCTACGGTTTTGAGTGTGTTCAGTTCCAGGTTGTTCCAGTCGCACCATGAGGCTAGTTTTTCAACCTCCTGTCTGTATGCGGATTCATCATTGTCTCGAATGAGACCGATCACTGTTGTGTCATCTGCGAACTTCAGTAGTTTACTAGATGGATCGTTTAAGATGCAGTCATTGGTGTATAGTGAGAAGAGAAGTGGAGAGAGCACACAGTCTTGGGGGGGGGCTGTGCTAATTGTACAGGTATCTGATGTGATTCTGCTTAGCTTCACCTGCTGCTTCCTGTCTGTTAGGAAGCTTATGATCCACTTACAAGTGTGTTCAGGTACTGCTAGCTGGTTTAGCTTAGTTAGAAGAATATCTGGAATGATGGTATTGAATGCTGAACTAAAGTCTACAAAGAGGACCCTTGCGTAGGTCTTTGAAGATTCAAGATGTTGTAGGATGTAGTGCAGAGCCATATTAACAGCATCATCTGTTGATCTATTTGCTCGGTGTGCAAATTGCAGGGGGTCTAACCGTGGATCCGTGATGGTTTTCAAGTGGGACAGCACTAGCCTTGAGAATAGATGAGAATTGTTTCCTCGTATCTTTCTATTTTTTTATGCAATGTAGTGTTTCTCTTAAAATATGAATTGTTTTTCTTGACTCACTTCTAAGAACTTGTAAATAACACACACAATTATTAGTCTAAATAAGTTTTTAAAACAAGAAAATATATTCTTATCTAGATCATTCCATGAGCAGCTGAAACTGATAAGGTCAAAACTTGGGTTTGGGATTATTGACCAAAGGTCACAGTAGGTTAAGACCACTAGTTGAACAAGTAGGCAGTGTGCATGACTGTTACTTTCAATATACCGACCTAAAAGCAGACTCTGATTCAATAAAAAATACCATAAATAAAAGCTTTCTTTTTACAACCCTGTAATCCCTTAATCTGGGATAGAGTTTGGGTGACTGGATGGAGCGGAGCGGTTACTGGCCGGATGCCCTTCCTGACGTCATGCGGAGTTCGAAGCAGATATTTTTTCTTTGCGCCCTAGGAGAGAAACATCTGCTACTGCCTAGGATTGAACTCTCAACCCTCCAAGTGGGAAGTGAGCATCTTCACCTCTAGGCCACCACGTCACTCAAAAAACCATTTTTTATATTTTTTTATATTTATTTTTTATATATTTATGGTAAAAACATCATAAACTTGTAGCATTAAATATTTATAATTTGCTTATATTGTATTATAAATACATATACTTTTTATGCCTTCCATTTTGACATTGTAATATTTTTGTCTTTCCATTCCAAATACTAGGCAGTTTTTAAAATAACATAGTACAACAGTGACATCAAGTGGTATCTCATAGCAAGAAAAATTGAAATAGCATCTTTATAAGAGCTTGCCTGAATAAATGTCATATTGCTTCATGAACTATGCATGGCTCAAATTACATATTTCAGCGGAACACTAGAACAACATTTGTTGCTTATTCATAACAAGCCAAAAAGCACCAGTTAATGTCCAGAGATATTATTTTTAGTTAATAATATATTATTAATCATATTGATAATGATACACCAGAAAATTGTTGTTATTATTACTAGTACTAGATCTATTTGAGACTAATTTTTTTTAATTCTATATCACAATTGTTATTCCATATTTCAAATTATAAATATTATTATTTCTTTGTGCTGTTATTGTCAATATTCTATATATATATACATATTTAGCATTTCTATCCCCAAACAAAAATAGTATTTATCCCTGAAATGCTGAAATGGAAGATACCACATTTATATACCCAGCATAAACAACTGTCTCTACAGCACACAACTTTTAATAAGTAAATATGAGTTAACATTTGTTTGAAATTACCTGCCAGCAGTCCTATAAGTAGCATAACAACCCATCCTGACCAAGCATCCAATAAACTTTTGATGAATTCCCATATGGACTCCTTGCTTTTATTTGTAATCTGGGGAAAATATATTATTTAACTGAAGAAGTTGCAATGTTGATATTTCATTAAATATAACACCATATATTCAAATAATCCAACATAAATATATGTAAGCTATAAAATCAATGGCAAAGTATTTGGTAGAGAAGATGAGGCAAGAGATATGATCATTATTATTATTTTATTTATTTGTATCCTGCTTTTATGAACAAAACATAGTTCATAAAAGCATTGAAACAATCTATCAGGGCTAGGAAACTTTCCCATTACCTAGAGTTAATTATAGTGAGAATTTGTTGAAGAAAAAAAGTTAAATTAAGATTAATCATTTCCTGCAATGTATGTCAGATTGACTCTTGGAGGAAAATGATCTATCCTTATAAAATCTATAAGGTTGACTCAGCCTTCCATCCTTCCAAGGTTGGTAAAATGAGGACTCAGATTGTTGGGGGCAATATGCAAATAATACTGACATTGTAAACTGCCCAGACAGTTCTGTAAAGCACTATGGGGCAATATATAAGCCTAAGGGCTATTGCTAGTGCTATATTTCTAATAATTATAACTATAGAGTTTAGAATAAAATTAAAAATCTGTTGATTAATCAATCTGGAATCATTTTTATTGGAGTCAATAAATATTGCTAATATTTTACTACAGTTCTTTCTCTTTTCTCAGTATCTTGTCTATTGTAATAAAAATTATGTCCTATAAACATGAAACTTAGTAAATTCATATTTTAAAAACATCAGGAGATAAATGGGATTACAAACAGTAGTTCTTTAACTTTCTTCTCCAAAAATGGTACCTTAGCCAATTGCTTGATGTTTTTATACAAACTATATGTGATAATTTGACCTCTTATGGTCTGGCAATATCCCATATCAGATATCCATATAACTCATAATGCTTCTTTTTAAGTACTCTTTTCTAAGCACTCTTAAGCAGACTGCTTAAAAAGAATGAGGAATAGTAATTTAAAGAAATTAAAGGCATATGATAAGAAAAAGGAAAGGTAAAATTGCTAAAACTAGCTTATAATTGATCCACTGTATGTATTTGTACTTTTCTACCCTTGAAACTATCCTTACTCCCACCACATCAATGTGTCTTTTAAACTTTTCTCCTCTCTGATTTTGAGAATATCCAATTTTCTCAGTATATCCTTTCTTTGGTTCCATTTTTTTAAAAAATGTAATTATATTATGACTTGATTTTCACTTGATATGGGAAAGTGAGATTTTTCATTTCAACATACGTGCCATCTTTTTTCTTTATTTTTATGTTTTATTGTAATTTCTGTGATTGTTGTGAATCAACCAGAATCATTGAGAGTCAATTGACATAAAGGTTTATAAATAAAGAATCAATAAGCCAGAAATCTAAAAACCATTATTCGTGAGAATGACCAGGTTGAGCATTCAAACTCACCTAGAAGTGAAGCTAGAAATATATGTTCCATGCCATATCAGTTCGTTAAATCAGTTTTCCATCATATTGCTATACAGGCAGTCCTCAACTTATGACCATAACTAAGCCCAAACTTTCTGTTGCTAAGCGAAACATTTATTAAGTGAATTTTGTCCCATTTTACAATCTTTCTTGCCACACTTAAGTCAATTACTGCAATTGTTAAATTAGTATCACGGTTGATAAGTGAATCTGGCTTACCCATTGACTTTGCTTGTCAGAAGGTCGCAATAGGTGATCACATGACCCTGGGACACTGCAACTGTCATAACTATGAGTCAGTTGCCAAGCATCTGAATTTTGATCATGTGATCATGAGAATGCTGTAGTGGTCTTAAGTATGAAAAATGTCATTTTTTTCATTGATGTTGTCACTAAATGAACTGTTCTAAGTCAAGGACTACCTGTAATTCAGGCTTATAACTATTAATGGAATAAAATTAAAAAGCAATCACTTTAAACAGATATGCCAAGTGTTTATCTTTTATTTACCTTTCTATGTCTGTCTGTATCCCGAGATTTCTCCCTTAACCAATCAATGGTATGAAAGTCTTCATAAGTGCCAACATCAGGAAAAGGTTCATCCAAAAAATCCATCAGATTTCCAGAACCATTCATATTTCCTGCATTAACCATATTAGAACCTAGACAATGAAAAACAAAGAGCAGATTGTATGTTCAATATTAAGACATTAGCATTTCTTTTACATCATGCTTACACCATCATACACATCAAGCCTTTTCCTGCAAAGAAGAAATTACTTGCAATACGATAAAGTAGGGGTCCCCAACCCCCGATCCGTGGACCAGCACCAGGCTCTGGCATGCCAGCAACTGGGGCTGCGCAATCAAGTGAAGCCCCATCCGCAAAACCACCTCACCCCGGTCAGCGGAAAAAGCTTTCTCAGAGTTTTTCTCAATCTTCTGATGCCCAAAAGATTGGGGGCCACTGCTATAAAGCATGCCTCACATACAGGTTTAGTGACTCAATAAGAACTTGAAAGATGAGGACAAGAATTTTCCAATAGCCAATTATTTTAAAAAACAATATCCAGACTAATCCTTGGTAA
This sequence comes from Diadophis punctatus similis, assembly GCA_023053685.1. NCBI lineage: Eukaryota > Metazoa > Chordata > Lepidosauria > Squamata > Dipsadidae > Diadophis > Diadophis punctatus. The sequence continues at coordinate 20,623,500 of JALIGW010000010.1, forward strand.
ACTACTAAGAATGACTAATATATTTAATAAGAGATTGAAGAGATAATCGTGTGCCTGACCAATGGCATTAGAAAGATGTCTATGGACATTCTCAGTCATCCAGGTCATGGTTGTCCAAAAGGTACTTTTTCTAAAAGACAACTAGCACGCTATTTACCTAGCTAGTGGTTAAACCTTCCTTAAAGTTATGGAAATTTTCCATTCTTCTTAAATTTTGCTTAAATTACAATAACATAACACCAAATAGAAAATTAATCCACAGGAAAGTTTAGAAAACTCATCAAATGGTATGAGGTACAACAAATCAAAGTGCGGGTTTTTTCAGTATAAAGATAATACTACTTTTATTATTCCTGCTGTTTTAATGTTCATTTAATGTCTCTGTGGATTTATTAAAGCATAGTTACTCCTGAGTGGTTACATCAGATTAATGATTGTATACTAAGTGTGTAATTTTACAGACTGAGTTATTGTGGAATTCCCTAAATAATTTTTTTCTTAAACAATATATTAATATGTTTCAGGTGTATGCTTAAAAATAAATACAACTTTTGTTTGTCAACTAACTCAAATTATCTTCTTTGCTATGTGGTCTACAGCATATGCAATCTTCCTTGTGTGGAGTGAATGAAAATTGTAACTACATCAGGTAATATCGTGATTGAGAGCAATCCTAGGCTTACATAGGATAATACAATCTTTGTTATAAAAAGGAATTTGGCAGGGGCAGGGGGAACACATGGTCTGTTTCAGCTATTCAATATTAGACAATGCAACATTTTTGGTAATAAAAATGAAAATTATTTTTTAAATCTGTGATTTAAGATTTTTAAATGATTTGTTTGAATTTTATTCTGCTTGACATCTTAAACCATAGAGGTTTTTGGAAGAGGAAATAAAGCATAGTCATTTTTTGCTTGCAGTAGAAAAAATCAGTGCTCAGAGCTGTACAGCTGAACATTCTGTTTCGACAAAATAGACAAAATTATTAGAGAACTGCCTGCCTTTTTAACTGAACCACAAGTAATACTTTCTCTTTATGCAGACAGATTTCACCATGGCATTTTGAATGGTACAGAAATTGAGAATTCTTACTACTTTCTTGAAGTTATTCTTTATTTGATCCATTCTACCAAATACTAGGTTACATATTATTCCATTTTTCAACACATTGTAAAAATATCCATAAGTATCTTAAGTATTTCCTTTCACATAAACTGATTGTGGAACACACTTCTTACCTACTACAAGGGAAAATAATTAAATAGGCAATGTGACACTTCCTTAGGCAAGCCATTCAACTGAAGATTTTTCCCCCCAGTAAGCTCCCCAAGAACAAATGAAAGAATTTCCACATGAATTATGCCAGAAATTTAGAGTTATGTTCGCTTTAAAACAAATATTCTCCGATACCCTGGAATATTGCAAATAGCCAGTTCATGTATCTGAACACAATTGTTTCATTCCAGCCGTTTGGACAGAATGAAAATACAGCTTCCTGCATACTAAAAAGGTCACATAATAGGCACTGACAATTGTTTGTCTTTGTCAGCTTTAAGACCCCATTTGACAGCATTATTTTTAAACTTCTCATCTGAATGTCTGGGGACCCATCAAAGAGCTACTGCACCTGCCGGCTTTTGATTTGTAGAGGCCTATTATAATTAGGATTTATTTTTAAAGCCCTCTTTTGACAATGGTTGATTTCAGAACGATGCCCATGAAAAGCTTAAAAAATAATGGGACAGAACATGGTCTTCTCTTACCCGCAATGCAACATCATTTAGTTCTGCTCTAAAGATCCTGACAGCATCCTTTCTTCGCTGGTATGTCTGCAAAGGCAATGATGTCATATAGAGGAAGCAGCTAGTCACATGACCGCATGCCACATTGGAGAACTGCTAGAGAGGCAGGCAGACGCACAGGAACTGAGCTCCTTCAGGATTAAGCAAATACTCCTGTATCTTCAGAGCTGGCTGCAAAGAAAGGGAGGAAGGAAGGAAGGAAGGAAGGAAGGAAGGAAGGAAGGAGGGAGGGAGAAAGGAAGGAAGAAAGGAAGGAAGGAAGGAAGGAAGGAAGGAAGGAAGGAAGGAAGGAAGGAAGGAAGGAAGGAAGGAAGGAAGGAAGGAAGAAAGGGCTTTCAATTAAAAAGTATTCCTATCCAGAACAATTCAATTTTCATTGCTTAAAATAATAGAACAGTGGCTATGAAAAACTAAGTGGTACTTTATTTAGGACTGATTCATGACAAATGCAAAAAAGAGAAATAAAGGCTATTTTTATTTTCCTGAGATTTCATAGAACCATAGACTCACAGGGCTTGAAGGAACCCTGGAGGTCTTCTGGTCTAGAACCCATAATTCTGGGAGGAAAACTATTCAATTGATTAACTATTCTCATTTTCAGGAAATTTGTCCTTATTTCCAGGTTGCATCTCCCTCTTGTGAGTTTCCACCTGTTGCTCCTTATCATGCCCTCAGATACTATGGAGAATAAATTGACCCATATTTCCCTGTGACAGCCTTCAAGTACTGGAAGACTGCTATTACTTCTCCCCTAAGACATTTTTTCATTAGGCTAAATGTACCTACTTATCTTAGCCATTCATCTCACAATTTAGCCTCCAGAGCCCTTATCATCTTTGTTGCTCTTCTCTGCACCCTTTCTAGGGCCTCAGCATCTTTTTGGTATCGTGGTGACCAGAACTAGACACAGTATTTCAAGGTGGCATCATTAATTCAGTATAGAGTAGTGCTATCACTTCCTGTGATTTTGATGCTATCCCTGTTGATGCAGCTTAGGGATGTGTTGGCTTTTTGGGTGGCTGCAGCATATTGCTCACACTTGTGATAGTTCACCAGGACATCTAGACCCCTCTCACAGGCATTATGTTGAGCCAGGTACCACCTAACCTGTATTTATACATTTGGTTTTTCCTGCCTAAGTACAAGACCTTATTTTCTCACCACTGAACTGCATCTTGTTGGATAGAGGCCAGTGCTCTTCTGTCAAAATCCTTCAGAATCTTGAGTTTATCTTTCAAAATGTTGGCAATTCCCTACTGCTTGGTGCCATCCACAAATTTCAATCCCCTCGTATAGGTCATTTATGAAGATTTTGAAGAGCACTGGGGCCAAGACAGAACTTTGAGGTACCCCATTGCATGCTTCCCTCCATGTAGATGTAGTTCCATTGAGGACAACACATTCAATGTGTAGTGTAGTTGATACCATTGGTACCATTTGGTAGTTTATCCCACATTGTTCTATCTTCCCAAGAAGTAGGCTGTAGTCTTCTTTATCAATCATCTTACTGAAGTCTATACTATTTCCACAGTATTTCCTTGGCCCAATAAATTAGTCACTTCATTAAAGAAGGCAATAAGATTTGTTTGATATGACCTGTTTTTAACAAACTCATGCTGGCTTCTAGAGATCACCTTGTTCATTTCTAAGTACTGACAAATCTGCTGCTTGATTAGCTTTTCCAGGATTTTTCTAATTATTGATGTTTTATATTTAAGAAGATGGTTGTAATACCTTAACAACTGTCTTACATCATTTTTTTTCCTGGACTAATAAAAAAACATGGGCTATTATGTATTTGGAAGTGGCAAAATTGTCACCACTGGGACAGTGAGAAGTAGAATGCCAAATGTGCAGAACATTTGCAATAGCAGCCTTAGGAATGAAGGCAAATATACATGTCCTACGATAATGTTGCAGGATCCAATCTGAGTCACTCACCGGGACCAAAGATTTATTCTTCCACGTTTTTGGGCTCGTACTGGAGTCCATCCATGGAGAAAGAAAAGTTCCTCGAGAATGAGCTCCAGCATGAGTCTGAAAGCTTGGAATAAATCTTTCATCCTTGGTGACCAACTCAGATTGGATCCTGCAACAGCAGCCTTAGTTTTTGGGGGTCCATGGAAAACTGATGTGGTGTTTGATCCCTCCCCCAGGATATTTTAACCTGTGATATAACCATAAAAGCACTTACCATAATTTATAAAGAAAAGCAAACAGAAAAAGTTAAATTATGTTCTTCATCAAATAACGTTATGATAAATACTTCATATTCATGTAAGTTTGGAAGGAGTCTCAAGTGGACAATCTATTCCTACAACTGCCATCAGATGTTTAGCCTACACCTCGGCAGATATTTTGAGCAATTATTTTTATCACAACTAAGCTGAAATATGTAAACTTAGGAAAGTAAAGCATGACTCAGGATATAAAAGGAGAACATTGGATACACCTCTCAAATGCCAAATTACTCTGTCAAGGTATAGCTCAGCATTGCTCAGGAACAAGTTTCATGTATCAGTGAGAATTGTCCCTTTGTTTTCTTTATATTTTTATCTTCTATTTGAGGAACTATCAACTTAATATACTAAGCATAATGATTAGACTCACAGTCATTGTACTACAAACTTCTGGAGAGCACAATTTGACTGTCCCTGCATAGAAAACAAATGTAGATGTCCAAAAGTTGTTAAAAAAGTTATTTTTGTCTATATGGAATGTGTTAGACAGTCATCAAAGCTATGCTTTCCTGATGGCTAAGAGGCTTTTTCAACACTTGGGGGTGAGGGGCACCACTATCTGCACACCTGAAGCAACATCAAGCTAAGACCACAATGCACCTACTTGTATTTTAACATGTTAAAGGTGAGTGGGGATATTTTCATTCTGGGAGCGTTTAGAGAATATTTTTAAATGGATTCAACTTAAAATGCAAAAGCAAGAGCTGAAAAAGCTTCTTGGATGAGAAGCGAAACGTCTTCAAAGAAAAACCGGAATGTCCAGTTGCCTCTTGAAAAAGCACCTTTGGGACAATGATGACCTGAATGACTGAGAATCTCCATAGACATTTAAAATGCAAACAAACACACACACACACACACCACCTTGATGCAAAAATGAAAAATTCCTGTATTACCATTGATTTTCAGTGATTGAGTCTTCAGATAACTTTAAAGGTTGTATATATTTTTGTGGACTGCTAACCCTTTTGAATAGCATTTTTGAAAAACTAAATAATTTACACATGTTTTAAAATAATTTCTAGATGGTATGTCTGTCTACTTACAAAGGATTCATGCCTGGACTCTGATAATAGTCCAGATAATCTGGTTCATCTATGGCACTCTGTAATTGATCCCTCACCCTCAACAGATTGTGTTAATGAAGAGCAGTTGGAGAACTCTTTGGATCCAGAGGCCTACTGAAGGACTCCAACAGCTTCCTTCAAGGCTTCCAGCCATAATCCGTCTCACAAAGAACTGTTGTCAATTTTCCAAATCTACAGAATAACTCCCCTCCATTATACCAAAAAGCCACGAAGGACAAGGGTCTAGACCACAGACTTCAGAGATCATCCTGGTGAGTACTTTATCCACTTTCTCAGAAGTTACAGGGAGAAAAAAGTCCACATAACTTGGCAAATGGTTGTCCCAATTACTACTATAGATATGCCCATGTGGAGTTAAGACTCAAGTGAAACAGGACTTTATTAGTGATAACTAGTGGTAACTGATCCTAGCAGCCAGGGGGAAGCTCTTGGAACTGCTCCTTTCCAGAAGGAAAGTTGTCATCCTAAAAAGTGCTCCAAGATGACAGACCAACATCCCCACCTTCATTCAGTCAGGTTTTGGTAATGCACTCCTGGTATGCCTTTTTATCACTAGATCATGAATGGGCATACCTCCGTTACAGATAATGTGTTTATTAGCAACACCTTGAGGCCAATCCAATTACAGGTCCCAGGGAAGGGCTACTAGCTTGGGAGAAGCAAACACCAAGTTCATTCCAATCCCAATAACTTCCAATAAATTCTAATCCTACATTAAAGGTAGTCCTTGACTTACAACCAGAATTCAGACCAGCATTGCTAAGCAAGGCTGATGTTAAGTGGGTCTTGCCGAATTTTACAACTTTTTTGCCACAGTTGTTACGCAAATCACTGCAGTTGTTAAGTGAATTATGCAGTTGTTAATCAAATCTGGCTTTTCCCATTGACTTTGCTTGTTGGAAACCAGTTGGGAAAGTCACAAATAGCGATCATGTAATTCCAGGATGCTGCAACCATCATAAATGCATGTCAGTTGCCAAATACCTGAATTTTGATGTGACCATGAGGATGCTATGATAATCACAAATTCCTTCATCCCTACCTATACTTACCAATCAATTAAGAAATCCATAAATGGCTTTCATAAAGCAGAATGGTTGACATTATAAAAATGTCTGCATAAGAACATTATGCAGAAAGTATTTTATAAGCAATGTAACAACCATATAGAGTGGGGAAAAAAAGTATTTAGTCAGCCACCAATTGTGCAAGTTCTCCCACTTAAAAAGATGAGAGAGGCCTGAAATTGACATAATAGGTGGACCTCAACTATGAGAGACAAAATGAGAAAACAAATCCAGACAATCACATTGTGTGATTTGGAATGAATTTATTTGCAAATTATGGTGGAAAATAAGTATTTGGTCACCTACAAACAAGCAAGATTTCTGGCTCTCACAGACCTGTAACTTCTTCTTTAAGAGGCTCCTCTGTCCCCCACTCATTACCTGTATTAATGGCACCTGTTTGAACTTGTTATCAGTATAAAAGACACCTGTCCACAACCTCAAACAGTCACACTCCAAACTCCACTATGGTGAAGACCAAAGAGCTGTCGAAGGACACCAGAAACAAAATTGTAGACCTGCACCAGGCTGGGAAGACTGAATTTGCAATAGGCAAACAGCTTGGTGTGAAGAAATCAACGGTGAGAGCAATAATTAGAAAATGGAAGACATACAAAACCACTGAAAATCTCCCTCGATCTGGGGCTCCACGCAAGATCTCACCCCGTGGGGTCAAAATGATCACAAGAACGGTGAGCAAAAATCCCAGAACCACACGGGGGGACCTAGTTAATGACCTCCAGAGAGCTGGGACCAACGTAACAAAGACTACCATCAGCAACACACTACGCCACCAGGGACTCAGATCCTGCAGTGCCAGATGTGTCCCCCTGCTTAAGCCAGTACATGTCCGGGCCCGTCTGAAGTTTGCTAGAGAGCATTTGGATGATCCAGAAGAGGATTGGGAGAATGTCATATGGTCAGATGAAACCAAAGTAGAACTGTTTAATAGAAACACAACTCGTCTTGTTTGGAGGAGAGAGAATGCTGAGTTGCATCCAAAGAACACCATACCTACTGTGAAGCATGGGGGTGGCAACATCATGCTTTGGGGCTGTTTCTCTGCAAAGGGACCAGGACGACTGATCCGTGTACAGGAAAGAATGAATGGGGCCATGTATTGTGAGATTTTGAGTGCAAACCTCCTTCCATCAGCAAGGGCATTGAAGATGAAACGTGGCTGGGTCTTTCAGCATGACAATGATCCCAAATCCCGGGCAACAAAGGAGTGGCTTCGTAAGAAGCATTTCAAGGTCCTGGAGTGGCCTAGCCAGTCTCCAGATCTCAACCCCATAGAAAACCTTTGGAGGGAGTTGAAAGTCCATGTTGCCCAGCGACAGCCCCAAAACGTCACTGCTCTAGAGGAGATCTGCATGGAGGAATGGGCCAACATACCAGCAACAGTGTGTGCCAACCTTGTGAAGACTTACAGAAAACATTTGACCTCTGTCATTGCCAACAAAGGATATATAACAAAGTATTGAGATAAACTTTTGATATTGACCAAATACTTATTTTCCACCATAATTTGCAAATAAATTCTTTCCAAATCAGACAATGTGATTGTCGGGATTTGTTTTCTCATTTTGTCTCTCATAGTTGAGATCTACCTATGATGTCAATTACAGGCCTCTCTCATCTTTTTAAGTGGGAGAACTTGCACAATTGGTGGCTGACTAAATACTTTTTTGCCCCACTGTATATGTATGTATGTATTGTATGTGTTAGTCAATGTCACAAGATGTAATGTACACTTTGGAATAAAAACTATAAAAGTTTAATATAGCTAATCCAAAACAAGTAAAAGCCTTTATAAGATCACTTGTTTTGCATTTTGCAAACTCATAATAACTGTATAAACATAAGCTAACATTACGCTAATTAACTGTAAAATAAATGCACAACATGAAGTCTTTATAGCAAGTATATTTTTATTAATTTCACAGAATACTTTTCAAATACAAATGACAATCATTCAGAAACAATGACAACATTAAGGAATGAATACTGTAGAGGATAACATACTGTAATAGTATTAATGTGGGCAGTCATGTTCTTATTCCCCCCAAACAAATACTGAATGTATACTGCATAGTCACTACAACTATTATCCACTAATATCTTTCTATTTGGGATCCCAAAACACATTTTCTGTCCAAATACCATGTATTCCATCCATAATACACACAGAAGCTGGTCACAATTGGACCTAACAGATGACAAAATATTTATACTGACTGCTTTTTATCATAAACAATTAGTACGACACAGGTGACAAGGCAGTGCTTCATATCAGAAGTAATATTTTTTTCTTCAGACTGGGTAGAAAAAGTCCTTTTTCAGATATGTTTCTCAAATTGATTAGAGCGGGGTTCCCAATCCCTGATCCACAGCCCAGTATCAGGCTACGGAAGGGGTGGGTGAGCACGTGCACAATGCATATGAAGCTGCAATTGTGAAAGCGACACGCACGCACGCAAAACTATCCCATCTCCCCACCCCCGCCACCGCTGCCTCCACCAGTCCACCGAACAGAAAGATTGTGGACACTGTATTAGAGGCCAAATATATTGAATTATGCAGCAATGTAAAATTAACCCATGATAGCAGCTAATATATAAAACAATGTTTAAGAATTTTAACATTTTAAGCATTTGATCACCTATTTTTTCATTATCCTTCTAATCCAGTTCCACCCATTTGTTCCTGTATGTTTCTGGGATAATTTTTTTCAAACACTTTTGTAATCAACTATCACACCCATAAGAATTTTATTAGAAGACAATGGCAAATTTTCATTTAATCATGCCAACCAATAGGAAGGTGTACAGCATCCATCATGAATTATTTGATTTCATGTAAGTTCTTGTTAATTTAATGGGTTTATGTTGTCATACTATGCTTACAGATGTCATATGAAGCCAGTGAATTCACTGGCTCTTATTTTTCAGCAGTGTTGAACTCTCTTTAATCTGGATTTTAAAAATTGCCCAAAGTAGGATTTATAACACCGCAACCATCTCAAAGCCCAGCTCTCCACAATTTAATGGTTCATGATTCTAACACGAAATATTATTTCAGATTTGATAGAAACTGTTGATTTATTGGGGTTAACAAGTTTCTTTGTGATCTGGCGTCCTATAGGAGATGAAGAGGCCAAGGGAGGGGGTCAAATGTGTCATCAATCTCAAGTCTCTCATGCCCACAAGATAGTTAAGTCCCCCCACCTTCAATTCCTCTGACTCTTATCTACCACCATTTGCTTTGACCCTTAGTAGTTCAGATTCTTGTAGAGAAACACAAATAAAATAAGCATACAATAAACCTATATTCATTTGAACTGCCTGGACTCCTGATTTCCTGTGCTTGACACTTCTTTACATCATTGTTAGATTTTTAACCAAAAACAAATTTTTGATTTTATAGTATCCTATGTTAAAATTGCATTTCTTATTAACACCCCCAATGTATATTTTATATTATATAAGAGCATAATTATTTGGGTAACTGAAGCTGAATATAACAACATAATAAACAACATTGCATACATTGCAAGACATAAAAGTGGCTTTCTCAGGAATTTAAGGTGACAGAACCTTAACTGTAAAACCTATGAGCAAAAAACCTAAAAGGATTTTTTTTTAAATCTCCAAAGCAATGGCATTCAACTGAATAGTATATTGTTTTCAAAGATAATATTGAACTATTTTAGCTCTTATGTTTAACATCTCTACCTTAACGTTGAGTCAAAATATCACCACTGAATAGATAAAATCACTATTAGCACTGGGAAGGAACAGTATTTAAAATTTCCCATGAAACATAAGGGCAGAAGAAGTTGCCACTTTATAAAATTGGCATTATAATTTTCATAAAGAAAAATAAACTGTAATAATGAAAATGTAAAGCAATGAACCAAGAAAAAAGGCCATTTAAGAATCTGACAATAAAAACAGGTAACAAATATGCTATTATCATGACAGTAGCATTTTTGTGGAATATTAATTCTAGAAATAGTCCATGTAGTACTTAAATTTTGTATAGATATGGAATTTTGAAAAGACCCATCTTTAATTAAAATAAACAAGCCTTTTCACTAAAAAGATAGGAAAATCTGAATGTATAAAAGTGGTATCTGGTTTAGAACTGAAAAAATATTTTGGATTTAACTACTCTTAGGATTAACTACTCTCAAAATTCATAACACTTTTCCTGAGATGCATTAATTCAATAATCTATATGTCACAACCTCCTCAGTCAGGTTCTATCTAGACATAACATATGGCTTTCGTCTGTATTGGTTAAAGATTATAGGAGATAAAAATCTAATAAATCTGGAGTTCGAAAGACAGATGCCTTCCTTTTCTGCATGGATTTGAGCTTTTTGGGGGAAAATGATTAAATTTGGGATGCAAGACTTAAAAGGAAATGTATGGAAATCATAGTCCTATGATATTTGAAGTTTTTCCTAAATGAGTTCCAGACTAGTTTCCATAACAGTGAAACTGTCCACATATTACATTATTCGTATAGCTCACAGAGAAATATTTTCCTAAAACAACAGCTAAAGAAAGATCTGTCACCTTGTTCCTTCCCTCGTTAAACTGAAAAACTAGTTAAAATAACAAGATACACCTGACACAAATAAAATAAGAACAATCTACTAGTGCACAATAAGAACATGCAGTCACACTCTGCAATGTTTCAGTAACATTTTCACTTTTTGGAAAAAAAAACCCATCGCAAATGATGTGTAGCTACAGACAGTGCTCGAAGTACATTATATTGTATGATGCAATATAAATCAGTAAAGCTGATTTAAAAAGTACAAATTTAGAGTATTTTCAGTTCAGCTATCAGAAACAAAACCTGTTCAATGTTTCCATTCTACTGTATGACAAACACCAAGTAACAAAATTTATGTCATTTAAAATACATCTTAAAGTAAATATTTTCCTTCAAGGAAAACACATTACTATAAATAAATTACAATACAGTGAATTTTCCTGAACTCACTTTGTTTCTGCCTTCCAGCCCTTAAAATAAAATAAAACAGCAAAAAAGAAAAAAGAAAAAAAAGAAAAAAAAGAAAACCACCCTTTACACTTTGACATGATAGTCTTTTTTAATATAAAATAAGTTTTCAGAGAAATTAGTTTCACAACAAGGAAAACCCAAGCCTTGCTGCAGTCACTATTAAAAAATATATGTGTATAAGTGTATCTATTTGTGTGTGTGAGGTGTGTATGTGTATGTGTGTGTACACACAGTATACATGTATACCTTTCTAATTTTTTTTACAAAATGTGTATATTAATAATCTTTGCATATTTTTAAAAAATAAACTTAAGTAGTTCAATAACTTCATTTTAAAATAAGAAAAGGCAGATAAATACTTCATTATACATCATCAGCTGGCAGAGGTGGGACATTGATCCTTGGCCTTGTAAAAAATGCCATCTTCTCCCTGTCATATGTGGGAAAAATATTGTACGATTATTTTATAGTTTAACTCATTTAACAAACAAACAAACAAGCAGAATATTATATCATTCACCCAAAACCAACTCCTAAAGTAGCAACATAAGACCTGAAAAAATTATAAACAGGTGTTTTGGATGTCCTCAATCATTCCCATATTTGCATAGTCCCACTGGACTATCTTAATTACCTCAGAAACTGCACCCAATGTATTTGAATAATTAAGCATAATCTATGAGACTTCAATAATTCAGGCAAGATGAAAAAAATTAAATCAGACTTCAAATTCCAAAATGTCCTCCCTACAGATATTTTTAATGGTTTATCTTTATCTGGGGGGGGGGGGTGTACAAATATGTGCATGTATGAAAACCAGGAGATTTAGTATAGAACTAGGAGCAGGAATGGCCCGGTATTACATTTTCCCTCCTTGGGTGACTCAGGATCACTCAGTCAGTTAGTCTTGGCCTAAAGTATCTGATTGTATCGTTATGGAGAAAAATTAACATGAACCATAGGATATAAATATGGAAAGTTTGGGTGTGTGCATATGTATACATTCTTTGTTTACATAAAAATATCATTAGCCAAATATGGACAAAAACTTTAGATTCATTAGTACTTATATACATGAATTTGATTTTCTATAATTTATCTGCTTATATCTAAAAGCAGATGCATAGCAGGGTCAAATGTGAAAGTGTACCATGTCTGATAAGAGCTGTACTCTAAAAGTTTTAGATCTATATTCATTAATCCTGTGATTAAGGGAAAGCCTGTAATTTTTCTCAAGCCTAGTGATCAATAAAGTGGTAACTCATCATGCATGATTAGGACATAGTTACAAGAGATAACAGATACTGTAATAGAATTTAAACCCGAAACATTTTTATTGGGTATAATTAGAGGGCAACAGACGAAAGAGAACCAATATTTGATAATACATGTCCTGACTGCTGCCAGAATAACTTACGCCCAAACATGGAAAGAGGAAAAAACCCCAACGGAGAATATATTAAAAAAAATAATGGATTGTGCAGAAATGTCAAAACTAACACTAGAATTACAAAATCGAGATGACAAAGAATTTTACACAGTGTGGGATAAATTTTACAATTGGTTAGAAACTAGAAAGAATAAGAAAATGTCTGAATGATTATAAATATTATATATAGAATTATATAGAAAAATATGTACATAGATTGACATTAAACCGATGTCACAGGAATGAAGAACGTAAATGTATATGTATGTTTTGTATTTAATGTTTTAATGATTCAATAAAAATATTTTTTTAAAAAAAGCTGCATAGCTGATGCAGCATAACCATAAAAAAAAAGTGGTAACTCATATTTGGGTTTTATCACTTCAGACTATAAATGGAAAGTCTTTTATTTCCATTCATTTTCATTTTTTATTCCATGTAGTCTATGTTCAGAAGGAAACAGTATGTGTAGAAGAAATAAAATAAATGTGTGCTCTTTTCAATTATGACATTAACTATCATTAAACAGTTTCAAAATAATTTAAACCATTCTTAACAGTTTACCGGAAAGTCTGCACCTGAAGAGGTTCCTTTTGATTTTGACCACGCAGTTGGTATATTTCTTTGGAAGCTTTTTTAAGCAATTTTTCAGCTGCTTGTTGTTGACGATGCTCAAATTTTGTTTGTCTTGTCTAAGGAAGCAATTAATTCCTTAATTTATTTATTGAATTTATACCACAAATTTCTCTTGGTAATAATAAGCAGTCTAGGTAGCTTATAACCATTCAAACAATTACATGAAATATAAAACATTATCCCACTAAATCAATTAATCCATTTGAAAAAAAATCAGCATATTTACAAACTTTGGCAAAAGAGAACTCTTTTCTGCTATTTCCCTTAGAGTGCAGTTTGTAGCCTGAAACTTACACTAGGAAGCAACCAAGACTGTATGACTTCCAACACTGATGATATACACTGGTTTAAGTAATTAGGCTGGTTCATAGTGAGAGCCACAGTCCCTCAAATAGTAAAGATCTAAGTTGCTATGGAGTTTTAAGGTCAAGACCAGCATCTTAAATTGGTCTCAATAAGTTACTGACAAGTGGCTGTCTTTAAGTACAAGCATCATGTAATTCCTGTATCTTGCACATTGCTATCTGATACTATTTGAGACATTTCGGAAGGGCAGAATCGAGGAAAGAACATTGCAAAACAAGATGCATGTAACCATGATTAGGTCAGACTGGTTGAGGAAGGAATCATGCTTGGTGCACTAGCAGTAAGTTACATGTATGCCATTTGAAGCACAAATGCCACATGCAAATTCAATGACAACTGGCAGTTCCTGGAATATTCCCAAACTGTAAACTACGCTTTCCAGGGAAATGCTACCTCATCCAAAACCAGCTTCACTTCAAACTTCAAGTTAAGCTTTTTCCTACCAACAATACCTCCAATATTTTCTAGATTTATTTACTTATTTAGAGAATTTATATGGTCATCCACTCACTTTCAGTGACTCTTGACAGCTTACAAAAAATAAAAACCCAATGTACAAACTGTAAAAATAACAATGCCCCCTTTTTATTTTCTAGATTTAATGTCAGCTTGAAACAAGTCAAGATTAGCGGACCTTTAATTATATATAAATATCTTTAGTGGGTTATGACATTCGATATTTAGTAACTGTTTTCCTATTTCAAAAATGGAATTATTTTTTCTTGCCTCCTGAGCTTTAAGGAACTAACTCTTCCTCTTTAAGGAAGTTAACAGCTGGAAGAAGGGGTGCCATTCAAAATGATAGCTATCACCTTCATGGCATATGGCTGGTTATCTAAGGCAGGGGTCTCCAACCTTGGCAACTTTAAGACTTGTGGACTTCAACTCCCAGAATTCCTCAGCCAACAAAGCTGGCTGAGGAACTCTGGGAGTTGAAGTCCACAAGTCTTAAAGTTACCAAGGTTGGAGACCTCTGATCTAAGGGACTGTTTTTGACTGTTTCTGCCCATCCTATATGATTGGACAAAATGAGCATGCTTTAGGTCCCATCTATCATCATCTATTGGACAATGTCATCTATTGCAACTTTTCTGCTGCAGTGCCCACTGTCTGGAACAGCATCTCCCCTGCCCCCGAGATCCATACAGTCCCCACTCTGATAATATTTAACAAATCCTTGAAAACTTGGATTTTTACCTAGGCCTTGTGATAGGATAGGTGTCAATAGCATTTTACTGATGAGAGGGAAATGGAGGTTTTTTTGGTTAATCCTTCTTTTTAACTGCTCTTACTATTTTTAATATGGCATACTGCTCGGAATCTTATGTAGTTGGGTGGCCTTTTAAATTTAATAAATAGATAAATAAATGAGCACTAACTTGGTTTAAAATGCATAGAAAGACAGCAGTATGCAAGTAAGCACAGCAACAGAATGAACATTTCATCAGCAATTTCTCTAACACAGCCATTTCTAATACCAACTTTTCCTAATTGGTTCCTATGAGCCTAAACTCCTATTAGACTATATATCAATGGAAAATTCAATGTCTCATTCTTTTTTTTTTTTTTTGCCAGCAGAGCTGTTACGATTAAAATTATACTCAGTTAAAGCTACCGTGTTTCCCTGAAAATAAGACAGGGCCTTATATTTTTGAACCCTGAAATATGGCCTTGGCCTTATTATTGGGGTTTTTTTTATTATTTTGGGGGTAAAGTAGGCGGCGAGCATGGGACTGGATGTCCATCGCCACCGCCTCCTCTCCCTGTTCTTGGCGCCGGCCGAGCTGGCCCGCTGCCACCGCCTCGTGCAGCAGGACTCTACAAGGCTTGTTGTGCCGTTGCATGCACAAACTGCAGGACTGCCGCAAGCTTCATCATATCGGCACAGATGGTGTCCTGCTGCTCATGGCTGTGCCTGTATGTCGAACCTCGCGGTAGTGCTGCCGTTCGTGCATGCAATGGCACAACAAGCGTTGCAGAGTCCTGCTCCATGAGGCAGCGGCGGTGGCGTGATGAGTCTCACAGAGACTCATTTCTGGCAGGTGGGCCGTGTTGGGCTGTGAGACATGCTTCCTACCTCACACTTGTAGC
The DNA here is from genome assembly GCA_023053685.1 of Diadophis punctatus similis. Taxonomy (NCBI): domain Eukaryota; kingdom Metazoa; phylum Chordata; class Lepidosauria; order Squamata; family Dipsadidae; genus Diadophis; species Diadophis punctatus. The sequence continues at coordinate 20,639,259 of JALIGW010000010.1, forward strand.
TCCGTCGCGTTCCTCGGCATTGTGTCCAGAGAAGCCCATTGTAAAAGAAATCTTCTCGCGAGTTCAATCAAACCGCAATTTGGGGGTGGTAGGGCGGGCGGGGCGGGATGGGCCACGAGATGCATGTCTCAGCGGCTGCAACTTCTGTGGCGGCAGGCATGGTGGTGGCATTTCCAAAAGCAGCCTGGGAAAACCTAAAAACACGGCAGAGGGAGTTGGTAAAACTGCCTGCGCATGCCTGCCTCTCGCTTGTGCTCTCTCTCTCTCTCCCGGCAGGGAGCTGCTCTTTTTGCGGCGGGCGGTCTTTTGGCCGGGGGAAGAGAGAAAGAGAGAGAGAGAGAGAGCACAAGCAACAAGTTGCCCTGGTTTTTAGGTTTCCCAGGCTGCTTTTGGAAATGTCACCGCCATGGAAGCTGCCATGGAAGCCGCAGCCGCTGAGATGCGCATTTTGCGGCCCACCCTGCCCAACCTGCCACCCCCAAATTGCATCCCACCACAAGACGCGCGTCCTACCTGACACTTGTAGCTCCGTCACGTTCCTCGGTGGTGTGTCCAGGGAAGCCCTTTGTAAAAGAAAACTTCTTGCGAGTTCGAGAAGTTTGATTGAACTCGCGAGTAGTTTTCTTTTACAACGGGCTTTCCTGGACACCATGCTGAGGAACGCGACGAAGCTACCGTACAAGTGTCAGGTTGTATGCGTGTCTCGCGGTGGGATGCAATTTGGGGGTGGCAGGTCGGAGTGGGCTGTGAGATGCGCGTCGCAGCGGCTGCGGCTTCTGTGGCAGTGGGCATGGCGGTGGCATTTCCAAAAGCAGCCTGGGAAAACCTAAAAACCAGGGCAACTTGTCGCTTGTGCTCTCTCTCTCTCTCTCTCCCGGCCAAAAGAGCGCCTGCCGCAAAAAGAGCGTTCCCGGCCGGTAGAGAGAGAGCACAAGCGAGAGGCGGGCATGCGCAGGTAGTTTTACCAACTCCCTCTGCTGTGGCGTTGCACACACCCCATGGGATTGGCTCGCCTCCTCTGGGCTCTGCCTCCGGCGGCGTTTTGAAACACGCTCCTGCCTGAGAAGAGGAGACTAGGCAGGGATTGAGGCTCCGGAGGAGCGGGAGAGCCCCGCCCCCCATCCACCAGTGAGACGCAGAAGGGCCCTTCCAGCCGCCCGCCCCAGGATCCGCCTCCCTGCACCTTTGGCTCAGTGGGCGACTTTCTCGTTGGGCTCCATAGCAGGAACCTCCCACCGCCTCGGCTCTTTTTTGCCACACCATGCCACTGGGCATGAGTTCAATCGCTGGGTGAATTGCTGCTGCTGCCGCCTTCTTTCTCTCCGAGGAAAGGGTGGGGGGCTTGGAACAAATGGGCAAGAGCGGGTGGCGAGCAACGCACCTCGGTAAGGACGTGTGGGGGTGCATGGGGCATGTTCCCCCCTTTCCCCGGAAAGTAGTTGGGGGGCCTTATTTTGGAGGGGGGGTTATTTCAGCACATGCGCCGAAAAGCCTGATTGGCCTTATTATGGGGACATGTATTATTTTCGGGGAAACACGGTATATTTAAGATATGAAAATGCATGAAACTGCTAGTAAAAAATTCCTCCTCCCACAAAACAATGTAACACAAATTCAGCTATCCTATAATCATTTTGATACAAATCTCTATTTAGGATTTTAGGATACAGATCTGAAATGTATACATTACTAGATGTAAATCCACCCTCTCAAACATAAAGACTATTTTATATTATTTGAAAAGAATTATGAATTCAAATAGACTTCTAAATAGCTCCACATAATTTTTTAAAAACATCTTTAAACATTAAAAATATGATAAAAGCAGATTTTTATCAGACCACTTCAATGTAAGTGCTCAAGTAGTTTGACACTGGTTTTATTTTCTACTTCTTTGTAAGTGCAGAAGTAGTTTTCCACATACTCCAAGGATGGTTTGTTTTTTAATCTTATTTCTGGAGTGTTCCATACCAGTAGACTTAGCAACAGATATGAATGATTGTGAAAGAGAAGAGAATGCCCTATTTTATATTTTAAGGGAGGGAGGGGATATTTAAATAAACTTCCAGAAGCAAAAACCTGCCTAAACAATTTAAGTCCTGTTTTTCCCTTGCTTGATACAATAGCATTACTTCAAACTGTTAGATTATTTATATTGCTCTTCAATAATTTATTAAATATTTATAGAAATTAAACATTACAAATCTGATTTCTGTATCTCATTGGTATATGAGAAAACAATGAAAACAAGCTGTACCAAATGTTCAGATGATTCCATACCTGCCTTTCTGCTTCCTTCAGCAAATTTCGGAATCGTTCATCATGAATGACCCAGTGAGGCAGATCAGTTTGACCACTAAGCTGGGCATCCTCCAGACGCTGCCGCAATTCTCTTAGAATAGATAATTCCTCATTTAAGTGTCTCTGCCTTGTTCTTGATGCCTGAAGATCCAGCTCCAGGTCTAGGGAAGTCCTTTCCATAAGATCAGCCAAAGATGATCTACATGAATGCTACAATAATATAAAAATTATGGAAATGCCTCTAACCGTCTTATAAAGAACTATAAGGCTCTAAACTATTTCACAGGTATACAACTGTTGCAAAATGGTGAGCAAAAATAATAGGAGAAAATTGATTCAGTTGGGTTCATGCAGAAATTGGTCCACTATAGGTTAAATAGAACAACTTTAAACCACATTTTCACAATTAGGAGCTGGCACATATTCTCTTCACCACGTCTTACATTAAGAATGTTTTCCTTTCCTTCTTAGTTGAATTTTATACTTACATTTGCACTGACATAATCCCAATTAAAGCTAACAGGAATTTATCATTAAATTGCTGGAATTAAATTTCAAGAAATGTTGAAGCAGTGGAAGAAAGATCCTCTTTACTCGGGACAAATGAAAATTTGCCAGAAAAACTAAAATATGATATTTTACAAATATAAAGTCACTGCATTACTTGATTTGTTCATAAAATATGTCTAATGTATACAATTAATAAATGAACCCATATCATAATTTTAAAGTTACTGATACATGTTATTAAACATATTTTTTAATTTTTTTACTTCAAGTTGATACACTTTAAGAAATGAAGCATTTTTAATGTCTGCCTTTTAGGAGAAACCAGCAGACAACAGGTCCAGTTTTAAAAACAGTTTATCTATGTTATAGTAGAAACATATGGAAAATGGAAAAGGAACCAAAGTTCAAAGTACACAATATACTGTATCACAGGAATTTTCCATTTTATTTTTTAAATCTGAGGTAGTATCTACTGTCAGTTTCAGCTTCTATTTATCCTTATTTTAATTGTTTTGTGCCTTATAAAAACTGAATTTTTATCTATAATGTCTACCTATTCCTGTTTGATTTCTAACTTGGTATAAGTATTTATTCTTAACCATTTTATGCACTATTTAAAAAAGTGTTAGGAAATATTTTCTACTATTATTCCGTAATTTTTCAGAAAACAAAAGAAAATAGGGGGGAACCACAATCCTTTGTATCTCTACTTGTGATCCATGTTTCAATTGGATGGATGGATAAAATTTTATTTCTGATTGCTTATATTTGGCATAATGTTTATCATCAGCCTTTCTTAACTTGTAACTCCTCTCTGTGTATCCAGTATGGCAGTTAAGCATTCTCATTGGGCATATAAGCAATATTTCTTTGGCTTGCAAACTGCAAAATGAATTTGCAAAAAACACTGACATTACCAAAAATATTAAAGCATGCACTACTATTCTTCAATTGTGGTTTTATATAAGACTTGTCTTCCTCAGCCTGATGTCCAAGCTAGCTTCTGTATGCAGCTAACAAAGAGACTTTGTGAATCTTCTTGATACCAATATTAATGAAGACATTATCTAGCTACTGAACATATATTAAAATAATCAACTCAATAAAAAGATGTGGTTATCATCTGGCCTTCTTTTAACAATGACAGGGTAATTTACACAAAGTAATGAAAAGTCTAGTCAAATATATAATTAAAATGTTAAACAGTATCAACAATAAAAGGAGTTATATGTGACAAATAAAACACAGCAACAACTAATGAACAACCTTATTGCAAGCCTTTATGATTAACTATGAACATAATCTATAACATTTATCATAAGATCACATTATTAAATACCTGCTTATAACGCAGCGTACGTCTTTCCAAAGTATTCCGTATAAAAGGTGACTTTCTTTGCAAAGTGGAACTGTCGCTATCACTACGATATAGCTGTCAGAAAGATGTGAAACACTGATTATAGTCAATCTTAATACAATTTAAAGTTTAAAGACAGTAATTTTATTATAGTTATCCACATTAATTTGAAATGATTTCCTTTAGATAATCTGATGCAAATTTTAGTTTTATCATTCTTGTATTGTCTATTATTGATTTATCAATAGCAACGAAAATCTGTATTTTTTCAAAAAACAAATTAAAAATCAATGAAATAATTGAATTGGAAATGGATGCAATTCTGCCCATATCTATATTTTTCCTTATCTGCAGGAACCCCTTTCCCTGATCAGCTGAGGAGAATGAATTTTGTCCTATACGTGTGGCATAATTAAGGAATGATATTTTCAGAAGCAGACTACCGTAACTTTCTCATGAAAAATTTCATCAGCAAAGTAATGATACTGGAAGATATAAGCAATGCTTGTGACAACAGTGAAAATCATCAGAAGGAAGAATATAGACAGTTGGTCAAAATATAGACAAAAATTACCTGTAATGTAACCTGTGCTATGGGTTAATACTTAATACATAATATTTGTTAACTAAATTATGTTTTGTGCTTTGGAAGAATGTACTTTGTATAAAAAACCCACTGTCTAATATAAAACAATCCAGATTTTGACAAATCTGCAATGGCATTGTCATTCACCATTCTGGTTAGAGCTGATATGAGCTGGAATGCACAAGCATGAAGAGGATAGCAAACTCTATACACTGATTTGTTCAAATCTTAACAAGTATCCAGATATTCCATTCCACATATACAGTAAAAAAAGCTTTTGTAGATAGATTGGCTTGTATTAATTCATGGGGAAAAGTTCCTGAAAATATGTATTCTAGTGATAGGTCATTTACACAAATTTTAGACAGAATTATTTAGCATTCCAAATGACTTTTGCTATAAAATTTTCTACTCACTCGGCAAATATATTGACTTCGCGCACCAGGTGAAAATGTCTGTGAGCGAACAATAGTATTATTACGAACAAATGCAGAACCACGGGAGCGACGGCCTAGTCTGTTTTTATAGGGCAAAACCATTTCTTCAGGAAAAAGATCATCTGTATTAGTCTCCTTGTCCACCTATAGTAACAATCAAAATCTTAATACTTTTGTTCACAAAGAAAGCACAAGTATTTTAGGGAATAATTTTAAAGTAATTAGTCCATTACTATACTCTACTTATAATAAAAATCAAATTCATAGTATTTTCTTTCCTAAAAAGAAGAAAATAAGCATTCATGATTTAAATAAAAAATCCAGACCAAGTCCCATAAAGATTTAGGAAAAACTGTAACAGTTATATTTACTTGCCTTTAAAGTTGGAGCCTGATTTTTTCCAGAAATACACTGATCTGTTTGAGAGGCAAACATAGGAATCTGCATTGATTCACCACAATAGGAGTCCAAGTGATGACTGGACTGCATGCAATTACTACATCCACTATCAACTGATTCTGCTTGCCAGCTTCTGCAGAGGAAATATTTTAAACTGTTTTATTGATTATTTGATTTATTTTATGAAATTCAGTAACTGGTGATCTGACTGAGCAATAGGTAACTTACGAGAAAAACAGAACAACCAAACCATTTAAAATCAGCCACCAAGGATTAAAAAATTCTTGTATTTATATATAAGAGAAAATAAGATTTATATATTGGATAATAAACTAAATCAGTCAATTGGAGGCAGACAATATAAGCCTTTCCTTGGAAGATATTCAAATGATGGCCATCATAATTGAAAAGGTCTTATGTTGTAACCACAACCTTAATATACCTGGCAGAGCAGGTCAGACAGGTCGATTTCTATATTGTGTTTTACTGCATCATAATCCTAACAAATATGCAATCTTTGTTTCTAGACTCCTCAGATATGGAATCAAAATCAATAGGATGGGTTATTTATGTTCACAGAAGTATTTACTGCTTACATATGTATTTTTCAGATGTATAGAATGCTATTTATTCTATGTTTAAAATTTTGTTCAAACATGCATGAATTCATGTTGGCTCAGAAAAGAATATGGATTTGTGTACCCCTTAAATTCAACACAAAGGCTAAAACATATTAAGTCTGTTTCAGCTACAAATACTTAAGATACTTCCTACAATCAAGAGGGAAAATCATGCTAGGATTAATTGATTATATTTAGGATTCATGTCAAAATATCAAGCATCAGAAATGGAATCAACTTTAGGACACTAGAAATGGACATACAGGGCTGTCCAACTTCTGCACATTCTTATTGTATGCATTCTTCACAATAAAAGGTACCTCTCTGACACAGCTTCTCCTTGATCTTCTTTTTGCTCCATCTGTTGTATTTCCTCTTCTGTGTACTCCAGTTTCACTCTCTCCTCTGCAAGCTCTCTTTCCACAGCTTCCAGTTGAGCTGTGGTCCTAGCTAAAAGAACAGTCACAGCATCCTAGAGAAGAAAGGACAGTTCAGATTGAATTATTCCCATTTGATTTATATGTGAGATGGAATTAATATTTTCAAAACATAATAACAATGACTGAGTTCATATGTTCCAAAAGGGTCTTAAATTAGCCAATATGCAATATATTCTACACTTTGGAAAATTCTCATAAGTAAAGGGTGCCATTTCATACTGAATTCCAAAAGGTATCCCTTTCTACTGTATTTTTCTTTTTTTTTTCCTACACAGTTTCCAGAACAAATAGGCTATATTTTCTTAAATTCAGATCTCAAATATAGCATGTAGAATGATTCATACACTTCAAAATAACCTCAACATGACCAGACAATTCAAAATGGATGCATAGACAGAACATACTCACACTTATAGCATGACCAACAGATCAATGCCAGTTAAACAGTTCCACTGATAATAAAGAAGTTTCACCAATGCAGCTTTTTATCAATTGCCTCATTTATCTAGCATTTCAGACATATCTTCCTTTAGTATCAAGTATCACATAAACATAGAAACACAAAAAAAATTATATATGACTATACCATTTTCAGTATATTTTTATTTTCAACAGAATGACAAGCACTTTCTTCACGCTTAGGTTGTTCTTTTTTTTGTTCACAATCTGAACCAATGAAGGTCTGAACAGGATACCAGCAAAGCTGCATCTCACTAGCACTCTCATAGTTAGCTAGGCTGATCTGAGCAATGCCCTGTGAACATATCAATGCAAAATGTGTCAATGTATCATAGAAAACATTTCTATTACAAAACTATTTCTTTTAATTAAAAACATTAGCTTCAGTATTTAAGGAATACTCGTCATATTCTGTGTGAGTAGCCTCATTCCTACATTTCTCTACAGATGATATTTCACATCTAATTCTAATAAATTAGCTTTGATTTTTTACTAGTTGATAGGGATATGTAAAACATTTTCAGTGTAAAATGTTTCCAGCTCAAAAAAAAAATCTGTGTTAAGTTTGAAACCTTTGCTTCAACCCTGAAATGGGTTGTTCTGACTATTCTGCAATATTTCACAGAAAGGAATCTCTTACCAATAATTCTTCTTGTTGGTGCTGGCCAAGTGAACAAATGTAAAGTTGCAGCGCTTTAAGTTTTAAGATATTTGATTGTACAGGAATCTGAAAGACTTCATTAAATATTAACGAAGCCTGGAATTCCAAAGCCTTAGAGCAATATGTGGTTGTGGTGCCTGACTCAACAGATGGTAAGTATATTCTCACATGTCTGAAAAAAGAAAAGAAAAACTCCTATATAGTAGAAGTATCAATTAAATATATGAAATATATGTAAATACGTTTCCTTTTTATCTTTTTAAATGGTCATTACAGCATTGCACTGAAAAGGCCTGTAATTCTTTTGCATGTGCTAAAGCAATAATATTTGGGAGTCAATATGATACAAATGCTGGCAATTCTGGATGCCTACAAGTAGTCCTCGACTTATGAACCACAATTTGGACCAGAATTTCTGTTGCTAAGAAATGCAATTGTCACTTGATGTGCATAATTAATCACATATTTTGACTTTTGATAGGATTAAAAAGATAGTGTTAGAATAATGCACAATCTCAACGTACATTTTACAGCCTTCTTTCATGGCAAAGCCAGTAAAATTCTTCAGCTGCAATACATGGACAAGAAGGGATTCACTTCCACTGTCATGCCTGAAAAACAAGATAACTGTTAACTGCCACTCTATTCTCAAACATACAACCCATAAAGATTTATATAAGACATATTTTTGTTTTTATATAACTGATATATCATATTTATAATGAATCATATTGCTATAATGACAGCATTATATTACAATGTAACTTTAAAATAGCAACAACTTAGAATTACTAATTTAATTTAAAATTCCTCTTCATTTTAGCAGAAGTGTCTGATATAGCTAGCAGAACTTATGAGGAATTCCAGTCCATTCTCACAAATCTGGAGAACGGATTAATTTGGCCATTTAAAGATAGTATTTATGTGATGAACCATAAATTTGGGATGTACTATTCTGGGCTAGGTGGGGATTTTCTTTTAGCCCCATACTCTTTTTTCCCCATAAATTAAAGCAGTAATCCTAAAATAGCCCAGAAGATGTACATTCACTACTCACAAGTGTTCCTGAATGTTTATTTTATTTATTTATTTATTTATTTACTTAGGGAATTTATATTGCTGCCTATTCGCACATGGCAACTCAAGGTGGCTTACAGAATATAAAACCTCATATAAAAACAATAAAACTAATAAAAGAAGAGTCATATAATAAATTAATATAATAAAATCATATATAATATGATATGATTATAATAATATAATAAAATGTTTTCTGTTTTGGCATATAATTAGTACTGACCAAAGCATATATACTCACAGAAATCCAACCTGCATTTTGGGCTCTTCATTAGTGACACCATCATTATAAAGTGATTCTTCAACATCTTCATTTCTATATAAGAATTAAAAAAATTAATAATATTACAATAATACTAGCTAATAAGTACAAAAAACCCTTCCTCTGCTTTCTATGTTATATGACAAACATTTGTCAAATTCAAATCTTAAAGACATTGTTGAATTCTATGGCATGTAATAAGTCCACATGTGATTAACCTAATGTCTAAACTTTATTTACTGGCAACTACCACATATGGTTATTTTGCAAAAAACCTAACTAAACAAAATTAGTATGTTAATGCCCAGATATACAAGACAAGCATCAAAAGTAATTTTAAACATTGAGGCATGTGCTATTCCCAGTTTTAATTAGGTACAGGTACAAAAGCTTAAGCTACTTTAACATCCTCAAGGTCCTCTTCAAAAGATTAGATTTTCTATTCAAAGCAAAGTTGCTTATATTCTATGTACTAATATGTAGTGTTCTGGTCTATTATAACTAAATTTTGCATTAAAGTTTTAGTGCTAGAGCACTAAAGCATTGCCAGACAAAAGTACAAGAATCCAACATTATTAAAATTTCAATGGATCCAACACAATGTTTCCTTATCCTCTCATAAAGTGGCAGCTCTTCATTTTCAGCTGCTAGTCTTTTCTTCTCCTTTTAATTCATTTATTTTTCTTGTTTAATTTCTACTCATTTTTAAAACGTAAAATATTTTAAAAATAAATATTAAATGCCTCTTAACTACCATTAAAAGAGAAGAGTTCGTATTTCTATGTAGTTACAATGCTCAGTAAACAATCAAAAAAAATTTAAGAACTAAATTTTAAAAAAACTACTTCATTAGAAGATTTTATTTGCCATTAATCTTATCCAGTAGAAGATAAAAAGATCTTCATCAAGTATTTCCGAGGGGAATTTTTAAGGGGAATTAAGTATAATTCCATTTTACACATATTTGTACAACCTGACCTTTTGCTTAAAGCTTCAAACACGCCACTGTCACTAGCCAGTGAATAATTGGACAGACATGCTGAGACTCGCCTGGATCTCCTTTCCAATCTTCTAGTACTATCTTCACGTAAGGTCACAGCTACAACATGGAAAACAATAAAGATAAGTTACACTGAAGGTTTGTTTATTTATTGGATCTATCCTCTCCTTTTAATTTGTAAAGCATAAATAAAGGCAGAATACATAATACTCCCTCTTCCTATTTTCTCTTCATCAACAACCTTATGAGCCAAGTTGGGCTGTGAGACAGTGACCAGTGACAGTGACCACCCCAAGTAACTCAGCCAATTTCCATGTCTAAGGGAAGACTCAAACTATGTTTACATCTGTGAACAAAAAACCCATCAGTCCATCCAGTTTACTAGTACAAATATATTAAATGTGACTTATATGTATTGAAATCTTAACACACACTGGCCTATCTGAATACTTTTAACTGAGTCTTGAGCACATGCTTGCATGACTACCCATACAATTCACTCCAAATTATAAAGATAATACATGTTGCTAAAGCAAAACATAAAGAAAGTATTTATAAACTATTAACAATTTAACATGAGTATAGTCCACTGGTATATAAAAGATAATTGGGGGCATTTAGATTATATAAACTATCCAACACCTACTCACAATCCTTTATGATTCTCTTTATGATTGTTAACAGATTGATTAATGCTAATTGTGTTATTAGCCTATGACTTCTCCCTTCACTAACGAGAGGAACAAGTCTAAAATAACCCATGTCTTGTCTTAGATTTATATTCATGTTGGCAATGAATGGAAATCAGAGCAAACAGCACAATAATCATTCAGCCAATGACCAAGAACAAATGACACAAGGAACTTTAAGCAAGCTACTAATGTAAATTATATACGTGCAGCACATTAAGAGGGGGCAACTAGTGAAAACAAACACCAAAAGTATGACTCTCATATAATTTGAAAGTAATTATGTGCATTTGTTTCAATTCAATTGCAATTATATCAAGCGTTTTCTTAAAGCTATCTTTATCTATACCTGTTTTTTTATCGAGATAATCACGTCAATTACAATTTTAAATATTTCCATGGTGAATTATTTTGTTGAAAGTTGCATGAAAATAATTATGCCATAAAAATGCAAAGTATTTTTAAAATCAGCAACAAAACAAACAGTAAACAAACTTTTGATATATTGCACAACGCAAATAAAGAAAATATGTTGTCATTTTATTCTTCAGGATTTTGACTTCCTAGTCTAGCCTACAGTTCTATTAGTCAAACTGAACCTTGTCAGCTTCCCATCTTGGCAAAGCCAGTTAGTGTTACCAGGAATATATTAATATAGAATTTATTTCTGTAAATAACATATATAATTTACTTTATATTATAGCTATAAATTATATCATTTCAGATTTCTAGTATTTTAAATGTAAGATTTTGCTTATCTTATTGCAAGAAAATTTAAGTATTTGAGATAATTTTGTAATACAATTTTACTTATTTTGTTTGATTGCCATACAAAACGTTTGTGTCTTTATTTTCAGTTTTTAAAAAGAAGATGCTCTTAACACTTAGAATCAAATTCTATAATTGTAATATTCTGATGTTTGCCTAGGTTAAAGTATTGAAGAAAATAATATTGTTACCTTGTTTCAATTTTGTAACACTGCAGTTGCAATTTAAGACATGCTTCCTGCTCAAATGACAGAAACAGATTTTCACTGAGGATTGTCATTTTGTGCATCTTCCCACTTTTAAATATTTTATTGACTCTTAAAAGAAACTTCATTTTAAAAGATTAAGTAATAAAGACTTCTTTGAAATGATCTTTACTCTCTGTGACAACATTGATAAATTAATGGAGTAAAATTATTCTGTGCTTGGTTTTCCGTTTGCTTTCACAGTTCCCAATCTAGTTTACAGTTTGGAGTTTAACTGAGAGTTTTGCATCCAAGAACCAAGCCTAAATCATTTTAGCTTCTTGCGATCAACTAGAATTGGCTAAATGCTAGCCGTCTGATCTGACGTATAGGGGATGGCAGCTGAAGTTTGAAAACATAACATAGTTAATATCAAATAAGTGAACATGTAGCTAATATAAGATGGTGAAGTAGAAATGCAAGGAATTTGAATTCCACATTTTTGTTCAGCTGGTGCTCTTGTGTTAGCTATTAGAACTTAGGTAGACATTGTATACCTAAATATTTAAGATCCTTAAACACAACAATGACTAATACTAGCTATTACTATTCACCCTATATGGCTAGGAACCAATAGTTATTCCTAAGATTTTTTTAATAAAATCATAAAAAATATTTTGGTCTTTAAACATGCAGAACAAAACCCAAACTCTACAAATACACATGAGCTTTACAGGCAGAAAGAGTAAATCTAGAATCACTTACAGCATTTTTTTCTGTTGTGCCACATGAGGAACAAAATAAAGGAATAATTTAAGTGAAAAGTGGAACTAGTTTGTCAAATCTGACATTTTTATTTAAACCTTCCCCCCCCCACATCGAATTAAGCATCCCCTGAAATTCTGCAACTCAGGGAAAAAATGAATGTTGAAGGTTAGATCAACAGTATTTTCAAAACTTCATTAATGAGAGTGAACAGTCTATAGTACAAGAGAAATATTTTTTATCTTTATTCTTTATATACTGCATATGTTCTTTATATATCTTTATTCTTTATCTCAAACAAACATTCTACAAATAATAAATGAAGCACCTAAACTTTATTGCTTTACTCAAAATGTAGAGTAACATCTTTATTTTCTGGAAAAGAAGCAATTATTTTAATGGAACCATTTTTGTTAACCTAAGAGTGCAGATTTATGGGATCTTACTTTCAATTTTGCAACCAAAATTGTATTTCTGTCACATCTAAAATATATGACAAAACTGTTAAAAATAAAAAGGAATATGAATTTGTACTAATAATTATTCTTTCCTTTTACACTGAGCAGAGAAATACAAACAGGTAGCATTAGTGAAAGTTTGGATACTCATGCCTCTGTAAATCAAAAACAGATCAAGTGCATTATTTCAGAAAATGAGCATATTTCATGGTACTCCAACACTAGATGGCAGCCATTTATACCCTGCACATTTAAAAACAACAACTGTGCTGTTCATTTATTTCCGTAACCTTTAAATATTAAAACTAGCAAAATGGGAAATGGAAAATGGAAATGCCTAAGCAATTCAATCACATGGGTATAAAGCAGACAAATCTATATATTTAATTTTTAAAAAATGATCCTACACAGACGCAAGGTAAAATAGCAATTTTTTTAAAAAATAAAACATGCTAGCTAATAACATTGAAAATTAAATTCTATATTTTAATGTAGCAAAAATTGTACTAAAATGCATATTATGGAAATTATTGGCCAGTTTATAGCAGAAGTGGTTGGTTGGGGGAGGGAAGAAGTACTGCCTTTTCCTTCAAACTATACTCCCCTCTAGAATGGAAAAATATGAAAATAAGCAATCTACTTACAAAGCACAATCAGAGCAATTAGAACAGTCACATTACTTGAAATGGTAAAGCCTTTCATTGGAGTTGAAATAAATATACAATGTTGTTCCATCCACTAGAGTTGGAGTTTTGAAAACTATCTAGAAATTCAATTCAGAATGTTGTGGCCCATGTTTTAACTGGCTTGGAGCATATTATACCAATATCACAGGCCCTGTACTGGTTAGTGGTTCCGTTCTGAATTGAGTTTAAAGTGCTGATATTAACCTATAAAGCCCTTCACAGTTTGGAATCTGAATATTGAGAAAATTGCCTCTTCTGTCCCAGCCAGTTAAGAGTATAGAAATGTTGTCCCCTTTTTTCTGAGGATCAAGGAAGCCAAAGCTAGAATGTGCTACTTCGTCACAATAGTGCTGACACTATGGAATGGGCCCTGTCCACAGTAATTTTTAGGAAATGATTAAAAATGGAACTTTTCAAATAATTTTTCAGTAACATAAGCTGTTTCTTGTATCTTTACTATTACTCTTTCTATTTGGTTTTGCAATTTGAATTGTATATTGTTTTTACACTGCCATTGTTGTATTATTGTGACGCTGTAAATTGAGTGATTGTGGTGTGTTAAGACCTGAATGAATGAATGAACAAATAAATGTCTTTTTTAGGCTCGGAACACTGCAAATGAGTTTCAAAGCACAAATGTTTTATTCATTTCAAATTACAATTAACTTGCCCTATAATTTAAATAGGACTTAAAGTAGTTTCCTTCATTTTGTTTCAGAAATAGATAGGAAGGAATTTAGAATATGAACACAAATGAAAAAGCTAACATGTGTTAACAAGCTAGCAAAACATTTTATTTCCTTCTCTTAAAACTTACTATAATAATTTAATGTTTATTTAACTGAAACACAGGCATGCTAACTGTTCACAATTTCATTCAGCCTTTTTTCACCAAAGCAAAACATGCACAACTGTATTTTTTAGATAAGCTATGCACCTTGTGACATTCAACCTGTATTCATTGTTTTGTTGATATCTGAAAACAAAATATAAATGGCTAAAAATTAACTTACCACCAGAATTTGGAATATTGATAATTTGCAGCCCTGCTTCATTTCTTGTGGAATATTCAGTAGCCTTAAATGCCACAATTTCTTGTCCTTTGTCTTCACCCAAAACAGAGCCCTGAGCTCGAAGTACTTCTGAGGCACCTGTGTATGTTACTTCTTCATACCCTTCTGACTTATGGACTAATGGAGAATCCCGAGAAGCGGATTGGAAGGGAGTGTCCAGGGGAGAACTTGGAGGTGATAGTGAAGAAAGAGATGATCTTGATGACAATGATGCCAAAGACAGAGGAGTATCTAAAGATCTTCGTTGTTTACTGCTAGCTGGGGATCCGATAGACTCATGATACTGTACATCTTTGTTATGAGAATCAACTGAAACTGGATCATATCGCATATGATGACCATATTCAACAGCAATATCACATTTATCATACTGAGGGAGACCATAGATGTCTGTGAAACTAACTGAACTCAGGGAGCCTCTGCTGGATGCCAATGACCCACGGCTGGATGCCAATGATCCTCGACTGCTTCCAGAAGATATTGTCAAAGAACTTGCAGATAAACTGGAATATAACAGACATATGTAGTAAGTGTGCATTCACAAATGTAGATTCAAAATATGAGTTTTTTTCCTCTTCATTAGCTGAAACAATAATCAAGATATACTCCTATAAGCAGGCTTTGCAGATAAAAACTCTATCATTTTCCTTTGTCATTATATCTATTATCAAATGAATAACATCAGGGGGGGAAATAAAACCAGAGAAGGGAAAATTAATTACAGTGAAGGACTAATGCTTGTTACACTTATAAATAACAGAACCAAATAACTATAGAAAATGAGCTGATTTATGCATTTATTTATGATTTAGACAGCCTTGAATTCACACATTTATATCTCCTGTAGCTCCTCCACATTTTTCATCTGTGACTGAATTTGTGATCTGATCTTTGTCCTTCAGAAAAGAGTTCCAAATTATAATCAGAACAAGTCTGCAATTCTGGACTCAACATATCTGCATGAAATTGCAAAGTATAGTTTTCCTAAGTCACACATACATATAGCAAGAACTGCTAAAACAATTCCTTAATTGTATCATAAAAATAATTGTTTGCTTACCTAAGGTTGTCTATGCTTTCATATATATGCCTCTATGTCTGCAAAGATGATATTTATGGAACCCACTATGTATTGAAATGTTTACCCTTTGGGCTATACTCACTCATAACCTGGACAATTGTGCCTCAGAACATGTAGTGAAGGACAAGGGTGGCTAGCAAAAGCACACATGCCCACTCAAGGAAGCAGGTACAAAAAGGTTGTTCTTATTCTTAATTTTATCTATGCATCATACATATTGGAGAAAAGCCATCTGACATGATGGTTGCAAGAGGCTGTGCTATCATGAAGGGATTAAAGCAAAAACTGCACACAAAAAGTAGAGCAAAGTTGGCATCAATTCTAATCTACATATCCAGATGGTCCTATCTAAAATGTCTAGATTCATATGAGCACCAAAGTACTCAGGTTCTCTGAAAGGGATAGCATAGCTCTTTCTACAAGTTCTTGGATTTTTTGCATGTATTTACAGGCATAGTAATATATGCACAGGTACAGTATCTCTCACAGTGAAAGAAGTGCACTGAGCCATCCAGATGAAGTGGATGCTTCAAACTTCAAGGAAAGATACTTTGCTTATGCCAGCACATGTCACAAAGTCCTTCTAATGCAGTGTTTTTCAACCTTGGCAACTTTAAGACAGGCGGACTTCAACTCCTAGAATTCTCCAGCAAGAATTCCCCAGTCAGCATTCCCAATTCTGAGAGCTGAAGTCTTAAAGTTGCTAAGGTTGAGAAACAATATTCTAATGTTTTACACACCATAATATTTAATAAATGTGCAAGATATGGATCAAATCTTTATTTAAGTAAACACTTACCATAGGTCCTGTGGAATGATTCCAAATATCAGGTGGTAAATTTGTATACAAGTAAGAAGGTAACACAGTTAAACAACTCAATGGAGAAATATTAAGGAGGAGAACTATTTCTTTCATAGCAAATAAGTAATTATTGACACAAGACAAAGTGTTCATTATGATCAATGTAGAAGACAGAACATATAATCATTTGTAAACTATGTAAGAGAGTTTGAACAGAGCCCTTTCGATCTGGAAAGTATCACACTTTAGCAGCCAATATGTTTCTGAAAGTATGGCTCTGAGTCAATAAACCCTGGCCTGCAAAAAACATTACAAACCCAGAAATGAATAAATGAATGAAGTGTAAATAACATTAACAGAAGTGTAAATAACATTAATAGATATTTTTAAAAAGAGAAAGCTAGGCAAGCATTGAGAAATTATGATCTCCAAGGATTATAGCCAAGCATACATCTAAAGACCACAGCTGCTTCTACAATTTAGGGAGGGGAGGTAAGGTATTTCCTTATGATAGCACACTAGGTAAATTTGCACAATTTAAAGTCTAGATACATTAAAAATAATTATCAAATAATGAATGAACAGCTAGCAAAAAGGCAGACATGAAATAACTGGAAGGAATAAGCTATTAAACAGGTTAGAGCAGTAAATTGGGACATAAAAAGGAACCAATGTAACAAAAAGCAATATTTAGTTCTATTTTGAGGGGAAGGGGGATGTAGGAATACTTGAATAATCATAATACGTAGATCCTATGCTCCATAAGTAAAAATCTACTGTGAGATAGTGCAATGTCTTTCTTCATTTTTATGATCTGCCCCTTCAACATATACAGGTAGTCCTCGACTTACAACAGTTCATTTAGTGACCATTCAAAGTTACAACGGCACTGAAAAATGTGACTTATGATAGTTTTTCATAGTTACAACCTTTGCAGCATGCCCATGATCATGTGATCAAAATTCAGATGCTTGGCAATTGGTTTATATTTATGACCTCTTCTAGTCCCAGGATCATGTGATCACCTTTTGCGACCTTCTGACAAGCAAAGTCAATGGGGAAGCCAGATTCACTTAACAATCAGGTTACTAATTTATCAACTGCAGTGATTCACTTAATAACTGTGGCAAGAAAAGTTGTAAAATGGGGCAAAACTCACTTAACAAATGTCTCACTTAACAACATACATTTTGGGCTCAATTGTGGTCATAAGTCGAGGACTACCTGTACATATTAAACTAACAAAAGTATTTTATTTCCATTGAAACTCAAGAGGGCCAACAAGTTAAGATTAGGAAGATAAAGGACAATATGACACAACGGATAATTCTACACTCCATCCTGCTGGGGTAAACCAAAGTATTTTTAGAAACAATGAGAAATTAATTATATTGGTAGATTCTTATTATTTCCTTCTAACATGCCAGTCAATTTCTCTAATATACTAACCTTTTCAATTGTGAGCATAAATAGGAACTTAAACGAGTTGCTTCTTCCAACTGCATAAGCAAACAATTCTTCTTCTCTTGTAAGAGTATCCTAAAATAAAGCAAAATTTTTCCTTACTATAATTATTATATAATGTACCTCTTATTTAGAAAACTATATAGCAGAGAACTGACTTAGGCTTTTGTAAACGGTGTCCTAATTTCAAATGTTTACATAGTCCGTGTGTAGACATGTATCATCATCATCATCATCACAGCTGGTCACAGTCAGCCAGATGTTTAGACTGGATTTGACATTTTTATTCACATTATCAAGCCTTTCCCAAGGACCTGGGATAGTCAGCTATTGTTTGATGGTGTTAAAGTCATCGTTGCAGAATGTAAGCTGTTTATAAAGATGCCTTTTGCAACTGACTGATGGCAATTTTCTCAATGCTGGCGGTGTTCAAGTGGTGCTCCAGATGTTTTGGGATTACCTAGTATTATTGTACTGTCTTTGCTTTCTTTTCCAACAATCATTCTACTTCTAATCGCAGGTATTTGTATTTTGAGATTTTCTCCAGTTCTTTCTCTTCTATTCTGGTGTTTCCAGGTGCTGCAATGTCCATTATCCAGATTTTTTGTTTTTTTATTTACAATTGTTAAGCCTGGTAGTTGTGTGGCAGATGCTTGTCTGTTTGAAACCTGAAGTAGCAGAGTACTTTAGCTTGTACATTTTTTATTACTTTCTCTCTTTTGTGATCCCACTAGTTCTTACCTGCAGGGAAGTGGTATTCCTCAGAGATATTCCAATGTGTCATTGCTGCTGCTTTGTCATGCTGTTGTTTGAAATCAGTCTTGTGCATTCTTCTTGCAATGGCTAAAACTAGGTGGTCCACTTCACCTTCTTTTCAGAGGCGGCATTTGCTATCTTTTTGATTCTGGCTTTGTATGTGTTTGTTGTTAAAGAATGGTCCTGTGCAACCAGAATTAGCCCCTCTGCCTCTTTCTTTAACCTTCATTGCCATGTCTCCTTTCTATTCTTCATTTGGTCTTTCTCGTAAGCCAGTTCGGTCTCTCCAGTACTTAGTAAACCTTTATAGTATACTAGCTTCAGTGCAATGTCTTCGCTGACCTTTAGATATTTTTCCAATGCCTTTTTTCTTCTTCTTTAAGTATCTGGTGTAGTTGCAAAATTCCATGTCCACTTATGATCTTTGCCAAATAGAGTCTGTCAACATTGTTATATGGATGAAGACCATGATTCACTGTCATTATTTCTCTAGTCTTCCTATCCAGGACTTCTAATTCAGCTGTATATCTAATGATTGGAATTGCCCAGGTGTTAATATTGCATTGCCAATCCACTGCATTTAGACTAAAGAATGATTATTATGTACTACAACTGAAGTATACTACCGGTACATCACAAGAAAAGACAAGAGCAAGGATTGCACCAAAGATCTCTTTACTATAGGTTTTGGCAAGCAGGACAATAAAATCATAACATCAAGAAAATGAGAGGGTTATTTTTCCATTTTTATTTTCTGGGGTATTTAGGGTGACAAAGGTATAAATTCTTGATCTTTTTTTTCTTTAGTAGAACAATTAGTACACAATACAAAGTTGTGCAAAGGCCCCTAGGCCACAGCTGACACCTGCTGTTGTGCCACCCTTTGAGTAGCACAACCCCATCCAAACTAAGGATGGAAAATCACCAGATCCAAACAACCTTAAAACCCAAACCCATTTGGTCTTGCTAGGGTTGATATTAAACCTGTTATTTTGTATCAAGATTCCACTGTCTCCATGCACTGAGACAGAGTCTCCACAGTCTCATTTGGCCATCTGTGATTGATACAGAGTATCATCAGCATATTGATATTATTTTACCCTGTGTTACTGAATTACTTCAGCCAGTGGTTTCATATACAAGTTAAACAGGAATGTGGAAAAAGTCATTACTGAAGCATTCCATGTGACAGAAGTCATAGGGCAAGATCTCCCCCCCCCCTTCCCCAATTAATACAGACTGGAAATTATTCTGGTTTTGGAAGAAAGCGAATCAGCATAACAATGTACTCCCAACTGCTAATTCCTGGAGCAGCTTCAAAAGGATATTGTGGTGCTTAAGACCAAGATCAAGGAGAACAAAGATGGATGTATTACTACCTCCCACTCTCTCCAAAGGTCATCCACAAGTGCAACCAATAACTCATACCCAGGCCTGCAACCCAATTAGAAGAAGTCCATAAACCTCTGCATGATTGATGTCTACTAAATGTTATTATTGCCTTCATTAATCAGCTATTGACAGGTATGTTACAAAAGCAATACATTCTCAACCTTTCAGCAGCACCATGAGAAGAAGTAGCCTGAGCCTGCCGGATATCCTCCTCCAAGCGCCTTTTTTCCTCCTCTATGTGTTTCAGATCTTCTGGTGAACGCTGCTGTTGACTTATAAGCTGCAGTTCTTGTAAAAGAGCCTCTTTTTCTTTAATAAGCTGAAGATGATCAATATCAGCCTCCGCCATTCCTGGCCAAGATTCCTGGTCTTGTAAAGCCAACTGTTGCTGGATTCTGAAAACTCTTAATTACAAAGGAATATGAAAAGTTAATATATCAACAAGAAACATCTCCCCTCCAAATCTCTACAGAGATACATTTTTTGATATGGAAGTAGTTAGTTGAAGTACCTTGAGATGAAAATAACATCTGTATATAACATAACAGTTCTAAAATCCACAATAAATTTGAATTGCATAAACTTTCAATATAGTTAAAAGGTGTAGAGGTATTTTCAGAATTTGATGTCTTCTTAAACACATCAATATCACTATCTCTGGAATCCTTATTCTCAATTTCCACTTCTCTGTGTGTGTTTTTTTAACTCCAAAGAGTTTGCCAGGGTACAAACTTAAAGTGGATATTAAAATTTTGATGTTATGGCTGGACCAAGGCAATAGCAGGAAAAACGGGAAGGAGAGTTTCTGAACATGATGGTAATAATGTGCAAGCATGCTATGGGAAAGAAATCTGCTACACACTGTTTTTTTGCTAAGCATTAAACAGTGCCAGTTCTACCATTTAAAAAGAAAATTCTGTATCACAAATGGCCAACTAGATTAAGATTAAGCTGGAAATATTATTAAAATTGTAAATAGCAGCACATTTATCGAGATAATTCGAGAGGGAGGGAGGGCTATATTAAAATGTTGAAAGGCTAAGAATGAATATGGACAAATAAACACTATGAGTTTTTTATATATTAATATCTATGTGTTTAATTTTCTGTCAAGGAAGCAATAACAACACAACAGTTGTGTGTTGTATTTATCCAGTTTCAAATCAAAAGCTTTTTAATATATGGGGCTTTTTGTATCTTAGATATTTTACCATTGGCATCATTATGACCAACAAAAAAGAGAGATCTCATATTTTATTTCCCTTTTTTAACTAAGATGAGGTATAATTTTTAGATTCAATTTACATTCTGAAATGGATAACAAAGCATCCTTATATTTTGAGACTACGATATTAAGTAGGTTCTCCTGTGAAAAGTACTCACAGACAAAAATATATTTTATATAAGAATCTGCCAACTGAAATGGTAACATATGTACTTGGTTCTCTTGCCACTTTATCTAATTTTGTCAACTTCAGTTTTAGACCAAATACAGCACATTCCACACCCACACTGTATAACTTTAATAAGGTTTCATGAGCAAAGTTAGGCTGAACACAGAAATACTTTATGGAAACAAAAGCTGTACAGATGCCAATAAGCTAATGGAAAGGAATGCATGATAAATAATGTGACCACTAACATAATCTAGGAGAAACAAATGTGTCTTAGCTCTTTGATTTAAAGTTTAAAAACCATGTTACACATATGTAAGAATAAAATTTGTGAACAAATGAAAGAGACAAAAATAGAATTACAATTAGGAATAATATTTTTTCCTAAACACTATATATATGATTGTGTTATAACAGAAAAACACCACCAGGCTTACAAAATAAACAAACATTTACTACTAGTAATTTTGTATAAATCTTGGTTTACTTTTCATACTTATACCTCAAATGAGTCCTATTTTATTCTTTTTGCATTTTTCCAGCTTAAGGACTTTGGAAACTTAACAGAGAATTTATTTTTCTGTCAACCCGACACTTCAATGTTAACTGGAATTGTAAGTGATTCTTATATTATTTTCTTAGATACATGCTTCTGGAATGGGTGATGTAAACTACCCGTATAAATATTCAATGGGT
The DNA here is from genome assembly GCA_023053685.1 of Diadophis punctatus similis. Taxonomy (NCBI): domain Eukaryota; kingdom Metazoa; phylum Chordata; class Lepidosauria; order Squamata; family Dipsadidae; genus Diadophis; species Diadophis punctatus. Next base: position 20,661,577 of record JALIGW010000010.1, read on the forward strand.
ATGAAGTTACCAATATATTTATAAAGGAATGAACTGAATGTAGCAACATCTACCATAGGTTAAAGGTATGAAAACATTATGTCTCCGGGACTGCCTACTACCACATACCTCCCTACGACCTATCAGAGCCCACAGAATGGGTCTGCTTCAGGTCCCGTCAGCCAAGCAATGCCGGCTGGTGGGCCCGCGAGCAAGAGCCTTCTATGTGGCCGCCCCGGCTCTCTGGAACCAACTACCCCCAGAGGTTTGTATTACCCCCACCCTGCCAGCCTTCAGAAAAGCTGTAAAAACCTGGCTATGCCGACAGGCCTGGGGCCAATGATGTTAGTGTAACTCTTTGGGACATATTGGCCTTTGATTGTTGCATGTCTGTATTTTATAATGTTGTGGTTTTTAATGCTTTTAATTTTCTGTTTATTTGCATGTACACCATTATTTGTTGTTAGCCGCCCAGAGTCCCTGCGGAGTTGGGCGGCATATAAGTGCAAATAAAATAAATAAATAAAATGTCTAATAGATGCATTGGAATACCCTATCTTGTCCACCAGGCCAACTGAGTAATTTTCAAACAAAATATAGGTAAAGATAAAGGTTTCACTGTCTAGTAGTGTCCAACTTTAGATGCAGTGTTCATTTCCGTTTCTTGGGCCAGTGTTGTCCAAACACATTTTCTGTGGTCATGTCGCCAGAATGGTTGTATGCCAAAGCACAGGGAACACCGTTACCTTCCCACCAAAGTGGTATATATTAATCTATTCTCATTTGTCTGCTTTCGAACTGCTAAGTGGGTAGGAGCTAGGGCAGGAACAGGCGCTCACCCCATTGCATGATGCTTGGGTATTGAACCCAGGCTGTCAGATTTCCAGCTGACAAGCTCAGTGTCTTTAACCACTGACCAATCATGTCCCCTCAACAAAATATAACTGGTGCCTATTCCATGTCTATCCATGTCCAGGATTCACTGCAAGCACATATATTTTGGGGTTTGTAATATATGATTTTCACACTCGCTCATTACAACTTTATTAGCTCATTTTTATTTCATCTATCAAGATCTATAGAGTTCTGTTATCTCAAAAGTTATAGCCAAAATATAAAGCAATCCATATCACTTTAATATTACATTTATTTATTTATTTATTTATTTATTTATTTATTTATTTATTTATTTATTTATTTATTTATTTATTTATTTATTTATTTAAACATAACATAAAAGTTTTGCTAAACCAAGGAATTAGAATGTAATTTCTTTTATGTATTTCTTTTATGTATAACTTTTAATTTGCCTAATTTAAATGTGCACTGCTGCAGTATTGGATAGTTATTTAGTGGTTCTTCAGATTATTAAACTATGCTAAATATCTAGTCACACATATGCAAAATCCCAACCAAGGCAATAGCTACTAACATAATATTTTCAATGTTAAAAATAGCAACTTAACATATTCACCTTTTTTTGGTCTCTTCATACTGCCAAATCAGTTTCATTTTGTCTAGATGTGTTGTTGTATCTTCCAATCCAAGCTTTTGTGAAGAAAAACAAGAAATTTAACAATACTTATTAGAACATGATTAGAAATAAATTATGGAGAAAGATACAAAAATTATCTATTATTACTTTATATTAATCAGCAGAGAAGATTTAATTAAAGTAGTTAGCAGATACATTGTAAGAAAGGGTCTGTGTTTGATGCTGGAATTCTTGACTTTGAAAGACACTAAACTTGAGCACATTTAGTCTGAATTTCCCCCAAAAGATCAATGATAATGAGAACAATGCTTAACAAGATCTCAGAACAGGAGAAGCTAATAAGAAAAGGAACTCAAATATGAATAACAGATGAATATGAAGTAATATAGCATTAAAAAAACCAAAAGAAATTTTACATTGTATCCACAAAAATATAATGTCCAAATCATGGGAACAATCCCATTTTGAGTACTGTGTTTATTTCTAATCCTTTAAAAAGGATTCAGATAAATTGCATCTGATAAGAACAATGAGAATGATCATGGAAAGTAAGTCTTATAAAGAGACATTGAAATAACTGGGTATGTTTAGCCTTGAGAAAAGATGACTGATAGCACTCCTCAGAAATGAAAATATGCCACAGAAAAGGTCAAACCTGTTCTCTTTCATTCCTGAGAAATCAGAGAATAAAGACTGTAAATTACAAAAATATAACTGTAGGTATATATATATATATATATATATATATATATATATATATATATATATATATATATATATATATATATATATATATATATATATATATATATATATATATATATATATATATATATATATATATAAAGATATATAACATTCTTATATAAATATAAGAATGTTAGAATTAAAAAAGAATTCTTAACAGTACAAGCAGCTTGACAATGGAACTAATTACCCAGAAAAGATTTTAAGTACCCAAAGAAAGTTCCCTTCATTCAATCTATTCAAATGGTAGCCGAATACCTACATGGTTTGGATGTTATTGTTTGAATTTCTGCACTTGGGGAAGGGGATTAGCTCAATGGCCTTTTATGATTCATAATAGGTTATGACTTTAAAACACTGTGAAAGAACAACTCCTGATTAGTACATAGGAACGGCTGTATAGGACAAGTTCCAAAAAGTCAAGATAGAGGCTGTGGGTGTGCAACTGAAGCCTTGCCCATCTTTATGTATGTTGTATATGTGCTGCTAAAACAGCAGCTTTGATCATGCAATCATACCGTATTTTTCGGAGTTAAGACGCACCGTAGTATAAGACGCACCTTAGTTTTGGGGGAGGAAAACAAGGAAAAAAGGCCTCTGCCTCCCAGCAATTTGCCAAACAGCAAACAGCACAGATGATATACACTGTTTGCTGTGTATTTCTGTGTATGTGTGCCTGACCCATAGAAATGGCAAAGAATTGGAGAAATGTACATTATGGCAGTATATTAATCCCAGAAAGTTTTCTTAAATGTAATCACACTAACTCCTCCTAATTATTTAAATAGATCTACTCCAAACATGACTAAGTCAGGGTTTCTCAGCTGGCTTATTTTAATACTAATACTTAATACTAATACTTAATACTAAAACAGGATATTTCAGATTATACTTTTACAGATCTTTAAAATGGATGTGGCTTTCTGGAAGTATTCTCTGCTATTTAAAAGAAGATACAATAGCACTGGGCCTCTTCAGAGCAAGCATTTATTTTAAAAAGCTTCTTCATTTTGTTAAGTTGTCTAGAACAATAATAAAGCAGTCTTTAAAAAATAAGTCTAATAATTTGAACACTCTACAAGCATTTAACAAAATAACATATTAACAGAATCTGCCTGTACCTAGGATAGAACTCACAACCTCCTGATTTTGAGGCAAGAGCTCTATCTCTGAGCCATAGCAGCTATAGCTTGCCTCCTTGCAATTTCAGCAGTCTAATATTGCCTGCAGTTTATCTCCCAGCAATATGTCTCATCACAGCCACCATAGTTTCAGTTTCATTTTACCACGTGGCTTGCAAGCCTCCGTCAGCTGTAGGTCGGGAGGCAGTTTATCTCTTCTTGTGCTCTTCTTGTGCTTTGCCCTGTTTGCTGCAAAGAGGTAAATTGCTGGCAGGCAGAGGCCAAAGGGTGGGGGTGGCTGGGTGGGGCTACATTCGGTGTATAAGACGCACCCAAGTTTTCACCCTCTTTTTGAGGGTAAAAAGGTGCGTCTTATACTCCGAAAAATACGGTAGTTATTGTGACTTTTGTTTATGCCACCCTATCAAGATTGGAAGATGTTGAGAGACTTGGCCCATAGCATCGCTAAGAGTCAGACACATGAATGGATATCATCATCATCATCATCATCACCACCATCACCCCTACCACCACTACACATTGATATCTATACTACCGTATTTTTCGGAGTATAAGACGCACCTTTTTACCCTCAAAAAGAGGGTGAAAACTTGGGTGCGTCTTATACACTGAATGTAGCCCCACCCACCCAGTCACTCCCACCCTTTGGCCTCTGCCTGCCAGCAATTTACCTCTTACAGCAAACAGGGCAAAGCCTGATTAGCACAAGAAGAAAGTATCTGCCTCCCGACACACAGCTGACTCAGAAGCCACATGGTAAAATGAAGCTAACTATGGTGGCTGTGAGGAGACAAATTGAAATAGACTACTATCAATCTTTGACTGCTGAAATTGAAAGGAAGTAAACTGCAAGCTGCTATGGCCTAGAGGAAAGAGCTCTTGCCTCACAATCAGGAGGTTGTGAGTTCTATCCTAGGTAGAGGCAGATTCTGTTAAATGTTTGTAGAGTGTTCAAATTATTAGACTTATTTTTTAAAGACTGCTTTATTATTGTTCTAGACAACTTAACAAAATGAAGAAGCTTTTTAAAATAAATGCTTGCTCTGAAGAGGCCCAGTGCTTTTGTATCTTCTTTTAAATAGCAGAGAACGTATACTTCCAGAAAGCCACATAAAATTTAAAGATCTGTAAAAGTATAATCTGAAATGTAATAGTGTCCTGTTCAGTAAATTTCCTGACAGTTAGGACAATTAGAACTGAAGTTAGAACTGAAGTGGTGTAGAATTCCTGCCTAAGCAGGGGGTTGGACTAGAAGACCTCCAAGGTCCCTTCCAGCTCTGTTATTATTGGAGGAGTTGGTGTGATTACATTTAAGAAAACTTTCTGGCATTATGTACATTTCTCCAATTCTTTGCCATTTCTATGGGTCAGGCACACATGCACAGAAATACACAGCAAACAGTGTATATCATCTGTACTGTTTGCTGTTTGCCAAATTGCTGGGAGGCAGAGGCCTTTTTTCCTTGTTTTCCTACCCCAAAACTAAGGTGTGTCTTATACTTCGGTGCATCTTATACTCCGAAAAATACGGTATTTATAGTATACTCTGAAGTTATAGTACAAACATTGCCTTAGTGAACTGTCACAGTTATACTCACTTTCTTAATACAAATTGTAACTTCAGGATAATAAAGGGATATCTCTTATTTTTAGAGAAATCCACCCTCCCCATGGGTATACAATAATTAAGGCAAATTCAAACCTCTTTGGCAGATTAAACAATCGTTCAATTTCAATTCCCTGAAAGATTTATCCATGACCTATTGCCTCGGTGGTAGATTTAAAGGCCACCAAAACTACTAGAAGTTCAGAGATCCAGTTAGGAAGCGTAATTCCATTACAGAATACCTATCAGCTCCCTGAAACCCTCAGAACTGGTTTCACTCTCAGAACTCCAGCAATAGCAACAAGGAGAAAATATTGTTGAGCCAGTGGAACTAATATCCAATCTGTTTTGAAATCTGAAGGAAACAACTTTCTCAATGATTTCAACATAAGAACATATTCAGGGGTACCTAAACCAACCAAACAAACGAACGGTTGTATGCATGCCCTTTAAGGAGAAAATTCTGCAAGAAAGAATTTCTTCCTCACTTCTGTGGTTTTGTATCTCAAGAGGTGGAAGTTGTTTGACTTCCTCAACACTACTATTAAGGAAACCTGAACAGCTAGGCATTTTATTTTAATTTTTGTACTTCCTTCTTAGTTAATACTTTTGTGTCTCTGATTTATTAGAATACTGTAATATTTTATATTGGACAAATATTACAGATTTAACAAACTAATTTCTGTACCTAGAAATTATTTATATAAAATATATATTATAAAATATAAATATATAAAAATATTTTAGGGGAACAAATGCTGGACAGATAGTAGAAACACACAAGTGTGGTGTGTGTGTATCCACTATTAACCTTATCACATATACTTCAAAATAAATTACTGATCATTTGACTAATGTATTTAAAAATGTATATTTGATAAATCTGTCTGCTCTATAATCTTATTTTATAGATTTTTAAAAAGTAATTCACCATGATTGAAATAGATAAACATTGACAGAGTAAACTGGGCATGAATGGGATCCCTAAGATTTCTAAATTACCTTTTGCTTCAAGAGTATACAACATATATTTTTCTTATTTGCACCAATGCGTATGAAACACTGTTTTTATTTGATTAAATTATATTTTAATGTAATAGAACAGTAGCCAAATTTTTAATAGTAATGACAACTTTTTCTCTGAAAACATAGTGTAGTACATTAAATTTATATAGTATACCTCGCCAATGATGTCAGTTTGAGAACAAGCATCACAATATATTTGAGAAAGATTGGTATCACTGAATGAACCAGAACTGTGCTGAAGATCATGAAAAGATTCTGTAATACAACAACTATTTCTGAATCCATCTGTCAGCTTGGCCAGACTCTTGAAGAGAAAAGGAACATTAGGAACAGAATTATATGAAAGAACTTTCTCATGGTTTAATAGTTTTTTTTAAAAATAGCAAAATAATGTTGTTCACAAAACATTCCTTAATTATGGAAACAATAGAGAACACAATCTTTACAAAGAAGAAAGTTTAAAGAAATTTTAAATAGAATACAAACATTTTAAAATAGCTTCCAAGACTATAAACATAAGAATAGCTATTGACAGATCTGAAACTAAGCAGTAAAAATAATATGCTAAACCCTCTATAAAGATTGCTTTTATTTTTTAATTTGAGGCAACTACCATCCAACAGGGATAGACAGATGGCAGGCAGCTGTGTTCTACAGATCTCTTAAGTAATTCTGTAGCAGTCATCTGTTGTAAAAGCAAAAAATATCTTTTTTTTACAGTAAACTTCAATGCTTGCATCTTTATATTGAGATCTTTGGTTTTAATCAGATTATTCCTCCAAAACCAAACTGAAAGAAGATTAATTTATAACTTTAGAATTTAAAAACTTAGCTTCCTGATTTCTAACAGTAAATAATTTCTTTCTTTTTATTTTCAGTTCACTAAAATATTTGGTTTATAAACTGAATTAATATTGATTTGGATGGATTCTATTCCCCTAAGGGAATTTTTTAAAATTATTTTTTAACTGCATTTTAAAATGTGTTAGCAAATATTGTCTGTCTAGAACACCAGTCACTTTAATGAAAATTAAAATACAGACAATTAAAAAATGAACAAATGAACTTCCATTCTGCACAGAATGCAACAGTATAGGTAGTTCGACTTACGGTCATAATTGAGCTCTAAATTTCTGTTGCTAAGCAAGGCAGTTGTTAAGTGAGATTTGCCTCCTTTTATGAACTTTTTGCCACAGTTGATACGCGAATCACTGCAGTTTTCAAGTGAATCATGCAGTCATTAAGTGAATCTGGCTTGCCCCATTGATTTTGATTGTTGGAAGCTGGCCGAGAAGGTTGCAAAGGGTGATCACATGATCTCCAGACAGTGCAACTGTCATAAATAAATGCCAGGTGCCCAAATTTTGATCACATGACTGTGGGGAATACTACAATAGTTATAGATGTGAAAAACAGTCATAAGTCACCTTTTTCAGTGTTGTTATAACTTCAAACAGTCACTAAACAAATGGTTGTAATTTGAGGACTGCCTGTACCAATGAAGATGAGTGCGGGGAAAATAAACTTGTAGATGGAAAAGAAACAGTTCTCAAATTTATAAGAATTAAAGTGAGACAAACTTAAGACTTTGGAGACGTGCTACAAAGTTTAAAATTCTGTGGTCTGCACATTATAGACATCAGAGAGAAAAAAACAAACATTTTAAAAAATTATTCTGTGTAGGTTTTTTGCTTTCCTACTTAAACATTCTTGTATTATAGGAACATTGACTGTCACTCTATTTGCCATGTTTAAAACAGATGATTCATACTGCAAAGAATTTGAACTAACAAAGAAAACAAAACAGTTCTTTCTTGAAAGCTTCTAATATTCTTTTTCTATTATAGCTCCAAGAACTTCAATAATTGAAATGTTATTTTGAATTTTTCTAAATAAAATTACTGTGTTAGTAATTTTGCTCATCTTAATCAACTATATATAAAATATATGATTTCTAAACTGTTACATTCAAATATGTTTATACATGATTATTGCCTTTCTTTTGTTTTATTTTATACCAAGCAAGCAAAAACAAATAACAAATAAATTACCATTCACTTTACTAATACCCTTATTAGATTAAGTGATACATGGCCCTCTATAAAATATAAGGTTTTATATTTCAGTTTAGGATATCCATCTATTGAAATTCTGTGGTTAACTTTTGTGTACAGCACAAATATATAATATAAGGGAGATGGGTGATTTAGAAATAGGAAATATAAATAAAAATATCTTCAAAATAATATTGCTGTGTATTAATGATGCAAGGATACACAACTTTTAAGTTCTTCTCATTACAAAAGAAAACCTGAATTGCTCCTTTGAACTTTACTAGTAAAACAACAGCATTTTTGCATCAATTAGATCATTTTAACTATCATACTATAACAGGGGTCGGGAACCTTTTTGACTAAGAGAGCCATGAAAGCAAAAAATTTGGAAATTTATTTCAGTGAGAGCCATATACCGTATATTCCGGCGTATAACACGACTGGGCATATAAGACGACCCCCAACTTTTCCAATGAAAATATAGAGTTTGGGATATACTCTTCGTATAAGACTACCCCTCCTACCATCTTTCTTTTTCTTTCTGTCTTTCTTCCTTCCTAAAATCTTTCTTTCTTTCTTTCCCTCTCACTTTTTTCTCTTCCTCCCACCCTTCCTCTTCTTCTTCCTCTTCCTTCCTTCCTTCCTTCCATCTCTGGTCTTCCTTCCTTCCTTCCTTCCTTCCTTCCTTCCTTCCTTCCTTCCTTCCTTCCTTCCTTTCATCTCTGGTCTTCCTTCCTTCCTTCCTTCCTTCCTTTCATCTCTGGCCTTCCTTCCTTCTTTCTTTCCTTCCTTCCTTCCTTCCTTCCTTCCTTTCATCTCTGGTCTTCCTTCCTTCCTTCCTTCCTTCCTTCCTTCCTTCCTTCCTTCCTTCCTTCCTTCCTTCCTTCCTTTCATCTCTGGTCTTCCTTCCTTCCTTCCTTCCTTCCTTTCTTTCATCTCTGGTCTTCCTTCCTTCCCTTTTCTCTTCTTCCCTCTTTCCTAGCCCTCAGCACCACAAGATCCTTTTTCCCAAATGAAGAAAAGAGTGCTGGTGGCGGCTGCGGTCGTGCCGAGGGAGCGCGCGGCTGAGAGGCATCTCGCGCGGGGAGGAAACTTTGTCTGGCTTGGCTTCGAGAGCGAGCAAGCAAGCGAAAGCAGCACAGCCACAGCGGGAAGGGAAGCAAGCAGCCTGCTCTGCCACTCAAGCCAGCGGCCGCCGGAAGCAACAAGGGAGTTAGGAAAAGAGAAGGAGGAGCGCCGCCACCGCCGCTAGCACTCTTTCCTTCAGTTCTATCTTTTCCTTCTCTTTTCCTAACTCCCTTGTTGCTTCCGGCGGCCGCTGGCTTGAGTGGCAGAGCAGGCTGCTTGCTTCCCTTCCCGCTGTGGCTGTGCTGCTTTCGCTTGCTTGCTCGCTCTCGAAGCCAAGCCAGACAAAGTTTCCTCCCCGCGCGAGATGCCTCTCAGCCGTGCGCTCCCTCGGCACTCCCTCCCTCCTTCCTTCCTTTCATCTCTGGTCTTCCTTCCTTCCCTTTTCTCTTCTTCCCTCTTTCCTAGCCCTCAGCACCACAAGATCCTTTTTCCCAAATGAAGAAAAGAGTGCTGGTGGCGGCTGCGGTCGTGCCGAGGGAGCGCGCGGCTGAGAGGCATCTCGTGCGGGGAGGAAACTTTGTCTGGCTTGGCTTCGAGAGCGAGCAAGCAAGCGAAAGCAGCACAGCCACAGCGGGAAGGGAAGCAAGCAGCCTGCTCTGCCACTCAAGCCAGCGGCCGCCGGAAGCAACAAGGGAGTTAGGAAAAGAGAAGGAAAAGATAGAACTGAAGGAAAGAGTGCTAGCGGCGGTGGCGGCGCTCCTCCTTCTCTTTTCCTAACGCCCTTGTTGCTTCCGGCGGCCGCTGGCTTGAGTGGCAGAGCAGGCTGCTTGCTTCCCTTCCCGCTGTGGCTGCGCTGCTTTCGCTTGCTTGCTCGCTCTCGAAGCCAAGCCAGACAAAGTTTCCTCCCCGCACGAGATGCCTCTCAGCCACGCGCTCCCTCGACAGCCAGCTCCTGCCCGCGTCTCCCGCCTGCCTCTTGCCTTATGCCGCCAGCTGATGGTGGCTGCTGCAGCCTTCCCAGCAGGCGACTAGAGCAGAGCAGCATCGGAGCTCCAAGGCTCCTTCGGCCGCTTGGCTTATTTATTCAAACTATCCCACCATTAGGCACCACAGAAAAAGGGGGAGGTTGATACGGCCTGACAATTAACAGAGCGGCGGGACGACATGCGAAGGGAAGCAAGAAAGCCAAGTCTACACTCTCACACAAAGCCCCTCACCTGCCGTGCGTGTTCGGCCCCGGCCCCGCCCTCTCACCGCTTCACTCCCGCTAACCGTTTCCTTGGTTTCCCAACCGTCTTTCTACACAAACTTCCCTCACGTGGCCCCATCAGCGGGCTCTCTTATTGGCCCACCGCTCAAGCAGCGGTAGTTGTCAATGTCGCCCCTCTTTCCACGTTGCTAACCTCTCTCTGTCTGGGCGTTTAGTTACAGGGTTTTCGGGCAATGCGGAGTATCGAAGAACCGGGAGGATTTCACCCCTGCTGCGAGCCATATGCAATTATCAAAAGAGCCACATCTGGCTCGCGAGCCATAGGTTCCCGACCCCTATACTATAATTTTAGATGTGACTAACACTTCTCTCCCAGTTTATACTTTTCAGCAAAGTAGCCTGAAATAACTATCATTAAAGGTAGGGTTTTAGTTACAATGAATGTTGTCTATCTATTCCAAGACCATTATTAAAGCAGTATTTATTTATTTATTTATTTTAACTTTACTTCTTAATTTGTTCCTCATTTTTCATTTGGAAAAACTGACATTTTAAAATACTCATAATTCTAAACCTTATATAACTATGAGTGTTTTACTCTTATACTTTAAAATGCCAATACATATGATATAGTCATGGCAGGTAAAAAGTAATATAACAGTACAGTAATGGAGGATGACTTAATGGTCTGCCTATACAGATACATGTATGTGACTCTTTAGCTTGAAGAAAAATAGGTCACTTTCAAAGTTAGATTGTTTTCAGCATTTATCTTACAATTATCATGAGGTCAACATTATCTTCAAAGAAGAATTTATGTGATTAAAAATGTGTCTGTTCCAGCAACACAATAAAATTATAGCTGATCTGTAAACAAAGACCACAATTCATAATAATTCCTTCATTTCAATCCAGTTCTAGTATCAGATATTGGTAAATTATTTGACTGTCTTCCAGATGAGTTAAAGAAGAAACTGCTCTGCAAAATATCGTTGCTTTTGCTGTAGTGGTGATGGCTACACTGGTCTAAGAGTAGTATATGGTTAGCTATTCCAGATATGAAGTGATAATTGACTTTACACTTATAGCCAAGACAAATCCCTGAATAAGATAAAAAGATAAAACATTATTAAGAATTACCAAAAAAAAGTTTATATTTCTATCTAATTTTTATAGCTGCCCATTTCATATGCAAGTGACTCTGGGTGTCATACAACAAAATATGAAGTAAACTTACATATTTTCATGCTTCAAAAATATGCCAATCACTAAAAAAATTTCTATTGTTGGTTAAGAAAAAGAACATCCCTAAGAATTATAAGAGTTAGGAGACATTATAAAACCATATACGTTATTATTTACTTCTTACTTGCATTAAGTCTTGTCTTTCTCTTTCACCCAAACATATGGCTTTCCTGATGCTTCGAAGTTCATTCATTATTGCTTGGGCTTCATCCAATTTATAATTCATATGAGAATTAGACATCTTCCGATCAATCCTAATACACAAACATACATTTGAAAGTTTACCCACTTTTGGTAATACAAATCTGAATAAATCTTGAAGTCTGGTATTAAGAATTTCTTCCTTTTTTCAGCTGGATAGTCACAAGTAGTAGTGGAGGTGGAAAGTATTAAAAGCTTTTTCCACCTTGCTATTTATATTAAATTAGGTGAAGTACTGTCCTTCCAATCCTTTTATCAACAGATATAGACAGAGAGGGAAAGAACAGGTAGAAAAGTAAAAAGATCTATGTCAGCTACTGTTCTGCAAAATGGCCAAAGTATACAATGCACAGATGTCATGAGAAGGGAGAAACTGTTCTATACAAACACTATTTCAGTAGTGGTCAGGAAGGTTATTTCTTAAGTAAAAACTAAAGTTTTTTTAAACCCTGCTAATACCACTAAAACTAAAACAAGATATAAAATTTATATCATTATTTTAACATCTTTTTGTTGCCTACATTATAAACATTAATATGAACAACAGCCCTGTCCTTTTACATTTCAACTTACTCTTGCAGTGTTTCTACTCCTTTTTCTTTGTGCTGTAGCTCTTGCTTCATCTGTGTTAATTCTCTCTTTAATCTAGAAAGCTTGAAATAAAACCATGAAGAAACAATTGTGCTAATAAAACCAAAGAAATTATTGCAATTTATAGTTCAGCTGATGATCACAGTTTAGTTTCTTAATTTAGGGTTGTTGAATCTGAGATTACAGTATGACCTTTCTGTACATAACTGCAATTAGCTAATTAGCCAGAAAAACCTAATAACATTATACAACAAAATTTACAATTTGGTTTCAAACTGTGTATGAGCACTATCATGAAAACCCATATTACATTGTGATATTCAGTGTTATTTTTATGTCATATTAATAAATAATACATTCTTTGTCATAGACCAGCTTTAGATAATCTAAATCTATAAAATTTACAACCAGTAACTACAGTAAATTAGAGTATAAAATATAAAAATAATTAAAATATTAGTATTAGTATTATAAATGTCATACTTTCCTAAATTAATCTCTGCATCCTAAATTGCAATTGCTTCTCAAAATGTTACCATAAATAAGAAAATGATGCAATATAATGGCTTAATTACTACCAGAACTTATTATGTACTTTCTGGAAAAAAAGGACTTTAAATATTTATGCAAATATTACACCAATTCTTCCTAACAAGCAGTCCTTCTACTGTGGTAAAATATGAATTTTAATAATTACATTTAATATACAGTATTTTTAAAAAAATGTTACTCACTCTATCACGCCGACTAGCTATTTCTGCTTTAATCTGAGATGGGTTGTATTTAGTGTTGGTTGAAAATCCAGAAAATGCTGAAAAATACAAAAAAATAAGTATTCAAAATAAACTACAAAAAGTTCCTAACAAGCACAAGAGGAGAAGGGAATTTCACTCCCTGTTTCACAGAAAACTCTTATTTTGCTACTAATAAGGTGGCAACATATAATCTACCTGTTCATCTAAAACAGTGGTTCCCAAAGTGGGCGGTACCGCCCCCCAGGGGGCGGTGGGAACCCTTAGGGGGGCGGTGAGAGGCAAGGGTGGCAACAGGGGGGCGGTGAGAGGGGCCAGGGGGGCGGTAGGTGGTTTGCCATGCTTTTGCACTTGAAGCTCCCTCGTGTTCCTTGCTCTTGTGTGCAGGGCAGCCCATTCTGAAAGAAAACGAGAGACGTTTTCTTTCAGAATGGGCTGGCCTGCACCCGAGGGCTCACAGACCCGAGGGAAGGCCCCGCCGCGGAACCTGCACGTGCGCGGACTTTCCCGCCCGGCGTCCCCGTTGCCTAGCAACCTGGCACACGCAATTCGGCGGGCTCCCCTCCGGCATGGCGCACCCGCGGATCTCAGCCCAGCTGCCCCCCCGACATCGACCCCACCAAGGAGCCTGTGGCCTTCGGCCGCCGAGGCCTCCCCAAGCTCAATGAAGAGCTGCAGCACCCCGAGCTGCTGACCTGGCAGCCAGCCTTGATGGCGCTCTGCGACCTGGTGCACCACCCGGAGAACGTTTACCAAGCCATTGGCCTGGGTGAGCAGCGGTGGCGGCCTGGCCATGGCTGGCAGAAAGGAAGGGGAGGGAAGAAGGAAAGAAAAAGGAAAGAAAGAAAGAGAGAGGGAGGAAGGAAGGAAGGAAGGAAGGAAGGAAGGAAGGAAGGAAGGAAGGAAGGAAGGAAGGAAGACAAAGAAAGAAAGAGAAAGAACAATGGTAGGAAGGAAGGAAGATAGACAGAAAAAGGAAGGAGGGAGGGAAGAAGGAAAGAAAGAAAAAGAAAGATGGTAGGAAGGAAGTCAGACAGAAAAAGGAATGAGGGAGGGAAGGGAAGGGAGGGAAGAAGGAAAGAGAAAGAAAGAAGGAGGGAGGAAGACAGAAAGAAAGATGGCAGGAAGGAAGAGACAGAAAAGAAAGGGAGGGAAGGGAAGGGAGGGAAGAAGGAAAGAAAAAGGAAATAAAGAAAGAGGGAGGGAGGGAGGGAGGAAGACAGAAAGAAAGAGAAAGAAAGATGGTAGGTAGGAAGGAAGATAGACAGAAAAAGAAAGGAGGGAGGGAAGAAGGAAAGAAAAAGGAAAGAAAGAAAAAGAAAGGAAAGAAAGATGGTAGGAAGGAAGGAAGATGATAGGAAGGAAGGAAGACAGAAAAAGAAAGGAGGGAGGGAAGGGAGGGGAGGGAAGAAGGAAAGAAAGAGGAAAGAAAGAGGGAGGGAGAGAGGGAGGGAGGAAGAAAGAAAGATGGTAGGAAGGAAGGAAGACAGAAAGAAAGAAAAAGATGGTAAGTAGGAAGGCAGACAGACAGACAGAAAGAAAAGATGGTAGGAAAGAAGACATACAGAAAGAAAGAAAAGAAAGAAAGAGAAAGATGGTAGGAAGAAAGACATAAAGAAAAAGAAAGAAGGGGGAAGGTAGAGAAGAAAGAACGAAAGAAAGACTTATGACCACAATTGAGCCTAACATTTTGGTTGCTAAGCAAGAGCGTTGTTACGTGAGTTTCACCACACTTTACAAGTTAGCCACGCCCACCCAGTCACCTGACCACTAAGCCACGCCCACCTGAGGGGGTGGGGTGGGGGTGGTGAGGTTGAGTTTGTAGCACCAAGGGGGCGGTGGACTGAAAAAGTTTGGGAACCACTGATCTAAAAGCATGATTTCACTTTAAAAGCTAAGTTCACTGTTTATTCAAGAGACACTATATTAGTATTTATTTTACAATCGTGGAGGAGGAACAGCTTGTGGGGCCGGTTGCTGAGCCGGCACGAGCTGCTGGGCCGGCATGGGCTGTTGGGCCGGTATTGGCGGTGGGGCAGCGACCGGTGGCTGGAGTTGTGCTGGTTGTTGGACAGGCACTTGTGGTGGGGCTATGTCCGGTGGCTGGAATTCTGCAGCCCGTACTGATCCAGCAACCAATGCAGTTCCAGCCACCAGTCATGGCCCCGCCGCAGGTACCGGTTCAGCAGCCCGCACAATTCCAGCCGCCGGTCATGGCCCAACAATACAGTGCATAACAGCACCTGATTAACCCCTTTCCAGGACACCAACGGCATGGATTTTGTCCCCATGCCCAAACTACCCAGACAACCACCCTCCTCCATGACTTTGACTGAGTGGATGGAGTCGCTGAGGAAGGGGTGGGAGAATACGAAAATCACACTGGCAGAAGCAGCTAAAAAGTATAAGAACCAAGCAGATAAACACCAATCTCTCCAACCCCCCTTCCATGTGGGAGATCGGGTTTATCTATCGACTAAATACTTAAGACTGAAGCTGCCCAGTAAAAAGTTGGGACCTAAGTTTTTAGGTCCTTTCCCCATAGTGAAAGTAATTAACCCAGTGACAGTTCAGCTTAGCCTCCCACGCATACTAGGGAAAGTACATCCTGTCTTTCATTGCAGTTTGCTAAAGCCTGCAGTTGGGTCTAGGTTAAGGCCACAGACCCAGCCAGCTCCCAAACCCATAGTGGTGCAGGTGGGGGGGGGGAGACCCATTATGAAGTAAAAAGAATTCTAGACTCTAGACTCTAGATTGTTTAGAGGACGGTTACAGTACTTAGTTCATTGGAAAGAGTACCCTTTGTCTGAAGCTACTTGGGTTAAAAGCTGGGACTTAAAGACAGACAGATTGGTGAAGCAATTCCATTCCCTTGGGGGGGGGGAGGTGGTTAGATATAATTGGTTAACCCCCTATGTTGCTCTCATTGCAGGATTCGATCATTGGATGATGGGGGGGGGTGGCCTGTCAGGCCTGGAAGCCATCTTAGGCATTGGATTTTCAGTTTAATTTAGTTTAGTTTAGTTTACTTTATTGTCATTGCACATGGTACAATGAAATTAAATGCCATCTTCAGTGTACATTATAACTATAAAAATAAAAACACAAACATACATCCTTTACATTCTGTATAATTGAAATTGAAAACTCGATATTGCACTATACCGTAGAATTCAATATGGTTATTGCCCTGGAATAGAAGCTGTTTTTCAGCCTATTTGTCTTTGTTTTTATTATCATGTATGTCTGCCAGATGGTAATAGTTCAAAAAAAAAAAGGCCTGCCACATTTTTCAGATTTTTCAGGCCTGCCACATTTAGTGCTGTGGGAAACTGGGAGGGGGGATTCCATGGAGCTGGGGAGATATATAATCATAACATTCCTTTCTCCGAGAGTTAAGGACATTCTGCCCTGCACCTGGAGGGGTGTGACTGGGAGGCATCTCAAGTTGGGAAGTTGCCTTGATTGGACCATGTGATGGACATGTTGGTGCTGTGGCAGGATTTTGGACTTTCTTTTGGGTGGGGAAAACCTGGAAGCTTTCAGATGTGCCAATATGACATCTCTAATAAAAAGGAACTTTGAGGAATGCCTAGTCTTCTTTCGTTGGGGGTGTTACTTGGAACCCTGACACAAGAATTAGAATTTAGCATTTTATAACATAAACTGTAAGGAAAGGGTGAACTAAACTTCTCACTCTTAACTTGAAGAAGAATAGTGCTTGTAATAATGTCCAATTATTTCAATTCACAATAATAGAAGTAGTGGCACATACTTAGAACAAAATTAAACCAGACTGGAAAATAAGCTTACAAAACATTTAAATAATGACTGCAAAAGAAAAGAAAGAAAAATCCATTATAATCCAAAAACTTTCAATATTCAAGTAATTTTGTTAAATATAAAGGGGAATTAATCACAAAGTGACATTTATTAAATAAATAATTGTATAAACTGCCCAGAATTGTTACTTAATCCAGATTTACTCAGACTAAATATATCCAAATCCAGTAATTTGTTTCTGTATTTTACTTATAGAACAGTCTAGGAAATCTTTACCAAATGATACCATTTAAATAACCATGATTATTAATTCAAATGAGACAAGGATATATAAACTGCTCAGGCACAGTAGTTTATATATAATTCATAGACTAGGTCTGCCTCAACATCTGTCACAATTACTAGCTCAGCTTTTTTATTTCTGGGAAAATCAAAGCATATACACCTATCTTCACAGCAGAAATTAATTTACAAAAGGAGATTACATATAAAGGATTGAAAGCATAGACACTTTCAAGCTCCCCTGATCAGATTCAAACAGAAAAGAACTTTCTACAACTCATTCAACTCAATATAGCTGGGAATCAATCTTTACTATAATACTAAAAGTGAAATTATTTCCAACTGTTTCCTCTACCAATTTTGATTCCCCCCCCCCTTGCTATTTAGGTATAGGTAGTCCTCTACTTACAACCACAATTGAACTCAAAAATTCTGTTGCTAAGCAAGAGATTTTCAAAATGACTTTTGCCTCATTTTACAACTTTACTTGCTACAGTTGTTAAGTGAATCACTACAGTTGTTAGTAACATGATTGATAAGTGAATCTGGTTTCCCCATTGCCTTTGCTTGTCAGGAGGTCACAAAAGACGATCACATGACTTCGGGATACTGCAACCATCATAAATACATGCCAGTTGCCAAGCATCCAAATTTGGATCACATGACCACGGGGATGTTTCAACGGTCATAAGCATGAAAAACAGTCATAAGTCACTTTTTTTCAATGCCTTTATAACTTCGAATGGTCAGTAAATTGAATGGTTGTAAGTCAAGGACTACCTGTAGTTTAGGGGAAACCTTGTTAATTAAAAAATAATAAATTAAAAAGAAAACAAAAAACTGAAAGAGCAGACTTGATGGGCCATTAGGTCTTTTTTTGCTGTCAGTTTTCTCTGACACAGCAGTTTTCTCTGACACAGCTATGTGTTGACATATCCACATTCCTACCGTGTTTCCCCGAAAATAAGACAGGGGCTTATATTTTTTTGACCCCCAAAAAATGCCCCTGGCCTTACTTTTGGGGGATGGCTTACTATTTTTGGGGTGCAGGCAGGCCGCGACGCACCACTTACTGAAGTTCGGCAGCTCCATGGTCTCTCGGCTAATCTGTTTAGGGGGAAAAAAATCTTGCATAGTGCAGAAACTCTTCTCGCGAGAATTAGCAAGTTCTCGAAGCGAGAAGAGTTTCTGCACTATGCAAGATTTTTTCCCCTAGCCGAGGGAAACCCCAGAGCTGTCAAACTCCAGTAAGTGGTGCATTTCGCGGTTCTGCGGAGTTTGGAGCTTTGGGGTGAAGGATGGGGCGGGGCGGCGAGCGAGCGACCGAGGTGGCGGCAGAAGGGGCAGCAAAAGAGCGCGGAGCCCAAGAGCGAGATCCCAGCGGTCAGCAGGAGCCCCGAGTAGAAAGCGCTGGCCGCTGTGCCCAGGCGGAATGGCTCCCCCTTGAGTTCGGAGCCCAGCGAAAAGCACTTGAGACCCACCGGGGCGGCGCTCAGCGCTCAGGCAAGCAGGAGGTAGCTGGAGAGCGCGGCGCAGGCTCCCACTTCATCCTCCGCGTCTCCTCCGCTGCCTGCGCCTCCTCCTCCTTACCTCGCCTCCTCCGCCTCCCTTCTGTCCTCCTCCTCCCGTGTCCTCCTCGCCGTCATCGGCCCTTGCCGGGGAGGCGGCCGCCACGTGTTGCGGGAACATAATGCTGGGGATGGCAGTGGCGAGAAGGGAGAGTCCCGAATGCGCCGCCACCGGTGCCGCCGTTGCTCTGGCTGCTACCGGCACAGCGGCCGCCGCTGTCACCGCTGCTTCCTCTCTGCAGGCAGCCGGCAAGAACGGCTCACGCACCAGCTTTTTCCTCCCCGCCCTGCTTCCTCCTGCTCTCTCTTATTGAAGCGGCTGCTGCGGCTGCTGCTCTCTTGCTCGCCGCCGCCGCTACTGCTGGGAGCCGATGAATTATTGATGGCAGCAAGTTCGAGGCAAAAGAGGGGCTTAGCTTAGTCGGGAGGATCTCTGTGCGCCAGCCGTGCCAAAGGGCGACTGGCAAGAGGTGGCTTTAAAACGCAGGAGTCAACACCCGTTATTACAAAGAAGCACAGAGATCCTCCCGACTAAGCTAAGCCCCTCTTTTGCCTCGAGCTTGCTGCCATCAATAATTCATCGGCTCCCAGCAGTAACGGCGGCGGCGAGCAAGAGAGCAGCAGCCGCAGCAGCCGCTTCAATAAGAGAGAGCAGGAGGAAGCAGGGAGGGGAGGAAAAAGCTGGTGCGTGAGCCGTTCTTGCCGGCTGCCTGCAGAGAGGAAGCAGCGGTGACAGCGGCGGCCACTGTGCCGGTAGCAGCCAGAGCAACGGCGGCACCGGTGGCGGCGCATTCGGGACTCTCCCTTCTCGCCACTGCCATCCCCAGCATTATGTTCCCGCAACACGTGGCGGCCACCTCCCCGGCAAGGGCCAATGACGGCGAGGAGGACACGGGAGGAGGAGGACAGAAGGGAGGCGGAGGAGGCGAGGCAGGGAGGAGGAGGCGCAGGCAGCGGAGGAGACGCGGAGGATGAAGTGGGAGCCTGCGCCGCGCTCTCCAGCTACCTCCTGCTTGCCTGCGCGCTGAGCGCCGCCCCGGTGGGTCTCAAGTGCTTTTCGCTGGGCTCCGAACTCAAGGGGGAGCCGTTCCGCCTGGGCACAGCGGCCAGCGCTTTCTACTCGGGGCTCCTGCTGACCCGCTCTTGGGCTCCGCGCTCTTCTGCTGCCCCTTCTGCCGCCACCTCGGTCGCTCGCTCGCCGCCCCGCCCCATCCTTCGCCCCAAAGCTCCAAACTCCGCAGAACCGCGAAACGCACCACTTATTGGAGTTTGACAGCTCTGGGGTTTCCCTCCACGGCAGCCCATTCTGAAAGAGAACGCCTCACGAGGCTTTCAAAGTTCTCCAACTCGTGAGGCATTCTCTTTCAGAATGGGCTGCCGTGGAGAGAAGATCGAAGAACGCGATCGAGGTAGGAGGGTGTCCCTTCAAAATGCTTCAAAGTCCATCGAAGCATTTTAAAGGGATCCGTTTTGCCTGCCATGAAGGGAACCAATGCTTGCCTCCTTTTCTTCGGGGAACATTGGTTCCCTTCATGGCAGGCAAAACGGATCCCTTTAAAATGCTTTGAAGGACTTTGACCACCGGGCGGGGGATGGGGCGGGGCGCGACGTGAGTGAGGAAGGCGGTGACAGGGAAGCAGCGAACTTCCAGACGCTGGTAAAGTGAGCGCCTCGCAGCCCGGCCCTCCCCTGCATTCCCCCCCAAATTGATTATCTTACCAGCGTCTGGAAGTTCGTGGCTTCTCTTTTCAGCAGGTCTTTGCAGGGAAACTCCTTCAATGTAAAGGAGAAGTTCTCGCGAGTGCAACCAATTAACAACTTTTTGCACTCGCGAGAACTTCTCCTTTACATTGAAAGAGTTTCCCTGCAAAGACCTGCTGAAAAGAGAAGCCACGAACTTCCAGACGCTGGTAAGATAATCAATTTGGGGGGGAATGCAGGGGAGGGCCGGGCTGTGAGGCGCTCACTTTACCAGCATCTGGAAGTTCGCGGCTTCTCTTTTCAGGTCTTTGCAGGGAAACTTCTTGAGAGATCTCTCTCTCTCTCTTTCGGGGCCAAAAGAGTGCCGCCGCAAAAAGAGCGGCTCCCGGCATGTCCCCCCCCTTTCCCCCGGAAGTAGTGGGGGGGCTTATTTTCGGGGGGGGGGGCCTTATTTCAAGGCATGTTCCGAAAAAGCCCTGTGGGGCTTAGTTTCGGGACATGTCTTATTTTCGGGGAAACACGGTATCAAGAAGAATTTTAGAGTCAAACATATTTTAAATAATGCATCGAGCCTCTCCAGCATGGAGAACTGAAAATGTGTTCCATTTCAAAGTTTTTCCTATCTGCCAAAATAGAAAGGATAGTCAAGATGTGCTAAGCCCAGAGAAGTTATTCCTGAAGCAGTGAGGATTATGGAAAACCGATGTCTCTTCAGCATACCAAAAAGGTGCAAGTAAAAGACCACCAGACTGACTTTTGCCAAAAAGGAATGGTCCAAGAAATTTAATATCTAGGTTATATGACTTCAGAGATAGGATATGCTTGAGAGAAAGCAAAACACAATTTCTCATGGAATTCGGGAAAATATTCCTGGTTATAGGGTTAGAAAGATACCTGTAGGAAGCCTTCGTATAGTAACTGTTCCTGAAGAAGGCACTGAGCTGCCTGAAGCTCTTGAAGGAATTGGGAGACTTCCAGGACAAGCATGGGTTAGAAGTGTGGGTGAGGGGTGGGGGGAGTGCATGCACAGGTAGTCACAAAGGATGAGTAATGGCTGGATGAATACATAAAGCATTTATGTATTAACAAATATTCTCTCTCTCTCTCTCTCTCTCTCTCTCTCTCTCTCTCTCTCTCTCTCTCTCTCTCTCTCTCTCTCTCTCTCTCTCTCTCTCCCCCCTCCCTCCTTCTCTCTCCCTCCCCCTCCCCCTCTTTCTTGGATTATATGACAAGGCATCAGTCTGCTGCTTATGTGTTCTTGGGATATAAGAAATCCAAAAATCAAGTAAGAAAAAATTGTGTCCACCTATACTGATGTAGAATAGACTTCTTTAGATGTTTCATATTCTTCTGATCAGCCCAAACATCTTCTGGATGTTACATCTAATACAGTAGATGTTATGTCTGAAAGACATCTTTAGATAGCTCAAAACTCCTTGTTAATAATGTCACACATTAATTTGGTAGATGATGTACAAAAAAAAAGAAATGTACAAGGAACTTTATGTCCAGAAACCACAGCAGACTGAAATAGCATAGTTCCCTTAGTAAAATCAGAAGCACCAGCCTGTATGATTAAGGAGCAGGATGATTGGGAATAGGCTAGAACTGGAGGCTTGGGTGAGTCAATTAAAAGTTTGTTAAGTCTTAACATTCCAATGAAAGGAATCTTAACAAATTGGATAAATAGTTGAAGAGAGTACTGGAATAAATTTATGAAAAACATTGGTCAAAACTGAAAATTGCTGTAATCACTGGAAGTGTGTGATGAATTGTTTTTGGATATATATTCTGTAACTGTGTACTCTCAAATGAGAAGCAATATTCCAGGTAAGCCAATATAGGCAGATTAAAAATAAATTCTTCTAACTCAAAATGATAAATATGTAGTGATTCAAAAGAACTGATCCCAATGGAAAAGTGCCCTCAAATTACTCAACTCAAATAGCTCAACCAAATTAACAATAAAAAAGTTAGGAAATCATAGAAAGTAGAATTAACCAATTTCTGAATGAGGGCAATTTGACAATGAAAGACAGTTAAATGCAATTTTGTGTATTCAAATTTCCCATAGTGATTGTTAAATCCCTTGAGGCCTGAGTTAAAACCCGTTCTTTCTGTAACCATTCTAAGAACTCTGAAATCAAGAAAAAACCAACAGCGATCCATTATGTTTAGAGAGCTTAAGAAAGCAGACAACATGAAGAAAGCTACCCTTCTTTTTACTAAAAGGTGTATGTGCTGGAAGAAGAAAATTAATAGATAAGTCACTTTTGCAGATTTTCTGCCTCTCCCCCTCTCCCTCCCTCTCTCTCTCTCTCTCACACACACACCTCTCTCTCACACACTGCGTGTGCATACACACACATACTTTAGACTGCCCAACAATGGGTATAATGGAGCTGATTGTTATCTACACTTATCCAGGGATACGTTTGTGGAATCAGTATTTCAGATTAAGATCTGACTCTTCCAATACATCTGCATACTTCAAATATTTGGATGACAAGGTTGAAGGCCCTCCTCCTATGAAACTCTGATTGATGAGTGTCTGACCCCCTGAGGATTACAAATCTTGCATGCAGTCAAAGGTGGTGTCATTGTGGTCCCACTGAATACATGGATTGTGAGCCGGAAGCCAGGTCATTCCCAGGACTCCTGAAAAGTATGAGAGGCTAAAACATGGGAACATATTTGGTTTGGTTGATGAAAGTTGCAATAGTTTTGTGAGCTTAATGATTGGGTCCAAGCATATAAGCTGACCACCAACTGCTTAAAATAAGGCAAGATGGAGAACAATGAAGAGTATATTTTCATGAAGTGGATGGTTTTATACAATTACCCACTATACCAAAACCCTATTACAATCTACAGTTATATTCTGCCATCAAGTTGGGTTTTCAGTATGATTGAATGACTGTGAACAAGTTGCTCCACAAGTTTAGGCACCATTTATTTTCTGGTTATCTCAGACTTGCTGCCCTTGGTGATTGGAGTCACCAAGACTTATCCTGACATAAATCCTTACCAAAACCGAATAGGGTATTTGCTGGCAAATTCTATTCCACAACTTCAATATTTAAATCAGCTTTGCTGGTTACCCTGCCAGAAGTGGTGAGACTGTCTATAGCATTAGCATTATTCCCATGTATGATGGCACTACTTCTGGATAGAGTAGAGTTCTACTGGATCTGGAATGATTCATTCTCTAAAATCTCTAGTGAGTCAAAAAAGGGGGATGAAAGAGGGAAGAAGAGAGAGAAGTGATAACTTTCCATTCCATTTGTGCTCACTACAGCTCCTTAAGCACTGCACTGTTTAAACAGATGTGGATTAATTTAACTGCTGTGTGTCAAGGATAACCTGTCATACCAATTCATACTATATCTCATCAGCTAGATTAACATACCAGTTCTATGACATGCCTTCATTTCAGTCACATCGTGCCCCAGCAATTGGATTAAATGCTTATTGGAGAAGCAAATTTCATGTTCAATTCTGCAAGTTACCTCTCAACATTAGTATAGTTGTTGAGTCAAAACTGCCTTGGGTCAATAAAGTATTATCCACTTTGCAGCCCTCCACAGTATCAAGGCTTATTTTAAAAAATAAAACATTGATATCCAGTCAAGGGGAAGTACTCTCTTTGAGAATATTATTCTGCTAATGACTAAGCAGCAACAAGATGATGCATAATATTTGGCAATGAAGAAGGCTTTTAGGGTCAGAGATCCATTTGCAATCACTGCTGTAACTGCCCCATTTGTACTGATGACTCTGCCATGGACAGAAGAGTTTCTCACACAGACAGCAGTTTGATGGATTGGGCATTAGTTTTCTAGATGTGGGTCTGTGACCTTTCTATCCCAGTCCTTATTTTCCTAACTTTTTATTTTCTACCACCTTGCCTAGTCAAACAAATAACATAAAGCATTGCTATACAAACACTGATGGAGAAGCATAGTGTCTGAAAAACTATGAATTATAGTTATTTTAAAAGATAATTCAGTATTGTTTTATCTCATAGGGCTGTGATGGCGAACCTGTGGCACGCAGAGGCCTCTCTGCGGGCACACGAGCCATCGCCCAGCTCAGCTCAGCTTCACTGCGCATGTGCGCGCGCCTCCCACCGGCCAGCTGATTTTCGGGAATCTGCCGCACATGCGTGGAGGGCAGGGCACATGCAGGAGATGTGTGTGCATGCATGGGATGGGGGGTCGTGCACACATGCATGGGGGGGGTTTGGGGAGTGCGGCACCCCGCCACGGCCCATTTTTGGTCACAGGAGGTTGCAGAGAAGCCTGCTAGGCCCAAAACGGGGTGGGGGGGTCACACACGCATGCGTGGGGGGGGCAGTGTGAGCGTGGTCTCGCACATGCATGTGCAGGCCACAGAGTGTCACACACACATGCGCGGGGCGGGACACGCGGGGGTGTCGTGCGCGCATGCATTATGGGTGCCAGCACGTGACAAGAAAAAGGTTAGGGGGGTGTTGCGCGCACGTGATGAAAAAAAGGTTAGCCATCACTGTCATAGGGGGTTAGGTGGCTCTATACCTTCAGTTCTCAGCTATAAATGTATGGCATTTTTCTCAGTTTTTTAAACAATTGTGGGGATCCATTCCGATCGGACTGGTCGGCGGGGTAGGGATGTTGATAAGAAGCCTCCCTGGGGGGAACCCAAAGGTCCCTATTGACCCCTAAGGCCTGCCCCTGGCATGGGAGCCATTGAGCCTATTGGAGACCCTGGGAAACCTCTTCCTGAACTGCCTGGCCGATCCACTGTCTGAGGAAGGAGGGCCCTCCTGCTCTAGAGAACCCCCCTGATGGACCCCTTCGGCCGTCGGAGTGAAAGACGCCTCCGGAGCTCGCCTATGTACCCCCAAGGTAGCTCCCTTTTCTACGGGAACGCCCTGAGGCTGAGCCACCAGCTGGGCGGACGTGCCCACTTGAGCGGAAACCTGATCGCTCCCCGTGAAGGGAGACCAGGATCTGGCAGGCAGAGAGCAATGGTCCATTTGCTGCTGCGCTAGCCCAGCAATAGGCGTGACATGGCTGCCTGGAGTGGCCAATGGTTGAACTAGTGTCAGACCTTGGTCTATGCCTACTTTCTTAGGTCGGTCAAACTCTCTGTCCAGCGGCCTCCTGCTCCGGCCTGGATGCATTCTTTTGAGCCTTGGCTTCGCTTTTATCTTTGTGGCAGCTGCCAGGCTGGCCGAACTTGGCTTGGCCAAAGCCTTGCCAGCTCTGCCAGAAGACTGAGGTGACCAAGCACCCTCCTGCAAGCAGCTGGACCCATGCCGCTGTCTTTCGTTGCAGCCAGATGAGAAAATGGGCATACATGCTAACAAGCACAGCTGCCAGCACAGCGTCTTAGCGTAGATGGTTACAAGTGCTGGCCCCACCGCAGAAACGGGCAGTCTTACACATATCGCTGCTACCGCGGCGATAAGGAACAGAGCTAGCCTAAAGTCCCTTGATTGTTGTAGAAGTGGCCCAAAGCCTCTTAGATAAGAGCCAAAATTTTCAAAATGGCCATCGGGAAAACGGAGCCGGTGGCTGGGCTCAAATGGCAACCCCCTCCAAGCTCGATCCATAGGGAGAACCAAGGGAGAAACTGGCATCAGGGTCCGCAATAATTAACACTTGGACCCCCCCTAGGCAATGCTGTAATCAAGTCAAGGCAATCCCATGGGAAGAACCGAGGGAAGCTGACAAGTGAAGTTTTGGCGCCAAAACCAACTGAAAAAAGATGGCCACACCCTCAAAGCTTCCAACCGCCCAGGGCGGGGAGCCAAGGAAAACTCAGCCAGAAGCTCACCAATGTCCTCAGGAAAGCGTCCCAGCACAGCCAGCAAGAAGATTGCAAGCCTCAGAGGCTTGAATTTTAAAACGACCACTTTTTTTCTTTGAGCGACAAAGTGCTTCAAAATGGCCAACCGCCCCCTCAAAGCTGCAATCCACCTCGGCGGAGAGCCAAGGAGCCACGGCCGGACCACTCTCACTCAAGCCGGGTCTGTTTGGTCCAATCTGGCTAGCCCCGAGCCCGGAGCTAGCCTCCGATGATCAAAGCGGTGAGGACAGCCACCCCCACTCTATCCGCAACCACGGAGAGCAATGTCAAACAGCTGATCGAGCTGACAGCGTTTCTCGATGATTAAAACCAGGTAGTTTTCTTCACCACAAACAATCCTAACCTAAGATTAGCTAAGGAGAAATCTCCAGAGTGTCCTTCAGAGCTAAGACTGAGTTGAAGAACTGGACCGTTGGCAGGAAGGCGGTCATAAAAGTTACAACTCAGTTATAGAGCTGGAGGACTAGAGCTACCCATCCTGGCCTCTCCGGAGGATATAATGGAGAATGCCAACCACATATTAATCAGAGTAATTATGTCATTAAACAGAGCAAATGCAATGGCAACTGTTAACATATGTGAAAAGTATAAGATTTAAGGATTTTTATTTCATATTATCTTGGACATGAAAGATCAAATAATTATGCTGTCTGCAGCAACATATTATCAAAGTTTGTCATAACTGTTGTTATGTTTGTCATAAATTTGTCATAAACATTTGTTTAGTGTCAATATTGCATTTCAAATAGTAGAACTTAACCTTTAAGAAAAAAATCCAGTAAAAAATCCAATCTTTTGTACACTAAATGTGGAACAAAATCTATTGAGTTCAGTGTGATGTTTGTCTGAATAAATAGACACAGAACATCTCTAATTTATTAAAATATAAAGTCAGTTTAAAAAAACCCTCTTATTTTATATTGGCATTTTCGGAACAGTTAAAAATAAACTAATATTTGCAGCTAGGCAGTGAAATGTATTTTGTTTAAGCTAATGCTGTTTTAAACACTATATTTTTCTAGACTCTTTAGTTTGGAGCACCAATCAAATAAAGGAAAGGCAGGTATTCTAATATTTCTGTTGAATAAGTAAAGAAGGGCCTTTGCAAAAGACAACTGTAATTTCTTAAAAAAAGGTTGGGGGAAGGAAGTAATAGAATTGTGGAAAAATAGTTTGAAAACTAAATAAACCATAACATAAGTATTTTGATTTTAAAATATAAGTGTAAATTATCTAAAAAGCTGCAGCAGTAGCACCAAAAATTCAAAGTACACTGCAATGAAAAAAATAAAATGTAGCAGAAATGCTATCAAACTATTGGTTTTTTAAAGATTCTGTAAGATTCAGATATCCCTTTAGTTTTGTCTCAAGAATGAATATGGATTCATTTTTGAGATGAAAATAATATTCCTGAATTATTTAAACCACCCACACACTTGAAATATGTGGCATTTTTCTTTCATTTTTATCTACACAAAAAGATCTACATCTACACTGATCTGTATTATAAATATAACACGATTTCAAAGAACTATCCTCATGTTATAACTTTTTAAATTCTTAACTTTTATATTCTACACAAAATATTTATTCATTTTGAATAATTTGAACTTCCAATTTATAATCATTATTTGCTTGAATAGTGACCTTAAGCATTCATTCGTAAGTGAAACACACTATTTACTCCACAAAAAGAGGACTATGATTAAATATAAAAGCATCGTTAACATTTATCAATATTTAAAAAGAGAATACACACTATTTTCTGCATAAATATTTCCTGCTGATATGACCAAATCAAACCAAATTGCACAATTGGGTTGGATTAAGAGCAAATCTGTTGCTTTATATCTGTGATGGCGAAGCTATGGCATGCGTGCCGGAAGTGGCACACAGAGCCATCTCTCCGGGCACGCCAGCCATCGGCCATTGCTCTTCTGGGTTCTGGTGGTGTTTGCGCATGGGAGCACCAGAAACCGGAAAAGCAGCACGCATGCATGCACGGGGAACCTGAGCTTCTGGTTTCTGGCACACGCATGCTAGTCTTCATGTGCACATATGCGCCAGAAACTGGAACACCAGGAGGCCGGCATGCATGTGCGCGCCAGAAACCGGAAGCTCAGCTTCCCAGTGTGCAAACGGTAATTCCCACTTTGTTCATTATTTGTTTTTCAGGGAAAAATAAGAGGCACATTCAGAACAGAGCAACGTATATAAGCCACTGTAGGAGCCACTATAGCAGTGGTTCCCAACCTGGGGGTCGGGACCCCTTTGGGGGTCGAACGACCATTTGCCAGGGGTCGCCCCGGCATCCTCAGCTCCCACCCACACTGCCACAAGCCTGGCCATATCGACTCAACTCGCCCGAGCCCTCCGATTGGTCGGGAGAGGTGCCATTCGGTAAGAGGCGTTTGTGACGCCTGGCGGCCGAGCTTTGACGGCATCAGCTAAGGGGCCAGCTTTGCTTTGAATTCTGGGAGTTGAAGTCCAGGCACCTTAAAAGTTGCTGAGATTGAGAAATATTGCTGTACACTTGTTGGTTATCAAGTCTAAATACAGAAGTAGACTTGTTGTGGAAGATGATATTCCTTGTGCTCTTGCAAAGACTGGCCCGAGAATTTCTGATCTGGCATAATTACATATTGTTTTTGTGATTAATCGCTATGCTTTAATTATGTTCAATTTGTAACAATGAAAATATATCCTGCATATTAGATATTTACATTACATAACAGTAGCAAAAATAGTTATGAAGTAGCAACAAAAATAATTTTATGGTTGGGGGTCACCACAACAGGAAGAACTATTTTAAGGGGTCGCGGCATTAGAAAGGTTGGGAACCACTGCACTATAGGAAGCCAAAGAGATCTAGTATTTAAGGGCTGGACTATAATTGGAAAGATCCAATTTAGATTGGTCCTTTATTCTGCAAGTATCTTCAGATAAGAGTTAATTTCGTAAGATTTTTTAAGGTAAAGATCATTAAAAAAAACTGCAATTAAATATAAATAAATAAATAAATTGCACATACTATCAAATGTAGTTAATAGTCTTCAGTAATGCAAAACCCTTAAGTTATCAATAACAATTTTTGAAGGATTGGGATTTTTAATTTAGCTAAAATATATAAAATCTTAACTTTAAATTTGTATTATTTGAAGAGGAAATGCAAACTTACTACTTGCATAAGAGTGACTGTCATCCTCACACATTTTATTCAACTGTTGATACTCTTCTTGCGCTAGCTCAAATCGCTGCTGCTTAATTTGATAAATTTCCATTTTGGCATTAAGTGCTTCCTGAGCGACAATTAAATATTCCTTTAGCATGCGCTCCTGTTCTCTTCTCCATTGCTCTCTTGGGTCTTCAATTTGTGTGAGTTCTGATTTGGAAGGAAAAAAGTGTTCCAACATGTTAAATGAAAAAACACAAGAGATGTACAGAATTCACATATTATGGCAATTAAATCACATTTTTATTAAAAAAACAACAACCCTAAAGTCTAAAACTATACTGACATTTAACTTAAACTTAAAAAACTATATTCTATCCAGTCTAAAACAAAATTCAGATGCTTGGCAACTGGTTCATATTTACAACAGTTGCAGTGTTCCAGGGTCAAGTGATCACCTTCATGACCTTCTGACAAGCAAAGTCAATGGGGAGCCAGATTCACTTAACAACTGTGTTACTAACTTAACAACTGTAGTGATTCACTTAATAACTTTGGCAAGTAAAGTCATAAAATGGGGCAAAACTCACTTAACATATGTCTTGTTTAGCAACATAAATTTTGGGCTCAATTGTGGTTGTAAGTCGAGACTACCCGTATAGTTTCTTATCTTGTCCTAACTGGAAAACATATTTAAAGATATTGTATCTGAACAAGCCAAGACAATGATTCTCAATTTGTCTTTTTCTTACAAATTACTATTACGAAGTAGTTTGGATGCAACAACAAACTGCAACTACAATTAATCCCTGACTTACAATTACAAATGGACCCCAAATTCTCATCACAATTGTTGAGATTGTAACGCAAGTCGAACTTGATTTTATGATTACTTTTATGGTTGTTCCTAAGCAAATCACTGTAGTCATTATACAAATCACACGGTTGTTAAGCAAATCATATAGTCATTAAGTGAATCCTGCTTCCCTAATGGTATATTTTGCCAGAAATCAACATGATTATAGAACGCTGCAATTAGTCTCAAGTGCAATCCGATTGATAAGCACCTGAACTGCGATCGTATGATTGCAGGATGGTATGATGGTTGTAAGTGCGAGTAAAGATCGTAAGTTTCTTTTTCCAAGGCCGTAACTTTGAACCATCATTAAACAAATGGTCATAATTTGAGGATTACCTATATTTGAAAACTGAACTGGATGTCTCATGATCAAGTCAGCATTATATACATTCAGTCAGTGATTTGTTCAAGGCCTTCACTGATCTTGAAAGTTGAATGAGAACTTTCCATAGCAATATTCATTTTATTAATGAATATTGCATGAAATGTGAAAAAGTCCATATTTTCCAAATGTTTCAGTGACAAACAGTAAGGAATACTGATCAGTTACATCCCCTGCAATTTGTTGGTTTTTGGCTCAGATTGCTGGCCTACTCTTAAACAGGGTGTAACAATTATACTTTATGAACCATAATGTGGAAGGAGACAGCTTTAGAACTAACCTTTTTAAACAAAAGTATTATGAAGAAACGGAAACAAAACTGTCAACACATTCATCAGTCAGACCAGGAGTCATTTTCATTCAGATTAATCCTGATATCAATCCTCACTGATAGAGGAGAAAGGATGCACTTTAATTCCTCTTACATCTTTAACAAACACTTTTAGTGTTGATGTGGCTATTTAAAAGTTAGGAAAAATAGTATATTTGGGTTTATAGGCTAATTATATAAATGTAAAAGCAGGATTTTAGAAAAATTCTCAATCTGAGCACTGTTTCCAAAAGGTTTCCTGCTGGTCATTACATCTTTATGAGATTGCTGGGCACCCAGAAAATACACAAAGGACGAACACATTAGTATGTTATATGCCATTACTGAATCCAAAGCCAGGGAGTGACTACCGTATTTTTCGGAGTATAAGACGCACCTTTTTACCCTCAAAAAGAGGGTGAAAACTTGGGTGCGTCTTATACACCGAATGTAGCCCCACCCAGCTACCCCCACCCTTTGGCCTCTGCCTGCCAGCAATTTACCTCTTTGCAGCAAACAGGGCAAAGCACAAGAAGAGCACAAGAAGAGATGATCTGCCTCCCGACCTACAGCTGACTGAGGCTTACAAGCCACGTGGTAAAATGAAACTGAAACTACGGTGGCTGTGATAAGACATATTGCTGGGAGATAAACTTCTGGCAGTATTAGACTACTGAAATTGCAAAAAGGCAAGCTAGAGCTGCTGTGGCTCAAAGATAGAGCTCTTGCCTCACAATCAGGAGGTTGTGAGTTCTATCCTAGGTAGAGGCAGATTCTGTTAATACGTTATTTTGTTAAATGTTTGTAGAGTGTTCAAATTATTAGACTTATTTTTTAAAGACTGCTTTATTATTGTTAGACAACTTAACAAAATGAAGAAGCTTTTTAAAATAAATGCTTGCTCTGAAGAGGCCCAGTGCTATTGTATCTTCTTTTAAATAGCAGAGAATACTTCCAGAAAGCCACATCAATTTTAAAGATCTGTAAAAGTATAATCTGAAATGTCCTGTTTTAGTATTAAGTATTAGTATTGTATTAGTATTAAAATAAGCCAGCTGAGAAACCCTGACTTAGTCATGTTTGGAGTAGATCTATTTAAATAATTAGGAGGAGTTAGTGTGATTACATTTAAGAAAACTTTCTGGGATTAATATACTGCCATAATGTACATTTCTCCAATTCTTTGCCATTTCTATGGGTCAGGCACACATGCACAGAAATACACAGCAAACAGTGTATATCATCTGTGCTGTTTGCTGTTTGGCAAATTGCTGGGAGGCAGAGGCCTTTTTTCCTTGTTTTCCTCCCCCAAAACTAAGGTGCGTCTTATACTGCGGTGCGTCTTATACTCCGAAAAATACGGTAACTAGCCTAGTAACCCTTAGATAGTTTTGAACTCTTATCTTTTTTTGGCACCAGCCATTTTAGCAAAAAACTAGAATGTTCTACTTCAAAGTATCTGTAGAATTTGAAGATGCCCGCTTCTGCCACATGATAATTTAAAGGTATAGCTGTGCTTGAAATAAAATAAAAAATGCATTTAAAGTTCCTTCAAAACCAGCCAAATATTTTTACATAGACTGCTCCATACAAAAAGTTAATTTTTAGTTTAATTAATTACCGGTAACTATAACCTGGTTATTGTTCTCTAGGAAATACCGTGAGTGACATCGAGTTGGCCATGCCCACTCAGTCACATGACCTCCCCCAGCCAAGTCAAGCCAGCCAGTCAGGGAGAACCGGTTGTTAAATTACTTGAATCGCATCACTGCTGTCTTCTCACAACTCACTGGAGCAATGAAGAATAATGAGTTTCTTTAGGGAATACAGTAAATGCCAAGGGTTAGTGATACCATTCAAAAGGTAGATCATACATCTTACCATATAACCACTCATTACATTGTGCGAGGCCACGCGTGGTCTGTTTTTGGTCAGCAGAGTGCTGCAGGAGGCCATGGAGGCCGAAAACAGGCTGCGTGTGACACCCGTGTGGCCCCCCATGTCCCATTTTCGGCCGGCAGAGGCACCGCAGGCCATTCCTTTGATATTTCCAGGCCGGCCCCTTGGGTCAGATCTAAGCAGCCCTTGAGTTTCATACCCCTGATCTAGATAAAGAAAATACTACCACTAAGCAGTGACATCCCTAGGAAGAGACCAAACATCACCATCCTGCCAGCTGATAAAGGAAGATGCAGTCATCCTGAACACAGATGACTACAAGACCAAGGTAAACAGTTTTCTGAAGGACACTGCTATGAATCTCTGAAGAGAGATCCCACCAGCAGTTACAAGAAAAAGGTCACTGATTTCCTGCAACAACTACTGAAGGACAATGCCATCAACAAGCCACAATACTACTCCCTTTACTCTGTGGAAGCCACTCCATGTATATATGGACTCCTCAAAATCCAGAGAGAGGAAATTCCACTCAGATCAACTGTCAGCAACATCAACTATGTCACCTACAACGTTGCAAAACATCTAACCACCTTATTAGGTGACAGAACCAACCTCAGGCCAGACCACATGTGCACCATGTTGGACTTCTGCCTGGCTACTACCTATTTTAAATATAATGACAGTTTCTACAAACAAAAACATGACTGCACCATGGGTTCACCTGTGCCCTCCATAGTGGGCAATCTCTACATGGAAGAAGTAGAAACCAAAGCCCTAAACTCTTTCACAGAAATTCCACCCATTCACTGATATAGGTATGTGGCTGATACTTGGGTCAAGATCAAAACACAAGAATTGGAAGCCTTCACCAAATATCAACTCTGTGGACAAATATATCAAATTCACACAGGAAGATGCTAAGGAAAATAGTCTAGCCTTCTTGGACTATTAAGTACACATTAAGGAAGATAGAAGCCTTAAGACTGAAGTTTACAGAAAACACCCACAGAGAGATCAAGATTTACATTTTGATTCCCACCACCCACTGGAGCACAAAATGGGGTTTATCAGAATCCTACACCACTACCAGCAAAGATGGGAAAGAAAATGAACTAAAACACATCAAGGAAACCCTCGGAACATGTGGCTATCCCAAATGGGCCTCCATCAAATCCCCAAAAAGAGCTCCTCCATAATAAAGAAGAGAACAATAAAAAAGAAACGTCATTCCATACGTTGCAGGAATATCTGAAAAGCTCAGAGGATTTTCAACCAACACAACATATATACACACTTTAAATCCAAGAATACACTAAGGCAGAAGCTTGTCCACCCCAAGGATAAAACATCCAGACACAAACTGAGCAACATGGTATATGCAGTACAATGCAGATCTGTACATCGGGGAAACAAAACAATCATTTCACAAAAGAGGGAGAAGGATACGACATCATCTATAAAGTCCTATCAGCAGTTCCAAGAAGGCTCCACACACATTTGCACTACTCAGGTGATCCTAAGGACACAGATAAACCTCCAAGTGGCCTCAATGACTCTCTAAAGCAGGAGTGTGAAACACAAGGCCCATGGGCCGGATCCAGCCCACAGGGTGCTTAAATCTGGCCCACGGGGCCATCCTGGAAATATCAAAGGACCAGTCTGCAGTGCCTCTGCCAGCCAAAATGGGCCATGGGGGGGGGCACGTGCGGCCCTCTCTTGGCCCGTTTTTGGCCTCCATGGCCTCTAGCAGCACTCTGCTGGCAGCAGCACTCTGCCATTTTCAACCGGCAGAGTGCTGCAGGAGGCCGGGGAGGCCAAAAACGGGCCGCAGGAGGACTGGATTGGACTGGATTACAATTATGTGGTGTCAAGTAAATGCCTGATCTGGATAGAAAACAAGCAACATCCTATGTTGATACTACAATTTAATGCCAGATTTTACATACTGTAGGTCCATTTAATCTACAATCAACAATCTATAATTGACAGCCATTTCTATTTACTATCCTGGAAATTTACCTCTGCTGTTAGATCTTGTATTATCATGTTATTTATGCTATTGTATTTTTATTATTAGTTGAATAATAAAAATACAATAGTATAAATAGCTTTTTTGCCTGGAAAAGCAATTTACTATTAAACAACGGGGTATAAATTTAGAAATAAAAAGTTTAGTAGAGTATGAAGAATAAGTAATAAATGTTTGCCAGTAATAGGAAGAGATAGGAAAATGGTTATAGTAAAGAACTGTGGAAAGAAAGAAGAGAAGGGAAAAAATGCATCTTGAGTCTGTGTCAAACGCCCACCATAGCCACGCCTATGGCCACACCCACACCCAGCCATGCCTATCCCAGGCCACCCCATCTCCCAGCCCTCCAAAGTCAAACACAATCCAGATGCGGCCCTCAACAAAATCAAGTTAGAAACCCCTGCTCTAAAAGAATGCAAATGACCAGTTGTCTGCAAGGAATATAAATCCTTCCATTTCTCACCATCCAGTCAGAGCTGAAGAAGCTTATTGGATGAGAAGTGAAACATTTTCAAAGAAAAACAAGAAAGTCCAATTGCCTCTTGAAAAAGCACCTTTGGGACAACCATGACTGGATGACTGAGAATCTCCATTGACATGTACTACTATACTACTGTACCAAAATTACTTGGGTGATTGAGCAAGATCCAGGAATGGATCTCTCAGGATTGGTAAAGGAAGGGTGATTTAGATGTTCTTGGACCTAGTCAACCATACTTATCGGCAATTTACTGCTGGCAGTATAAATTATCCAATACATAAAGGTTGTAGATTGTTCATCTCTGCCTTAGTGGATATGCAATTCTATAAAATTATTACAATCTTTTTGAAGATAAACCTACATTTTATCATGTTTTCTAACCCTCATTTATACCGCAACTGATTAAAGGTATCAGCTTAACAGTTCCACTGCTCATGTAAGAATTAAACTTGGATGACAACTAAACATATACTGATAACAAGTTATTTCAGTATTTGAAAAACTACTTCCAGTGGTTTTGTAAAAATGTTAAACAGACACAGTCCTGCAGAACCCCATAGCATAAATATTATAGGAGATAACAGTACCATGTTTCCCGAAAAATAAGACCGGGTCTTATTTTCTTTTAGGCTTGAAAATAAGCACTCGGGCTTATTTTCGGGGAGGTCTTTTTTTTTAAAGTGCAGGAGGCAGGGAGCAAATTTATTTTAATAAAATGCTTTTGGAGTAAAAATCTATCTAAAGATAGTTTTCTATTTAAGATACATTAATAATTTAGTTTATTCAGCATGAAATGGAGCTTAGTTATGTAGCATGAGGCTGTATATTCTGCAATATTGGGACTGTCGGTGAGTCAACAGCGGGTCAGAGGAGGAGCTGCTGCGGGACAGAAATGACAGTTGCTCTTTAAAAATTATGATTTAAATCGAATTGATTTAAATCAAGCCTTTTTACTAGTGATTTAAATTATGATTTAAATCAAATTGATTTAAATCCACCCTGGGACTGACTCTCCCCCACCTCCAGTTCAGCACCTGCTCAGGGTGGCGCCCTGAGGCCCGGCCTCTGCGTGGGTGACCCCCACCCAGCCAACGCAAGAAATGGGCTCCCTTGCAATCCTGGGATTTGCTGAAGGCTTAGAATGGAGCCTTTTTGGTGAACGGCAGGAAAATGGGAAGGGGGATTTTTCCTGCCTGTCATCCTTTTCTCAAGCTCAGCACAGACGGACATCCCAGAAAGGCTCCATCCCGAGCCTTCAGCGTTGCAATCCTGGGGTGTGCATCCTTTTTTCAAGCGACATTTGATCACTTGAAAGGAACAGGCTGCACCGGTAGAGAAAGAACAAGAGGCAGCTCCTGGCCCTCGCTGGCTCAGCTGATCCGTGGGCTCCGATTAAGGGGCCGAGCAGCCATGAGGTGACCGGGAAAGGGAAGGGCTGCCTCCTGTGCTGGCCATGCACACCCCCTTCACTAGGGCTTATTTTTGGGGTAGGGCTTATATTAGGCCCACCCCAAAAAATCAGGCTAGGGCTTATTTTGGGGGTAGGTCATATTTTCGGGAAAACACGGTAGATCCCAAGTTCCAACTTCTGGAATGAGATTCATAAGTATTTTAATACCATATCTCTAAATTACTAAGATAGTAGTAAACTGTAACAAAAGCTATTGGGAACTTCAGAAAAATTTATGTATTCCTATTTATATATTTGTTTATTACATTCATATTATTCTCAAATTATCAAGGTGAGCAAGTAATCTTTAGAATCCAGCCTCAAAATAGATTTAAATGGGTCTACCAAACAAGCGATGGATTAGAAAGCATATGCTTCAACTAACACTTTTAAATCAGCACAGTGAGAGCTCTCTCTCTCTCTCTCTCTCTCTTGACACTGTAAAGTCAAGTCAGCTTCTTAATTAGTAACATTTAAACAAGAAACTGATGTAGAACTAATGTGCTATAACACACTAGATTCTTAATTTAAGATAGTCAGGACCACTCTTTTAATTTAGGATTATTTTAACTTGTTAATATCAGCATCTGTTAAGGAACCAAAAGGCTGAGGCAAATTTAAAGACTGAATCTTAACAAACCATTTCTTCAGATTATATCATAAAGATTAAGATTAAATTTTCATTGTTTTCAATATAACATGCATTTTAACATATGTTTTTGGTTTGTATGCTGATATTTTTAAAAGAAAAAAAGTGAAGCAATTCCAATTCTTTCAAAAAAAAGTTATTTATATCTATAAGTCCTATTTCTTTCAGTTTTCATCCTTCATTTTCATCTTTTTCCATTGTCTTTTCTTCTGCTCTTTCCTCTCTCTGCTGCCATTTTCCATCTGCCATTTAATCTAACTCGAAGACAGTATCTTGGACTTTTCTACTATGGCTACCATCAATGGAAAGACTTTTTAAAAAGATTTTTAAAAAGCAATATTAAATCCAAAATTTGGAGGAAAAAAGAATTTATATAAAATCACAGATATTTGAGCATGTGCACTAGCACTTATCAAGCTTGCTAATATTATTCAATAGTTCTATCTCGAATAAAATAAGTGATGACAGAAATCTTCAAACAAGTTATGCGAAGACAATCCTAAACCCATGAGAATTGTGCATATTTTTTCATATTGCAGGACAGCATCCACAATAACAATAATTTTATAATTTTATTGTATCTTTCTCCCTTGCCCAACTCTGATTTGTCTATATATAAATGAATATTTAGGATCCAAGTTTGAGTTTATAACTGTATAACTTAAAAACAAAACAGGTTACTCACGATTTATGTGGTCCATGTAATAAACACCAATCTGTTGATCGTAAACAGTTTCCCATCCTAAAGGTAGTTCATCACCAACACAGTCAGCAAAAGTTAATGGCTTGGTAATCCTACAAATATTATAAAAAAACAAAAGTTCAAGAATGCTGCATTTATTTATAATTATAGTTGACTATAATGTAACTTTGATAAATTATGATTAAGGACATGAGTTTTTAATGCCAAAATTTTTAACATAGGATAAAGAAAATTAATCTCATATTTCAAAATGTACTGAAAGGTAAGAATAACACATTTTACTTACAGATATGGACTTCACAATTTACTTATAGTGTCATTTTGTTTTTCTTAACAAAAAAGTTATACTGGAAGTCCTGCCAGTTTTTCCTAAACAAAAACAGCTGTATTGAAAATAATTATCACTAAAATATATATTTTAGAAAAAATAATCAGCATTCAAGAAGCTGGACTTGTTTCCTGCAGAAAATTATTAAAATGCACATCTTTATATCTATGTAGTTCCAGATATGTTCAAGAAGCTTATTATATAGAACCACAGGCAGCTCAATTATAACAAAGTCGCTGATCAAAGCATGACCGAGTTGATATTAGCCAATTAAATCCAACCCCTCCTATCCCAAAGAGGTACAAGATGCTTTTTTTATTGCTACTCTGGTACAATACATCTGAAATTACTCAAGTGGATCAAATTTTGTATGGCAACAAGTTATTTCTCTAGATTGGCTAGGATACTGACATTAATACAACTCTATCCTTTTTTCATTCCTTTGCTTGTTACTAGTTACCGGAAAGTAGAAATACTTTGAACTCTTGATTCCTTACAAAATAATATTTTAGTTTGTGTGCTTAAGAACTTTTAAAAATGTAGATTTAGAAAGCTTTCAAATTTCACACATTAAAAGTACCAAACAACTTCAAACCTAAAATAGCACCTTTATGACTATAGACATGACATATATGATTAACAGAACTGTTACATTTTCAGATATATTAGTCTAGGAAACACATGCAGTTTAATGTTACAACATTCAGTATTGCATTTAAACTAGAAATTAAAACCTCACTACTGAAATGGCCACATAGTAATAGAAATATGACTGCACCAAATATACAAGCATACTCAGATCTATTGCAACAGATTTAGAAGGCAGACAGTATCTTATTATTATACTCTTATCTTTAGCTCTCATAAACACAAAAAAAGAGTGTATATATTTGTGTTACAAAAATATCCTATTCAACTTTTTGTTTTGAAACAAGGGGAAAGGAAGCAAGGGCAGTCTTTCATAGCATTTGCCTACTAGCACTTCAAAGTTTATTTGAAAGCTTACATTTCAAATGGAGAAATGTGATTCATAACACATGTGAGCAAACATATAGCCCCTGTTGGAAATTCCTTAAAAATGTGTCATTCCCAGCCATAGCTGCTTCTTAACTACAGGAAAAGTCACAGTTGCTTTAAAGTGTTTCTGACACATGCTACATTCATGCCTGTGCATGAGCCAAATCACATCTGTCCTTTTGAATAGATTTAGAAATTGGTAATCTTGGCCTCATCCAATTCCTGATTCCTACTCTCCATATACTTCTCTCAACAAACATTTTTCAGACTTTCCTGATTTTGCTTTTTTCTTCACAATATTTAAATCTTGCTTTGTTCTTATCACGATCCACATTGTTGCTCCTAGCTACTTTGCTTGTTCTGTTTTCAGTCTGGTTCAATAAGACTTTGATCATTCACTTACCAGTTCTATCTTGTATCTCTGCTCTAATATCTGGCATACTAGAATGCATATTTCAGTTCCATCTCTATATCTTGAACATTAGTTCCATTTCTATATCTTGAACAATCTGCCGTGTATTATTCAATCCCAATCATAAGATTAATTAACAAATAAAAAGAATCTATATATTATATCTGTAGGATAAACCATCTCGCAGGCACTCCCTGTAAAATCCATTTAGATACAAGACACAACTCAGGAAGCCATCTTTCCAGTCACTCATACAGCTACCAAAAAAATGTGAAACTCCTCGCTGACAACTGGGGTGTATGTGTATGTGTATACATATATACATATACATATTCATATACCTACACATACATACACCCATCAGTTGTCAACATATACACACACAAAGAGAAAATGTGGCTACTGCATCCTACTGTATTTGTAATAGATGCTAAGAAGAAAAATAATTTTGAAATTGGCCAGATTGGGAATATGGATGAAGTCACGCTAACCTTTGATGTGCCATCTAATAAGACTGTTGATCTGAAAGGTGCCAAAAGCATAACCATAAAAACCTCACAACATGAGAAAACACATTACACAGTTATATTGACCTGCTGTGCAGACAGCACCAAATCGCCACCGATGTTAATTTTCAAAAGGAAAAACCTTTCCAAAAGAAGTGATTCCAAAAGGAGTTGTTGTGCATGATCATGAGAAAGGATGGATGGACGAAAATGGAATGAGATTATGGGTTGAAAAGGTATGGTCCAAACGTCCTGTAGGGCTTCTGAAAAAACCTGCTTTATTAGTGCTCGACCAGTTTAGAGCACATACTAGCGAAACCACAAAGAAGAGATTTAAAGAAGTGAAGACTCATCTAACTATAATTCCTGGGGATCTTACCAGCCAGTTGCAACCACTTGACGTTTACATCAACAAACCATTTAAAGTCTATATACGAGAAGAGTGGAACAAATGGATGGCTGCTGGTAATCATGATCTGACACCTACTGGACGAATGAAGAGGCCCACTATCACTCAAGTTTGTGCATGGGTTAAAACATCATGGCACTCAGTGAAGGACGAAATCGTTGCACGGTCATTCAAAAAATGTAGCATTAGCATTGCCTTAGATGGAACTGAAGATGATATCATATATGAAGATAGCGAAGAAAGTGATATCAGTGATTGTGAGCAACTGAGCTTCCTAAATTCTGACACTAGCGATGATGAGTTCTTGGGGTTTCCAGAAAATTAGAAGAGTGCTTGAACCTTAAAGTCTCTCCTCATTTGTTAATGAGAGTGATGATTGTTCTTAATACCACTGTTGACTTTACATGGTTGAAATATTATTCTGCTATATTTTATTAAATATATTACACCATTTGGTTCAGAATTTTTTTTTCTTGTTTTCCTCCTCTAAACCTAGGTGGGTCTTATAGTCAGGTGCATCTTATAGTCCGAAAAATATGGTATATTTTCAGCATCCTTAGTTAAAATGTTATCTATAGCAGGGGTCTCCAACCTTGGCAATTTTAAGACATGTGGACTTCAACTCCCAGAATTCCACAGCCAGCTTTGTTAGCTTTGCTGGCTGTGGAATTCTGGGAGTTGAAGTCCACAAGTCTTAAAGTTGCCAAGGTTGGAGATCCCTGATCTATAGAATTCATTTCATGTTCTGAAAGAGAAAGTGACTTAACTATTTTAAACTTGAAGGATATTACAATTTAGCATACTTCTTTCATAGAAGACCAATTGCATCAGCTAACAAAACATTTTGATCTTTTTTGATGTAGACAAACTCAGAAGAATACGCTGTTTGCTAAAATGATTTTGAAAAATCACTTTTAAAACAAAGATTTGATTAGGAAGTTTTAAAGAAACACAGTAAAACCCACAACTTATCAAAATTATGACTTGGTAAAGCAAATAAAGCAACAACTCTGGGCATGTCTTCAATATGTTCTCTCATGAACACAAATACAAATATATATACTCGGCTTACTTAAATCCAATCAAAATAGACTATTAAACCACACTGTCAATTCATAAAGACGAAAGTATAGTAAAATAGAAAAAAAGTATAATTTAGTAATAATGGTACTTTATATTAAATATGTAAAAAAAGGAGTAAATGCCCAAACCTTAATACTATGTCTTTTTATCTTTGTGGTTGCATATTTATCTTTCACACAGAGTTGTGCATAAACAAAAACCATACCAGATTTTAAATTTTATATTTACTAATCTCACAATTCTGAAAATATCAATATTCTATATTAAATTTTGAAAGTAATCATGAAATGAAACATGGATGAAGAATTTAAGTTGTCTCACAAAGTTCAGGAAAAAAAGTCTTACTATTCCCTCAGAATTATTGAAGAATAACGCAGAGGATAGGTTTCAATCTTGTCACTGCTCTTTACCTATATTGACATCACTGGATGTGTCTCCAATTTTTAAGACGGGAAAGAGAGATGACCTTACTAACTACAGGCCAATCAGTCTGCTTAATATAATCAGCAAACTTTATGCTAAGCACCTCTACAATAATCGTAAGGACTGGCTGAATCAGGAAAAATTGAAAGCAGAAGAGCAGGTCAGTTTTAGAGAAGGTAGAGGCACCATTGAAGCATGTTTGGCCCTACAGCACTTGATCAGAAAATATTCAAACAGCAATGTGATATCATTGTATGCTGCCTTCACAGATCTTAAGGCATCCTTGTATTCTGTATTCAAGACCAAAGTAAGGGAAAACCTGGAAGCCACATCAATCAACTGTTGGCTTCTCCACTTAATTCATGCTCCACACACTAATGCAGTGCTTCTCAATTATTTTCTGTTACGCCCCCCCCTAGGAAGAAGTAAACATTTCGCGCACCCCCCAACTCTCTGATCTGGAATGGAATTTTAGTGTTAATATTTATTATTTTACTTATTATAAGCTGCAAGCAAACTATTGGCTGGGGAAGGCTGCTCTATCCACTTACCTGGGAGTAAGTCACATTGAACTCAGTGGAGCCTGTTTTCGGTTAGGCAGGCATAGGCTACCGTGGTTAGGGCCCTCTTTTGACACAGGGCCAGGCCAGCTTAATCAAGCTGATATTTTGAGGTCGCCGGCCTGGCCCATAAGCGCCGCCTCTGCCGGGCACTCACAGCGAATGGTGTGGAAGGAGGCTTTAGGATGCCGTTCGAAGCTTTCGCCCAGCTGCAGAGATGCTCCTCCTTGTCCAGCAGCAGGTTCGCTATGCCGTTCATGGATACGCCTGCCGAGAACAAGAAGAACCCACGCAGCCACCCCACCCCGCTGCCTTCTCTTCCGGGCTCGGAGCAGCGTGCAACTGGGAAAACACTCCCCATCCAGGGGAATCGCTCGAGAGGGACCACGCATGTTCCCCGGGGTCACACACGCCCCCCTGGCATCGCTATGAGCCTCCCCGAGGGGGGGGCGCTCCACTATTTGAGAAACACTGCACTAATGTGATTCTTAACGTCAGATGCAATATGCAAGGGTTTCTTTTGAAGTCAGTTAAACTTGAAATGAGATAAAACAGCAATGTATTCTGTCCCGCCCTTTCACTTTTTATATCAATGATATGGTGAGATGTCTAAACAATCTAAATTTCCAACTCTCTAAACTAGGCGATCACAGCATTGCCCTGTAGGAAGTTAGCACACACACACACCTCCTAGAAAAATGAAATATTTTAGAAAATATTAAAAAGGCAGAATATTATATCTCTCTGGATGAGAAAAGGA
Source organism: Diadophis punctatus similis (assembly GCA_023053685.1). NCBI lineage: Eukaryota > Metazoa > Chordata > Lepidosauria > Squamata > Dipsadidae > Diadophis > Diadophis punctatus. The sequence continues at coordinate 20,705,312 of JALIGW010000010.1, forward strand.
GAAACATGTTTTAAAGACAAAGTAGCTCCCTGCAGCTCCCTGCTCCCCCCCCTTCAGCTCCAGGGTGATAGGATTAAGACATGGCCCTCAGGACATGATAGGATTAGCCCTCTACCCGTCTAGCAACAGAACTCACTACATGGCACCTGGGGAGATTGCATCACTCAGCAAGATTCAACCAAGCCTGTGACTCAAGACAACCTACAAAGTTACCCCTGCATGGCCCCATGGGAGTCTGACAACCAATCAGAATACATTTCTTACACAGGAACAGGAAGCTCCAAGGTGGGGCCCAAGAGAGGGTATAAATCTCTCTCTCTCACCCATGTGCTCTTTTTGCCCAGGACCTCAAACCATGTGGTCCTGTCCACCATTAAACCATCTTTCCAAGCAGTCTCCATGTTTCCAGTGTCTTTCTTCCCACTTGGAACTGAACCCCGATGGACATTTCTTCCAACACAAGTTCAGTTTAATTCAAAATGGGCTGATTCTATTGTTCACAAGTGTATCAAGCTCAAAACATAATTACAAAATAATTGAAACATGAAACAGTTGCTTTGAAACCAAAATAAATTTCTAACTTGAAGCAAGGTGTTTACAATTAAAAATAAATTCAAAATGTTTTATATTTCACTATTTTAAGCATATGTTCCCAATTAAAAACAGCAAAAATTGAAATTTTCAGAACAAGTTTAACAAGTCTTTTGATTCACATGTGATACTATGATGCTAACACTGCTGTATACGAGTATCTCCATCATAAAAAAACATTCTAATTTCTTTCAAAATGACAAAATTCTAAATTCTCTATTTCTATTTCTATATCAATTGGGTTCCTCAAAAAATGATTTGGTCATCACTTTTAACTCTTGATGTAAAAATCATCAAGTAGTCATTTATGATTAACACCTTAATTTTCAAAGGTAGATGATTTCAGACAATTTCATAGAATTCAGCATTAAAGCACTTTTTCCACAACTAGCAGTTCCACTCTCCCCACCAATCCAAGCACCATTAAGTTAAAAATAGACATTTCCATTTCCCTTATTATTTCCTCTGTAGTTTCTAAGCTCTTAGAGTGTTTATTTAATATATCAACTTCCTATGTTTGTATTTTTGAAGGATCAGAATGAAAAACAGAAACATTTAGGCTTTGAAATCAGCTCCTTCTGAAGGATGAGTTTGAATGACACACTTTTGTACCAGAAGCTTACAACAATTAACAGCACTGCACCTAAATGCCTGCATTCAATGCCATCCAAAAATTATTTTTATATATGTCTCTTTACAATATACCATAGAAATAGTAAATTCTTGTGATAGTCATATAGTACAACAGGAATCCATTATGGAATCTTTTTATGTAGTAATAGGAGAGAAATGTCTATGGAGATTCTCAATCATCCAAGTCATGGTTATCCTAAAGGTGCTTTTCAAAAGGCAACTGGACTTTGTTGGGTTTTTCTTGAAAACATTTTGCTTCTCATCCAAGAAGCTTCTTCAGTTCAGTTCTTCTTGAAAAGCACTATTGCGACTAATGTGGGTAACAAGCACAATATACCCACAATATATGTTAATATCAAGTCTAACTATTTTACTTCCTCATTCCCTGAATTTGTAATATATTGTAAGGATGAAGTTGATAAACTGGGAACTACTGGTTGCCATGCTATGGTATATGTCACTGTACTTCCTATGGAACTCACCAAGTGCTGTTGCCCTGGAAACATAAAGTTTAAACTCTGAAGCACAGATATAGTCTGTGAGTACATTGTAGTGGCCAAACGACTATTATAGTTATTTTTTCTCTGCAATAAAGGTTTTAATCTAATTGAGTTTCTGAGTGTAGACGATAACTGATTTAAGAGTTAGGTGTTTGGACAACAGTAATTTACTACTGGAAGATTGCCTGCTCAAACTCAATTTTGGATTTTTATTTTTGAATTTTTCTCAACCAACACAACAATTCTTCAAAGAAAGTTGTTGAGAATTACAATGCAAAGATAGCATGATCACACTTTGAAGACCTTTGGCAGAGTCAGATTGGGATTGATACATCCATTGTAGGGTCTTTGATCTCTCATATCTCATGATACCAACAATCAGGTATCTTTCTGGCTATCCATATGAGGGGAATAAATTACCAATAGGGGTCTTTAGGGGTCTTCACCTGCCTACCTCAAATATGAGAGTGATGTGAGCTAGGAGAGTCATGCCAGCTCAGATGTAACCTAGATTAACAAGGTCTGTGTCAGATGTTGGACAACCAGGATAATATGATATATGTGCTACTAGAACAAACCATACATGGACAAAACAAGAGAGCCTGAAAAGGATGAAACATCATTACAACATTAGATCTAATAAGAAGAGATATATAAAAGATATGATGGAACTAAGGATGGATAAAAAAACTGCATCCACACTGAGAAACAGCTAGTTATCCAATGCTTCAACATAATGAAGAGGAAGCCACTCTCACAACCTGACATAGATCAGTGGTTCTCAACCTGTGGTCCATGGACCCCTGCGGGTCATCAGAGGGGGTCTGCGAAAGTTTTAAGACATATTATGGTTTAAATTTTGAGTTAAGTCTTGAGGGTCCGTGGCCACAAACGGTATTTAAAGGGGGTTGGTGGCAAAGAAAAGGTTGAGAACCACTGACATAGATCAAGTACACATTACATCCTGGACTCAAGAAGACCCAAAAGAACAACTGGATGGACAGCCAATACCTGAAGCTGGAATGTCACTGTCATCTCTTCCATTCTACAACACAGAAGCTAATATGAGGCATAAGATCATGGATATGCTAGCTACAATCAACCCTTGACACCAGGTTCCAGGATTCAGTGAAAAAGTACCATCATATAATATGCTAGATAATATGCTAGAGGATGCCAACAAAGCCCTAACAACAAAGCCCTACTTCCACCATCATTCAAACAATGAAGTGGTATACACTACAGCAGTGATGGCGAACATTTTTTGGCTCGGGTGCCAAAAGGGTGCGTGCGCGCGCAGTAGCGTGCATGCACATGCCCACACCCATAATGCAATGCCCTCCTCCCCCACGCATGCGCACAACCCCTGCGTTGCCCCCACACACATGCACACAAACCCCCCCTCTGTCCCCCCCACGCATGCACCCAGGCCTCACTGAAGCCTCCGGAGTTCCTGTTGGCCCGATGGGCCATTTTTCACCATCCCCAGGGTTCAGGAAAGCCTCCTGAAGCCTGGGGACGGCGAAAAATGGCCAAATGGTTGGCCCGTTGGCCCATTTTTCGCCGTCCCCAGAGTTCAGGAGGCTTTCCTGAAGCTTGGGGAGAATGAAAACGGCCGAAAAGAAGGCCGAAAATCAGCTGGCCAGTACGCGCATGTGCGTTGGAGCTGACATAGTGCAATGCCTCGCATGCCCTCAGATATGGCTCCGCATGCCACCTGTGCCAAGCGTGCCATAGGTTCACCATCACTGCACTACAGTCTCTGTAATCCTGGAGACACTTGCTATGCAATCAAGAAAAACAGCAGAACACACACACACACCTGGAAAATAGAGGCTAAGATCAAGGCAATCTGTAGAGAGGTTAGTCAGCTGCATAGAGTTACAGAACAGTATAAAGATTAAGGATAAGATTCAGCTACTGAAAAAATATGATGAACTCCATCTGAAGCCCTAAGGACTGCTAAACAAAGGCTCATAGATCTGGCTACCAGGCTGATATACTAAAGAAGAAGCCAAAAAGATAAATGCCCTCTTTTCTAAAGAACTTTTCAAAGTGTACTCCCAAACACAGTGCACCAACACAGTAAACAGCAGAACCACCAACAGCAGAAACTGAACAGTGCTGGAAGAACATATGGGAAAAAGAGAAGACACATAACACCAGTGCATTATGGCTATAGATTCTCAGAGCAGACCACAGCAATCCCTGAGAATGAGAACCAGTCACTTTCACAACGGGGCAAAAACAAGAAAGGCTGGGAAGCAACTGGCCCGGAAATAATCCATACCTACTGGCTAAATAAACTTACAACCTAGTAGCACAGAAGAATCAGCTGCTAGCACTGGCTAACATAAGGAAGGACAGTGCAGATCATGAAAGATCCCCACAAGGAAACAGCACCATACAACTACCATCACTCACCTGCTTCCCCAGAACATGGAAAGTCATATCAGGCATCATAGCCTCCAAGCTATAGAAACATATAGGTTAGTACAGGGGTCGGCAATATTAAAAACTCAAAGAGCCATTTGGTCCCATTTCCCAGAGAAAACAAAACACCTGGAGCCACAAAATGTGGGTGGGCGTGGCCAATTCAACGTCACTCCCACCTAGTCACATGACCCCCCAGCTACACCTACCCAGGTTTTGTGGCTGTTTTCTTTTCTATGAGAAAAAAGTATCTCTCTCTTTTCCCTCTCCTATCTCCCTCCCTCTCATCTTTCTTTCTCTCTTTTCCTCTCCCCATCTCTCCCTTCCTCCCCACCCATCTCTCCCTCCCTCCCTCATCTCTCTCTTTCTCCCATCTCTCTCTTTCTCCCTCTCTCTCCCCTTCTCTCTGTGTGTGCTGAGGAATGATCGCTCCCCTGGCTTCTCTTCGGGCGACCCTCCTCTCCTTCTCATGACTCCCCGGCTGGCTGTGGCGCGCGCAGGGAGGCCCTCCTCAAGCGAGCGGCAAGCGCAGCAAAGGCGCACACGGCCGGTGGGAGGTGGGCAGCTGCTTGCTTAAGGAGGGTCTTTGGACGTGGCTTCTCTCCTGCCCTAAGGATCTGGCCATTGCCTTGCTGTGTCCCGTCCCATCCTCCCTCCCCGCAGCTCTTCGGCCGAGCGGGAAGGGCATGAGCTCCAGCCCAAAGCGGCAGGAAGCGAAGGCTGCCTTATGCGCAAATGTGGCGTGAAGGCAGCTACAAGCCCGCTTCTCTTCTGTTCTAAGGATCTGGCCATTGCCTTGCCAGGCCCCCCCACCCCGCATGAGAGGAGGAGGGTCGCCGGAGCGAAGGCAGGCTTCGGGCTGGAGCTCACGCCCACCCCGCTCAGCCGAAAAGCTGCAGGGGGGGAACGGGACGGGACACAGCAAGGCAATGGCCGGATCCTTAGGGCAGGAGAGAAGCCGCATCCAAAGACCCTCCTTAAGCGAGCAGCCGCCAGCCCACCGTGTGCGCCTTTGCTACACTTGCCGCTCACTTGAGGGCCTCCCCGCGCATGCCACAGCTAGCCAGGGAGTCGCGAGAAGGGGTGGAGGGTCACCCGAAGAGAAGCCAGGGTGGCAATCGTTCCTCAGCATACACAGAGAGAATGGATGAGACCAGCACCAACAAGGGCCAGAAGAAGCTCCACAAGAGTGAGGTGCTGGAGAATCAACCCCAGGCACTTCCCCATCCCCTGCCGTCACTCTTACCTTCTCAGGCTAGGCGAGGGAAGGGAGGGCAAGGGGCGGGGCAGTCAGTGGTGGGACAGGGAGCTGCGGCAGAGGGCCCAAAGAACCGCCTGTGGCTTGCGAACCGCGATTTGCCAACCCCTGGGTTAGTACATGAAGCTAGCTCAGGATATTGGGAATAACACTAGAAGCTCAAAATACCAATTGCTTATAGGTAGAGCATGTGCATCATAGGTTCTTTCATTAATCCTGGCAAGTCATTGCTGTATAAATTAAATAGTAATGGGGCTAAATTGCACCCTTGCCTTACCCCCTTGCTTGTATGAATCCTGTCAGTCAGGGCTCCATTAACCCCATTCCGTACTTTCAAACAAGTATTTGTATATAGGGCTTTAATCAGGATTAGTAGTCTGGGTTCAATTTTAAGAGCTGCCAGTTTACGCCATTGTACATCTCTACTTACCATATCAAATGCGACTGTGAGATCGATAAAGGCTGCATATAGGGGTCTCCTTTGTAGGCATATTTGGCAATTAGATGGTTCAGAACAAAGCAGTTGTCAATGGTAGATCGACTTTGTCTAAAGCCTGCTTGTTCTTCTACGAGAATATGATTTTCCTCTGCCCAGATTTCCATTTTGTTCAGAAATAACCTCGCATATATTTTTGCTACAATATTAGAGCAATCACCAAATACTCAAGGTCTAGACCCGTGATGGTGAACCTATGGCATGCGTGCCAGAGGTGTCAGTGTCACACAGTGCCCTCTCTGATGGCAAGCAAGCCGTCGCCCCACCTCACCTCTACCGAGCATGCGCACGCGCCTCCTGCCGGCTAGCTGATTTTTGGGTCTCTGTTGTGCATGCGTAGGGGCGGGGCGCATGCGGGAGATGAGCATGCATGCGCAGGGGGTGGGGGTCATGTACACATGCGTGGGGGTGGGGGAGTGGGGAGATGGGGGGCACGGGGGGAGTGCACGCATGCACAGGGCGCAGAGGGGTCGCGCACGCCTTGCATTATGGGTGCAGGAGGGCAGGCGCTGTTGCGCGTGCACGTGCTTTCGGCACGCAACAACAAAAAGGTTAGCCATCACTGGTCTAGACAGACCAATCTGAACACAGCTAAGTTTGACTACAGGAAAGCCTACAACTCAATGCATGCACAATGATCTATGAATGCCTGGCACTATATAAAATGAATAATAATCTAAGCATCTTCCTCAAGAACTCAATGGGACTTTGGAAGACAACAATGGAAGTAAACTCAAGATAGTTCACACAAGTAGTAATCAAGTCTGACATAAACCAAAGTAACACAGTCCTGCTGTTCTGCATAGGCTTGAACTTCCTCAGGCAGACAATCACAAGGAATGGATACAAGTTCAAAAGTGGAACTACCATCAAGCACCTCCTTTGCATGGATGACATCAAGCTGTATGCTAGAGCTGGCCCACCTGACAGAGATCTACAGTGAGGACACTTGGGATGTCATTAGGACTGAAGAAATATGGCCAGATGGTGGTCAAGAGAGAAGGTAGTTCAGACTGATGGGTTGGAACTAAGCAGCTACATAGCAGACATACAGACCAACTACAAGTACCTTGGTATCCCAAAGTCACATAGGATCCACAATAATGAGGCAAGGAAAACAGCAACATCCAAGTACCATCAAAGATAAGACAGGATAAGACAGGTCCTGAAGAGCCAGTTTAATGGGTAGAAGGACCATGCCATCAACACTTTTGCCCTGCCATCCATCCAATACCCCCCTGGTATAGCTGGCCAAAGGTGCACATGAAATCTGCTAATTTGAAGATCCAGAGGCTCCTCACAATATACAGAAGCTTCCACCTCAAAACCAACACTCAAGGACTGTACACCACCTGGAAATAAATCAGGCAGTGTGTGTCAAAGTGTTCGTCCGGGACATGAAACCCAGAGCATCCAGGAATAGATGACACCTCAAGATGAGCTGCTGAGAGAATGCCTTAGGCAGCAGCAGTCATGCAAGGAAAATCAAGACCCTAAATGGGATATACCATCAACATACAGATGAGGTGGCAGACATTGGGAAAGGGTTGGAGTAAAAAAACAGCACTGAGTCACTGACTATAGCAGTATAAGAGCATGCATTAAGCCACAGACCCACAGAAGCAGATCTCTACCCCATTAGAAAGGATTTGAGATGTAGACTATGCCGAGAAGTCTCAGGAACAGTCCAACATATAGTGGCAGGATGTAAGACAGAACAGCATATACTGAACGGCAGAATGAAGTGGCTGGCACTGTACATAGGAACATCTATACAATGTGTGAGCTAGACTTTTTCAAGTTCAGACGGGAGATTCCACAGAAGGTCACAGAGAATAACAGGGCTAAGATCCTGTAGAATTTCTAGATACAGACAAACAAGTTGGTATTGGCCAATTAGTCAAGACATCATGTAGAAGACTGATGACATCATGTCATCAGAAGATGACAGTAATGATGGATGTAGCAGTACCAAAAACGTTGGGAAGGAGGAATGTGAGAAACTGGAGAAGTACCAAGGTCTGAAGAAGGAACTACCGGTAGAGAGGATGTAGAAAGTAAAGACCAAAGTGGTTCCAATGGTGATAGGTGGGACAGTAACTTCTACAGTTGCCAGGAACATCAGAAGAGTGCAGTACTAGGAACTGCTAAGGTACTGCAAAGAATCCTTAAACTGTCAAGTCTCTGGTAGGACACCCAAGATTGAGGAAGAAACATAGCATCCATAGGGATGAAAATTACTTTTTTCATATATGTATGTGTGTATATTTGGCAAAGTTGGGGAGTAGTAACAGAATTAGGCAGGAGATAAGGTGAAATGGGTAGGATCAAACATATTACTGGAATATCTTTGGGAGAGATGAATGTGCATTACTAAGGACAGGTTACAACAATGCATTTGTTCCAGGAGTGAAATGCTCCCGGTTCGGGCGTGCCTGCCAGTCATCGGAGAGCCGGTAGCGATCGCAGCGCAAGGCTTCCCCCATTCGCCCGGATGCCGCCATTTGGGTTCTTTTACCCTCTGCGCATGCGCAGAACGCTTTGCGCATGCACAGAGGGTAAAAGGACACAAATGGCGGCATCTGGGCGGGTGGGTGAAGCCTCGCGCTGTGATCGCTACCGGCTCTCCGACGACTGGCAGGCACACCCGAACCGGGAGCATTTCACCTCTGATTTGTTCATAACTGTCACCTAGATTTGAACTCAACTCACCTAAATAAGTAGTAAATATAAAATTTATTCAGAATTGTTTTACAAATTTCTTCTGACATTTTGAAAAACCTGCCAAATGCTCATGTAAGCTACATAAAATAAAGAAAGATGTTTATATAGATCTTAAGAAAACAGAATAACAAATTCTAAAGCAGGTAACTTAAGTAGTTAAATCAAATTACATGCCATTCAGGTAGCGCATTAATGTCTTACAATAGAAGCAAAGACAGATTTGTCAAGTAACCAGTAAATACATGTCTCAGCTAAAAAAAAAGTCCCCCAAAGAACTTTAAAGATGTATAATTAATATATGAATTTCACTTTTCTGTTTAATACAGTAGTTACCAAGTTGCTAAAGCTCACAGAAATGGCAACATCAGGTAATCTTACCTGCCACGTCTTAGCATCCTAATAGAAGTATCAAGTATTAAGAAAGCTTCATAAGGACTGTATAAAATGGTACAGAGTGGTTTTGTTAATCCAATGAAAACTATAAATGCTGCTTGTGCATTTGCCATAAAGACCAGCAAGTTCGGTAAACATTAAATTTCTTCAGTAATTTTTCTATTACCAGATGGAATTTGCTATTCTAAATTACAATGTTTAAGATATTTTAATTAATTGATGACTTCAGAATTTGATAAAATCTGCATCCATTTAATGTTTCATTGCATGTTCAGTAGAGACTGCCTCTCCCCAATCACATCAGTCTCCCTTATGAGATCTAGCAGTGAGGGCATGCTGCAGATACCATCAACTAGGGATCTACATTTGGTGGATTCCAGATGTGTCTCTTCTGCCATGGGCCCATCTTATTGAAAATTCTTCTACCTCAAATTTCATTAGTTCCATCACTTTTGACATTTTGAAAGTCCCTCAAGACCTGGCTATATAATTAAGCCTGGGACTCCCAGGGAACCAGAGACACAGCCAGATGCCAACTTTTATTCTTCCTTTGATGAGGGTTTGTATATTTGTTTTAATAATATTTATTTTATAATCAGAATTATTTCTTGTTTTTAATACTTATTGTTTGATTGTTGTACGCTACCTAGAGTTTCTGAAATGGGCAGCTGTACAAATGTAAATGAATAAAAATAAAAATACATCCTACTGAACTTTAAAAAAAAACCATCCAAAAGATATCTATAATTTGTTTACCATAGCCTGTAACAGGTATTATACGACGAGACCTAAATTAGGGATAATCTATTAATATACAATCCCCAAAGTATAGCTGTCTTAATTGTGGGCTACTCTAATGCCTGCTATCCAAAGCGTGGTGAAATATGACTACTGACTCATTCTGATCAAGTACAGAAGAATAGAATAGAATAGAATAGAATAGAATAGAATAGAATAGAATAGAATAGAATAGAATAGAATAGAATAGAATAGAATAGAATTCTTTATTGGCCAAGTGTGATTGGACACACAAGGAATTTGTCTTTGGTTCATATGCTCTCAGTGTACATAAAAGAAAAGATACATTTGTCAAGAATCATGAGGTACAACACTTAATGAGTGTCATAGGGTACCAATTAGCATTTTCAGGAAACAATCAATATTAATATAAATCGTAAGGATACAAGGAACAAGTTACAGTCATACAGTCATAAGTGGGAGGAGATGGGTGATAGGAACGATGAGAAGACTAATAGTAATAGTAATGCAGCCTTAGTGAGTAGTTTGACAATGGTGAGGGAATTATTTGTTTAGCAGAGTGATGGTGTTTGAGAAAAAACTGTTCTTGTGTCTAGTTGTCTTGGTGTGCAATGCTCTATAGCGTCGTTTTGAGGGTAGGAGTTGAAACAATTTATGTCCAGGATACAAGGGGTCAGTAAATATTTTCACGGCCCTCTTTTTGACTCATGCAGTATACAGGTCCTCAATGGAAGGCAGGTTGGCAGTAATTGTTTTTTCTGCAGTTCTGATTAACCTCTTAAGTCTTTGTCTGTCTTGTTGGGTTGCAGAACCAAACTAGACAGTTATAGAGGTGCAGATGACAGACTCAATGATTCCTCTGTAGAACTGTATCAGCAGCTCCATGGACAGTTTGAGCTTCCTGAGTTGGCGCAGAAAGAACATTCTTTGTTGTGCTGTTTTGATGACATTTTTGATGTTAGGTGACCATTTTAGGTCTTGAGATATGATAGAACCTAGAAATTTGAAGGTCTCTACTGTTGATACTGTATTGTCTAGTATTGTAAGAGGTGGTAGAATGGGAGGGTTTCTCCTAAAGTCTACCACCATTCTACAGTTTTGAGTGTGTTCAGTTCCAGATTGTTCCGGTCGCACCACGAGGCTAGTTGTTCAACCTCCCGTCTGTATGCGGTTTCATCGTTGTCTCGAATGAGACCAATCACTGTTGTATCATCTGCAAACTTCAGTAGTTTAACAGATGGATCTTTTGAGATGCAGTCATTGGTATATAGAGAGAAGTGGTGAAAGCACACAGCCTTTTGAGGGGGGGGCTGTGCTAATTGTACAAGTATCTGATGTGATTTTGCCTAGCTTCACCTGCTGCTTCCTTTCTGTTAGGAAGCTTGTGATCCACTTACAAGTGTGTTCAGGTACCGCTAGCTGATTTAGTTTAGTTAGAAGAATGTCCGGTATGATAGCATTGAATGCTGAACAAAAGTCTACAAAGAGGACCCTTGCGTAGGTCTTTGGAGATTCAAGATGTTGTAGGATGTAGTGCAGAGCCATATTAACAGCATCATCTGTCGATCTATTTGCTCGATATGCAAACTGCAGGGGGTCTAACAGTGGATCCGTGATGGTTTTCAAGTGGGACATCACTAGCCTTTCAAAGGTTTTAATAACTACAGATGTTAGAGCAACTGGTCTGTAGTTGTTCAGTTCCTTGATGGAGGGCTTCTTCAGCACTGGGATGATAGTGGAACGTTTGAAGCAAGAAGGAACATGGCATATCTCTAGTGATTTGTTGAAGATTTGGGTGAAGATGGGGGCCAATTGGTCAGCACAGACTTTTAAGCAAGAAGGAGTTATCTTGTCTGGGCCTGGTGCTTTTCCTGACTTCTGTCTGCGAAATAGATCTTGCACTTCCTTTTGTGATCACCAGGGGTTGTGAACCCAATGGGATGGAGTCAGTTGTAGGAGGTTTGGCTGTTGTTGGTGTGTCTGGAATGGAGGTTGTGGAGATAGGTGGCTGTAGTTTCCTTTCAAACCTGCAGTAGAACACGTTCAGGTCATCTGCCAGTTGCTAAGAAGTACTTGATCACAAATGACTAATATGGGATGGTGAATCTCTACAAATTTCTTGGTTACAACCTTGTGTAAGTTTTAAGTAACAGATGCAATATATACTTTTACAGACTAGTTGTGTAATATTGATATATAGAAACATACTATTCCCAAAGCATCTCATATGAACTAATATTTATACCTATCAGGATGGCATGCTTCAACTAAATGAGACGTTTGTAATATATTTCATCCTCTTCATGGATTACTGCCTTGCCGTGCAGGGCCACCCAAGACAGACAGGTCATAGCAGAGAGCTCTGACAAAACATGATCCACTGAAGAAGGAAATGGCAACCCACTCCAGTATCTTTGCTATGAAAACCCCATGGACAGTACCAAAAGGCAAAAAGATATGACGCAGGAAGATGAGCCCCTCAGGTCGGAAGGTGTCCAATATGCTACTGGGGAAGAGCAGAGGGCTAGTACTAGTAGCACCAGAAAGAATGAAGCGACTGGCCCAAAGCCAAAAGGACGCTCAGCTGTGGATGTATCTGGTGGTGAAAGGAAAGTCTGATGCTGTAAAAACAGTCGGCGTGAGCTTAAATGGACTCCGGGGGATGGTAGAGGACAGGAAGGCCTGGAGGAACGTTATCCATGGGGTTGCGATGGGTCAGACACGACTTCGCAACTAACAACAACAACAATATATTAAATGCTGTGGGCTACAGATAACCTTCGAGAAGAATGCAGTGGCTTGAAATCTGAAACATCACGAAGCAGAGAAAAGTATAATGTAATTATGAATTAATTGGTATTTAATTAGTTAATTATTCTTTTCTATTTCTTTAATAATATTCCCTTTCTATCATATTCAAATTGTAATTCAGTGACAATTTGATTCCAAGCCCAGAAATTGTACACATCTATGCCAAAAAAGGAAAAATACTTTGTTTGCACAAGTAAACATTTTGTTAAACTTATTCTTTTCTATACCTTGTAGTAGCAAAGATAAGCTTCAAAATATACACACAAATGCTTCAAAGAAAGTTGATGATTTCCAATTAATCAAGGCAGGTATCTTTAACATAAATGCCTTCACCTCATCCATAATGGAAATAGAGCAAAAAATCTATTTAAAACAGCAAAACCAGGTTTTGCCCCAAATACATGCACCCAGTTCAAATCAACTGCTCTTTCAGTTCTTACTTTTTATGTACAATTAGCAGCAATATATCAGGTTTCTTTGCAGAAATGTTCTGCATACAGAAAAGGCTCTTATGCAAGATTACTTTTTTCTCTTCACTAAATTTGTATCATGCCAAATGAAAGTTAAGAAGTGTTTCTTATTGCTTACTAATAAAATGTATTCATTTTTATTTTGCATACCTGTCGTTTTGTTTTGCAAGCTTTTAAAGTAACTTTTGTTTTAGAACAGAAGGTAGGGTGGGTTTCTAAAAAGGTGGGGGGATTGCCGCCTGTAATTTTCGGTTTTCTAGTTGATTGGTGTACTTGATCTTCACAATTTTTAAGGCATACAATATTCCAAATCTATAAATAGTTTCTGAAACTATTTGTCTCTTTGAAAAATATAATATTTACAATACTTTGCTGAAATGTGATATCTGGGAGAAATCAAACAACTATGCAACCACTTATGCACATCTTAGAATTATATTTCTCTGATCTGATCCCCAACCCCCGGTCCGTGGCATACCAGTAACCGGTCTGCACAAACAAACGAAGCCCCATCTGCAGGATGGAGGCAATACACAAAACCACATCCCTTCCAGTCCGCGGAAAAACCTTTCTCCATGGAACTAGTCCCTGGTGCCCAAAAGGTTGGGGGCCACTGCCCTATGTCACACTGCAACATATTTTTATACTATAGACTTCTGCTATCTCAAAATAATTTCTTTATTCCAATTCTTAAGCATACTTAAACTAATGTTATACTTTCAATTATATTAAAAATGCATGAAACTAATTACGTAGTAGACACAAAAATGTTATGAAAAGACTTGTTTTGAAATGTTAAAATTACTGCAAATTAGCTAGCCTTGCTCCTTTGTTAAAGTACCAAAACAGGAATTTTACAATTTTCTTACTATCTTTAACAAACTCACAACAAATCTTTTTAGCAATTATTTAACATTGCAGAATTATTTTTTGCCAGGTACTGGTGGCTAATACCCAAATATGTATAGTAGTCTTGAATGCATAATTCAAGGCATAATTCAGTACATAAGAATACATATTTCTTTCACATAATACTGACAAATGTTTGTTTTCTTAATACATTAAACAATTATGCAGTTACACATCTTTTAGCAACATCAGTCACTTGCACAAAAATAATCTTAAAGTAGTAGTCCTGATATCTATTTCCTATCTTTTTAAAGAGAGAGAAAGATGAATGCAAGCTGCTACATCTCAAATCCCACGCCCATTCTCAACCCAGCAATCAAATTTTGCCTTCTAGCTTAGCAGCCAAATATATTGATATAAGTCCAGAATATAAATTAGGCATAAAAATGGCATACACAATTTCCTTTAAAAGACCCTTCTTACCTAATTCTTATCTAATTGCATTGTTGGCATACACAACATGTTTAGGACTTAGAATCTGCCAAGGACTATTATAGTAACTATCTTGGACTGCCGTTAAATCCTTAGCACCAACTGTTTTTCAATCCTGGTGTGCATCAGAAACAAGGTTGTTCCTATTGATTGAAAAAAGGAAAATGAAACCAGGAATATCTAGCCAAACTTAATATTAACCCAATGGTAATGTGATGGTGGGATCGCTGTAAAGATCACTCAGCCAAATTAATTTCTAAACTACAGTCAAGCAAATTTAATAGTATTAATGCTCAATAAACATATCCAAAGGTGCACATAGATGATTTACTATATTTCTCACTTTGATCAGAAGTTATAGCTTTTCTCACTCTGGTGTCATTTATAGATACTAGGATTATAGTTTTTAGGATTTTCAACCAGCAATACCATCATACACATAAAGAACACCACCCTGGAGCAGAATACAACCATAATAAACCTTACAAAGCTTTTCCAAAAGAGATTTGTGCATTAAATGTCCCTATGCAATCTCAGCTTACAGTCAATTTCACACCGTCCCTGAAAGCACATTAAATATTCCTGTGTCTTACTCTACAGGAACTATAACTTCATCCCTACATAGTAATGTCCCAAGTAATGTCTTCAAGAAGCTTCTTGGATGACAAGCAAAACGTCTTCAAAGAAAAACAAGAAACTTCAGTTGCCTCTTGAAAAAGCACCTTTGGGACAACCATGACCTGGATAACTGAGAATCTCCATAGACACCCTACACTGTAACCACTTAGAATTCCTAGTGACAGGTAGGGACATTCTCCAAAATCACTAGTGAAAAACAAAGTATTTAACACAAAAGCTATGCTCCTGAACCTTTAAAAATTCACCTATGACTTACCAGAAAATTTTCTAACCATTATTATTAATTGCATTTACATTTTCAAGATTAGTATGAAAAACTTTAAATATAAATAATGGATAATTTCACCACTCAGTGAAATCATGGTAATGTTAAAATTGTAAAATAATTTATGCAGTATTTCCTTAATATAGAAAGTATGTGTGGAATATGTTAATATAATATTGTCCTATTAATACTAAAATAGTCTGATGCGTAATTAGACGTGGAAATCCAAGTAATTACAATTAATTAGGGGGGAAAGCTGCTCTGCAGCTTCATTTTTTTTCCTTCTGTTCAATTGTGTCCAATTCTCAGACTGCCTGGACAAGTTCCTGCAGTTTTCTTGACAAGATTTTTTAGAAGTGTCTTGCCATTGCCTCTTCCTTAAGGCTGAGAGAAAGTGCCTGGTTCAAGATAACCCAGCTGACTTGTGCCTCAGGCAGTAGAACTCAAAATCTCCCAGTTTCTACCTTTTGTACTTTGATGCCTTAACCACCACACCAAACTGTCACTTGCAGCTTAAATACCTAGATTCATATTCAGTATTTGTCACTGGCTTTTAAAAAGATAAATATAAGCTTTCTGACATCTAAAACCAATACATGAAAAGTTAACAAATACACAAAAAAAGCACTTTGGGTTTGTCATTGATTCAGATTCAGTAGTCCTAGCTACAAAAGTCCTCCAATGATACCTATGGTAAGTTTACACAGTACATTTAACTGAACCAACTCCTTTTCTGTGGACAGACTACCTGAACATGAGGTTTGTACATTTATTTGTTTAAAGTTTAAAAAACAAAATTCCCAATAAACAATCTGCTATATTATCTCAGATATCATCCTGATTCGTTATTACAATTCTGCGCTGATAAAGCACACAGACTTAAGCTCATAACAATGAACACATGTGGCTGGCACAAATTTTAATGCATGTCTACAGTTTTAAGAGAACACTTAGAATTATTTAACAATATTTCAGATTTCATGTTAAGTTTACAATATTTGACATGAATCTTTTTAAAATATTTTCCGGAGAGGAATAATTAAACACCGGAGAGAAATATTTTTTCTACTATGTAAAGCAATACATTGTCAATGTCACTGGGAAACTGATAACAAAGGCAGGACTGCTTTCTAGTCAGCAAAATTAAGAGGTGTTGTCCTAGAAAGCAATACATGGACATATCTGCTCTTACTTCAGATCTATTTAAAAAACTGCAGTTTAAAAGCAAATCCTGTTGTACTAACTTTGAATAAAGAACTGGCCATCTCATTCAAGTTAAAGAGAACGATGGAGAACAAAATGGAGTTTTCATATCCAGGAATTGGAGATGTTCATCCCGTACTACAAAGCTTGCGGAAATGATCGTACACGAATAATTTAGGCTTTAAAAGAAATCTATTTCTAAAGTTAACTTCTCTGAGATCCGGCCCGATCTCTCCTTTCTCAACATAAAACAGGGAGTCAGGCCCTTTCGAGAAGGCAAAGCGGGGATATCAGACTCCAGGCCCGAGATGCTGGAACCTTTCCTTCCTTCCTACCAATATCACAGGCCCCGCTGTGTGAATCGAGGGCAGGGTCAGGAGGACTCGGGGCTCCGGGAAGGAAAGGGAGGGGGGGAGAAGAATGGGCGCCAAGGACGCCAATGGCTTCAAGAGGGAGCCTTTTCCCCAGCCTTTCTGACCTGTCCCTGGGGTCGATCCACGAAGTCTGCCGGGTGTTGTGGTCGATGTAAAAGACCCGTCCGTCGTAGTCCCTCGCCTCCTCCCAACCAGCGGGCAAAGGCAATTCCGAGCTCTCCCGGCCTCGCGGCCCACTGCCGCCGCCACCTCCGATCGCCGCAGCGGGCACGACAGGAGGCGGCCCCGTCCCTGGTCCTCCGGGCGGCGCCGCCGCCGCCGCCGCCGCCTGTTGCTGCTGCTGTTGCTGCCGCCGCCGTCTCCGTCCTCCGCTGAGCCACGGCATGGCTCCGCCGCTGCTCCCGGGCCGCAGCCTCGGCGGTAAGCGCTCTCCCTCCAGCAGCCGCTCTTCGGCCGCGGGGCTCCGAGTGCTCCGCGCCGCCGCCTCCAGCCCTGACTAGCGCGCGGCCCAGCCGCGTGAGGCCACAAGCAGGCAGCTCCGGCTGCAGCAGCGCCGCCGCCGCTCCGAATTCACCATTCTCTCGCCCTCTCGCCTCCGCCTGGACCCCGGGACCAGCCCAACCGCCGCCGCCTCGGCTGTCCCTTCAAAGCTACCCTGGCCCTGTCCGAGGAAGCAGAGGCCACCGCAAGCTTCCCGCCCTTCCTTCCTTCCTTCCTCCGCCACCGGCCTCCCCTAGCGGCTCAATTTCGCAGTCTCGTCGGCTCCCATCCCGCTGGCGCCCGCCCCGCCATCTTCCTTCACTCCCTCCCTTTTGCCCGAGAACATACCGCCGCCGCCCCCCCCCCCCCGCCTCCCTCTTGTCCGCCTCCACTCCGCCCTTCTGCTGAGGCTGCGGCTGCAGCTTCGGGAGGCCCGCTTGGAAGCCGTCTGGGTTTCCCGGACAAGCCGGCGGGCTGGGGTGGCTCCCTCGGAAAGAAAAAGTAAGACGTGGGGCTGGGAGGGGAATGAAAACTTTGCTCGAGTCTCTCCTAACTTCGGCCTTGAGACCGCAGCGATGACTGACGGACGGGACTTTTTAAAAAATGAGAGACTCCGGGTTTCCTTTCAGGACAAAGGAAAAGCGGAGCGGTTGTTAAATAACCCGCTTTCCTGGCTGTGTGTGCAAGCGGGGATACATTTCTGAACCGAACAAAATATTGGCACCCTCTTAATCGAAGGTCTGCTCTGTATAAGTCACGTGGAAAGAGTGCTGCTAACGAGTCCGACTGGTTTAAGGTGTGGTGCGCTTCAAATGTACTGAAGGTAAAAGAAATATGCCGAAGATCTGAACATGGAACTGTGGAACATGCAAAAGTCGCGACTTCACTTGGTATAAGTTCAGTTAGGATATTTATTTACTGCGGAGGCAGAAACACCTTTTAGATTTATTATTAGAGTTGGAAGGGACCTTGTAGGTCATCTAGTACGGGATTTAATCCTGGAAGAGGGGGCGGACCTGGCATGTATTACTGAGACCTGGCTAGGCCAGGAGGGGGGGGTTCCCCTCTCCGAGATGTGCCCGGACGGGTTCTCAGTTCAGCATCAGCCGCGACCCCAGGGAAGGGGTGGAGGAGTGGCAATTATAGCTCGCCAGAACCTAAATCCTCGAAGGAGCCCTGCCCCGGAGATTGTTGGGTGTGAGACGCTCCTTCTGAAGCTGGACTTAGGGGTTCAGGTGGGCCTTCTGCTAACGTACTTGCCTCCTAGCTGCGTTGCAAAGGCCCTGCCTGTTCTGCTCGAGGCGGTAGCAGGGCTGGCGATTGAGTTCCCCAGGTTGATGGTGCTGGGGGACTTCAACCTGCCATCGCCCGGTGAAACCTCAGAGGCAGTCCAGGAGTTCATGGCTTCCATGACAACCATGGACCTGACCCAAGTAGTTCAGGGTCCGACTCATGAGGGAGGTCACACGCTTGACCTTGTGTTTCTCTCGGGGCAGTGGAGAGATGATCTGAGACTAAGGGGTTTAGTCACAGTACCCTTGTCGTGGTCAGATCATTTCCTTCTGAGGTTGGATTTCATGGCGCCACTCCTCCACCGCAAGGAGGCGGGACCGATTAAGTGGTTCCGCCCCAGGCGCCTAATGGAATCCGAAGGATTTCAGAGGGAACTTGGGGAAATACCGGACTCCCTGGTACACGATTCATCTGAGGCTCTAGTGACTGCCTGGAATCAGGCGGCAACAGGGGCTTTAGATCGGATTGCGCCTTTGCGGCCTCTCCGTGGCAGCGGATCCCGGAGGGCTCCTTGGTTTACTGAGGAGCTCCGGGAGATGAAGCGCCTAAAGAGACGCCTAGAGCGACGATGGAGAGCCAGTAAAGCTGAGTCTGACCGGACACTTTTAAGAACTTGCATTAAGTCTTACTTAGTGGCGATACGGGCGGCAAAATGTGCGCATTTTTCCGCCCTTATTGCGTCCGCCGACTCCCGCCCAGCCGCCCTGTTTAGGGTGACGCGCTCCCTCCTCGTAAAGGGGGGGGGGCGAAGAACCCTTGCAGGGTAGAGCTGAGGAATTTTCCCAGTTCCTGGCGGATAAAATCACTCAGATTCGGACAGACCTGGACTCCATTTGGACAGGGCAGGCCGAGATGACAGGGGCGAGTCTTAGTCCTGTTATTTGGGAGGAGTTTGAGCCTATCACTCCTGAGGATGTGGACAAGGCCATAGGAGCGATGAGCGCCTCCACTTGTTTATTGGACCCGTGTCCCTCCTGGCTGGTTTCGGCCAGCAGGGAGGTGACACGCGGCTGGCTCCAGGCTGTTGTGATCGCATCTTTGAGAGAGGGGTCCGTCCCGCAGCCCTTAAAAGCTGCGGTGGTGAGGCCCCTCCTCAAGAAGCCTTCCCTGGACCCAGCGGATTTAAAGAACTTCCGTCCAGTCTCCAACTTACCCTTCTTGGGTAAAGTTGTAGAGAAAGTGGTGTCGCTCCAACTCCTGCGGCTATTGGAGGATACTGATTATCTGGATCCCTTTCAATCGGGTTTCAGGCGCGGCTACAGTACGGAGACTGCTTTGGTCGCACTGATGGATGATCTCTGGCGAGCACGGGATGGGGGTCATTCCTCCATCCTGGTGTTACTTGACCTCTCAGCGGCTTTCGATACCATCGACCATGGTATCCTTCTGCGTCGTCTTGGGGAGGTGGGAGTGGGAGGCACTGTTTTACGGTGGTTCTCCTCCTACCTCTCTGACAGGACGCAGTCGGTGTTGACAGGAGGGCAGAGGTCGGCCCCTAGGCCCCTGGTTTGCGGGGTGCCACAGGGTTCGGTCCTCTCGCCCATCCTGTTTAACATTTACATGAAACCGCTGGGTGAGATCATCCGACGACATGGGGTGAGGTATCAGCAGTATGCTGACGATACCCAGTTGTACATCTCCACCCCGTGTCAGTTCAGTGAAGCAGTTGATGTAATGTGCCGCTGCCTGGACGATGTGAGGGTCTGGATGGGAGTGAACAGACTCAGGCTCAACCCAGACAAGACTGAGTGGCTCTGGATTTTGCCTCCCAAGGATTATGTCGACTGTCCCTCCTTGGTTCTCGGGGGAGAAAAATTGACTCCCTCGGAACAGGTCCGCAATTTGGGTGTCCTCCTAGATCCACAGCTAAAATTGGAGCAACATCTTTCAGCTGTGGCTAGGGGGACCTTTGCACAGATTCGTCTTGTGCACCAATTGCGACCTTACTTGGAGAGGGAGGCTTTGCTCACAGTCACTCATGCCCTTGTCACCTCACGGCTAGACTACTGTAACGCGCTCTACATGGGGCTACCCTCAAAGAGCATCCGGAGACTCCAACTGGTACAGAATGCAGCTGCGCGAGCTGTAGTGGGTGTACCGAGATACACCCACGTAACACCTATTCTTCGCCAGCTGCATTGGCTGCCAATTAGTCTCCGGTCGCAATTTAAGGTGTTGGTCGTTACCTTTAAAGCCCTACATGGCTCAGGGCCAGGTTACCTTCGGGACCGCATCCTACCACATACCTCCCTACGACCGGTTAGGTCCCATAGAGAGGGCCTCCTCCGGGTCCCATCGGCCAAACAATGTCGGTTGGCGGGGCCACGGGGGAGGGCCTTCTCTGTGGGAGCCCCGTCCCTCTGGAACCAACTCCCACCAGAGATCCGGACTATCCCCACCCTGCTGGCCTTCCGTAAAGCCATAAAAACTTGGCTCTTCCGGCAGGCGGGGTGAATAGGAAGATCAGATTCCCCCCTTGAATGTTGTTTTTATAATTGTTTTAACTATGCCTTTAATTTTAAATTATGATAATTGTTTTTATTGTACGCTTCTTATTCTGTTGTACGCCGCCCTGAGTCCCACGGGATTGGGCGGCCTATAAGAACGTCTATTAAATTAAATTAAATTAAATTAGTCCAACCCCCTGCTCAAGCAGGAGTTCCTACACCCGTGATGGCGAACCTATGGCACGGGTGCCACAAGTGGCACGCAGAGCCATATCAGTGGGCACACGAGCTCAGGTCCGGTGTGCACCGGCCAGCTGATTTTCGGGCCTTCTGGGCCCACTGGGAGTCAGGAAACAGGCTGTTTCCAGCCTCCAGAGAGGGTGGGGAAGGCCGTTTTTGCCCTCCCCAGGCTCCTAGAAGCCTGGAGAGAGCAAAAAATGGGCGTGCCATTGCATGCTGGGAGTGGGGGGGGGTCATACGTGCATGCACGGGGGTGCATGGAATTATGGGTGTGGGCACGCACACACGTGATCCCACGCATCCCCCCCCTTTTGGGCATGCGAACCAAAAAAGGTTCGCCATCACTGTCCTACACCATTTGAGACAGATGGCAGTCCAGTCTCCCCTTGAAGGTCGCAAGTGTTGGGGCTCTCACAACCTCTGCTGGCAAGCTGTTCCACTGGTTGATCGCTCTCACCGTCAGAAAGTTTCTCCTCACTTCCAGGTTGAATCTCTCCTTGGTCAGCTTCCATCCGTTATTCCTTGTTTGGCTTTCTGGTGCCATAGAGAACAGCCTGACCCCCTCCTCTCTGTGGCATCCCCTCAAGTATTGGAACACTGCTATCATGTCACCCCTGGTCCTTCTCTTCGCTAGACTGGCCAAGCTCAGTTCCTGCAACCGCTCTGCTCTTCGTATGTTTTATTTTCCAGACCCTTTATCATCCTGGTTGCTTTCTTCTGCACTTTCTCTAGAGTTTCAATGTCTTTTTTGTAGTGTGGTGACCAAAACTGGACATAGTACTCCAGGTGTGGTCTGATCCAGAGGTGGGTTCCTGCTGGTACACTCTTACCTGTTGGTCGCTGCTGGTGGCGTTCGTGGCTCGGGGCTTCCCCCGCCCGCTTTCCCCCGCCCGCCTGGACGCCGCCATTTGCGTTCTTTTGCCCTCTGTGCAAGCTTTGCGCATGCGCAGAGGGCAAAAGAACGCAAATGGCGGCATCCAGGCAGGCGGGGGAAAGCGGGCGGGGGAGCCCCACGCCACGAACGCCACCAGCGGCAACCAACAGGTAAGAGTGTACCGGCAGGAACCCACCTCTGGTCTGACCAAGGCTTTATAGAGTGGTACTAGTACCTCTCTGGCCCTTGATTGTATCCCTCTATGCAGCTCAGGACTGTGTTGGCCTTTTTGGCTGCTGCTGCACACTGCTGGCTCATATTTAGTTGGCTGTCTATCAGGACTCCGAGATCCCTCTTGCAATCACTGCTATTGAGTGTGGTTTCGCCCAGTTTGTATGTGTATTTTTGATTCTTCTTACCTAGGTGCAGAATTTTACTTTTCTGTGTTAAATTTCATTTTATTGGTTTGGGTCCAGTGTTCGAGTCTGTCGAGGTCCCTCTGGATTTTGAGTCTGTCCTCTGGATATTATAGTATAATATATATATTATTATATTATTATATTATAACATAATTATAATATTATATTATAATTATAATATTATAATATAATATAATAATATAATATAATATAATATAATATAATAATATAATACAATACAATACAATACAATACAATACAATACAATAATATAATATAATATAATATAATATAATATAATATAATATAATATAATATAATATAATATAATATAATATAATAATATAATAATATAATAATATAATAATATAATATAATATAATATAATATAATATAATATAATAACCTTATATTGCATTTTCAGCATATTTAGCTATCAGTCAGTCAGTGGAATTTACGGTATTTTAAGTCGGTACCTAAAAATGAAATTGCTACAGGAGCTGCTCTCACTTTTATTTCTTGAAGGCTCATTGGTTGTTCCTTTTTGGGAAAGCAATTTGGTTAAATGCATAGTGGATTTAATCCCTTTCTCTTGTCTTAATAACTGGTTTTAGAATGGAGCTAGTTCTTTAACAATCCTGTCCTTTGCTAAAGAAATTAGGCTGAATTTGTTTTTCTGAGGGTGAAAAAGTAATAGTTTCCTCCTGTGTAACAGTATTTCTAAAGTATTCTACTTATTTTTAGACAGCCAGAAAAGGTTATTATTCTTAATGATAATTATTTAAGTATAGAGTTATAAGTTGCATATATATAAACAATTGCATACTGTAATTGCTCCTAATTCAGTAGTACACACATAATTGCTTGACAGGTAAAGTATTGGGATATCAGAACTTTTTTAAAAAATGTAATTCCAAATGTGAGTGTGTGTGTATGTGTGTGAGAGAGAGAGTGTGTGTCTCTCTAGTCTAGTCTAGTCTAATACAGTATAGATCCGTGATGGTGAACCCATGGCACGCGTGCCGGAAGTGGCATACAGAGCC
Organism: Diadophis punctatus similis; assembly: GCA_023053685.1. Taxonomy (NCBI): domain Eukaryota; kingdom Metazoa; phylum Chordata; class Lepidosauria; order Squamata; family Dipsadidae; genus Diadophis; species Diadophis punctatus. The sequence continues at coordinate 20,728,998 of JALIGW010000010.1, forward strand.
ATCTCTCCGGGCACACAAGCTGTTGCCCATTGCTATTCCGGGTTCCGGCGCACTGGCCAGCTGGTCTTCATGTGCACGGGAGCGCCAGAAACCAGAAGAGCAGACGCCCAGTAAGCATGCTCGCGCTGGGAATATGATATTCCGGTTTCCGGCACGCATGTGCTCTGGCCAGCTGATCCTCGTGCGCGCATGCACGCCAGAAATCAGAACACCAGGTGGCCAGTGTGCATGCACGCACCGGAAACCGGAAGACCATCTTCCCGGCGTGCGCATGCTCACTGGGCGGCTACTCTTCTGGTTTCCAGCATGCGCACGCGCGTGGCCCTGTTTCAGCACTTAGTGCTGAAAAGGTTCGCCAACACTAGTATAGGTCTAACAATGATCTACATCTCTCTTCCCTTTCCTGGGACATTTTAAGACAAAATTTATTTTCCTAGTCCTTCACACTTTTTCTCATATAAGTAATAATGCACGAAACACCAAACAATGTTATTGCCAAGAAAATTGTGGACAGGAAGTTTGGCTTATTTTTTTCCCCCTTTCTCAAGTATACATGAATTTCACAGAAAGTCTCTGTTGATAAGGAGAAGGTTTTTTAAAAAAATTAATGGCATTAAATATATTATATGTATATGTATTTTATTTTATTTTATTACATATATCTTTATACAGGCAATCCTTGTTTAGCAACTGCCTTATTTAGCAACTGTTCACTATTTCAGTGGTGATGAAAAAACAACTTTATGACCAATCCTCACATTTACTATTCTTGTGGTTCTGTAAAGCAAAGGGAAGCTGAATTAAGATTCCTAAGTACAGTTGAAATTTTATATAGCTGCCACTTTATTTAATGACTGACTTGTTGGCAATAGTCGCTAAATGAGGACTGTTTGAATGAATATTAAATAATGATTTGTCCACCTATGTTAAAAAAGAAAAGTTATATGGGATGTTCTTACTTTTTCACATAACTGTAAAATCTGTTGCATTTTTATATTAAGTTTCATATAATTCTAATTTTTAAACTATAGATAATTATATTTGTGACTCATTTCTACATATAGCAGTATAATTTGAGCAGAATGTATGTGTTATGAATTACATCTTTTGATTACATGTTATAATTTCAGGGGAACAGATCAATAATTCTGGACAAAGAATGCCGTTGAAGCTATGCAGAAGAATGTAGACGTTCATTGAAGAAATTAGAAGACATTTCATTCTACTTCTCTAATGATTCTGTGATCTGTAACTCCATTAAATATTCCTTCCATATCAATGTCATTAATGAAAATGTTGAAGGGGTTGAATCTTACAAAATCACATTTAATACATCACCACTTTGATGAGAAACTGTTGACAAACATTGTGATTTGAAGCCAACTCTGTATCCATTTGTCATGTCATCCGGTACATGCTTAACTAGTTTGCTAATCATCATGTCACAAGTTACTGTATTTTTAAAATGCTTTTGCAAATGAAATATTGTACGTATATATCATTCCCCTATCTAAATTTCTTAATTTTGTTAAATAAATTTATTTTGATTTGTTTATTTGACCAAATTCATTGACTTTGGTAATTATGGCATTATTTTCAAGGTGTTAAGTGGTTTAGTCGGCAACCCCGGCTCTGAAGCCGCATGCAGTTCTTTCAGCCCTCTGCTGCGGCTCCCAATGCCGCTGCTGCTGCCTCCTCCATGGCCTGCACAGTGAAAGTTAGCATGCTTCACAATGGGGGAGACGGGGTCCCCTCATCCTGGAGCCCATTACAACACGGAGCCATAGTGTGACCCTCCTCACTCGCCCCTGGCAACACTAGCGGCATTAGCCACAGCATGGGGCAGGCCAGTGTCTCAGGGCGGAGCGCAGGTCGCGCGTCCAGCACCAACCAAAGCCGGAAGTAGCTGCCTGCAGTTTCCTGCTGCAGTCAGGCAGTGAGAGAGAGAGACAGACAGACAGATTTGGCTCGATTCGGCTCCGTCTGCTCCACTCTTCCCACCTTTGCCCAGTTTTGCAAGGATTCAGTGGACACTGCCTTGGTGATGGGGGGGGTGTCGTCCCGTACTTTGCCTGCCAAGCGTCTTCAGGGACGCCTGGGGACTATATTTTCTGGCCACTTTGGACTGAGTTGCAGGATGCATATGCATTCCTGTGTGAGTGTGCTGCTGCTTGGGATGATGCTTCTCTGAAGTGCGTGCGGTGATCTATGGCAGCAACCTCGTGGTGCTATGATGTAACAGCCTGACAGTCACTCCTTTTGCAACTCAAGATTTATTTTTGTATCTTTCCAGAGAGAGAGAATGTGGCTAATTTTCCTTACAGTTATTCCCTGGGTATGTGGGTTGGGAAGTGGGGGTGGAGAATGGGGGGGAGGGGGGAGAGAGGGAGAGAGAAAGACAGAGACAGAGACAGAAAGAAAAAGAAAGACAAAGAGTGAGGGGAAAAGAGAGGGAAAGAGAAAGGGGAAGCAGGAGGGAAATAAAGAAAGGGAAAGGGAAGGGAAGAGAGAAAGACATGGAGGGAAAGGGAGGGAGGCGAAGAGACACGGAAAGAAAGGGTGGGAAAGAAAGTGGGAAGGAAAGAAAGATGGAGAGAAAGAGACGAGATAGACAGTCATGTTTATCTGACTGGGTGGGTGACATTGAGTTGGCAATGCCCACCCAGGTTTTGTGGCTCCCAGTGTTTTCTGTGGAAAACAAGTCCAAATGGCTCTTTGAGTGTTTAAGGTTGCAGACCCCTTGTTTAGTGTGTTGTGTTTAGAATACCATGATTTGAACAATTTGTCCAATGTTTTCCAAAAAGTCTTATATGTGTGTGCAAGATCATTGTTTATTTATTTATTTATTATTAGGTTCTTCTATGCCGCCCTACTCCCTAGGGACTCAGGGCGGCGTACAACATTGTGCAAGAACACTAAACAATAAACAGCGATTAAAACAATTTTAAAACGATTAAAAACATTAAAAATAAAACATTCACCAACATACATATAGGGGGAGATCTCGGATAGGAACTAGTCTCAACCCCCTGCCTGCAGGAAGAGCCATGTTTTGACGGCTTTCTGGAAGGTCAGCAGGGTGGGGATAATTTGGATCTCTGGGGGAAGTTGGTTCCAGAGCACGGGGCCCCCAACAGAGAAGACCTTCCCCCTAGGGCCCGCCAGCCGGCATTGTTTGGCTGACGGGACCTGGAGGAGACCCACTCTGTGGGCCCTAACCGGTCGAAGGGAAGTGTGAGGCAGAATGCGATCCCGAAGGTAACCTGGTCCTAAGCCATGTAGGGTTTAAAGATGATGATCAACACCTTGAATTGTACCTGGAGACCAATGGGCAGCCAATGCAGCTGGCGGAGTATGGGTGTAACATGGGTGTATCTTGACATACCCACCACAGCACGCGCAGCCGCATTTTGCACCAGCTGGTCTCCGAATACTCTTCAAGGGTAGCCCCATGTAGAGCGCATTGCAGTAGTCCAATCGAGAGGTGACAAGGGCATGAGTGACCGTGAGCAGAGCCTCCTTCTCTAAGTATGGTCGCAATTGGTGCACCAGGCGAACCTGTGCAAAAGCCCCACTAGCCACAGCTGTAAGTTGTTGGTCTAATTTTAGCTGTGGATCTAGGAGGACTCCCAAATTGCGAACCTGTTCCGAGGGAGTTAATTTTCCTCCCTCAAGAACCAAGGAGGGACAGTTGTCGTCCTTAGGAGGCAATATCCAGAGCCACTCAGTCTTGTCGGGGTTGAGTTTGAGTCTGTTTCTCCCCATCCAGGTCCTAACATCGTCCAGGCATCGGCACATTACATCAACTGCCTCTCTGAATTGAGACGGGGTGGTCATGTACAGCTGGGTGTCATCAGCATACTGTTGAAAACTCACCCCGTGTCTATGGATGATCTCCCTCAGCGGTTTCATGTAAATGTTGAACAGGATGGGCGAGAGGACCAAACCCTGAGGCACCCCACATGTCACGGGCCTAGGAGACAACCTCTGCCCTCCTGTTAACACCGACTGCATCCTGTCAGTGAGATAAGAGGAGAACCACCACAAAACGGTGCCTCCCACTCCCAACTCGCCGAGACGATGCAGAAGGATACCATGGTCGATGGTATCGAAAGCTGCTGAGGGTAGCACCAGGATGGAGGAATTTCCCCCATCCCGGGCTCGCCAGAGATCATCCATCAGGGTGACCAAGGCAGTTTCTGTACTGTAGCCGCTCCTGAAACCCGACTGATAGGAGTCTAGATGATCAGTTTCCTCCAATAGCCGCAGAAGCTGAGAAGCCACCACCTTCTCCACAACTTTACCTATAAAAGGTAAGTTGGAGACCGGACGAAAGTTCTTCAAGTCCGCTGGATCCAGGGAAGGCTTCTTAAGGAGGGGTCTTGTTGTCCATATTGTACTTTGTATGCCCATAAATGAGGACCAGACTTCATTTCAAAGAAGTTCTTCATGCAATGAAGATGTGCTATTCATCTTATAGATGCAAATTGTCAAATGATGGGGAAAGATTAACTTGTATAATCTGCAATACATAGATCATATACACTTTTACATTAATATATGTCAAATAATTTTCTTAATACAAACAGGATTTTATCAAGTTATAATACATATTTCCAACTATTAAGAAGCATATATGTGTGTGTAAAACATATCTAAAATTGTGTTTCCAATTCTGTTAAAGATCTTCAATTCTGTTAAAAATTGTGTTTTGAGACCATAGTCAAAGTGCAGGTCTTGAATTTCAAAGAAGAAATGGTTTCATATCTGGATATCTAAAGAAGTGCCTTTTCCCATACCAGTCATCTCACTGATAAAAGGAACATTTAAATAAATGAAACATGGGGGTAGAGTAGATCATGTTAGCAGGTCGTCCTTTAACATTTGATGTAATTTGTCTGATCCTTTTCTTTTTTATTAGGAATCTGTAATATGTTGAGATTGTAAGAGGGATTTTACAGCGACATCTGTAAATTTGGGAAATTTGTAAATTTAGCACTAGTTTTCATATTATATTACAAGTTCACTTACACATGACTCGTGTATAGTCCATCTTTCTTTCGTTGACTACTTAATCATTTCTCTTGAAAACAGACCATGAGATGAGAAAGATAAGATGGTACCTTCATTCCTCAGTTATTCATGTGAATAAGTGCCATACAATAAATATCAGGCTCCGCTCCCTCCAAATTTTTCATATTGATAAATATTGTACTACTTTTTGATTAATAACTGTATTTTACATAGAGTGTATACAAAGGACTAAATGTGTGCTGTTCAAAGAGAAGTAACAATGTAGCTGAAAAATCAGACAGGTAACTACCTTATTTTTCGGAGTATAAGACGCACCGAAGTATAAGACGCACCTTAGTTTTGGGGGAGGAAAACAAGGAAATTATGCCTCTACCTCCAAGCAATTTTCCAAACAGCAAACAGCAAACAGCACAGATGATATACACTGTCTGCTGTGTATTTCTGTGCATGTGTGCTTGACTCATAGAAATAGCAAAGAATTGGAGAAATGTACATTATGCCAGAAAGTTGTCTTAAATGTAGTCACACTAACTCTTCCCAATTATTTAAATAGATCTACTCCAAGGTAACTAAACTCTAATACAAAACAGGACACTGTTACATTTCATACTATACTTGTACAGAGCTGTTAAAATTAATTAAAATTTCTGGAAGTATACATTATTCTCTATTATTTAAAAGAAGATACAATAGCACTGGGCCTCTTCAGAGCAAGCATTTGTTTTAAAACGCTTCTTTATTTTGTCTACAGAGGAATCATTGAGTCTGTCATCTGCACCTCTATAACTGTCTGGTTTGGTTCTGCAACCCAACAAGACAGACACAGACTTCAGAGGATAATCAGAACTGCAGAAAAAACAATTACTGCCAACCTGCCTTCCATTGAGGACCTGTATACTGCACGAGTCAAAAAGAGGGCCGTGAAAATATTTACTGACCCCTCGCATCCTGGACATAAATTGTTTCAACTCCTACCCTCAAAACGTCGCTATAGAGCACTGTACACCAAGACAACTAGACACAAGAACAGTTTTTTCCCGAATGCCATCACTCTGCTAAACAAATAATTCCCTCACCACTGTAAAACTATTCACTAGGCTGCATTACTATTACTATTAGTTTTTCTCATCGTTCCTATCACCCATCTCCTCCCACTTATGACTGTATGACTGTAACTTGTTGCTTGTATCCTTACGATTATTTCATATTGATTGTTTCCTGATTGCTTACTTGAACCCTATGACAACCATTCTTGACAAATGTATCTTTTCTTTTATGTACACTGAGAGCATATGCACCAAAGACAAATTCCTTGTGTGTCCAATCACACTTGGCCAATAAAGAATTCTATTCTATTCTATTCTATTCTAGATTTACAGGGGTCTCCAACCTTGGCAACTTTAAGACTTGTGGACTTCAACTCCCAGAATTCCACAGCCAGCAAAGCTAACAAAGCTGGCTGTTGAATTCTGGAAGTTGAAGTCCACAAGTCTTAAAGTTGCCAAGGTTGGAGACCCCTGGCTCTAGAACAATAATAAAGCAATCTTTAAAAAGTAAGTCTAATAATTTGAACATTCTACAGACATTTAGTTATTCACTTACCCCCTTCCATCCAGTTCAGAAAAAATAAAAATCTGCGTGTCTCTGCCAGCTATTTGCCTCTTTGTAGTTAGTTTCACTTTCATTTTTCCACCTGACAAACCTAATCAGCTGTAGATCGGGAAACTGCTACTGACTTGCTTGGCTTTGCAGGCTCTTCCCTCTTTCCTGCAAGCAGGTAAATTGCTGGAAGACGGAGGCCAAAGGTGGGGGTGGGTGGGTGGGTGGGGCTGCATTCGGTGTATAAGACACACCCAAGTTTTCACCCTCTTTTGGGGGGTAAAAAGGTGTGTCTTATATTCCAAAAAATACGGTATGTCTTTCAAAGCTTTTCTGTGCTTATATGTGAAATGTAAATCAACATGGAAACATTGTAATTAATATATTAAAGATGTATACATACTTGTTCTCAAATGAAGTTACCTTTATTTTCTATCATCCTGGTAATTTAATATTGCTCCTTCTGAGACAAAATTGCCTGGCAAAATGGCAACACCTAATTAACCTTCTTTGAGCTCGAAAGCTAAGGAAGATCAGAGCAATCTGGTTAGTTTGGAAAGTTGAAAAAAAATCCCAGAAGGCAGTATCAAATTGCTTCCATATTGTTGCCAAGAAAACTATTTGGAAACATCCATAAAATGATGAGTTGTCATTCTCATAATGGGCTAGATTTTACTTTTAAAATCAAATTCACATTACTGATTAACAAGACAATCTCAAAGTTCGTATAACAATTATATTATTTGTACACCTGTGTTTCTTTTATTCTCCACCCACCCACCCACCAAAAAATACCTGCATGGATTGTTGAACTAATAAGAGGATTTTCCATAATATAAAAAATATGTAACATCAGGCATTTTCAAGTCTAAAACTTGTCATAACATGCCAAATTACTAAATTGCAATATCTATTTATTTTCCTAAAATAACAATATAAATTTCACATGTGGACAAACCAGTCTAGTTGGTAAATTTTGCTGTAACAATTCAAGAAATGAGTATGGCCTTCATACGTTTCTCTTGTTCTTCATACATCTTCCAGTTCTACAAAGGAATTCCTCCTTTTAGATGAATATAGTTTAGTTTTTATTTTATTTATAACAAACCTACTTTTGTTTACAATTGACATACTGGGATATTGATACGATGGAATTTCCTTTTTCCTTCCCTCCCCCTCAACCCTCATAAAAAGCTTTCAAACACTTGTCTAGATCTTCAAGAACTAGCATTGTTTATAAAGTTAAAACACATGGCTCCTCCATGAAAGAGAAGCTAAACAAATAGAATGAAATATAAGAGAGGAAAGGGGCGTTGGTCCTACCTGATACGCTCCTTCTATGGCTGACAGCAGGAGAGTCCAAGAATGGTTGTGACGTCCTTTCTGCCCAGAGACCGAGTCAAAATGAAGCCACGCCCCGTTGTCTCCCTCTGTGACTCCAGTTTCCGATGAGGCGCAGCTGAAATTAGAGTCTTCATATGCCATTAGTCACCATCGTAAGACAGACCTCTCGTGCCAATGGCCACCCACAAGTCCGGGTCCAACAGCGGTCCAGGAGGGTTTGGCCTCTCCTGCTGTGAGCCATAGAAGGAGCGTATCAAGTAGGACCAATGCCCCTTCTCCTGACTGACAGCAGGAGAGTCCAAGAATGGGAATTACCAAAGCCTACCATACTAAGGGCAGGAAGCCGATTGGGCCCGGTCCCCCCACCCCCGAGGAATAAACCTTCTGCAAGACCCTTCTTCCGAAGGCTGCATCGGCCGATGCAAAGATGTCTTAATTTATAATGGTGAATGAATGGCGATGGTGAGGGCCACGTCGCCGCCCTGCAGATTTCCTCTATGGATGCCTGGGTAGCCCAAGCTGCCGTTGTGGTGGCACTCCTGGTAGAGTGAGCTGTTATACGACCAGGCAGGGGCAGGGCCTTGCATTGATAGGCGTTGGCTATGCAAGATTTCAACCATCTAAGATATGGCATATAAGAACTCTAAAATAAAATAAAAAAAATAAATCTGCTGATCGTAGAAGGGGTCGCTTTGGAACGTAATGAGAATGGTTGAAAGGACACAAAGTGAGACTCTGTCTTGCAGTCCTTAGCGGTTCTCTTTATATATATCTGGAGAGCCCTCCTTACATCTAATGTATGCCATTGTCTCTCCAGAGCATGGGAAGGCTCTGGGCAAAAATTAGGCAGAACAATCTGCTGAGCCCGGTGGAACCAGGAGTTGACTTTTGGGATGAAGGAGGGATCCAGTCTGAGGACTACTCGATCAGTATGGAAGATGCAGAGGTCATCACGAATTGACAGGGCCACAAATTCCAAGACCCGCCTGGCCGAGGTAATGGCCACCAAAAAGATGACCTTCAGAGTGAGGAAGCATAGGGTGGCCGTCTTCAGAGGGTCGAATGGGTCAGATGTAAGGGCCTGTAGTACTGTAGGTAGGTCCCAGGAGGGAAACTTGTGGACCACAGGCGGACATAAATTAACAGCCCCCCTAAGGAAATGCCAGGTGGTGAGACAGAGTGTCGCAATCCCCGCAGACTAACACTGTGGAAAGGGCTGCCACTTGCCTGCAGATCATGTTGTGTCACAGCCCCCTGTCCAGCCCATCCTGGAGGAAGTCTAAGACCTGGGGTACCAAAGCCCGCAAAGGTTCGATGGGTCCTTTCAAGCACCAGGCCGCAAAGGCCCTCCAGGTGGCATTGTAAATCTGGTGGTCAATGGTCTTTTGGAAGCCTGGATAGTTTGGATGACCCTGGAGGAATATTTGTCCTCCCTCAAGAGCGCCCCCTCAAGTGCCATATGGTCAATTGGAGCTACTGAGGCTCCGGATGGATCAAGGCTCCCTGACTGAGGGAAATCATCTTTTGAGGGATCCTCCAGGGCCTGGCCACCGATAGACTCACAAACCAGGGGTGCCTGGGCCAGTGCAGAGCCACCAGCAGTACCTCTGCCCTTTCGAGAAGCACTTTTGTGATGACCACAGGAATGAGAGGCAAAGGAGGGAACGCATACAGTAGGCTGCCAGGCCAAGGACTGCATAAGGCATTGGTCCCCTATGTCCCCATGGTTGGGAACCTGGTGAAGAAGTGGGGAACTTGAGCATTTGCCGGGGAGGCGAACATATCCACAATTGGTTGACCAAACTTTTGGCATATCTCCCTAAAGATTTAGATTTCTTATTAGAGTTGGAAGGGACCTTGTAGATGTCCAGGTGAAGTCTCCATTTGGAGTGGTCAATTGTGTTTCTGCTCAGACTGTCCGCCTGGATGTTGGTAACCCCAGTGATGTGCTTCGCCTTTAGGGAAAGAAGGTTCTCCTCCGCCCACTCGCCCAGGTGGCCCGCCTAACTCATGAGTGGCCAGGGGTGAGTACCCCCTGACAATTTATGTGGGCCTTGGTGGCCACATTGTTGGTCAAAACCAGGACATGATGACCCCAAACCATGTCCTGGAAGTGGTGCAGTGCCAAGTGCACTTCCCAGAGCTCCAGCCAATTGATGTAGTTGGCGAGCTCCAGCTGTTTTCAACAACCCTGGACCATGCAAGACTGCAGGTGTGCTCCTCAGCCATGGAGGCTGGCGTCCGATGTTAGTACTAATATGCTTGGCTCTCTGAAGAGGTGGCCCCTGGACAGGGCAGGTGATGTCCACCACCAAAGGGACTGCAAGACAGAGGTGGGAACCCGCACCAGGCTCAGCGAGTTGCTGGCGCTCGACCGCTGGAATGGGAGCAGTAGCCATTGCAGTGGCCTGGCGTTGAGCCGGGCCCAGGGCACTATGGAGATGCACGAGGCCATCTTGCTGTCAGGGTTCCAAATAGCATCTAAAACTAAATCAGAGTCGAGGCAAAATATTCCTCAAAGCTCCAATTTATTAACAGAGCCATGTTGGTACATCTGGGTAAAACATGAATCTGAAGTCCCCCGGGTTTCACCACCCAGTTGAAAGTTCAAGTCCTTGCCCCCACACCCACAAATCCATCATGTTGTCCAATCTTCATTTGCCAAGCTGGCAGAATCCACCCATCTCTTTCCGGCCAGGTGCTGGGGCTCAGAGACAAAGGATGACCTTGGCTTTCTAGAAAGAATTTGTTATGGCTACATACTAACAACTTCATACCATCCCCCCCCCATTTTCCCACAGTAGAAAATGCATAGTAGAATAGTATAAAATGTGGCAGGCCAAAGACCCCAAATAGAATGGCTTCGGCCTGACACTTGCCCAATAGTTGGGACAGTACAGCTACGGGCACCATGTGTTTTTCCTGAATCTGGTGTACCAAGGCCGACAGGCTGTCCCGGTGCTCCTGCAACAAAAATACCTGGCAGAGTTCGGTGTCGATCACGGTGCCCAGGTGCAGGATCCGGGTGGTTGGCTCCAGATGGCTTTTCTCGAGGTTGATGGAAAAGCCATGCTCCCGAAGTAGTTGCATTGTGGTTCTGACAACCTCTGTTGCTCGAGATGGAGATGAGGCCTGGATGAGGATGTCATCCAGGTAGCACTGGAGCCTCACCAGGATGGATCGGAGGTGAGCTGCCAGTGCCGCCAGAACCTTGGTGAAACATCTGGGAGCAGAAGCCAGACCAAAGGGGAGGGCCCAGTACCGGAACCTCAGGAAGCAACGATGTGCTGGGAGGATAGGTACATGGAGATAAGCCTCTGTTAGGTCGATGGAGACCAGGAAGTCGCCCTTCCGTATGCCCTCCAAGATAGACAGGAGGGAAGCCATTTTGAATCTCCTGTAGACCAGGTGGGTATTCAGAAGTTTCAAGTTGAGGATTGCTTTCCACCCCCCCCCCCCGAAGACTTTGGTAAGATGAAAAGAATTGAGTAAAACCCCTGTCTCCTCTGGTACCGAGGGACCAACTCTATGGCCTGAATGGATAACAGGTGTTGTATGGCCTGTTCCATGAGTCCTCATTTTTTGGAGTTGTTGGAGACAGGGCATCACACAAAGCGGTTTGGGGGCATGGAGAGAAACTCCAAGATGAGGCCAAGACTCACTGTGTTGATTACCCAGTTGTCGATGGTAGTCTCCTCCCACTGAGGGGCAAATAAGGCCAATTGGCCCCCAATGGGAGGGCTGGTCTGACAGTCACTTAGTTCTATGGAAGGGCGATCTCCCGCTCCACGAAAGGGTTGTCGACCTTGAAAACCCTGCCTGGGACGGTCTCAAGGTGCAGCTCTGTCAAAGTGGCGATCCTGTCTTTGCATGCCAAATCAGTGTTGCGATGTGCCATCGGGTTCCAAAGACCGGAAGGTAGGTCTACGGTAATAGGGTGAAGGTCTGCAATCCACTCTCCTGAGAGGACCAGGCATGACCTTCTTCCTGTCTTTGTCCTCTATTAAGATTGGATCTAATTCTTCTCCAAAAAGCCTGGACCCCTTGTAAAGGGCTGAGGCCAGTCGCCACTTAGACTTGGCATTCACCTGCCAATTGCAGAGCTACAGCAGCCTCCTCGATTTAACGGAGGAGGACAGGGGGCGAAAAGCAAATTTAGCCGCATTTAGGGTCTCATCTGCAGAGAATTGGGTAGCAGCCACCAATTTATTTATATCCTGATGCAGACGGGCATCCTGTGGAGAAATTTTGTTCTGCAATTGTTGGAGCCAAATTAGAGAGGTGCAGTTAAAAAAAGGAGGCAGCCATGGCTGCCTTCACTGCCCATGCTGCCTCTTGATAGGTCTTGTGGAGGACAAGCTCAGCCTTCTTGTCCTCGGCCTTGAGGTTATTCACCAGGTCGCCTGCTACAATAGAGGTGGCTGAGGCCAGACTTGCCACCAGGGTATCCACTGAGGGCAACTGTAAAAGGTTTGACAATTCGGGACCAGCATTATAGAAACGTCTATCGTTGCTGGTCGGGTTAAGACAGGCCCCAGGAAGATCCCACTGTTTCTGGATGGGACTTCCAGAAAAAGAGTTGGGGTGGGAATCTCCTCCTGTGCCAGTTTAGGCTCCTGGAACAAACCATCCGGGAGATCAGGAGTGGTTGAAGTAGAAGGAGACTGGGTCCCCAATTTAGAGGTGGCCCTGGCCTTGTGTAAAAAGGGCTGGAGGAAAGAGGCCAGAAAAGGTTGGGATTTCCTGTACCATGTCCTCATCCTCAGACAGCTCCAAAATTGAGCCAGCATCCTCTTCCAAGGATGAGTTGCAGGCTCCTCTTAGAAGGACTGCAGGATTTGTCACCCTAATAATCAGATCTGGCCTGAGGGAGCTGTGGTTCTTGATCGAGATAGGAATGCCCACCCTGAGCCAGGGATTGATGGCAAAAGGTCTGCTGTAAGCCTGTGGCAATACCATGGGAGATGGCTTGAGAGATGATGAGCCTCATCTCCTGGGATAGTTCAGGACCCTGGTTGTCCCCTGACTGGGAACCCAGCAGCTGTGGCGGTATAGGTGGCTGTAGGAGGGGACTTGCCAAACACCTCAGGCTGTCTGGCTGCTGCTAAGCAAGCAAAAGGATCCATCTCTGCTTGTCTGTTAACAGAATTTAAAAAGTCAGCAGGAAAAAAAAACCCTTTGCTCCCTCTAGTGGAGGCTCCATAGGAACTGCAGTCTGTGTCTGCTCTAATGGCTCTCTCTGAGAAGCGCTGGAAGAGCTGTTAGCTGTCAAAGGAGAAGCTGGCTGTTGGCCATGTTCTTTGGCTGCCCTTAGGAATTGCTTCTCTAGAGCTTTTAAACATCTGGAAGCATCCCTTTCCTCAGCAGAGGATCTCTTTGCAGGTCTAAGGGCTTTAGATTTGAGTTTTGCTGCTGCCTTTTGGAAGCAGACCTGGATTTACCAGCTCCTCTGCTAATGGGCTCCAGCGAAGCTGGGGATCGCCCTGTAAATTCCTCCCTGTCACCAGTGTCACGCTCCACCATCTTGGAGCTTGCTGACAGGGAGGCAAGTCAGAGTGTGCCCTGGATTAACGCATGGACTCTCACGAAGAGCACGAAACAGCCAGGAGCACAACCACGCTATTTTTGGCTGTCACGCTAAGCAAATAACTTCTAAATAGCTGATCGCTCTAAAATTAGTTTCTCTCCAAATTACGGCAAGCGCGGCAAATTCGGTAACTTGTAGAGGCTTCGGCATGCTACTATCTCAATTACTGATTCAGGCAGTAGGCAGCGGCTCCACTCAAGAGTCCCTCTGAAGCCTCCACGATCTCAGTGCCAATCAGCTGTAGCGTGGGTCGGCGGCTTGCCAGAAGCCTAGACTAGCCAGCACATTCACGCGGCCCCTGCCAGGGGACTTAGTGCGGCGGCATTGCCAGGCAAGCTGGCATGGCCAGCACGCAGAGGCAGCACAATCAGGATTTTCAGGAATGCAGGGCAAGCTCCTGCTGCTTCTCCTGCTGTCAAACCAGGTCACTTAAATCCCAAGGAGAGTCCAAGAATGGATTAGAAGTCTGGAGACAAAAAAATGGTCTCTACAGGGCAAGACCAAGTCAGAAACTGGAGCCACAGAGGGAGACAACGGGGCATGGCTTCAATTTGACTCGGTCTCTAGGCAGAAAGGACAACGTCACAACCATTCTTGGACTTTCCTGCTGTCAGTCAGGAGAACAATAAAATCTATGGAAACCTTTATAGATGGGTGGTAAGGACAATCAATGACTTAGCAGTTTTTAGTCACATTTAATCACCAAACTTCAACTATTAATATAACCAACTCAGCGGTGGGTTGCTCCCGGTTCGGCCCGGTTCTAAGAACCAGTAGCGCCGGCGGCGAGTGCCCACCCACCCAGGACACTTCTGCGCATGTGCATGCAGAAGCGTTGTGCGCACACGTGAGCGCACTCGTGAACCGGTAGCAAAGGGTTTTAGAACCCACTACTGAGCCAACTAGAATTATGACATAAAAAGTTATTGTATTGGCTGGATTCATATATGACAGGGGTGTCAAACTGATGACACGTGCAGGCCACTCCCACCCCAGCTCCGCAAAGGGAAAAAAAAGTCACGAAATGTCATGTGACGGCAACGTGACGCCATGAGTTTGACACCCGTGGTATATGACAATAAAAAATTACACATTAAACATGCTGTCATGGTCTAAGAGTTTGGTAATGAACCATTATTTATACACTTGAATATTTGGTGTTCTAGGTTATAGACAAACCAAAGCAATCACATTATGACTAGCAAGATGTTCAATTTTCTCTGATAGTCTGGATTTCATAGTTATTGTAGTAACATGCAGAAAGAAACCATCCGTTGTTTGTTCCTAACATGGAACCTTTGTAGAATATAATTAAAAGACACATCACAAAATACAGCAATCCGCCTCTGATGTCGTCTTTTTTTAAAAAAAATTAAGATACCGCTTTTCTGTTTAAAAGGAACACGCAAGACACCTTGAGGTAATCTTCAATGTACTGTACAACAGTTCATTTAGGGTTAAGGTTAGGGTTACAACAGCACTGAAAAAAGGGACTTATGACTATTTTTCACACTTATGACCAATGCAGCATCCCCATGGTCATGTGATCAAAATTCAGACACTTGGCAACTGGTTCATATTTATGACGGTTACTGTGTCCCAGAGTTATGTGATCACCTTTTGCAACCTTCTGATAAGCAAAGTCAATGGAGAAGTCAGATTCACTTAACAACTGCAGTGATTCACTTAACAACTGTGGCAAGAAAGGTTGTAAAATGGGGTAAAATTAACTTAACTGCCTCATTTAACAACATAAATTTTCGGTTCAATTATGGTCATAAGTCAAGGAATACCTGTACTAGTTTTCTATTTTTTATTCCCTGAGCAGCCAGCCAGCCAGCCAGCCAAGCAGACAGACAGCTCAGTCTTTACTGACCTGTTCAGCAGCATAGAATAGAATAGAATAGAATAGAATAGAATAGAATAGAATAGAATAGAATAGAATAGAATAGAATAGAGCTGGAAGGGACTTTGGAGGTCCTCTAGTCTAGCCTCCTGCTGAAGCAGGAGAACCTATACAATCTCAGACAAGTGACTGTTGAGTCTCTTCTTAAAAACCTTCAGTGATGGAATGCCCATGATTTCTGAAGGCAAGCTGTTTCACCAGTTAATTGTCCTTACTGTTAGGAAGTTTCTCCTTTTTTTTTGTAAATATTTTTTTTTCTCCATAATCATATTCAATATACATACACCTTGAAATGTTACAATAAAATACATAGTTTTACGTTGTAATCAATTATTCAAAAATCAATATCTTATTCAATGCTTAGATCAACAGTCATCAGTCTACTTTTTTTTCATTACACTCCCCTCTCTCTATCTCCCTCTTCTTCTCCTACTTTCTTACTCCTTCACTCCTCCTCTACCTCTCTCTACTCCTTCTCTTCCTCCCCTTCTACTTCCTCTTTCACCCTCTTTTACCTTTCCCGGAGTGCTCTTTCTACAAACACATCTTGTATTTGACAGACTGAAGATATAGTCTCAAATTTAAACTAGTCATAGCTCTTCTGAAAAAAACAAATCTTTTTCTATTATTATTATATCATTTCTTTATATATAATACTTTATTTTAGGTATATGCTGCAAAATCATTCCTCCACGCTAAGAAAAAAAAGAAAAAAAGAAGAAAAAATAGAATTTAATTTTGTCATCTGGGATATTTACCAATTAATTCCAAATTTCCCTTCCAAATTAATTGCTATTAGCTTAATTTCCCCAAATAGTTATTATTTCTTCTGCTTCTTAATTTTAAGCCATTGTGCTTCCCTCACTTCTTTAGTCTCTTTATTCATCGTTTATATTTATTATCCTCTATTCTATCAAAAAACTAAATGCCCAATTATAAGTTTCAAATTCTCACATTAATCATCAAACCTCTTTCTAAATTATTTCAGCTCAATTAAATATTCAACTCTTAAAAATGATAAATTTTTAAATTTTACACTTAAACAAATCTCATACATAATCATCATATACCTTCTTTATCTTTAACAATTAAATTCATTTCCCATATTTCAAATTTTTTACTTCCTGCATCAATACAAATGTTTAATTGAATTAAATCAAAAAATTAATCTAACCATTATTTCATCCTCTTATATTTAAACAAATCAAAAAAGAGAAGAAAAAGAGAAAAATAAAAAATAAAGAAAAAATCCAAATCATTTAATTTTTCAATTTTCAGCTTAATAAATTTAAAAATAACAATCACAATATGCCTTTTTTAAAACATTTAGATGATTTCCCTTAAAATCTAATAGTCATATTTATCATTCATACTTCTCATATTAATTATTGTTTTATCTACATTAATCCAAATAATTCTTAAAATGTTAACCTATAAAAAAGAGAAGAAAGGTAAAAAAGAGGAGAGAGAAAAAATTCTTAACTCCTAATGAAATAATTATAACTAATATGATAATTATATATATAAAAAATAAAAATAAAAAGAGAGAACCATCTCTATCATATTTTAATGCCCTCATCCATTTCCTTTTGATTTCCTAACTACTTCCCTTTTGTATTTATATTTCCTCCATCCCCATTTCCTTAACTTCTTAACTTTATGTATCTCAAAATCACCATCTTCCATCTGAACATAATTTTTAATATCTTTAATGTCTTTAATATCTTTATCTCTATTATCACTGTTAACCCCAGTGGAATCGTTATAAGTTTCAACATAATCATTAATCAACATTACTTTTTCAATATTCTTTCCTTTTTCATCATCATGAGTAATATTTTCATCAATCTTCTTTTCTTCATCTGTTATCCTTTCCATTTCCATTTTCTCCTCCATTATCATTCTCTCCTTTCTCAGGTATTCCAATCCCAAAAGATCTTCTAAGATCTTTGAAAAGGTCTTTCAAAAATCCAGCCAATTCTTCGTAGTCTATTCCCTCCATATCTTTAAAGTCACAGTTCTCAAGTCCAAAGCTTAAGCAGATTCAATCTGTCATCAAAATTCATTCAAAGATGCCACCAATCTAATGATCACTAATCTCCATATCTCAAAGTCACAGATCACTGGTTTTCACAATCCATTCAGTCCATTCAGCTGTTAATAAAGATATATTTCACAGCCTTTTATAATTTGCAAGTTATTTTAGTGGTTAAAAAACCAAATTCTTCAGTTCTTTTGTTATTAATATCTGTTTATGTACATTCTTATCCAAATCAGACCAAACACTTTCTTTCAAAAAATAACAAATATGCAGTCTGTTTTAGGTTTCTTCAACTTTCAAAAAAGTTTTTCTTGTTCAGGCCACAGCTGTCCAAACAACCATAAGAGTATTCCCATAACAGTAATTCTTCCAGCCACCAAATGGCACTCTCCAATCAAATTTCTCTGCTCTGTCCTTCCTGTTTTAACTTCCCGTTTTTAATCAGTTCCAATTTTCAAATTATTTCTTGCAGTCTGTATCTGCTCTAATGGCTCTGGTGTACTAACTTAGAGACTTTCTCAAAAAATGAAATAAGATTGGCTTGGCATGATCTGTTTTTAACAAACCTGTGCTGGCTACTAGCTATAACTTTATTTGCTTCTATTGTTTGCAGATCTGGTTTTTCATTATCTTTTCCAGGATCTTAGCAATAGCACTTAGACTTATATACTGCTTCATAGTGCTTTACAGCCCTCTCTAAGCGGTTTACAGAGTTCAGCATATTGCCCCCAACAATCTGGGTCCTCATTTTACCCACCTCAGAAGGATGGAAGGCTGAGTCAACCTTGAGCCGGTGAGATTTGAACAGCTGAACTGCTGAACTAGCAGTCAGCTGAAATAGGCTGCAGTGCTGCTTTTAACCACTGCGCCACCTCGGGTGAGTCAAAAAGTAATGCCATTTTCTTTAGGACAAGTATAATTACCAACACAGGAACATGTAGCATACATCAAAATGAAGCTGGTCCTCTGTGGATCACATCCCTACTTCTCAACATAGTCACCGTTTCTCTCAATAGCAATGTTCCACCTTCGAATGAGAGCATGTATCCCTGTCTCGTAAAATTTTGTTGACTGTTCTTTGAGCCACTTCTTCACTGCAGTTTTCACTTCCTCGTCACTGGAATAATAGCGCCTTCAGACTATCATCTCTTCATCCCCATGAAAGAGGGTTTGAGAGGCAAACATTATTCCAGTGACGAGGAAGTGAAAACTGCAATGAAGAAGTGCTCAGAGAACAGTCAACAAAGTTTTACGATACATAAGAAATCACGGCTTTGCTGGAAAATTAATTGAAGAGAAGGATTTTATGTGTAATCTTGTACATATTGCAAAGCATGTTTTTGAAGCATTTGCATGGCCCTAATATCTCTTGGATCTGTACTACTGCAAATTTTAAGATGCAGTCCTAGAAATAGCTCTTTTGTAAAATTGGGGCAATATTTTATATAAGTTATATATGTATAATAGAAATGCACAACTACCATGAACCAATAAATTGCTATAAATCATTCTAATTGAATGGCTAATAAGACAAGATCTTAATTTGCATAAAACAAGTTTATAAAACTAAATCTATATTGATATGAAAATCTAATATTTACATACACACAAAACTGTATGTGAATAGTAAACATAATAGATATTCATATTACTAGATTTTACAAATGTATATTAAAATTTAAAGTGTTCATAAATAGCTTCTTAATTTCATTTAAAGTTCTTATTAAATGAATCTTGCTTTCTTCCCATTTCCTTTAGCTTTAAAGTATAACATTATTGCATTAGAAAAATCATAAATGTGTACAAACTTAATGGATTCAGACTGGTAGGTTAAGGTGCTCTACATATGGCCATTTGACAGAAACTCAAAACATGCTATTTTTTGTAGGGGTAGGATTCTTGAATTACTTGCCCTACACTACCATCTTGTGGTTATGATGGTTTATTATTTCATGCTTTCTCTTTTCCCACATAATATGTAAATTATTTTAAGTGTATCACATAATTTAGAAGAAGAAAGTAAAATTGCCTATTGAATTGCTGACAATTGTCTTTCTAATGGTAAAATGCAAATTCAGTGTTACTATTCATTGCTTTATTGACCTTTCTAACAGCCTACAGATTCTATATACATGTAAATATTTAAATCTGGAAAGAATTGGCACATATATATTGATATATATTTTCCTCAATTACTTAAAATTATTCATTTATGAGTATAATTTTATGAATAATATTCATTTTAAATTTTCTTATCAGTACATTACTCTAATGTGAGATATACAAATGGAAATTAACACTTTCTTTTGAAAGAATTTGTGCTCATTATTTTTATTTCATGACTCATTCATGAAAGATACCTTCTGGATTAAAACATTACATTTGACTATTATAAAGATCACTTATTGCTATTACTATGTTTTTCACATAGCAAGTTATTAAATATTTGTTCTTACTTATTTCTGTTATGTCGAAAGTATAATTTTAAAACAATTAGAAGTACAGTTATAAAAAAATTAAAATGATAACATTCAGAAAGTTTAAGACAGCAAAACTAATGTATTACTAAAATATGTGTTATTAATTTTATTTCTTCCAAAAGATATGAGACTATATGAACTTGTTTAGGCATGCCATGACACTCTGTTCCCCAAGAAATGACGACAGAATATTAAATCTTTCTAATGGCTTTTAGTTTGCTTTTGGGTGTGACTTGCAAATTGCTACCTACAAAGCCCTATGTGGCATAGGGTTTGGTTACTTGACGGACCATCTTTCTCCCATAATATCTGCCTGGCTGGCTCAATCTGGCAAGATGGTGTACTCTGGCTTTCATTGATAAATAATGCCATGTAACAGAATCCCAGAAGCATGCCTTCTCTTGTAGCATTATCTGCTTTCTGGAATGAGGTTGACCCCAAAATTCAAATGGCTTCCACCCTATTAGTATTTCTTCACCTACCCTTTGGCAAGGATGACTGATGCCCCTTTCCTTGTCTTTTGTTCCCTCTGCTTTTCCTTACCAGCCTTAATGATGTGCTATTTTTGTTTATTTTTTGTAAATGTTTTCAAAGTTGTAACCACTAATACATTAAAAAGAGTTGGGTGACAAAAAATGATAATGTATTATTATGACTCATTGCACAGTTAGTCAGATGTTCAGACAGGATTTGGCATTTTTGTCTACCTTTCGAGTCTTTCCAAAGACCTGGGATAGACAGATGTGGTTGTTTGATGATGTTACGGATGATGTCATAGGATGTAAGCTGTTCCAAGTAAAGCTGCCTTTTGCACTTTGATGTTGATGGTGAATGTCAATGCCGATGGTGTTCAAGTGGTGCTCCAGTTGTTTTGGAATTGCACCCAGGGCACTTACTACTATGGTACTATCTTTGCTTTTTTGCCACAAAAAAGCTTTTTTGCTTTTTTAATTTCTACTTGCAGGTCTTTGTATTTTGCTATCTTTTCCACTTCTTTTTCTTTTATTCTGCCATCTCCAGCTACTACCATGTTCACTATCCAGGCTTTTTTGTCTTTCTTATCAACAATTGTTAAGTCTGAGGTATTATTTGGCAGGTGACTGTCTGGTTGAATTCTAAAGTCCCAGAGCAATTTAGCTTTTATTTTATGTTCCATCAGTTCTTGCTTGCAGGCAAATGAATATTTCTTGCAACCTTCCCATGCACCATTGTTGCTACTTTGTCGTATCATTGCTTGTAGTCAGTCTGTGCAATCTTCTTGCAGCAGCTAATCAGATGATCCATTTCTTCACCTTCTTTGCATAGGCAGGTTTTGTATGCATTTGTTCCCTAAGGCTTGGTTTTGTGCAGCCAGAATTAGCCCCTCAATCTCTTTCTTCCACTGTCCGGCTCTTAGCCATTGCCAACAAAAACAGGTATTGGTAAAGTCGGAATCTTTTCCATTAAAAGCTCCTCACTGATGAAACCTTCCTTGAAGGATCAATAAATGAGCAGAAAGTCAGTTGATCATCAATCAAGATCCTGAGTTTGTTAAAGTGAACAGGATGGTCCAGCGAACTCTTTTGCATTTTCCCCCAAAAGAAGCATGTTAATAGTTTAGGTATCATCCTTAATCCATGCCTGTCATTGTATTTGTACATTGTGATCGTAGCAAGGAGCCTCACTGAGGTTAGGTCAGTGTGTTTTATGTTACTTTTTTCATATTAGCTTTTTTAAGATGAAAAAAATAGTGAACCTTGGGGCTTGGCATATCAGAAATTCAGAAAATGCCTAAAATGATTTTTACTGCATGTCATCATCCATGGAACAAGGGAAACAAACCTCTATCTCCCCATACCCAATCTAGACTACCCTGAACAGCTACACTTAGTGGCAGTGTCAATGCTGGCTAGGCCCACCCAGCTACACCCACCTAATCGTGGCAACCCAGATGTTACTACCCAGCCATGCCTATCCAGAGCAACTGGCTCTTTGAGGGCAACCATGATGCTGATGTGGCCCTCAATGAAATTGAGTTTGATATCCCTGTCGTAGTCGCTTTCACCTGAGCTGGTACAAAGCTTGGTATAAGCCGTGGAATAAGCCTTGCTATAAAGCTCAAAGTCTACCGAGCAGTAGTGCTAACTACCCTGATGTATGCCAGTGAGACTTGGACTGTATACAGCAGGCACGCTAGGCAATTGATCTGCCTCCGTAGTATTCTGAGGATCCGGTGGCAGGACAAGGTGCCAGACAAAGAAGTCCTCTCCAGAGCAGGCCTGCATTCAGTTCACACCCTGCTGATGAAAACTCAGACACACTGGGCAGGCCATGTTGCGAGGATGCCAGACCATTGCATCCCTAAACAGCTCCTCTATGGTGAGCTGTCTCAAGGAAAGCAATCGCACGGGGGACAAAGGAAGCGATACAAAGACACGTTGAAAGCCTCCTTCAAGTCCCTGGATATTGACACCACCTCCCGGGAAACCCTAGAACAAGATCGATCAACATGGCGCACACTGATCCCCCAAGGCTGCCAGACATCTGAGGACAGAAGAACAACCATAGCACAAGAGAAGCGAGCACTCCGCAAAGCCAGAGCTGCAAATGCTGCAAAAATGGTGCCCATACATGTCTGCCCAACATGTGGCAGAACATTTTGTGCCCATATAGGCCTTACCAGCCACCTGCGGACACATCGTGGACAGCCCACAATCTGTTAAATGTCAAGGTCTTCTTTGAACACGATGGACGAACATCACATGAAATACAGGTGTGGTAGACATCGTTGTCGAGGCCATCTTTGAAGCAGTTGATCAGGATGTCTTCAGGCCATGTGGTTAGCCTGCACACCAACTCTTGGAACTCCTGGGTGTATGCGGCCACCGACCGCAGCCCTTTGGTGATGGTCTTCATATGGGTCTGCACCTTATGTTCCACCAGTTGGTCTTCAAACCATTGGCGAAAGGCTGCCACAAAGTGGTTGTAGTTCCTCAGCTGGGGGGCATTGTCATTGTGGAGGGAGACCATCTACTTGGCGGCTGCACACTCCAGAGCCATGGTCATGCATCTTACTCAGGCTGCCTCCGTTCCCAGTTCAGCCCCATATTCCTGCATGTAGTTCCAGACTTGCACCAAGAAGAACCCCAGTTGCTCGGGGTTTCACCCTCATATTTCACCCCCAAGGCTGGGAGCTTTGGGGCTCAACACCTCCAAGGAGCAGCCCCTGCAGGCAGAGGGACTTGGGTAGCTGCTGCTGATGGTGGTGGCATCGCTTCTACTGGTGCTAGTCCAGGCTGAGTAGGCATGGTCACCACCGTAGTAACTCCATCCATAGCTTGGCTTGGGGTGATCCAGGGAACCTGGGTAGTTGTCTGTGAGAGTGTTTCCTAGGCTCTTCAACTCGCCATTGCCTCTTGTATCAGGAACAGGGCCTGGTTCATCATGGCATCTTCCGGGCTGTCATCAAGAGGGGTGGGGTCTTCTGTTTTCCCCATATCCAGCAACCATCTGGGCCTGACAGGTTTCTCAAGGTCCATATCCTCTCACCATTCCGCCTTGTCTCAAGTGCATTGCAGTCTGGGGGGGAGCCTGCCATAGCTCCGGGTTCCTGCAGTTCACTCCCATGACTGGACATTAGATGTTCGGTCCCATGGTAGACTGCTGTCTCCATGTTGACCATTAAGGCAGATCTTGCCTACTGTCAGGGCTGGCTCTACCCAACTCCCAGGAAAGAAAAACCCTTGGCTCCATAGAATTAGAGGAAAGGTACTTTTATTAGGAAAAAAATGAATACAACTGAAGTCAGGCAAGCTGTGGAGCAAAATTGTGCAAAACATCAAATTGAAACAAACCCTAGACCTTACCCTCCTTGTAGCTAGGCAATCAGAGGTCAAACATCGGCCAGAGGATGTTTTCTTCTGCATACCAAAACTAAAAGAGATAAACAACGTCCAGGCTGGTATTTGCAAAGCTTCACAAAAAAAATCCAGTTTTCTCTTGCTTCTTCCCCCCCCTCACCCCAGTGCCCATCTCTCTCCTTTCTCCCCATTTTCGTGCCAGCCGAAATTTTGTTCTCCATTTGGTCTTTCTTGTCAACCCAGTTTGGCCTCTCCACTGGTCAGTAATGATTCCTGGTATACTAGCTTCAACACATCTTCACTGTCCTTCAGATATTCT
Organism: Diadophis punctatus similis; assembly: GCA_023053685.1. Classification (NCBI taxonomy): domain Eukaryota; kingdom Metazoa; phylum Chordata; class Lepidosauria; order Squamata; family Dipsadidae; genus Diadophis; species Diadophis punctatus. The sequence continues at coordinate 20,753,147 of JALIGW010000010.1, forward strand.
TCCAATGCCCTTTTCTCTGTTTTGACTGTCTGATGTATTTGCATCTTCTTCAATTGCCTGATATTATTATGAATGTGAAAGGTGCTCTGGGTGCTACAAATTTTCTCCCTAGCATACCTAAACTGTAGGTTTTGGAGCAAAGCTTAACCATTTTATAAATCTTAGTTGAGACATACTGTAATTCTGACCAAATATTGTGTGAAGAATCCACCGAGTCTTAGTTTTTATTAGTCATGTGGAGGAAGTTCTTGCAAAATTAAAATATCTAGAGAACTTCCAAAGAAAACCTGGTTTGACATCATTTCTAGTCTTAATAAAGAATTAGAAAGATATCTGGGCATACAAGTAGAGCCCCTAATTTGATTGATTTTTTTTAAAGAAACTATGTTGTGACAGCCACAGATTTATGTGCCATAGAGAAGTCAACCTTAGCATGTTAGATTTTTAATACGTTTATGATAGGATTAGTGCCATTGCAAGCAGCAAATCAGAGGATGGAATATAGTTTTTAACAAACTTGGACAAAGCAATTTATTAAGAACTCTGTAAATTATCAATGTTTCCTTGTTTGTTCTACTGTATTTATAATTAATTAGTTCCTTTTCTTCTCCTAAAGCTGTTTGGATGAGAAACAGAACTGTACTATCCGAATCCTAACATCCTTGAGCATCTTCCTTAAAAATGTCTTTAAAAAATTCAGAATGTTATACGGATGTTTCCCATGAACCTCTATATCCTTGGTCCTAGTCTAGCACCATAATTTCTATCTTCAAATTGTTTTTACATCAGCACTGACTTGTGTGTCACAAAATAGACACACTCACATATACACACATACAAGTGTGTGTGTGTGTGTGTGTGCGTATATACATATATACATATATACATATATACATATATACATATATACATATATACATACATACATACATACATACATACATACATACATACATACATACATACATACATACATACATACATATATATATATATATATATATATATATATATATATATATATATATATATATATATATATATATATTAACCCAGCTGCTGTGGCCTAGAGGTAGAGCTCTTGCCTCACAATCAGGAGGTTGTGAGTTTGATCCTAGGTAGCAGCAGATGTAAGGGTCTCCTGCTTGGGCAGGGGGCTGGACTAGATGACCTACAAGGTCCCTTCCGACTCTGTTAAAATTAATTAATTAATTAATTAATTAATTAATTAAATAAATAAATAAATAAATAAATAAATAAATAAATAAATAAATAAATATCATTCCTATTTTCTATTCTTCTCTACAACTGGAACTCAGATGTAGGAGTCTTCTTGGTTGTACTATATAAGCATTTAAATAAACCGTTTGAATATATTTTTTAAAAAAGTATTTTTTAAATCTAAGTTGCATTGGAGATATGCACAGTTTAAATATTTAAATAAATTACCAATCCATTTTTTTACTTGTTATATTTGATTCTGTATTTAAACCCAAAGCTTAGCTGAATTTTTTAAAGGATAAGAAAAATCAATGTATGTTTATAAATACTTTTATTAGTTGCAATATACTTAATTACTATTAATTAGCTATTAATTACACAACAATATAAGTCCTTAAGATTAACAAAACTGATTACATTATTTGATCATTATTTAACCTATTTAACTAATCTATTGTATATATGAGTATAAACTGGTCTATATATGAACTTATAAATCTTACTCAATAGTAATTTGGAGGATGATTCCCTTCTATACAGGTGAAATTCTACTTGATTTAAATGTAACTGACAATTTTGTCATCAGAGCCACCTGTAATAAAATACAAAACCCACTCACAAATAACAGAATACTTGACATATATCCCAAGTAAATAGCACCCCCATTTTTTTGTGAAATGGGCTTTGAGGGCAAATGAAAAGAAGAGGGAAAAGTTATGCTTTCATTTCTAAATACAGAATAGACATTCCAGCTAATGGGAACAAAGATACAGATGCTAGAAATCAAAAAAAAGTTGCCTCCAATAAAAGGCAGCCATCTAGTCTGGATATGTTTTTTAAAAAAACTGTTCCATGGAATCAGGAATGCAAACAACAGTCCCCAAAATGCCAACAAGGAGCCAATGAACATCGAGATCTGACCAAGCTTCATTTCTACTGGGAAGAATTTTTCAAAAAGGTCAAAATCATGACAACAGTGCAACGAATCAGAGCCCATTGAATTCGGAGGAAAGCAGATCTTCCATATTCCCAACCGAGTGACACCAGCTATATAATAGCTACTTTCTTCAATAAACCACAACCTCCAGTCTGAGTGATGTACTGTAATCGGCAAGAGGATGCAGCCCACAGATCCTGCTGAAAATCCAATCAGTTGCAGAATATACACTGTCTCCAGTGATGCTTGGTCCTCGCTTGTCACTGAACGCCTCATTTTAGAAACTTCACAGAAAAGCAAAGAGTGCTGAAAAATATATGATGAATTGTTGTAATTCTTCAATATTTTTACTCTCATTTATCACATTTCTAATCACTACCACTGCAGTTATTTCTATACTATCATACCGTGTTTCCCCGAAAATAAGACAGGGGCTTATATTTTTTTGACCCCCCAAAATGCCACTGGCCTTATTTTTGGGAGGTGGTTTATTTTCAGGGAAACACGATAGATCTATTCACTAGCTTGAATTAGCATTAACTGGATGTAACCCATAATGTTTAAATATCTATTTCTGTGTTTTAGAATAGCTTCTTTAAAAAAGAAAAGGTCTAATTGTTATATTATTGTATGAATCATTCTAACCTTTCTTTTATAAACACTCAGAAACACCCAACCTATTATTGGGTGACTGAAAAATAAAATTAAAAATATCAAATGTATGAAAATCTTAAATAGAGTCGTAATATTGATTCATAGAAGAAAATTACACATTGGGCGTCACAGAGAAATCCTATTATTAATAGTTAACTCCTATTCCCCCAGCAAAATTTATTACATTCTCAATTATATCCTAGTTTTACAGCTTTATTTCTTTCAAAAGATTTTAGAATAGGGAATCTTTACTAATATGTATGGCTAACTACCTAAATGGTGCGATGTAATTTAGACTATTTCCTTGGTAGTGAAATAATTCCAGGTTGTAGACCACCTCTAGTCAGTTGACCTGGTTATGAACTTCATTGAATCAAGAAAAATTGTAAAATTTTCTATGGTGGGCTTTCTGGTTTTAATCTGTCCTCTCATTCTTAAGAGCTTCCTCGTTACAACTGTAACGAGACTCAAATGCATAATTCAAATATTCATTTCAAGAGTAGGACATGCCAGGATTCAATAGAGATGACTGGTACATAGGTTGTTTATCTATACTCGGTCAAAGAAATGGGTCATATACAAGTCTGTGTAGACTGACAAAGTTTGTAAGGGTTTCAAGGGCATCTTTTACAAATTGTTCCTGATATACCAGAGGTTGACCATGGTGTTGGCTATAAAATGTATTCGTTACCATTAAACTATGCTCATTTTAAAAAAAGTAGAGTAGATGAAGACTGTATTTTTCACTAGGAGTCATATTTTGTAATATTTAGGTCAAAGTGAATGAGTAAGACCATTTATTTCTGGAAGTCACAAATTATTTTTATAGGCATGAAATGGCTTTGTAAAGAATTGCCATTATGGCTAGAAACATACAGACAAACATAATGTGTTAATGCCGTGTTTCCCTGAAAACAAGACCGGGTCTTATATTAATTTTTGCTCCAGAAGACACATTAGGGCTTATTTTCTGGTTAGGTCTTATTTTCAGGGAAACATGGGTAGTACAATATTTGATCCCAAGTAATTATATGAATTTCAAGCATATCCAGAGTTCTATTGGCAACAAATTTATTTTGGTTCAGAGATGGGGAACTGAGAAAAACAAATTATTCTGTGAACTCTTTTAAGATTTGCAGCAGCAAACCATCAAATATTTTATTTTGATTACAGACTTCTGTAGGCTATGTCATTATGTTATATAATTGCATCCTGAGATGGCAAATAACTTTTACAAGATCATTTTTATAAAAGACATTTATGTCTGGTACTACTCTACTTGTCATCACATGGTCTTATTGGTTCATGTTCTTAGATGTACCAGCGAGACAAAACATGGACATATGTCTGGCCTTACTTGCCTTTGTCAGATGAAATCCATGATGCTTTAACTAAAAACATAATATTTTTTCAGTGTTTCAATCATAAATTATATTTATTTTTTTCTGAATGACTATTAACTATAAGTAATTATACAATGCAGATATGCTTTCTAGAATATTTTGCAAATATAGGTAGTTCTCAACTTACAACAGTTCATTTAGTGACCGTTCAATGTTACAATGGCATTGAAAAATATGACTTATGATTGCTTTTCACAATTACGACCTTTGCAGCCATCCCCATGATCATGTGGTCAAAATTCAAATGCTTGGCAACTAGTTTATATTTATGACAGTTGCAATGTCCTGGAGTCATGCAGAACCCTTGTGTGATCTGACAAGCAAAGTCAATGGGGAAGCCAATTAACAACTAGGTTACTAACTTATCAACTGCAGTGATTCACTTAACAATTGTGGCAAGAAAGGTCGTAAAATGGGGCAAAACTCACTTAATAAATATCTCAACAGAAAATTTGGGCTCAATTGTGGTCATAAGTTGAGGACTACCTGTAGTTATGAGGGATAATAATCACATATGGCCAACTTTTAGAAATGGGAATATCTGTATTATACTGTTTTTTATATATGCACTCTCTCTCCCTCCCTCTCCTTCACTCCCTCCCTCCCTCCCTCCCTCCCTCTCCGTGTGTGTGTGTGTGTGTGTGTGTGTGTGTGTGTGTGTGTGTGTGTGTGAGAGAGAGAGAGAGAGAGAGAGAGAGAGAGAGAGAGAGAGAGAGAGAGAGAGAGAGAGAGAGAGAGAGAGAGAGAGAGAGAGAGGAGTAGTATTCTACTATAAAAAAATAAAAAATATCTTTCATAAGAGTAAAACTTTTAACCAAAGCTCCATAAAACATGGCACATGTGAAATAGAACATAATAATGAGATTTGCAAAAACAGAGCTGTGTTAAAATTATGATGCAATTTATTTTCTGTGGCAAATATTCTTTTATCTTTGCCTGTGGAGGGAGGGAGGTTATCACTGGAATTGTTTTTAGAAATTCAGAATCGCTTCCAAGATTCTGCTTCTGATAGATACTTCCGAGTGATACTTTCTACTTTATCATGAAAGTAATTTGTTGATGTTTTTAAATAGAGCTGGGGAGAAAATGTGTGGGTGTGGGATGTTTTCTAGATAGGGCAGACAGTAGTAAGCTAACTAGTAATGTTATTACAGTTAATATCATATAAGTAAATTGCTAATCTAGTCCAGAGCTTGTTAACATTACTAAAAAGTGCTAGGTGAATGCTCATTTGATGAACCATGATAGGCAAAATGTCAGCAATGTAAATGTCATAAAGCTGGAATGATCACTGGCTAGCCTTGATGAGTAAGATATGCTTACCAATTGCAGAGGAGTTACTCAGAGTAAGATAGGCAGAAAAACAGGAAATACAAGACTCCAGGGCAGATGCGTTGGAGATTTTGATATCAGCACTGTATCAGAAAAAATGATGGCACTTTTTTTTTTAACCTAAAGCAAAGAATGTAATTTTTTTTGTTATCTTGTACTGACTCAAATACTTTGGCCACCTAATGAGAAGGAAGGACTCACTGGAGAAGAGCCTAATGCTGGGAAAGATTGAGGGCAAAAGAAAAAGGGGACGACAGAGAATGAGGTGGCTGGATGGAGTCACTGAAGCAGTAGGCGTGAGCTTAAATGGACTCCAGAGGATGGTAGAGAACAGGAAGGCCTGGAGGAACATTGTCCATGGGGTCGCGATGGGTTGGACAGGACTTCGCAACTAACAACAACAACTGACACATTTATTCTTATATATCCACTAAGCTAGGTAGCCATTAACCCAGTAAAATCTTTTTATCACATATTGTGGCAACACACAATCAGACTAACTGGGTTAACCCTAATCATTTGGGAAAATTCCTCCATGAAATCTTACACCTAATGTAATTTCTGTGAATTAATTATAAGAATGTAAAGGACATCAGAGACCTAACAAGGAAAGTAAAAGCAGTTGATGTATTCACATCTACTGGTTTCAGATTGGAGAGATCTAGAAGTTGGGACATAGATAATATTTTCAGATTCCCATAGTAATCCAGATTTCACTACGGTGTACCAGTAGACTAGAACAACCCACGAGGTACATGGCTACCGTCAGATTACATCATTGACCTTTTGAGGCAAACTTGAATGACATCATTGTAGAGATGTCACAAGTAAATTTATGATGTCCCCAAAGAATAGTAAGGATACCAATTGTATCCTCACTTTTTAGCTTTCATTCCTATGTACCCATCTTTTTGATCAATAGCTCAAACAATCCTATTTCTTCTTCTAAATTCTGAGTTTTGTATTTCAGTTGCTCTGGTCTGCTTCAACTCTTTTCAAAGCAAGTAAGCTTAATTCATGAGTTATTAAAAATATAGAAAAATACATGAGATAAAAAATATAACAACCTGGTCAAGCTTTCAATAAAATAAATATTTTGAAGATAGTGTTCTCCTCAGTAGAATAGTTGTTCTCCCAGTTCTCACCAAAATCAGGAACTTTGCTCAAAACTAGTCTTGTTGAAATTTGTCTGGATAGACTAAAAGGGTTCAAGCACGACTACAGATTATTTCTTTTACTGACCTTTTTGGGGGGCAGTTTTGTTTGTTAGAATGTTGATCCAAACATTCTTGTTGCCTTGGGAAACTCCAAAGTTTCAGTTGAAATGTTTAGAATACATTTAAAATAAAATATTTAAAATATAGATTAACTCTTTTGCTCTTTTACTATTAGAAATGTAGCTTTAGCTATATTAACTACTGGCTTCACACCATAAGATTTTAAAGATGCAGTGTGCTTTTTACAAGCTCTTCATTCTTACAGATCTTCAGAAAAGACCTCATTTTGGTTTCTATTTTTATATTGTATAATTTTTTTAAAAAAATCTAAAACATTACTCATAACAAACATTTTAAAAATAAAGGAGGGCGGTATTTTTATTGCTTATAATATGAATAATTTAAATGTAAGGATAAATTAATATGTGAAATAGAAAAGGATATCACATGGAAACAAAAATTTCCTATCAGAAGAAGGTCAGAAAAGATGGCCTAAACAAGTCAAATAAGCTAACACTTTTTCTAAAACATTTTTTTATTAGATTATAGAATAAAATAGAAAAATATGAAAGCAAATAATAGGACACAGCCCTAGCAGTGGTGGGCTCCTACCGGTGCGGTCCACTCTATCACACCAGTAGCGACTGGCTGGTGACGTCACGGTCGGTTACAGGTCCCTGGGTGCTACCATCTTTTTTTTGTATTTTTTTGTATTTTTTTTCAAATTTCTTTTCTTTTCTTCTGAGCATGTGCAGAAGCCGAGCTTCCGGCACTGTGCATGCGGTCGCCATCTTATTTTTGGCTTTCTTTTTTTGTTAAAAAAATTGAATTTCTTTTCTTTTCTTTTTTTTCTTCTGAGCATGTGCAGAAGCCGAGCTTCCGGCCCTGTGCATGCGGTTGCCATCTTGAGGAAGCCAGCCAGCAGAGAGGTAAGTTAGAACCCACTCTGCTTGGGTCCCCTCAACTTTTCAGCCCCAGAAAATGCCTTTCTCCTATTTACAGCTAGGCACCATTGCCTGCAATCAGATTGTGTGTGAGAGAGGGGTGGAGGAAGGAAGGTAAAATCAGGAGGGAGGGAGGAAGGAGTAAGGATGTGAAGGGGATTCAACTTCTGTGGAAAATGGGTCCAAATGGCTCTTTGAATGTTTAAGGTGATTAGGGGACTGGAGGCTAAAACATATGAACCCAAATCCTCTTGTGGTCAAAACACAATTATTTTAACTAAACAATCAAGGATTTGAACACATGCAACCATGAATTATCAGGACTAAGGAGGGGCTTCACTTGGCAGTGTCAGAAAATGTTAACAGTCTGCATTTTGGTTATCCAAAAGAAACAAGCAGAAAATGTTGTGGGGGAAAGGTTCTCTTGCAAAAATCTCTTTTGAATTCTATGTCCATTTTCCCCACTCTCCCCCACAGTGGGGCTTACATGGATGAAATCCCTAGTGGAATGTCTGATGGCAGAACTCATTAGAATGGAGAGGTCATTATTACTACCAGACATACAAGTAAGAGATAGTAATATGAATTCAGATATTTTTATGGTTTCATTCTCTAGAATAAGAGATATAGTTGATTGCAAAGCATGCAGCTATTGGAGCAGCATTTTGTGCCAAATGCAATTTTTTAAAAGGGGTGAACCATTGCAGTAAATGGTACATTTTAAATTCCTGCAGCAAACCTTCAACTATGCCTAAGTTAATTTAATATAAATGTCCTTGAAATAGATTTAATTGTTATCCGGTGTTTTTCAACCTTGGCAATTTTAAGATGTATGGACTTCAACTTACAGAATTTCCCAGCCAGCATGCTGGCTGGAGAATTTTAGGAGCCAAATTCCATAAAAGTATGAAGTATGAAGCTTGAAAACACTGTTAGGCTATGTAAAAAGGATGTTGAGACTCTGGAAAGAAGTCAGAAATGATGGAGGGAGAGAATGAGAGACAGGAAAGAGAGAAACATGAGAGAAAGGGAGAAAGAGATGAGAGGGAAAGAAATGAGAAAGAAAGAGGGGGGAGAAAGAAAAAGAGATGAAAGAGAGAGTGACAGGAGATGAGAGAGAGAAAGATGAGAGAGAGAGATAGGGAGAAAGAAAGAGAAAGACACAGAGAGAGATACCTGTTTAAAAGAAAATAGAAAAATGGCTCTTTGAGTGTTTAAGGCTGCAGACCCCTGGGTTAGGCAAACACCATGGTCGTTAAGTGAACCTTGTGGTCATTAAGCAAACACTGGTTGTTAAATGAGTCCATTTTCCCCATGGGCATTTTTAAACAGAAACCAGAAAAAATTGTTGGGAACTGGCAAAAAACATAGAAAACCTCAGTCACATGACTGTGTGGGATGTTATAACTGCTCATAAATGTGTATGTGTGTGCACGTGCGTACATGTGTGCATGCATAAGGCTGTCAAAACTGAGAAAAACAGGTCAAGTAGCTCTGAGGAGGTCAGCCATAAATTTGAACACTTTCTAAGCAATCGGCCATTAAGCGAGGACCGCTTGTATTTGGTTTGCCTTAAGGGTTCAGAGCTGTATGGAATCTGGTTTCTTCTAATCCTTTTGGGGATTGTAAAAGGTCCGGATGCAGGAATCCTCATAGGGGGAACTAGGATCGTGACCACTTAGGCACACCCGCCCAGTCACATGACCACGAAGCCACGCCTACCATCACATGACCATCAAACCACTCCCACCCGGTCACATGACCGTCAAGTCATCCCACAAAATTAAGCCACGCCCACAAAATTAAGCTACGCCCACAGAGTGGCAGTAAAAAAATTAGGAACCCGCCCCTGAGCCCTAGTGCTTATTTTGGGGCCCAAAAGAAAATAAGACCAGGTATGCTTGTGTGTGTGTGTTTGTATAGAACAGCGGTTCCCAACCTTCCTAATGCCGCGACCCGCCCCCCGCCCCCGCCCCCGCCCCCCCACCGCGACACATCCCATCTCCATTTGGGTTCTTTTACCCTCTGCGCATGCGCAAAGCATTCTGCGCATGTGCAGAGGGTAAAAGAACCCAAATGGCGGCGTCCGGGCGAAGTCCCCAGATCCGGGTGAGGTTTCCACTCGCTTCGCGTGTTGCCTCTGGGAGCTTTTCGAGCCCCATCGTGAAAGGCGTGCGGGACTTCAGCGGGGCCGGGACAGGCGGCTGTTTTATATTTGGAACCCTAGCAGGCACAAATGGAACAGTACAGAGGGGGAGTTTGCAAGTGGCGGCAAAGGGAATCTTCCAAGGATGTTTCCGTTCCGGGGGGAGCCCCCCCTCTTCGCTCGGCCCCCGGGAGCAAAAGCCAGGATTGAAGCCAGCTTGGGGGAGGAACGAGAGAGGGGAGGCCAGCCAAAGAGGGTCGCGGCGCGGCAGAGCAACTCAGGGGCAGAGATGCCCATCGGGGACCTCTCACCTGGCCGTACACCTTCACCGGCTCCTCCTGTGGCGGCTGCGGTGGCTGGGCGCTCCTTCTCCTCCTTGGGGGCTGCCTGGGGCTGGGGGGATCCTGAGCTTGCAGCCGCGCAAAGCCCCGATCCTGGGGCTGCGAGGTCAGGGCGCGATGCAACAGCAGGCTACTCTGAGGAGGAATGGAGGCGGCGGGGAGCCGATGGGACCCCGCAAGCAGCAGCAACAACAGCGGCAGCAGTGGCCAAAGGGCGGCCGGGGCAGAGCCGGGATTCCAGCTGCCGCCTGTTGCCATGTTCCTTGCTTGGCTCCGCCGGCTTTGTGCACTTGGCAGGGGCCAAGTGGGGCGGCGCCGTCCGGAGAGAATGTGCCAAGGGATGCTCGGCTCCGGCGCGCGCCACGGAGAAGCCTCTGGGGCTGCAGGCGCCATGCCCGGATGGGGCAACCCCTTGGTGGCCCCCACAGCCGCCCCCGCTCGCCTCGGCACCCACCCACAGCCAACCGATGAAGGAAGGCAAGCCACACGTGGGCGACAAGGAGCCAGCTCTGCCCGGAGAGAGCCATCCCCTTCGCAGAGTCTCTCCTGTCTACCTGTAGCATTCAGGGCGATGGCTCTCTCCGGGTAGCTGCCTGTCCCAGCCCCACCGAAGTTGTACACGCCTTTTGCAACGGGGCTCAAAAAGCTCTCAGAGGCAACACGCAAAGTGAGCGGAGACCTCGCCCGGATCTGGACTTCGCCCAGACGCCGCCATTTGGGTTCTTTTACCCTCTGCGCATGCGCAGAATGCTTTGCACATGTGCAGAGGGTAAAATAACCGAAATGGTGGCGGCGGGGTATGTTGCGGTGGGGGCACAGGGGCGGGGGTTGCGGGGTGCGATATGGCCAGGCTTGTGGCAGTGGGGGGGAGCTGAGGATGCCGGGGCGACCCCTGGGAAATGGTTGTTCAACCCCCCAAAGGGGTCACGACCCCCAGGTTGGGAACCTCTGGTATAGAGAAATATAGAAAACCATATTTTCTTTCAAACTACTATAAGTAATGCTACCTCAAATGTGAGGAAATCCACTGATAAAAAAATAGTATTTCTCCTTCTGATATCCTAACAGTACATATTGGCAGATTTTTGTGATGGAAAAATAATGAAAGACTGCAAACTCCCCCCTCTTCCCTCGCCTCTCCTTTCTGCTCCCGTGTTTCATTGTCCCTCATTTCTTTCTGCCGTATCCTGCTTCCCCCACTTGCATGTATAAAGAAGGTTCTCAGCTGTATGCCAAACAGGTTAAGGGGAAACCCTTCATAATTGAGCATCAGGCACCCAGTTGCCTGAAAATTCCACTCTGTCACATAGGTGCAATTTTTTGTTTTACAACAGAAAGACACTTTCCCTGTTTAACCCTATCTTGCTTCTTCAAAAAACTTGCCCGTGAATCAGATCTTAGATTTCACATCTCTCAAATCCCAAAGTATGTAAGAAATCTCTACCTGGCTATTTCCTATTTCTTGAAAAGCTATAGCCAATGATCATTTCAATAAGCATGGTTTTTGTCTTTAGCATTATGTTCCTTCAGAACTTCAGCAAAATAATATTTATCCAGGTGTGTCTGAAAGTATTAATAAAGCATTAAAAACTTATCAAATAAAATATTAGACATAGTTCATATGTCTGGTCTACTTACATGCCGTAATTTAAGTACAAAAAATCCTACAGAATAATAAAGTTGGAGTAAGACATGGATAGTAAGATACTTCTGGCAGATGTTGAAAACTTCATATCAAATGAAACAACCTCTATATTAGAGGCATTGGTGAAAATTTTTAAAATGATAACATGCTAGATTATTACATTGTAACAAAATGACCTTTCAATGATGCAGTACTTTTCGAAGATAGTGTCACTGCTCTGTTTTAAACATGCCATACACTTTCACAATCAAAAACTTAGTTTAACACTTTTTAATTAATTAGATTTGTAGGCTGTCTATCTACTCTGGCCTATTTTGGGGCACAATATGTCAAATGAAGAAAATAACAAAATGTTTACTTTGACAAGAAAAGTGATTTACTCTTCAGAGAGAGAAACAGAAAAGGAAAATGGTACATTTCTTAGTGTGTTGGATTTATATCCCTTCTTCTTTATGGGTGCTGAAAGGGATTTCTCCTTGGGCAATGCTGAACTTCAGGGTTTAGAGATTGTGGTCTAGACAAGAGATTTCCTGAAGTTTTGCTGGCAAATATGGCCGGCATTTATAGCAGTCCACCTTGTCTGAAGATGCCAGCCACAGTTGCTGGCAAAATGTCAGGAAATCTGTTGTCTAGACCATAGTTGCTAAACCCTGAAGTCTAACACAGCCCAACAGATACTGGCCACGAAAGCCTACACCAGGATCTCCCTGTTTTATTCCCACAAATCATGTGGGATAGGCTGGGCAGTAACTAGTCCAAAGTCTGTGAGATTCCATGATTGAATCTTGGTCTCCCCAGTAGTCCAGCATACAATCAGTCTGCTACAAGGGCACACTGCTGTTTATGTAAATCAGCATCCATGGCTATATACCAAAAATCTTGAAAATTGAGAACTTATAATTGCCAATATATAAGTGTTTGTGCTATTTGTTTTTATTGATTTTTTTAAATTATAAAAGCTTTCCAAATTAATAGCCCCTCTTAGTCAACAGAATACTCATTTTCACTTATTTACTGGGTATCCTAGAAAATTCACTGTTGGGTCATTCTTTCAAAAAGGAAAAGAAGTGAAGGGATCAGAGGTAGAACTTTGTACAGGAATGCTTTAACTTGCTATGTCTTCTAAAAAATCTATTTGTCATCTCATATTAGAAAAGAAAAGTGACTACTGCTATCATATTGCATGTACAAATAAGAATTTCCAACTGTTTTTGTATTTTTCTTATTTTACTGTGGAACCTGTTTTTGGTAAAAAATTTAAGTGTAAATTGAAGTAATCTTAAAGATTATAATTTAATGCTAATTAATCAACATCCAAGTAGAATTAACATTCTTCATAATGGAAAAACATTCAATTATGTAATGATATTAATTTAAATAATGGCTAAAATTAACACATCACTCAATACTCAAGCACAATTTTTATTTTATTTTCCTTGATAAAACAATATAACCTTGTCAGTAGGTAAATAATTAAGCAAAAATTAAGAAATTGAAATATGTTGTTTGAATTTGAGTAGCATATGGAAAATGGACCACAGGGGAAAAAAATCAAAATATATATTTTTACTGTACAAAAAGTCTAAATACTGCAATGACGTACAAAGTGAAGAAATAATCCTTCACTCATGATGCCAAAGCAAGACATTAGCACCAGATTCTCTCCGATAGAACAAACAATAGACATATTTGTAAAGTATATATACAGAAGAGGGAATCCCTTTACCGGCCCTTTCCAGAGAGCCTGCCAAACCAACCAACAAAAAAATGGCAAGCTTAGCCAAAGGTAATGATTAAATATATTATTATGCAAACTGAAATATAATTATACATTAATTTATGTACTAAGTTCATATGAATTATATGACTTAATGCAAATTACTGTGTACATACCGGTTATATTTTGAGTGCACATATACAAAATGAATCACCACAGAAAACTTTTATTTCCTTATAAAGAGTTAAAGAAAAAAACGTTACCTTTGATTGGAACAAAAATGGTGCTTTATATTGTGTATATGTAAGGATTAAACCAGAAACAAAGTGGAACACTTGTCTAATATGGACTGGAGAATGTATGTCACAATGATGCCAGATATAAATAGTAGAGAAAATTCTTAAAATAATGTTAACAGCATAGAAGGAAATGGCATCAAATGTATGAATTAGCACTGATATTTGTGGGAAAAGACCAATCAAGAATACATGATTGCAATGTCATACACATGTGTTGTGGTATGAGTCCTAGGTTTGCTTTTGAATAGACATGCACGGGATTGAGTGATATCTGCTTCTGAAATACATGATTATGTGGAATCAGTTATGGCTAGTCCTTCTATAGCTAACAATTTTATTGCTAGAGTAATCAGAACAGCTAAAATTGTACCTTCTCTTGTGGAATGATTCACAATTAAGTTCTTTTGTAATGGTGCAGTTAATTTAACTTCTAAACGAGAGTACTGTGCAGAATGGCTCAAGGTTTTAGGTAAATTATTTTTCAGCAAGTCTTAAAAATACCCAATAGAAAAGACATATTATCTTTATTCATTACAAAATCCATTAATATTAAGGAACATTACCTATACGTTGGTTAATACACCAACAGTTATTGCATCCTTATCATGTAAAAGGTTTTAAAGGGGCTTTTTAAAAATATATATTTGTTTAGATTACAATGTTAATATGTCCCTACATGTGATTGGATTGGAAAATAAGATCAAACTATTATATTATTTGTTAATATAAACACGGCACAGAGGTTTCCAACTGTAAGTCCAAGTAAAACAAGGAGCTTCTTATAGCACAGTCACAGGACAAACAGTGATCCTTAAAGGCAAAGTCAAAACAAACAGATGAAGAATATGCAGAACAATCTACAAATATATGACTCACTAAACTCCTGGCAAATAGTACCTAATGAAATGTTGTATTAATTTTGCACTGCATTACAAACTTAAGACTTATAAGAATCAATCCTTCAGTTTTTCATTCAGATAAGAAAATTGCTTTGAATTAAAACTTTTCTTTCTTATCCCTGCCACAGCCGTCAATACTGAAGTGATAAATTAATGAACTATAGCTATATTTCATTACAACATTAAAATTCACAAAGCCATATAAATATGAAATTTACTGGTACATTCTGAATTAGTTTAATTGGATATAATTAAAATCTTACTTGAGCAAATGGCTTTGAAATAATTTTGAAAGGATTAATATCATGCAAAATTTCTTTTTTTAAAAAGTATCTAAATGTACACTGCTGCCAATGTATTTCACCAGCCTAATCATAGTGCCTGAAAAGTTATTTTGTCTGCTTAATATAAGTACTTTTTCTCCAAGTCTCTAAAATTAAAATTAAAATTTCTTGTTCCCTTTTGGGAAATCAGGGAATAGTGCTCATGTGTATATTGGTCTCTTTTCTGTCTTAAAAAACTGTAAAAGGTTTCAAGGTTTGCAAATAAAACTATGTAAAACAAAGTCCCAGGATTATTGCCATTATTGAATCATTATTTGGGTCTTTCAGGCTGGAGACTTTCAGTCAGGCACTTGAGTTGCTCTTCCCCAAGTTTGATTTTGTCCTCCAGCTCTCGCTGTTCTATTATGAGGGCTGATTTCATTTTGACAAAGTGCTCATAATCGGCAAGGCTTTCATCACTCAGATAGCTGGCGAGAATATCAAAGACAATGCGTTCTCTTCGATCTAGGTTTTCTTTCAGCTCCTTTGCATCTTCATGCTGTTGTGTGAGTAATTTTTGCTTTTCTACTAGAATCCGCTAAGGGAACAGAACAGGAAAATTTTAGTGATTAATACATTTAGCTTTATATTCCATTTCCATAATGAACATTCTCCTATCATTGTTTTAAAGAAAACATCTTAAGAAGACCTACATCAGGGGTGTCAAACTCAAGGCCCGGGGCTAGGATTCGGTCCCCGAGGTGCTTAGATCTGGCCTGCAGGGATGCCCTGGAAATAGCAAAAGACCGGCCCATGGTAACTCTGCCAGCAAAAATGGAGCTCGGGAGGGCTGCACACAGCCCTCCCGAGCTCCATTTTTGCTGGCAGAGCTCTTGGGCCTCCACAGGCGGCCCCGACACGAGTGATATGTCAAGCTGGCCATGCCCATCCTGACCACACCCACCCTGGCCCCAGGTCAAACACAATCCTGATGCGGCCCTCAATGAAATAGTTTGACACCCCTGACCTACATGCTTCCTAAGCAAATAGTAAAATGACAAAGCAGCTTTCTGAATTTTATTATTTGGTAGAAATTTTTAAAAATATACTGTATAATTAATGGTAGCACTCCCATGTCTCAAAATGTTGATGAAGATTTGATTCACTGTCTGCTTCGTGAGCCTTTTTATTTTTAGAGTTCTTTTCTACAAGTTCTCATTAAATTATGTCTTCAGGGACATTGTCGTGTGATGAGTTGTTCTGTTCCATTACCATCTTAGGACAACCACCCTAGAAATGGGTACAACCTCAGAGGTTAAGTGAGTATTCTTTTCCTGGCTCTTGTATGGTTTGATCCAAAATATGTTGGAGAATGCAGACTCTGTTAAGAACTTCATTTGGGGATGATCCACTTAATTTGGTCACAGTATAACTGATTGGTTCAAAATGCCCTAGCCCTTCCAACTTCACTTCTAGAATTGTAGCTAGCTAAGATGGAAGCTTAGAGTCTGAGATGTCCACAACAAGCAGTCCTCACCTACTAAATGAGGAGGAAAAATGCTCTCTTATAGCAGGACAATTTTGCATATAAAGCAGTTGATATAAAAGAAAACCACTGCTCAAGTAACATCTCTCTAGCATAACAGCTTTTGGGCAAAGTTGATTTCTTATTTTTAACCAAGAAGACTACGCAATAAGACAGGAGTCTACATATACACTTGAGTTGGCAAAACAAAATAACATGGTGCAATTAAAGTTCCTCCTCATATGACAATATAAATGCCTTACCCTTTCTTCAGCAGAAGCATTTTCATCCAAGTTGTTTAATGCATTTTCTACTCTGGCAAGTCGACCAGAGAGTGACAGCAGGAGGTTAACCACTTTGTCTAGATCTCCAATAAACATCCGAAACTTGTCAAATTCATTGGGTTTGCAGACCTCCTTTACCACTACCTCCACTTCATCTCCAAGAAGATTATTGGCTTGAATGTCTTCCAAGAGTGTCTCTCGAGCTTCTTTTAGCACTTTTAGTTTTCGACTAATGCTATCTATAAGCTCTTGCTGAGAGAGAGAGAGAAAGAGAGAGAGAGGAGCTAAATTTATGAGATATAATTATTAGATTTATATGGCTACTCATCTCATGACTTCTAAATGGTTAATGATGAAACCACAAGATAACAGAATCTTGCCAACATAGTCTATATATTTTTGATATTCAGAAAAATCAATGCAAGCAAAATATGTTTGTTTCAAACAGTTAGAGCAGCTGTTAATATTCTCTTACTTGAGTGGTTATAAAGGTATGCTGTGAGCTATTTCTGATTTGGATTAAGAAAAGACAAGGAATAAATAATAACTGTCAGTTAAATAAGAAAGAGGATTTTAATGGCAAAAACATAAAAAATACAAGCTGCATTTTTCTTCTAGTGATTTGACCTTAAATCTTCAGTAAGGCTGGAAAAGTATATTGTAGGAATGGGAAATATAGATATAATATAGGGTGGGAAAAGTAAATGATGGAATATCAGAAGTAATATTGATCTTATTGCATTTGCATAAATGTTTCTCTAAAAAACAAAAGTGCCCTCAAATCAATGTAAATTATAACAGGGTTGAAGGAAGAGAACTGGGATATCCAACTGAAGAAACAACTCCTTAAAAGTAGCAGAACAAGTATGTTATTACTACAGATCTAAAATGAATCAAGGATAGTTAAATGAATGTCCTATGAAAAGAGAATTTCACAATAATAAAAATCCCAATGCCTTTGGCTCTTTTTAGGAAGTATCTTTTTTGTCTCCTACATTTTATCTTTTTTTCATGTGCACACAGAAATTGAAAAAATGAAATAATGTTTAGTGTTGTTGAGGTCCAGATAGTAAAAAAATTTTTTTCATCTACGGCTGGGTTCATGACTTAATTATTCCTGGACAAAGCTATATAGTGAATATTAAAAGGAAACTGGCTTCTTTGACTGGATAAAAAAATTTGAACCAGTAGTTTTAGTTTCAGCACTGAGATATAGGTTTTAAACAGCTGATGACATAATAGTTCTATGCCTGACAAACACAGGTGCGGCTTCCTAGAACAGGGAATTTTTCCACAAGAAAATCCCACCTGGCTACATATTCCATTTGAATTACACAATCATGTGGGTGTGATATTTAAAACTGAGCCACAAGACACCATCTAATCAAAAGCAACTCCCACACAACTGCACTTCTGTCTCTAGAGCATCTCAGACAATTATAGAAAATGTGCAAAATTGTACTTCCTCTTTATTGAAAGATAGGAAATATTAAAAGATCAAACTTGAGAAGAATCAAACTTTTTTTTAAACCTGGGGAAGATTTATTTTATAAAAATCATTTTTAAGATAACAGCTGTTTTTATTCAAATCTTTTCCTGATTTATGCATATGTGAAGAGAAGTTATATAAGGAGCAGGTATTAGCTAGGTGGATATGGAAATGTCTGCAAATAAAAAACCTTATTTTTATTTTGTTACAAGTATTTGTTCCCTCTTGAAGTGAGTTATATATTACTTTATTTGTAAACTGCCCAAAATCACTTATATAAGGAGGGTGGTATAGAAATTTGATAAATTAAATAAATAAAAATCTTAACCTAATGATAAAGTAAATATCATGAGTAAACATATGTAAACAATCCTATTTGGAGCAAAGATAAAAATCAGCAATAATTTAAAGAATTTTTATTTAGAAGTTGTCCTTAAATTCAAATTAAGTAAAAATTGAAATGATTAATATGATTCTTAAGCAGGAGGGCTGAATTTTCTTTTAGAAGTTCTGAAATGATAGGCTTAGAGTTAAGGTCACCTAGAAGGTTCTTTTTTTATGTCCATCAACCAGTAGTCCTTGAGCAAAATATCAGAGTTTGATCTAAATAATTTTTGCTGATTCAGATGGATGAAAGTACCTCATAAATAACTGATATTCTGAACAGGTTCACTGGAAATAAATTCTGTTGAACTGAATAGTATTTTTCCTCAGTTATGTTTATATAGGATTTAATTCTAAAAGTTAATGTAATTCAGTGATGCACAATCACTTTTTCATTTGTTGAAAAAGTATCTTCTTTACACATAGTAAATTATTCTGTATTCTGAAGAGGCATTAATGCTATCACTTTGCTTTTTTGTTCATTTCAACAGGAGCTTCTCTCTTTTACTTTGTGAATACTGGATACTAGGCACTGTTCCCTCCTCACATTTTATTTTCAGCTGAAGAGGAATGAGACAGAACCACTAGATAGTTCAAGACCATAGCTTCCAATAATAAGTAATACTGAAAACAAAATATCATGATAAACTTACCTTCTTCTCAGACAAATTGTGGTCTAACTCATTTTCAGAATCCTCCTCACTTTCTTGTTGTTGCTGCTGCTGCTGTTGCATATCCTTCATCTTGATCAGAAGTTCTGCCTTGGGTGCAGAGGTGCTATAGTAAGTGGAATTAGTTGTTAAAGGAATGGCCAAAGACAGAGGCAGCTCCTCTTTCCTAAGCAAAGATAAAAAAAAATACTATTTTTCAACAGTCTTCTTGACATGTTTATGCACTGAAAGCAACATAATAATTACTTTGAAATACTATTTGCAGTACATAGATTGTAGGGTTAAGAGAAAGATACCCACAGAAACAATGGATAAAATAACCATATTATTTTATCACTTTAAGAACCTAGCTAGAGAGACAGGAAATTAAAGGAATGTCTCAAAATTATGGCCTAAAATGCTGATTTCTATTTTGCTTCTAATTGATGTTCTCTGACCATATTTAGATTTCTATGCCCTACCCTTGATTACATGGGCAATGGAAGAAAGGTAATATTTAAATCTGTTTCTGGCTTTCATTAGCCTTGATTATCTAATCCCATAAGCACACATTTAGTAAATATATAGCTTCTTGGGTTTCATTATCTGCAGTTCTAATGCTTAAAAGAACCTATTGCTAAAAATACCTTTCTCTTAACACTAGAAAAGTTAAGATTGAAATCAGTTCACTGACAGCAAATATATTGTGTATATAGGATCAGAGGTGGGATTTAGCAGGTTCTGACCAGTTCTGGAGAACCGGTAGCGGAAATTTTGAGTAGTTCAGAGAACCGGTAAATACCACCTCTGACTGGCCCCGCCCCCATTTATTATCTGCCTCCCAAGTCCCAACTGATCGGGAGGAAATGGGGATTTTGCAGTAACCTTCCCCTGAAGTGGGGAGGGAATGGAGAGTTTACAGTATCCTTCCCCTGCGACGCCCACCAAGCCACGGCAACCAAGCCATGCCATGCCCACAAGCCACGCCCACAAGCCACGCCCACAGAACCGGTAGTAAAAAAATTTAATCCCACCACTGTATAGGACGCAGAGCCATATCAGAGGGCACACGAGGCGTTGCTCTGTCAGCTCCACGGGCAAACCGGAAGTTTGGAAAAATGCACTTCCGGTTTGCCGTTGGGCTGTTTTTTGCACTCCGGGAGGGTTTAGGGAAGCTTCCTGAAGCCCCGGAATGCGAAAAATGTCGAAACAGGCAAACCGGAAGTTCGGAAAACGCACTTCCGGTTTGCCATTGGGCTGTTTTTAGCACTCCGGAGGGTTCAGGGAAGCTTCCTGAAGCCCCGGAGTGCAAAAAACAGCCCAACGGGCAAACCGGAAGTGCATTTTTCTGAACTTCCGGTTTGCCCGTTTTGCTGTTTTTCACCGTCCCAGGCTTCGGTAAGGCCTTTGCACGGGGGTGGGGTGGGGGTGCACATGCGCAGGGGGCAGCGTGGGGGGTTGTGCGCATGCGTGGGGGGAGAGGGAATGGGTGTGGGCACGTGTGCGTGCGCTAGCGGGCACACATACACCCTTTTGGCACGCGAACCAAAAAAGGTTCGCCATCACTGGTATAGGATCAATTCTTTTGGAACATAATTCAAAGGAGATTTATTTTTCCTTCAAATAAACAGTAAAGAACCAATGATGTCTGCAGTGGGTCAAAACTGGCAAGATGGTGTTTATGGTATCCAACCCAAGCCCTACTTCTTTTAGAGATCAATGCACATACATGCATACATAGCAGTAGTGGGTTCTAAAATCTGTTGCTACCGGTTCACGAGCGACACTTCTGCGCATGTGCAGAAGCGTCCTGGGCGGATGGGCGGAGCCTCTTGATGCCGCCGCTACCAGTTCACAGAACCGGGCTGAACCGGGAGCAACCCACCGCTGATACATTTTGAGTACAAAGAGACAAGCCATGGACTAGAATACTGAAACCCGTATATTGCATGGTGGGTGCCAATGAGAGGAATAATAGAGAATCAATCTGAGAAAAGCCTTCACAAAATTCAACATTTTCTATCATATATCACTGCAAAAAAGTAATCAACATTGTTTCATCCCTCAACTGGCTATACTTAATAGACACTCTATTAAGAAGAACAAAATTTGAATACCTAAGATACAAAGAGCTCTTTGTCTCTCTTTTTGACATGAAGCAACATGAACCAAACAATCACTTGCTTGGAAATAAGACTCCACAGTTACTTATGTGTGTGCGTGTGTATGTGTGTTTGTGAGAATATTATATTTTCACTTTCTATCTCCCATTAATTTTCAATTAGATGTTTGCAATTTCTTATGATTCTCCTCCAAAAATCTACAGAAATATCCAAATTGAAATTTTTGGCGAAGCTCAATATATATATTTATCAGCAAAAAATGCTACATATATATGTATGTGTGTGTGTGTGTGTGTGTGTGTGTGTGTGTGTGTGTGTGTGTATATATATATATATATATATATATATATATATATATATATATATATATATATATATATATATATATACACACACACATACACACACACACATACATACATACACACACACACATACATATACACACACACACACATAAAATATTTTATATACTTTTTTATTTTTTACTAAGTTTCACAGACAAACAGTTACTGGAAGATTTAAGAACTCCTCTGCTATTGTATGAGAAAACAATGTTGTCACAGGACTAAGTGACTCTTACTTATGGTGAATCAGACTATATTTTATCAGAATATTTACTAGGATGTATTGTTTTTTATTTTATTTATTGCAATTATACCCAGCTTTTTCTTCTGACAACTCAATATTACATATATGGAAGTTTTCTCTCATTCTACCCTGCAACAGGTTTGAAAGGTAAGTTGGTCTAAAATAATGAATCACCCAAAGTCATTAACTGATCTGAACCAGCATCTGCCATAACCAACACTCATCAACACACTGTATTAGTGCGAATCCAATTTACCCACTCTTAACTTGAGCTCGTAAGACCTACTGCCTTTCTCAGATTGCTCAGAAACGTAGATATCAGTGTTGCTGGTGACTTGTAATTACAGTACAAAATTACTGTCGAGCTCCCTGTTCTGTGCAGTAACTCTTACTTGCTATGAAAGATAACATTTATAATAAAATGCTAGGAAGTAATGAAAACAATTCTTATCCAGCAAGGCACAGTGAATCTGTCAACAACAAGCATATACTGTATAATAGTGAAATGAAACCTCCACAATCATTAAGTATTTATACGTTTTTGATAAACCACTAGGAGAAATGGGGATTCATCTAGTTTGTCAGCTTAACATAAGTATTTGGTTCCTGAAAATAGAATGTTGGGTATTTCAGTCTTGTCAAAGCTGGTGTTTTCCCAGACGAGTTAGAATCTAAATCCCAACCAGAACCCGGTTTGAATTGGAAGAAAGTTATAGTAGTTATGTTTGCTAAGTTTGTCTTGATTATATAACTTATATTTTAATAGAGGAAAAATTAAAATACAGTGTGTGCACGTATAGGATTAAAAAAAAATAAAAGCATTAATTTGTGTTGGAAAACTATGTACTCACTTTTCCTCTTCAGTTTTGGGTGCTGAAACCTTTGAAATAAATTTTCTGCGATGTTGCACTTCTTCTAAGAAATGTTCATCTTTGGGAAAGATTCCCTCCATTAAATCCATTGTGGTTTTTATTTTCACATTTGGGTCTAAAATTTCTGCTAATGATTTATCCTTATCCACTATTTCTCTAGCTAATTCTTCTGATTTCCAGTCCTCAATTGTCTTTTCTTTGGCTCTCACGTAGTTAACTGCATGGGTGGATATGTCATTCTCCTTTATGTTCCTCCCAAAGCTCTCAGTAGGTTGCAAAGAAGACAGGTTTGATTTGTTCTCAAGCTCAGTTTCAACACCTTGTCTCGTATAAGCACAAAAACGTGAATAGGACTGTTCAGAAGTGCTAAGTGTCTTGATTTGGTCTTTTTCTAAGCCGCTTGGTAAAGTAGGAGGCTCTGTTGTGGTCCCAAGATTCTGCCTGCTTGCCTTCTCTGAATGGCTCTCAGAATGTACAATCTTGATTGGAACCATTTTTACGGTTGTATTGTTATCCATCACTCTTTCAATTCTTTAGAAAAAAATTGTAAAATAGCACATTACATATATTATATAAACACTCTGTTCACTGATATAAATATAGATTATTAATAGCCTATTTATGAATTTAGGAATGAGTAACTTATCACATTTTATCTTTCACATTCCCATGTATATTTTAAATATCTTTATTTAACTGAGCACTAGCTACTGTTACTAAAGTTATAAAATGTACAAAGAACTGCACTTGACTGAAATTTCAAAGATATCTAACATGTTTTCTCCTTTTAAAAAAAGATGAACAAAAAAAGCCTGTGTACTGACTGATCCCACATCTATTGATATGAAGAAACATCTACTTTGTTCAATGACAATTGTTTCCAATAATGTGCAAATTACTATTGTAATCTAAACAAGGTTCTCATTGTTTATAACAAAGTTTTCTAAAATTTAAGCTATGTTCATTATATATAAGTGAACAATTGAACAGCAATTTATAAATCAGTATGAAACTTGAATTGGCATGTGAAACATAACATCTGGTAAATCTGTAGCTATGACTAATGAAGATTACTTCACTTAAGGCATTTGTTATGCATAGTCCTTACTTAAAACCCGTAATTGGGACTAGAATTTCCCTCACTAAGTGATGCAGTCATAAAGAATGACATCATGTGATCCCATTGCTTAGCAAAGGCAATTCAGGCAGCCCCCATTGTTGTTGTTAAGCAAGGATCAGGTCATTAAGCAAAGACCACACATGATTGTGATCTGTGAATTCTTGACTGCTTCCACAAGCAAAGTCAATGAGGAAGCTGGCAGGAAGTTGAAAGTTTTGGGCATCTTGCAAACAGGCCAACAGATGGGTAAGTGCTACGGGGTCTGGAAAGGCAAAGAGTGGGTGCCAAGGTGTAGCAGTAGCGTTGCCAGATGGAGAGATGGTTGCTATGAGTGCAGGAGGACATACAGTTAATAAGCATGGCTGGGCAAGGAGGAGCGATTGCTGCAGCCTGGCATAAACATGGCTGGGCATGCCTGCACTATGGAGTATAGGCAGGGATTATTGTAGGCATGTGCAAACTATGTAGTACAAGGTCCCTGGGATCTCGTACTGTTGAGTTCAAGCTCCTCAGGGAAAAAAAAGGAGGGGCGGGAGTAACTTGCAACTTTCCCATTGACTTACTTGTGAGAAGCCCACCAGAAAGGTCGCAAATGGTGATCATGTGACCACATGATACTACAACCATTGTAAATGCAAGCTGGTTGCCCAGTGTGCAGATTGTGATTGCATAACTGCAGGGGTGCTGGGGTGGCTGGAGTGAATGTATTGGGGATTTTGTCTTGGGTCTTCCCAGATACATCTATTTTCTTTCTTGGATTTACAAAATATGAATAATATGGCCCATTTGTATTATTCACAAATTAAAATTCAGTGTGCAAGACTTTGAAGGGCAGCAAATCAGGAGCTCTAGACCTTTATATAAAATCCTGCTAACTTGTACCAGTGAAAAGCTAATTTTCTTGGCAGTTGTTTTACTTGTTTTTGATGTTAAATATCTTTTACAGTTGGCTATAATGGGAAAGAAATTGTTGTATTATATGCTGTATTTTATGCTGATCTGCCTACCAAGGGAACAGAAATGTTTAGAAACTGTCTAAGGCTGTCTTTGTTTCATTTTAGGAAGTCCTGTTCTGCTGGCAATAAAACTAAGTCCAAAGAACTGTCATTGTAATATAGGGTTCCCTGGAGCCACCCTCATCTTCTATCCTAGAAATACAATTGTTCATTTAGAGAAGTTAGATCTAGAGATTAACATTGTTTTGTTAATTATTCTGGCAACATTGACAGCAGTTTTCAACCATTCATTAAAAATAACTTTCAGATTTCCATAGTGAGAAAGGTATGAACCTCTGGTTTGAAAACATCCAAATATATTTGTAATAGTATATATAAGACTGGGTACATGCATTCTGTTTTCTTTGGATTTAATTAACATGGCCATATGTATGATACACAAAATAGTCCTTGGAAATTAAGTTTTAGGATAATAAGGGAACATGCAATCACAGCATATGTTCATATCTTGTGCTTTCTATTCTTTAATTAGTTTTAGAGTCATTGGACGACTATCCTTATTTTCAAGAGCTGTTAATGAGATTCACTTGTAAATTAAGCATGTTGCACTGAACTCAGTTTAAAAACTGAAATAAATGGTATATAATTTATATTGAGATAAAATAATGTGGTTCTAAAACTCTCTAGAAAGCTTAACATTAAACTGCTAAAATCATGTAGGGACAGTGCCTGGAAACCTTAATATTAAATTGGTGAACAAATCCAACAATAAAATATGTGACAAATGTTTAACAGTTTGTGCAAGGTGGCTTACCTTGTGGAATGTTCATCCTGAGCAGCCACAGGTGGCTTATCAGTCAGCTTTGGTGGAGCAAATTGTGGTGAAGGGGATCTTGATGCTTCCATTCTAGATTTTAGATGGTAACGATAAGCTGAAGGAAGGGGAGGTTCAGATTTGAGATGTGTTTTTTCTTCTAAATGCTGAAAAACATTTTCTGTGGATGCTAACTGCCCAGTCTCTGGCAGCTCTGCACTTATAAATTTTCCAGAAATTTTTGTGGGAACCTGAGAAGGTGATGAGCTGCCTACAGCTATATTGGTAGCAGCAGGGGAAGACTGAGCCGATGTGTTGGGCACCATCAGTAAAGATTCTGAAACAAGTGAAGCTGAAAAACTATCCTCTCGCCTGTGTTTCTTATCTCGTTTAGGTGCGGGTAGCCTCTGAGGAAAAGAGCCATGTTTCTTATTCAGCAGTATAGACTTCCCCTGTAGATTTTCTTCTGCTTTGATATGTGTTAAACAGTGCTGATTCTTATCTGATATTTGTAGTCCAGAAATCACAAGAGGCAAAGCATCATAATCTTTGCTTTTCTCATTTATGTTTTCCTGTGAATATCTGTAATCACTGGGCAATGTCCCAGATCTACCTCGGCTCCGCTGTGATGCAACTGTGGCAGGTCCTGCATGAAAGGACCTTGCAGATACTTTCCACTTGTTTCCTGAACTGTAGTCCTCCTGAGCTGTGAGTTCACTCAGACAGTCTTCTGAATGCTCTTTATTAGATGATCTGGGGAAAAAGGAGGGATGGGAGAATTATTTCAGCATCAGTAAGTAGGGTACAGTTAGTAAATATATTTCTATTATTCAATTATGTCTAAGCTTACAGTATTCCATAATAAAACAAATGTTTTTGTAATAAAGCTGGCTTTCAAAAAACTTGTCAAAAATTAAGATTATGTAGAATCACATTTTGTGACATACTTCAGTTTCTTCACACACATAAACACACAGAATTGTTATTTCCTTTTCATGTGAACTAAATGAGACCACTTGAACAAAATTATGCATAGCATATTTTATCTCATTAAATAATTTCTAGATCTATATTCAAACAAGATGTTCATTTTTCCTCCTCCTTTAAAACACTGCAATAAACTGTATTAAAAATCAGTTAAAAATTTAAATTAGAAAAAAATACTGATATAAATATAATACAAAGAGCATTCAGGAGAGAGGAAATGCAAATATTTTACAAAATATTGGAGTTGTGTAGAAACAAATCCCCACCCACTCACAGTCAAAAGTGAACAATGCTTGCAAAGGTATGTTGACTAACAGAGGGACTTTCCTTCTTTTAAAATCCCTGAAACAATGGGAATACAATTTTTAAAAAGCAAATTTAAGCATCCAATTTGCAAGGGGCAGCCTATTAGATGTGGGTATCTATATTCCTACGCTAGCATAAAAAAATAACTACATATCATGGATTGTTAATTAGTCTCATTTGACCATTTTCCTGGCATCTGCAGAGTTAGTAGTTTTTGAACATATTTGCAACCATAAGCTATTATCTCTTACATCTGAAATTCTTAGGATACTCAGTGCAGAATTAATATCATATTATACAATACAATTTTGACGATCAGATTATTCAATAATGAAAAAAAATCCTTATGTGCGGACATTATAAATCAAGATAGATTTATATTTCAAGGATTCTTTCATATAAAGTCTCCTTCAATATATAGATGACAGGTACTAGAAGTTTTACTTTAATACAAAATAGGGTGCATTTCTGGAATTATACTTTAGTTTTTCAAATCTATGAGCTAAATTGGTTCAGACCTAAAATTTAAAGAAATTAGTCCATTTTTAAAATTTCCCTAAGTAAACAATAAAATAAATAGCAAAAAATAAATACATGAAAAAATGAATGTGAGATAAAAGCAACTGTTAAATAATTTGTTTGGAATTTAAATAGTTTCCTATAAATAATTCATGAAGTACCGTATTTTTCAGAGTATAAGATGCACCTTTTTGCCCCCAAAAAGAGGGTGGAA
This sequence comes from Diadophis punctatus similis, assembly GCA_023053685.1. NCBI lineage: Eukaryota > Metazoa > Chordata > Lepidosauria > Squamata > Dipsadidae > Diadophis > Diadophis punctatus. Next base: position 20,780,999 of record JALIGW010000010.1, read on the forward strand.
ATGTCGGTGCGTCTTATAACCGAATACAGCCATTTTTGGCCTCCCGAAGCCCCGCCCCGGCATCCAATTTTTGCGAAAAACAGGCCATTTTTTGCAAAAATTGGGGCATTTTTGCTTTCCCCCACCCCCTAGGAGTGCTCTGCAGGCTTCCCAAACCCTCTGCATGCCCTGGTTTTGCAAAAAAAGGAGTGAAAAATGGGCCATTTTTTCTAAAAATTGGGGCGTTTTTGCTTTCCCCCACCCCCTAAGAGTGCTCTGCAGGCTTCCCAAGCCCTCTGTATGCCCTGTTTTTGCAAAAAAAAAAATGAGTGAAAAATGAGCCATTTTTTCAAAAATTGGGGCGTTTTTGCCTTCCCCCATCCCCTAGAAGTGCTCTGCAGGCTTCCCAAACCCTCTGCATGCCCTGTTTTTGAAAAAAAAAAACTGAGCGAAAAATGGGCCGTTTTTTGCAAAAACTGGAGTGTTTTTGCCTTCTAATTACCCCATCTAGCATGACTGGAGGAGGAATTCTGGGAGTTGAAGTCCACTAGTCTTAAAGCTGTCAAGTTTGAGGACCCCTGGGTTAGGGGTGCAAGGGTCTTCAAACTTGGCAAGTTTAAGACTTGTGGACTTCAACTCCCATTCCTGAGCTAGTATGACTGGAGGAGGAATTTTTGGGAGTTGAAGTCCACTAGTCTTAAAGCTGTCAAGTTTGAAGTTTGTAAAAAGTATACATGGTTGTAAAAAGTATACATAGTTGTAAAATAGCACTTAGACTTATATACCGCTTCATAGTGCTTTACAGCCCTCTCTAAGCGGTTTACAGAGTTCAGCATATTGCCCCAAAAAATCTGGGTCCTCATTTTACCGACCTCAGAAGGATGGAAGGCTGAGTCAACCTTAAGCCGGTGAGATTTGAACAGCTGAACTGCTGAACTAGCAGTCACTGAAGTAGTTGCAGTGCTGCTTTTAACCACTGCACCACCTCGGCTCCTAATGTAAAAAGGATACATGGTTGTAAAAGGTATTCTGCTACACTGGTATTTTATTAAATAATATATTACTACACCATTTGGTTCAGAATACTTTTTTTCTTGTTTTACACAATTTGGTTCAGAATACTTTTTTTCTTGTTTTCCTCCTCTAAAATCTAGGTGCGTCTTATACTCCGGTGCGTCTTATACTCCGAAAAATATGGTATTTCATATAACTAATAGAAGGGTTTCACTTCTCTTTTAAAACTATTATTTTGTACTTAAGTTTGGAAAGGATATAAACATTATTAATTACTTAAAAAAACAATAGTGATGGCAGTTAAGAGCATTTAGAGGACCATATCTGAGATACTGAAATATGCATGAGTTTCACTTAATTGAAAGCAGCTTTTTGTGTTTCTTTGTTCCTCCCTTTATACTGAACCAGCCAAGTCTTTCTTTTACATTCAAATGTGGTAAAAATTGTTAATTTTTCCAAAATAAAGCATAATATAGAATGTTGCCTTAGTTGCTTTCATGAAGACACAATTCCCATTGTGGAAATATAGTTCAGTTTGAATTCCTAATTGATTTTTTTTGTCTCATATTACTACATTTTATTTATTTTATTTTATTTACTTATTTTGTCAAGTACGTATTGGTAATATACATTGATATAACATTGTTTATATACATAAGATGGGTACTGATAAGAGGGAACATTAGGACAGGGACGGTAGGCACGCTGGTGCACTTATGCACGCCCCTTTGCGTATGTGAAGGGAAGGCAAAATGTTATGTACATACTTTGGAATATTAAATTGAATTTTGATGATCTGATATTAGATGATCAAAGTATGTTGTAAGAATTAACCCCAAGTAGAAATACCTCTGAGTCTCAGAAAGAAGACAGCTTTGCTCTTTAATTAGAGGAGGCTGGAGAGATACTGTAAGTTTAGGAAAGAAGCTGAAACAGAGAAGCAAGCAGGACACTTAGGAATTCTACTTGTAGCAGAGCTACTTACCAAACGAGCAATAAATTAGACATTTTCTAAAGTTAGGTATAAGTCAGTACAGTAAAGACAGCGGTTAAAAAACTAGGTCTATGGAGTTTACTTATCTTTTTGAAAAATTCTAAAAAGCCATTATTTCTTGCCAGTTACATAAAATTATTTAGATAGTTACTCTAATAAACTTTGAAACATTGTCATGTGAAAATAAGGCTAATTAATAGCACCAGGAGCAATGTCAAAGTGAAACAACAAAAATGTTAAATTGTGATTGTGGATTGTTTATGGAGTGCATATGTGACTTGTTTATTATGTTTGTGAACAATGCATTTTTGTTGATCACAAGAATACTACAAAAGGAAAGATAGCAAAAAAAAAGCAGGATTGGGAATCAGTTTGTTAAATGCATTTAGAAAGCATCTGCAGATTTTAATCAAAAGGCTAGGAGAGATGATAATGAAATTTTTTTGGGAAGGGTGTTGCAACTTTTCCCCCAGGAAGACAGTTTAAAAAAAAATGATTGTATATTTGCTGATATAAAAATGCTTATGACTGTTCGAACAGATTTGAGTAAATGACTTGAGGAACACTTTATGTTAATATGGAGTTTAAACTTGGTTGTTGAATACATAAAAGGTATATAGGTAGTCCTTATTTAACAACCACAATTGGAACCAGCAACTTGGTTGTTAAACAAAGCGGTTACTAAGTAAAACCATGATGGGCTTATGATCTTACTTCAGCTTTGTTTTACAAACCTGCTAAAGCATGCAATCCTGCGACGATTGGTATAAAGTTACTTGGTTATAAAGTTTACTTTTCATTAAATAAGGCAGTTGTTAAACAAGAACTATCAAGGACAATAACAAATGCATGAGAATGGAATATGTAAAAAATGGGTCAACATTAAACAGAACTAATTTAAGAATGGGTGAAGTCCACTTGGTCCTTACTATATTTATGGACAGAGGCTAAAACAATGCTTGTATTGACATTAGAGATGTGCTTGTTGGGGAAGTAACTGCATGTGATGTGAAAACCCAAATGAGTTGCAGTGATTGATAGTACGATGCAATAAGGAATATGGTTCTGAAAATTAATGTATCAAAAACCAAGGTGTTTGACATGGATAAAGGAGGGAATAATTTCAAGTTGTGTATAAATAGTAAAAAAAAAGAAAGTGGCTAAATTGTGTACCCTGGTACGTCACTGAAGACAGAGAAATGATGATGAAACTTTTAAAATGTTCAGAAGTTGGTAGAAAGATAATGGGTAGTTTATCACAAGGAATTAATGTTTCTTTAAAGAGACCAAATGACTATGTAGAAAACTATCCTGCAAGGTTTTTTTTTAACAAGGAACCAAAAGTTTGCTATGCTAATGCAAACATAATTGTAAATTGAATGCAATGGGGATAGAGTATTTAAGAAGTGAATGTGGTAAAACAGGAAAAGATAAAATAAAAAATGAATTGGCATGGGAATGGACCAAATGCAATATGAATGACCAGTATGGGGAAAAAAAGATCATATGGAGAGAATCAATGAGAATCAAACCCAAAAATAAATATATGATGCAAGAGTAAATGGGTTAACAGGAAGAGTACTTCAAAAATGGGGAGGGATGAAAAAGAAAATTAAAATTACAAATTGGAGATTATATTTTAATACTGAAAAAAACCCCACGTTCTGCATCTTGGCATGCAAATCTGAGAAGGACATAATAGAGCAACTAGCCAAAAAGACACCATGACATGCTTGAATGCCCATAATCTTCAATACTATCTTTCAAAACATCTTTTAATTTCTATTGCAATTATCAAATCAGCAAAATGCATACAACCATGCTGAGGTTCAGATGATCTTAAGATTTTTGCTTCATTTCAACAGAAACTGCTGTTCAGGAGACATAGTTAACAGGAATCTTTTTTAAAGTAATTAACAATGACAATTATTACATTAGTACAGACAGATTTTTATTTAAAAATGGAATTTCATTCAACAAGGAGCATATATACATTACAAATGGTGATTTTTCATGCAACACATGCTGATGATATTACCCTGAAAAGACAGCTTACTGTTCAAAAAGGACAAAAGAAAGCTTGAAGCACCAGAATCACCCAGAGGCAAAACCTGTAAAGTGTTACAGCAATATTAACTTTCAACAAGTCCACCATGAAGAATTTACAGAGTTTAGAAATGTAATTCAATGTGACTTAGGTCATTTTCCTCTCACAAACCATCACAAACCACACACACACACATACATCTATTTTAATTTAAAAATAAAACACACCCATTCTGGAAAACTTATGTCTACAAACTTTGTATAAATTGAAAAATCTGGCATTTTAAAATCTCAATCTATGATAGGTGAGTCATGGCATATGTCTATGCTTAATCAAATATTTTTTTGGCCGTACAGCTATATATCTCTACCAAAAGAAACTGGTAGTTGTTCTGCTGTCTTACATTCCAACAGTTACTTCACTTATTTTCTTAGAGTACAGAACATACATTGAAGCAATGTAATGTTCCCTTTAAAATAAATGAAAGTAGACCCTTGGCTTACTACAAAACCAGGTCTCCCAATCTCTTATTTTGTGCTCATTAAAAATTAGCAGTATAGACTGCAAGGTAACTACCGGCAAGCACTGATAAAATGTGGCTTTTATGATCTTTGCATAAAAGTTGAAGCTGACAAGGCAAGGCCAGATAAAACTACGATTTAAAAAATGAGCAATCAATACCCAATTTCAAGACTGAGAACACACTGTCCAAATTTCCATTTATTCAAAAAGATGCTAAAAAAGCCCTAGAATTGCAATCCTGGAAAAGACCCACATTTAGAGTTTGATGCCCGTATTTCACAAGGGAAGGGAATTTTTTTTAATGAAGTTGGACTTACGAGAAGCCTATTAACCTGTCAGGATTAAGGAGGGGGATAAGTGGAAAACAGAGTTCAACTGCCCTCTGGGGTGTTTCCGATTCAGAGTGCTTCCCTTTTACCTGCAAGGGGCCAATGCCATATTCGTGCAGCTAATAAACAAAGTCCTACATGAATACCTGTACAAAGGGGTGCTTGTGTGTTTAGATGACATTCTAATCTATACCAGAATGAGGGATGAGCATGTGAAACTCGTGTGAGCAGTGTTAAAAAAATTATGAGCAGCTGAGCTGTACACTAAACTCAAAATGCGAGTTCCATCAGGACAAAATCGAATACCTAGGGCAGTGATGGCGAACCTTTTTAGGTTCGTGTGCCAAAAAGGGAGGGGGTGCGCGGGCTAGCGCGCTCTCGCGTGCCCACACCCATTCCCTCCCCCCCACGCATGAGCACAACACCCCCCCATGCTGCCCCCTGTGCATGCGCACACACACCCCACCCCCATGCAAAGGCCTTACCGGAGCCTGGGCCGGTAAAAAACGACGAAATGGGCAAACTGGAAGTTCGGAAAAATGCACTTCCGGTTTGTCCGTTTCATCGTTTTTTGCATTCCGGGGCTTCAGGGAGCTTCCCTGAATCCTCCGGAGTGCAAAAAGCAGCTCACCGGCAAACCGGAAGTGCGTTTTTCCGCACTTCTGGTTTGTCCGTTTTGTAGTTTTTTGCATTCCGGGGCTTCAGGGAGCTTCCCTAAACCCTCCGGAGTGCAAAAAACAGCTCACCAGCAAACCGGAAGTGCGTTTTTCCACACTTCTGGTTTACCGGTGGGCAACGCTCGCGTGCCCTCTGCTATGGCTCCGCGTGCCACCTGTGGCATGCGTGCCATAGGTTCGCCACCACGGACCTAGGGTATCAAAACTCACATGAGGGAGTGGAGATGGACTCAGAGAAGATTAATGCGGTGCTAGAGTGGGTCTCCCCTTGCACGAGGAAGCAACTTCAGAGCTTCCTGAGATTTGCGAATTTTTATCAGCAATTTATTCCTTCTTTTGTGCAAATTGCCCTACCTATCATGAACTTATTAAAGACAAAAGGGAAGGGCAAGCCCAAACCTAGTCAACCTTTGAACTGGACTATGGAATGCCAGGCAGCCTTTAAGAAATTTAAGTGGCTATTTGCAGCAGAGGCCATGCTAAGACACTTTTGCCATTCAAGCAGATGCTAGTGATGTGGCTGTAGGGGCTGTATTACTACAGGAGAACCCTCAGAGAATCCTTTAACCTTGTACCTATAGCTCCCTAAAGCTAACTGACACAGAATGGAGGTGGGTAGTGTGGGAGAAGGCGGCTTATGCATTTCAATGCATTACTAACTTGGTGACATTTCCTAGAGGGGTCTAAACACCCATATGAAGTATGGACAGATCATAAGAACTTGGAAGCCTTAAAAACTCTGCGGAAACTGTACCCCAAGCAAGCCCGCTGGGTGCAATACTTCAACCGCTTTAATTTTACTCTGCGCTACATTCCAGGGGAAAAAAATTCCTAGCAGATGCCTTGTCCCAATTACCACAATATAATAGTGCCAGACCCGAAATCATTTGACCGGTCATTCCGTCAAATCAATTGGCAGTGGCAATAATCACAAGAGGCCAGGGGAAAACTGAGACGGGTGTTCACTGCGAAATATTAGACAAATTGAAAACTGCATTAAAAGATGATGAATGGCTGATAATTCACAAAGAGAAATGCACTCTGAGGGATGGACTGGCCTAGGTGGGGGCGAAATTATATGTCCCTGCCCCCCCTGCATGCTATTTTTTATAGACTTGCCACAATTCAAAAGCAGCAAGGCACTTTGGCTTTGTAAAGACCCTACATCTGGTCAAACGGCAATTTTGGTGGCTGTCCCTCAAAAAAGACATTGAAAACTGGCCAGCTGCCCAGTGTGTGCTTTGGCAAAAAGGCGACCAGGGAAACCCATGGGATTTCTACAAGCAGTGGCAAACTCCCATGCACCTTGGTAAGAAATTTCTATGGACTTTATAGTAGAATTATCTGAAAGTGCGGGAAACACTGTAATTTGGGTAGTCACAGACTTAATTCTCAAAAGAAGTCCATTTTATCCCATGCCTCAAAACCCCACACCTTGGCCAAACTGTTTATGCAACATATTTACCGACTGCATGGCATCCCTGATCACTTCATCTCAGACCCGGGGTACAACTTACTTTGTGATTTTGGTGCGAATTTTTAAAATTGATGGAAACCACCCAGGGCTTAAGCTCCAATTGAATGGGGGGTGCGAGAGAACCAATTCAGTGCTGGAACAATACCTCAGATGCTATATTAATTATCAACAAGACAATTAGACTGATCTCTTGCTGTTTGTGGAGGAGGCGTATAATAACCCAGTACATAGCAGCACTGGGTTTACTCCCTTTAAGGTAGTCTTGGGTCAGGACTTTGTAGCAATTCCCAAACTATCCCTGGAGAAACCCCAAACACCCTCATTGATAGAATGGATACAACAATTGCAAAACACTTGGCCGGTAGCCCGCAGAACCTTAGAAGCAGCGCAGGAAGCATTCAAGTGGCAAGCCGATAAAATGACTGCCAAGCCAAAAGAGTTTAAAGTGGGCAACCAAGTATACCTTTCCACCAAATACATACAGTCCACTCAACAATCCAGAAAATTGGGCCCTAAACACATAAACTCATTCTCTATCAGCAAAATTATAAACCCAGTCACTGTGCAACTAGAACTGCCAAAGAACTGGAAAAGAATCCACCCCGTTTTTCACTGCAGTCTACTAAAGCCAGAAATCACCTTCCCCCTTCACATGCCTCCTCCCAAGCCACCCATTCCCATTTTTATAGAAGGAGAGCAACACTTTGAAGTAAAATACATTTTTGGACTCTCGCAAGCACAAGGGCAAAGTACAATACTTAATTGCGTGGAAACATTTCCCTGCTTCACAATCTGAATGGATTGATGGATGTCACATTCGGGCTGTCAAACTCCTACGTTCCTTCCACCAGAAATACCCAAACAAACCCCAACTGTCTAATCCTACTTGATTGCTTATTTAAGTTTTCCTTTTTTTTCTTTCCCAGGGCTAACACCTCTGAAAAGGGGGGCCAAATGTCAGATGCCTATCTTCGTTTCTTTGACACTTGCTAGCAACTTCCATAACCGGGGGGGGGGGGATTTGGAAGGGGAAGAGTGCTGGAGATGTGAAAGAATGCTGTGAGAATTTGGGGACAATGGACACTAACAGGAACTAGAGTTGCCAAAGCCGAGTCATCTTCCTGCCTTCAAGAACACCCGCCCTGGGAAAGGAATTTACAGCAGCACCTGATGCACCAGGTTCCCAAAACATCGGAATAGCATTTGATTGAATTGCTCTCATGAAGGGGAGGATCTTGGACATTGGGGATTGCTTTCAATATATGATTTTGGTGCAGGTTTTTCCCAGCTTGCCTCATTTGTGCTGCACCCAGTTCCTTAGTAAAAGTACCTTTTCTCTAACCTTCATGAAGTCAAGGGTTCTTTCCTAGGAGCCAAATTGGGGTCAGTCTGACAGTAACATTTACTGAGGTTAAGCAGATTTGGATGTGGCTAGTGCCTTGATCATAGACAATTCTTGAATCCTAGGAGCATTGCCTTGAATTCCATCAAAACTTTTTCTATGCACATAATTGATTTTTCACCCAATACTATGCTTATGAGTACACAGAAGTAGCCTTTAAACAGCCAAGGATTTGGAAGGCAATCAGAACTGCCATACCCAAAGATCGGTAGTCGCTCACCTTTATTCAAGATGGCTAGATATTTCAATCAAATAACGATCCCCAAATTCAGAAGAACCTTGCATTCTGGCAAGATTTAATCCCTCCCAGCAGCTGTTCTTGAGGGGAAATTACAGGATATCCCATTCAAAGAAAGAATTTGTCACTATTGTGAAGGAGTTCCTGAAATATTAACCTATGTTTTGTTATATTGCCCTTATTATAAACTTGTCTGATTGCAGCAAAAAATCATTTTATTTATCCATTTTATTTACCGTTGTTAGTGCCTGGTCAACATGATTATTTGTCTGAACATGTCTAAATTTTGTTTTGCCATTTGTAAAATATAACACTCAAGCTTTATAAATATATGCTTTACTATAGTTTTTATTTGCTATCTCAGGATTTTGCTTTAGAGTTGATGATAGTAATAAAGTTTACTATTACAACAATGCATCAATTGTTTCCTAGAATTGATGTTTCTTGAAAAGCCAATTTCAAAACTGATAGTATTTATATGCCAAGCTTCAGTCATACTTCATGGTAGCTCCCTAAGCAAATAACCTGTCATTTGAATTACCTCCAAATATATCAAGATTGAGATCATAAAAAGACAACTGCACCATTCAATTATACTGGTTAAAATTACCTTTCTTTTGTGTTCTTGCCTAATCCTTTACTTGTTGCCAAAAGTATGCCTTTCTTAGAAAATTACGTTTCACATGAATGTCTAAGATAGAGAGGTTTGTATGAAAACTGTTAGGAGATTACAGTAACATGGGCATAATTGTTTAAAGCAGCAGGAAATAAGAATAAAATAAGAAAAATAGTCTTGAACCAGTGTTCAATTCAGCATTGAGCTGATAGAACTATTGTGTATATTGTTTTTGATTTAATTCTTCTTAACTCTAATATTCAGCATAGTAGATTTGAAAGTCTTTGAGTAGCAGATCATCTATGGTAGCATAGCATTTGTAAACAAAAGCAGAGATTAAATATAACTAAAAAGTAGCTTGGAAAAAAACTTTCTCAAAATACCAAAGAGAAAGGAAAAGGCATAAATGGGCTTATGTTCAAATCCCAACACTTCCAGTAGAGAATCTAAGATAAGGCAGGATTGAAAAATCTTCACTTTTCAACCAAATTTCAAGTGACAGCTGCAAGAACAATCTTACCTTTTTTCCTGCAATAAAGAAAAATCAAGTCAACAATGAGAAAAGGAGAGATCCTACCTGCATTAGAGTTCAACCACTGGGAACTGCTGTCTACATTACTAACTACTGTAATTACAGCTAGTGTAAATGCAGCCCTTGACTGATATATAGCCAATCTCTTGCCTTAAGACTTTGGGAATTGGCAGAGCAGGCAGGCATATACTAGATAATCCAGTAGCTGGATTCAATATAATACTGCTTCATATTACTAATGCTACTTATAGCTTACTTATTCATAACTTTCAATGGTCTCTTCAAGGGTGTAAATCTGCACTGCGCAATACATTCAAACTGGGTACGGATGGGAGAGTCAGCTGGCCACAGCATTGTGAGAGCTATAGGGAAATTAGAACTAACAATGTAAGACCAGACAAATGAATGATCTGACTCAGCAGGTTGAGCCAGCATTCTGGGATGAGAACAGTATTAAAAATCCAAGCTTTGTGTGTTACATTGTCTCTCTCATGGAAATAGCAGTGAAATCGAGCAAATGCAATGGAATGGCATGGGACATCATTTAAAGTAAATTGGCTAGGCAGCATTCTCACCATAATTTTGCTGCAGATCTACTATAACTGAACTAAAACCTCAACAATTAATCCTCCATTTTTTTCCCCAAAGAAATAACTTTCCATCATAGACCTGGGGAGATGATACCTGTGTATGTATTACATTTCCGTCTCGTCTATCTCTAAAGAAATCAAGGAAGTATACAGGAAATCAGCCTCACAACAGTCACTTTGTGAGGTAGGTTGAATCAAAGGAATTAGCTTGGCAAAATCAGTCAGTGAGCTCCACAGTTCTGGAGATAGGAACTTGAGTATTCCCATTTTATCTTTTATCCTATTTTAATAGCACTTTAATCTACATTAATCTATGGTGCTTGGCATTTCCATCTCTTACTATAATTTTAAGTCCAAAAATTTAACAGGTTCACTAGCATAGCTGATGCCTATGCTCTTCTTCTCAGGAAGCTTTTGATGAAAAACCAGAACTGTGGTATCAAGAATGCTGTTGTTGATGTATGGCAGAGTGTGCCATGTAGTTGGTCTTTTACCTTCTTTTTTTCTTCCTTTGCATTTTGCGCAGGCATCTTGTAATAAATACTTGTGGGTACCCATTATGCTTGAATTATTCATGAAGGTACCTTCTCTCCAGTTGTTTAGTTGCTGGGTACTACTGTGGGTTCTCTGCCATATAGTGTTCTGACACAACTCTTTTTGTGTGACAGTGGATGGTTATTGTTGAAACTAAGAATGCGTGGAGTGTTGGTAGCCTTATGATAAACTGCGGTTTCTAGGCTTCCATCTTTCTGCCTGCTGACGAGCACATCTAAAAATGGTTATTGACTAGCTGTTTCATCCTCCATTGTGGATTATATGTCTGGGAAGATGGACTTCAGTAGTATAGAAAAGTCTAGTAAAGTCTTTCAGTGCATTTCTTTTGATGATGACAAATGTGTCATCCACGTAGCAGCACCAAAGTATAGATGTGTAGTTTTGAAATGCAGAGTGTTCTAGTTTGCACAGGACAGTTTCTGCATTGACCCCTGATATTGGGATCCCATGGGTGTCCTTTTTATTTGCTCATGCCCTTTGGAATGTGAAGAAGGTATGTTGGCAGTATTGGAGTAGCTTCATGATTTATATTCCTGGCTAGTTATTCTGATCTGTGTTTTATTCTTCTCCTATTTTTAAAAAATCTATTACTTCATATGCTAGTTGGGGTGGGGGGATGGATGTAAATAGGGATACTACATCAAAGGAGATCATGATCTCATCAGGAGTCACATACAAAGACTATATTGTGATCCAAAGAGAGAAACAGGGAAAATGTGTCAGTAAAAAATAATTGCCGTATTTTTCGGAGTATAAGACGCACCTTTTTACCCTCAAAAAGAGGGTGAAAATTTGGGTGCGTCTTATACACCGAATGTAGCCCCACCCAGCCACCCCCACCCTTTGGCCTCTGCCTGCCAGCAATTTACCTCTTTGCAGCAAACAGAACAGAAACAGAAGCCTGATTAGCACAATAAAAGATTATCTGCCTCCCGACCTACAGCTGACTGAGGCTTGCAAGCCACGTGGTAAAATGAAACTAACTACGGTGGCTGTAATGAGACAAATTGCTGGGAGATAAACTGCTGGCAATGTTAGACTGCTGAAATTGCAAGGAGGTAAGCTATAGCTGCTGTGGCCTAGAGGTAGAGCTCTTGCCTCATAATCAGGAGGTTGTGAGTTCTATCCTAGGTAGAGGCAGAGTCTGTTAATATGTTATTTTGTTAAATGTTTGTAGAGTGTTCAAATTATTAGACTTATTTTTTAAAGACTGCTTTATTATTGTTCTAGACAACTTAACAAAATGAAGAAGCTTTTTAAAATAAATTCTTGCTCTGAAGAGGCCCAGTGCTATTGTATCTTCTTTTAAATAGCAGAGAATACTTCCAGAAAGCCACATCAATTTTAAAGATCTGTAAAAGTATAATCTGAAATGTCCTGTTTTAGTATTAAGTATTAGTATTAAAATAAGACAGCAGAATTAAACCCTGACTTAGTCATGTTTGGAGTAGATCTATTTAAATAATTGGGAGGAGTTAGTATGATTACATTTAAGAAAACTTTCTGGGATTAATATACTGCCATAATGTACATTTCTCCAATTCTTTGCTATTTCTATGGGTCAGGTACACATGCACAGAAATACACAGCAAATAGTGTATATCATCTGTACTGTTTGCTGTTTGCCAAATTGCTGGGAGGCAGAGGCCTTTTTTCCTTGTTTTCCTCCCCCAAAACTAAGGTGAGTCTTATACTGCGCTGCGTCTTATACTCCGAAAAATACGGTACTGTATTGCAATATTTTATTTTATTTTAAAAGTAATTTGTATAAAGTACCCATCTATTCTTAACTGTCCTTACTGTCAGAATTTAAAATTATAAGTATTTCTACAGAAAATAAAACATTTCTTCATATAATCGACTCATTTAATGACCAAAGATACAATGGCATTGGAAAAAAATTATTTAAAACTGTTCTTCCCATTGTAGCCTCCCTATGGTCACATGATAAAAATTAGGCTGCTTGGCAACTGGCATATGTTTACAATAGTTGCAGTGTTCTGGGGTCATGTGAATGCCATTTGTGACCTTCTCAGTGGCTTTCAACAAGCAAAGTCAATGTAGGAACCTGGTTTTGCTTAATGACTGTATAGTTCACTGAACAACTTGCAGTGATCTGCTTTATAACCATGGCAAAAAAATGTTGTAAAACTGGATATGGCTCACTTAACAACCACCTTGCTTCGCAATGGAAATTCTGGTCCCAGCTGTGATCATAAATCAAGGACAACCTGTATTTGTGGAATATTAAAAATAACAAAATATTCTTCCACAAAGCTGATTTGTTATAATGCTTTATGTGCTTAGATTTGGCATTACTATGTTTTTTAATTGTATGGGAAAGGAAAACTTTCAATTTTTATAAAGTGTGCAAGGGTGCAAGTTCCTAGATAACAAATAACGCTAATAAAAGGCATGTGCCAACAATTATACACACACTGATTTCTCCAGAAGAATCCTGAGTTTTGATTATCAACAAAACACGTCATGCTTATAAATGGGCCTCTAATATTGTTGAACTACTATTCTCAGCAATCCCAGTTAGCATAGCCAATGATTAAGAATTTGTGTTTTCTTACAGGTTATCATATCTACAACACAGCAATAGTTGGAGTTCATAATTCAGTTGTGAGATATTTAAATAAATACTTTTGAAATAACTGCTTCTCTCCCACTTACAATGCTATACAACATTTGCATCATGCTCACTTCTTTAAAAAAACTTGCTTATGCCTATTGAGTATTGCACTAAAACACAAAATACTACTACAATACATGTAAAAGAGATGCCAGTGAGATCCTACCCTACTTTCATCCATGCAGTTGTATATTTATTGTAATACAGTGGAACCTTCAATTATATGTTTTTCCTCCTTATAATTTGGCCATCCATTCTTGGAATCTTTCACTGTTTGTTATCTTGTTTGTCAACTTTGATTATTAAGCTTTACAAAAGTAATGTGGTATACAGTGACATGCTAGCACTGTTCAAATAAACACAGAATACTTGGTGGCAAGTTCAAACACACAGAAGCTTCATTTGGCTGAATAAATCTCAGCCATGTTGCTTTGTGCAACCCTATTTTTTTCTTTCCCCTTCTGGCAGGCCACAAGGAGAAGATTGAAAGTTTCATTTTGGTTTTTAGACAGCAGAAATTTAACATATTATTCAAACACAAACACAATTCTCTGGTTTAAAATAGCTTTCATACCAAGCAACAGGAATAACAATTTTGAAATACACTACTACATAAAATGGGGCTCCTCAGAAAATCTAAATACTTTCAAGTGCCACTGATTTCCAATATGTGCTTAACTTCTCCATAAAAATAGATTTGAGAGTGATTATTTATTTTTGACAGAAAGTATTCAGTTTAATTTTGGTAAGAAAAGCAATTTGCTTATTTAAGATATCAAATACTTTAAGTATTTCCTCTACTAGTAACAACACAATTATTTAAATATTTCTATAGCATCAAAATAGAATATATCTACTTAATTTTCAACATTTATCTTCTTTTAGAAACACATGTTTTACAAAATGAGGAATATTAAAAATAGATTCAACAGCTTCTGCTCTTCCTGGAAAATATCTGACTAAGCATTTTCTGCAATATATGCTAGTAAGACTTGAAGAAAAATCCCCTTGTTTACCTCAAATTGTAGCTGCTTTCATCTGATTTTGCAACAGAGGAAATAAGCTCTTCATCTTTCCTGGATTTTTCAGTTTGCCTCTTTCCTTCTGTTGATGTTCCCTGAAAACAGAGTTTTATAATATGGTAAAGCAACAAATCATCAAGTTTCAGTTTCCTTAAACATATTATTACACACCCCTTCATTTGTGGATTTGCCTGAAGTCCACAAAGTATCCCGCCTTCTGCTGATTTAGCTTAAACCAAATGTAGTTTCACAAACTTTTCATTCAAGATACTAATTCATCCGACCAGTTAAAAGGAAGAAACTATAATCATTTGCAATTCTGTTTGGGAAAAAGTTAAATGAGGACAATGAAAAAATAATGATTATGGTGCTCAAATGTATTTCGCATGCAACATAAACAAGATTTTTTTAAATAAAAAAGTGAAGCTTTTAAAATAATTATTTATACCTGTGAAATTATCTATCTATCTATCTATCTATCTATCTATCTATCTATCTATCTATCTATCTATCTATCTATCTATCTATCTTTCTTTCTTTCTTTCTTTCTTTCTTTCTTTCTATCTATCATCCATCCATCCATCCATCCATCCATCCAATCTATCTAATCTATTGTTTCTCCAATGAATTATTTTCTGTCCAGGTGTTTTCAATTTCAAGTTCCATATTTTCTCAGACAGCATAAAGAGTAGCTGGGTATTATGAAAATTGAAATGTTAATACACCTGGAAGCATTAGGCTGAAGATGGTTGATATAATCTCTAGACCAGGGGTGTCAAACTCAAGGCCTGCGGGCTGAATCTGGCCCGCAATGAGGCCAGATCCGGCCTGCGTGGCCATCCTGGAAACTGTAAGGGTCCAGCCCGCATCACTTCAGCCCGGCCCACACCATCCTGGAATGCGTGTGCGCGCACAGGCCCAGCTCCAAACTCAACCCATTTTCGGCCCGTTCCAGGCCGCAGGGATAGGCCTGGAATGGGCCGAAAATGGGGCACACAGAGGCCGAAAACGGGGTGTGCGGAGGCTGAAAATGGGGCGCGCGGAGGCAGCAATAGGCGGCAGCGGCCATGGGCAGTGGCGATTCCCGCAGCCTGGAACAGCTGATAGGCGGTATTCCGGGAGGCAGATCCAACTGCCAATCAGCTGCTTGTGCTAAATCAGGCTGTGCTGAAGCTGACCAGGCTGTTTGCTGTTTGCTGCAAGGAGGCAAAGGCCGAAGGGTGGGGGCCGGCGGGTGGGCGGGGCTTCAGCAACATTAGCTGTATAAGACGCACAGACATTTCCACCCACTTTTTTGGGGGGGAGTGCGTCTTATACACCGAAAAAATACGGTATATATTTAAGAGAAAAAGCAACACAATAGAGAGGGGTTAACCACATCTGATGCAGGATATTTGTAGTTGGCATTTTAAACAGGTATGTGAGAAACAAATTATGTTTTGGATCATTATCTTGCTGAAGTACCCATTTTCTTTTCAGATTCAGTTTATTCACTGACTGGACATTATTTACTTCTTTGTTTTTAAATTTATATGTTGTCCAATTTTAAACTATTCTGAGTGGCAATAAATGGAAATATTAAAAATAAGGAAAAATACAGCAGAAAAAAATGAGAAATAAAGATAAGAAAGATGATCATAACAAAAACATAAGGAAAACAAATCTGGATAGGAATAAAATGAAACAAATCCATACAATCCAAAGGGGGGCTTCACTTTACCCTGAAGCAGGTCTTCAATATCTTTTAAAACAAGATCAGGTTTTATTGGTATTTAGCCAAACCCATTCTTCCTTTTACCCATTCAGAATTTCCTGTGCTATTGTCTGCCATACAACCACAAAGTATAACTAAACCCTCCCCATTTTTTTACCAGCTGGCAAGATATTTTTTTCTTCAAATGCATCATTATAGAGCCATAGAAAAGATTCCCTTCTGATAACTTTACATATGTACATTTTTGTTGTTCAGTAAGCAATGTTTTACAGGAGGTTGAACAAATATCAGTTAACATTTTTGAAAGGTCATTTGAAGTGATCTATGAATACTGTTTTGCAGACCTACTGTATTTTTCGGAGTATAAGACGCACCGGAGTATAAGACGCACCTTAGTTTTTGGGGAGGAAAATAGGGGGAAAAATCTGCCTAGCAGGTATTCATCTGGCTAGTATCCTTAGTCTGGTCAGCTTCAGAACATTATTTTATCCCCTGGTTAGGACTTAAAAAAACCTTCTTCGGAGAGAGTAACAATGAAAGAGCCTGCAAGCCGGTAAGAGCTGGGAAGATCGTTAGCATCTGGTTAGGGCTAGAAAAAAACTTATTCAGAGCAAGTAGAGCAATGGAAAAAAAACCTGCAAAGACTTAGGGCTGGAAAAACATTCTTTGGAGAGAGTAACAATGAAAGAGCCTGCAAGGTAAGAGCTGGGAAGATCGTTAGCACCTAGTTAGGGCTGGAAAAAAAGCTTCGAAAAAGCTACATTCAGAGTATAAGACGCACCCAAATTTTCAGCCACTTTTAGGGAGGAAAAAGGTGCGTCTTATACTCCAAAAAATACGGTAACCACTTTGAATCTCCAATTCTGGTAGAGATTTTTCCTGCTTTCAATCTAATGTCAAGCAATTAATAAATTAAAACTGAAAAGAGATTGGATAGTTCATGAAGACAATTATGAAGCATTACATGAAAGAAAAGTCAAAGGTTTTGGAACGCCCTCTTATCTTCAGACTATAAGATTACTAAACATCTATGAGAAGATCTCAAACATGCAGTGGCAGGCAAGGAAGCCTAAGAAAATTTCTGACTTCTGCAAGAGAAATAGGGAAAAATCAGCCCAACCCCCCCTCCCAAAAGGTGACTACCATTGTTTGGAAGCTCTAATTACTACTAAAGGATGTTACAAAGTAACAACTGAAAAGGTGTCTGTAGTTCAAAATCTGTCATATTTTCAATTTTTAAATTGGAATCTGTATACAACTAAACAAATACTATAGCAAGTATGCATTCATATTTGCAGAAAAGTATATGCAATGTTTTTCGCTTTTTTCTGCAAAGGTTGAGTCAGTTTTCTGTTCATGTAAGGACTCATTGAAGTGTATACTTTAACAGGGTTGCCTGAAATTTTGTATACAACTATATGCTTAAGAACTTTGCTCTTATCATTATATCAGTTATATATGCGTGTGTGTGTGCGCACGCGCGCGCACACACACACATACTTATTTTTCATTGCTTTGAAATAAAGTAAAATGTAGTAAAATGTGTTTACCTGCTTGTAAAAATCAGTAGAAGGAGATGACCTGGACCTTTCATGCTTATACTGAGATTTCTCAAGTTGTTCAAGGCCAGCATCAAGGATATTATCAGCTGAATGGTACTTTCCAGAACTACGGCTTTCTATAGGTTTTCTCTGCTCTTTCCAAGAAGCCTGGTATTCTGCAAATGTTTCTAACCTCTGAGGTTGTCTTAATTTAGTGATATGGCCACTGTAACGTACAGTTTCATTAGGTCTATCAGAAGCACAAAGCACATTCTCAACTCCAAAAGAAGCTGACCGCATTCTTTTTTTGTACCATGATCCTCCAGATTCAATTTCATTAGAATTTCTATGAGGAGTAGCAGACTCTGCTTCTGAATGAAAGTAGGTTGCACATCTCTGTGAAGATTTTTGACAGACTGGCTTACTAGTCTCTTCAAAAAACTTCCATTTATCTGCAAAAGTTTCCAAAGCTTCGTCTGATGTAGTTGGACGATGGTGTGTTTGGCAGTTATCATCCAACATACCCACTTCATTTATTTTCTCAGGTTCGGAATAAGATTTTAACTTTTGTTCTGCACTAAATCTCTTCCTAGCACCAATACGAGAAAGATGGTGAGCACCATTACTCAGTGATATCTCTTTAGAAGACTGCCTAAGTTCAGGGAAACCTAATTCATCTTCAGAAACAAAAGTCAATGGAGAAGTATTATATATATTTGTCTTTCGGTCTGGAAGATAATCTGCAGAATTGGGTTCCAAGTCTCGGCGCTGAAAAGAAGTGGCCTGCAAAACTCTGGCTTGGGCTTCTTTCAGATTATCTTTGTACATGTGAGAATAACAACTTTCTGATGAAGAAGCTGTCTTTTCTTGCGAATCATGTTTCCAGTTCTCAGCATACTCCTCTTCCTCAGTTGGCTCTATTAAGGCCGCTGTGCTTTTGCTTTTTTGGAGTTTTGCTCTCTTCATCTGAATTTCATTTCTCAGTGTGGTAGCAAAACGATCACTCCTTCGTACATTTTTGCTTAGGTGAACATCAAATCCTGTCTGTTTATTAATCCCAATTTCGGCAGCAACATTAATCTGCTTTTTCTCTTCCTGAGCTAAAGAATGCAACATCGGGGTCTTTTGGGGAGAAATATGATAGCTCTTCTCCTGATTCCATTTGAAATCTTTTTGGGCTATTTTAGTGTCAGACACCTGAAAATACTCCTGCCCATCCTTATATTCATGACTACTGAGATTTTCTTCAAATGTCTTATTCTGACCTGATTTCTCAGAGTAATTTATCTTCCTAGAATCTTCCAGTACAACAGCCTTAATATCCTCTCCTTTATTAACTACACAATGAGCTCTCTTTTCACATATATCCAGAGAAGACTCAGTAACATGCTGAGGTAGAGAATATTTAGGATTTTGGCTCATGGTTATGGCAGGATTCTCACTTGACACAGAAGCAGCAAGATTTCCTGTTCCAGAATTCCTACGTTCATTTTTAAACTGTAATGATTTTGAGGTTCCCTGAGCAGACTGAGCAGGCTGCTGCCTCGCTTTTACACAGTAATAATGATTTAGTCCAGGGTTTTCCTCAGAACTCGCGTCAGAAACTGCAGTGGTGGTATTACTAGGAATCCTGGTTTGGTTTAGATGAGAGTTATGTTTATCAGAAGGCCTTTCCCTAATGTCACTATAAGAAGAGAGCCCTTTTGGCTCTTTAGATGATGCAGAGGCTTTTGTATTGTGAAAGAAACTATATTCATCACTATATTGACGCCGATGTTGATGGTGCTGAGACTCATAAACAGACTGGGCAAATCGAACATCAGTACTAGACAGAGAAGAATGCAGCCTCTTAGTATGTCCCATATTATTGTTTATCCTGTCACCTGGGGAAGAGAAATCATAATCTGGAATAAACTCAGGTCTTTGTATTGGGCTGCTTCCTCGTCTTCTGTGTGAGCTCTTCTCAACTGACCTGATCATTCGCTTTTGTTCTTCAGCAGTGTCAGCACTCCAGTCATTTCTGATTGGTGTTCTAGGTAGGACTTCAAAATGCTGGGGGCTCTGAATGCCCTCTGAATATAGAGGAGGTGCATGATCTCTATCATGACTTTTGGTAGCAGCAAAACTATCACTACGGAGAGGGGGTGGGGGAGGTGGAGGGGAAGGAGACTTTTTTCCTTCAGGGACATACCATACAGGTACAAAATTAGATCTTCCAGCCCCAGAATTAGTATGGTCTTCTAGTCGTGAACTTAGGTTGTTTTCGTATTGTGGTGGAGTTGCAAAGGAGTTAACTTTTTCTTCAACTCTTCCACTATCACTCATAAATGAAACAGTCTTGCTATTCCCTTGTTTTGGAGTTTCCCAGTGACCCACTTTATACATCACATTCTCTGTTGACAGAGCATCTACACTGGACAATGTGTGATCAGGTGTACTGGAGCTAGTAGAAAAAGAACCATATGCAGAATCTCTTTTGCTGGGATTCCCCAGATGATCAATGCTGCTATTGGACTTTGCAGAGGAAATCTGTCCATACTGATATGTTTGGGGTGTGTGATCCCAGATATCCATGCTTCCCACAGAGCTGAAGTGGCCTGAGGTACGATGTAGATTTGATTGATTCCATGAATTTGAAAGATCAAAGGAACTGCAACAAATAAAACAAACATACCTCCATTAATATAGTACACGCATACACAAAACCATCATTACAATTACCTACAGCAATATTTTATCTATTAAAACCATATTGTCACTTTTAAAAAAATTGCAGTGTGAAAAAAGCTTTAGTGAAGACTACAGCGAGCCCCTGATTGTATCTATCAACTCTCTGTATGACTGACCACTATCTCGAGATAAGTTTTGATATGTTCTTAGTATGTCAGCTAATATTTTGTTTTTAAAAGTTTTTTCTCGCTTCTGTCTTACTACAATATCAGCAAGAAGAACTGCCCGGTGAATTAGTTTCATTCAAAAAGAATTTCATAGTATTTCTGAAAAAGATGCAATACAACAGTAAAAAAAAAGACATATACTTAAAAAAAAATCCTACAGAATTCCTTGAGGTTTATTTCTAGCTAAACTGCCATATGATTGCAGCCTTAGATAGTTGTCAAAATATAAATTAGGAAACAGAATATATTATTTAATAGTATATAAACTTAACCAATCAGCATTATAGTGTCGATAATGATAAATGTATTTTTAAATTCATTACAAATTTGAATATTTTATATTAAGGGTTTTTGTGTTAGTTGTAACTAAACCATAATATTATGAATGACTGAAAAAAAAAAGATTTATATCTTAATTAAGGTACTTCTTTTTTAAGTCCTGGAAGAATTTTCACAAAAATAATTATTACTGTGGACTTTTCAATTATTAAAAAGGGAATGGTATGCAATACCTATTTCTCATCAAGGAAATTACATAGTAAATAGAAAAATAATTACAGAATTATTCTTTAAAAAAATGCCAGAGAAGAATACACATGTATAATTTTAAGAAGCTACCCTGGAACAGCAATTTCAATTTCTTCCATCAAATGCTGCTGGAGGAAGTTATTTGGTACAAATAGCTACTCAGATTTGAAACAATTATACATTCTGGTACTAGTTGTAGGGAAGAAAAAAAATCACTGGCCATCAAAACTTGCAGGTATTATTTTTCATTCTTCATAATGAAAAAACATTGTGAATTAGTAACTCTCAGGTATATAATTTACTGATTTTTTAATAACAGAACTTGCTTCATACAATAAGCCCAACAAGACAACACGGTACATTGCTGGCAGTTTAAAGTTAAGAATAAAATAAGACAAGCAATTATTTTCTTACCGTTTGAGCCTGCTGCTTGTAACTTTCAACAGGAACTCACCTTGAATGATACTGAGAGGGCCATGAAGCACAGACATTGGTGGAGGAGTGTCTTGACGCAGCTGTTTCAAGCCGATTCTCAGTGAATTTGGTAGCATGCCAGGAATGAGGCCTGCAGGCTAGATCATTTTTTCTGGAATGAGAAATGTGAAGCAACTACAATTATTGCATATGGAAATCACACTATGTAGAAAACAACCAAAGACCTACTTAAGTTAACAGATGCAATAATAAGGATTGCATTACAGAACATTTTCATTTTTCTAACAAATCACCTCTTAGAAGAATCCAGCTTTTGTTTTAAATGACATTCCAAATGGATGATGAGTCAATGACAGCAAGCTGAAGCATTTTTTAAGAGCAGGTAAATAAAATTCGAAACAATTGAGCCTTGTATACAAGCAAAGAAGTACAAAAAAAAGTATTCTGAGCTTGATCAGGGCTCAGACATTCCCCTTATTTGAATCTCAGAATAGAATAGGTGTGGTTTGTTAGCTATAGGAAAGGCTAAACTTTGATACAGATGCAAATGCCTGCTGTTTACAGAATCAAGCATCACCTTGAAAGAGAATTCACCCCACATTCTACAACTGTAGAACCCCACAGCTGAAGACCAGAAGGTTATCTCTCTGCTTTTATAACCCATTTAGCTTTCTTCTTCAGGTGTACAAAAATGTACGAAACAACAAGCATGAAGGAGCCTCTTATGCTGTCTTGACTTTTGCTGCTCTACAGAGCAGGGGTGGGGGGGACTTGTTAAACCCAGTTGCTTCAAAAATTTACATAACCTGGAAAGGATAGAGATTATAGCCCAAAGTGCATGAGAAAAAGTAGTCTGTACTGTTAGTCTAAATAACATTCCCATTTCCTAAAGATCCTCAAGTCCTATGTAACCTCCTGCATGAAGCTGTCTAATGTTTGAGTAGATCTAATTTCACCAATCTAGCAATAATTATTGTGCTGATCACTTCATGATCAACTGATGCATAATTGGATTGCCTAATGAAAAAGATAAATATAAATAAGTTTTACATTTACTGTATAATCCCTTCAGATGATTATATACTTACAAGGAAATTCATAGGATTTATTTCTTCATGAGCATTGGTGGAAATGCAGACTCTTATTACAAAAGTCCCAAAGGTGCTTTTCCAAAAGGCAACTGGACTAAATTGTTTTTTCTTTTGAAATAGTTGCGCTTCTCATCCAAGAAGCTTTTCAGAAGCAAAAAACAAACAAAGTCCAGTTGCCTTTTGGAAAAGCATCTTTGGGAAACCATGACCTGGATGATTAAGGAGACATTCCACTACAAAAGGTTTAACTTTTACATTTGCTTATTATTTATTTAATGTATAACTCACCCCTCCCCCGCAGGAGCTCATTGTATTTTATATAGTAACCTCCTTTAATCTTACCTTCAGATCAAGCAGCCTTGTGAAGTAGGGTAGGCTGACTTCATCATGTGAGTTTTTATGGATAAGAGTAGACTAAAAACCTGTGTCTCCTGGCCCTTGTTTTATAGCTAAGTACTACATCACAATAATTCTACTGGCTTTTTATTTGTATGGGATGTAGCCCAGTTGTAGAATATTTTATTTCTGGATGAATTTGGGTTAAACTCTTGTATTCCAGGTAAGGCTATAAAGTGAAACATGGCTGCAATTGACAAACAACTGTCGAATGCAAATCTTTCCAGAGAGAGGCAAAGCTTATCAAATCATTAGGAAACACCCCAAGCTTCCTCTTAAACTGATTCAGGTCCATTAGTAAATGCGGACAGATTTTATTATTTTTGTTCTGCCTTTATTATTTTTATAAATGCTTATAAATATTTCAAGGTGGTGAACATACCTAATACTCCTCCTTCCTCCTATTTTCCCACATCAACAACCCTGTGAGGAAAGTTGGGCTGAGAGAGAGATTGGCCCAAAGTCACCCAGCTGGCTTTCATGCCTAAGGCAGGACTAAAATTCACGGTCTCCTCTAGGTTGATGTGTTAATGACTAGGGAGGTGGGTAACACCAGGAAGCTGAAAAGAAACCACAGAGTGGTTGTGACTCACAGGCACCTGATGATATGATAAAGCACTGGTGGTAATGTCTTCCATGTTCAGATCATGTCATTACTTCCCTAAAATTAAAAGAAACAACCACCAGATCTACGGTATGTCCTAATGTGCATGTTAGGCCATCAATATCTTCTGGTTAGATTTATGATTATAATCTTCAATCTCATTATTATCTTCAGTCAGTTATTGGTTTTGTGGGTTTTTCTTACATTATTTTTTTAAAAAATATGTCTGGGAATGCTCTACTACATTTTGATCTATAGAGCTCTCTTTACATTCTTTTCCAGAGAAAAATAATCTTGCTACTTAATACTGTATATATTCCTGAACATATTCAGAAGCCCCAAACCATATATTTTCCACAACAGATGCTATTCTGTGAATGCATGCATTTAACAAAAGTCAATCTAAAAATAAACATTTAATCCCTACATTGTTAAGACTCTTAATTTGCATAAGATCAAGGGCACATACACCACCAAGCTATTATTGATGTCTTAAATCTCATAGTGCTGCTTTATTAACCAGCAACAGATGTATGGCTTTACTTCACAATGTATTTATAAGGCAATATAATACCTTGACAGCTTTTTGATATCTTATGTTTATCTTTCTGTGAGGCATAATGGATATTCATGGCTGTGTTCACAGGATCAGATTTAATTTAAATGAACAACATCCAGGAAGGAGTTTTTAGAATAAGGAAATTTTTGTTTTATGACTTAAACCCAACATGTACATTATTTAAAGACAAGTTTCTTTAAATGTCCATTGGAATGAAACTGCAAGCAGTAACCTTTAAAAAAGGTTTAGCTTTAACTTAAAGTCGAAGCAGCAAGTCTCTTTTCTGATTAAATTATTTTCAGTAAGGAATCATATACATATTTTATGGGGTGGGAGAGAGAGAGAGAGAGAGAGAGAGAGAGAGAGAGAGAGAGAGAGAGAGAGAGATGCAACTTTAACTTTCTATGCTGTTCTCACCGCTTTGAGAAATGGGGTAGCAAACAAATATAATGGAACAGTGTTATTTAACTACAACTGTCCACAATGTGGTAGCAGTAACATTACTGCTATGAAAAAAATAATTTGCATTTTAGAAATACAGCCTGCTCTCTACCTTTGAACTAAGCTAAAGTCATTTATGGTATGAAACTGAAGTTGAAAAGAAAGGAAATTATCCCAACACAATGAAACAAATAAGACAAGGAACTAGAACATAAATGTAATATAACTTTAGAAAAGAAGTAAAAAAAGAGTAACAGATGGTTTTATGATGCAAAATTAGGCAAAATTATAGAATAGCAATTGTAAAAGTATCATTGAATTAAACTTCCCTACTGAGGAATAGACCACTTTTTTGAGTAGTATTGCCTAACTTTAACTTCAGTGGAAAGCCTAAGGTACACCAGGGTGTGATTACTGAGTGCATTGTGTGCTAGGGAAGCAAAGGGCAATCACACTGCATATCACTTGATTTGTACATATTGCATAGCTTTACCCTTATTTATTTCCTAGGACCAATTTGCATAACACAGAAATGTTTTATTGCTAAATATATGCCTTTAAAACAACAGAAATATGGAGCATTTAGAGCAGGGGTGTCAAACTCAATTTCATTGAGGGCCGCATCAGCATTGTGGCTGCACTTGGGCCGGGTGGGCGTGGCCAGGTGGTTGCAGCCCAATGGGTGGGTGTGGGCAGGTTGGGTATGGCCAGCTTGATGCCCCTCACGTTGGGGGGGAGCTTTGGGGGATCGGGCAGGACTAGGGGGGTTAGAGGGGTCTCTGACAGAAAGGGGCGGGACCAGGGTGGGTTCCAGGGCCTAATCCAAAGGAACAAAGACAGGGGTTGCCGCGAGGCAGCCCAGCCAGTTGCCATCGTCACGCTGCGATCCCTGCATGCTCTGCCCCCACCATAAAACCTGGTTCTTCAACAAGCCTGCCACGTGCCCACTCGCATGCTCACCTCCTGTGCATGTGCCCAGGCGGCAGGGCTAGGGCTAGAGCTAGGCCAGAGCAGCCCCATAGATCTAAGGCCAACCACGTTCTGGCCCGGATGGCTGACAGCAGGTTGTAGATAGGCACCTGGTAGGCCTGGGCTGGTCTAAGGCACTGCGGGCTGGTCCTATACTGCTTCCAGGGCAGCCCTGTGGGCCGGATTTAACTACCTTGCGGGCCTTGAGTTTGACACCCCTGATTTAGATGTGTCTTGATATTTCATTCAGCAATATTAAGAATTTATGACAGCATTAGAAATTAACATAATTCTAATTTGGGATATTGTTTTATTTATATAATAATAATCTCCCAGAGGATCTGTATATTATAATTGCTATTAAATCAGTATAGATTTATTATTTAATTTTATTGATTTGTAGTTTAGTATTGATTTTATACCACCAAGAGTTGCTAAAGAATTGGGCATTCTTAAAAAAAAAGAATTGGGCATTCTTGTAAAATTAATAAAAATAAAAAATAGCTACTCCACAAATGGTTTAATGATTTTCTTAGTTTTAATATTTTAATGAACATTTTAAGAAAAATTTAATACTCATTTAAATTGATGTGAGATTTTAAGTAACAAGTGTTTAAATCACAAGGTATATAACAATTAGCAAAGGCCTCCAGCTTATTGCTTTGCTTTAATTCCTCAGGGCACTAAGAAATTCAGCAAAAAACAAATAAACGAACAAAATCAACAAAAGCAATAATAAAATTTCTTTCTTTTATATCAAGCCAGCAGGAGACAGACCAACTTCAGGGAATTTAGGAATCTATTTTCATAATATAATCTTTGTTTTGGTTTTTACCAGACACAGCTGGAATATTACAGCTAACACACAAAGTTAAGAGAAAAGCAGGAACATTAGAAAACAAACTACAGGGAATTTCTTTTGAACTCATCAGGTATCTAGCAGACTAAGACATCACTTCTTCCTTCCTACTAAGACTTACATCATCCTTTGTGTCATCAAGTTGAAAGACAATATGAAAAGCTAAAGTGAATTCAACATAAAAATAGCTTCTTTCCAATGCAATTTCATGAACTTTCTTTTTTCCCCTCTCTAAATTGCCAATTCATTAAATATCAATGGAAAGATGATACAGATGGAACGTAGAAGTCTAAACCAAGACATTTTTATTCACTGAAATATCAGGAAAAGAAAAAATAACTTTGAAAACGTCATTTTTTTAAAAAAAGAAATTGTTCAAGATAGGTATTAAAATACCAACTGCATAGAATACAGTAATTTAAGGCATATTTTAAAATTATTTGAAGTCTTTACATTTATTTTCTTAATTCACAATCTCTCCCAGCATGACAATTTTCCCATTCAACTGGACACCACTTTGCCTAAAGATTTTACAGAACTGTCATGAATATATATGAGTACTAATCAGATCTGTCAGTTATGGTTCTATACTGTTAATGGAATATTCCAAAAGAACTAATCTGACAGGGGGGTTTTATGCGCACACAAAGTAAGATCCTTAACTGTGCAAAAGTTTAGAACCATGAGAAATTTAAAAATAGATTTTCATTAAAGCTTACATGTTTTATCATAATATATCAAAATCATAATCCTATACAAGTACATTAAATAATAATGGACACACTGCTGAATCCAAATTTAATTCTCTAATGCAGAACAGCATTTAAATCAGTTGGATCAAATAAATAAAATATCCACTAGAGGGCACCTAAAGCAAAGGACCAAGTTCTTAGAGTTGCAATTTAATATCATTTGGAGGCAATTTTGACATTTTAACAATCTACTATAAAATATTGAAGGTTGCAAAATATGCAATGAAAAGAAAAATAATGAAAGATGGAAAGCACCATTGCAAAACTTGAATCCAAATGTTTGACATTTTTATGTACTCATCAAAGTAAATATAAATTATATCCATTAGGTATAAGAAAAAATACTTGAAGAATTATATCAGTGAGGAATAACTGTAACATAAAAAAAGTATTAAAAAAGCAAAATCTAACATTTTGGAAACCAGCAGCAATGGTCATTAACCATGAAATATTTCTTGTATGAACTGTTGATTCAGTAGGTTTATAAAAAGCACATTAGGCAGATGTCATAAAAATTCAGCTCTTTCCCCCTCCAAATTGTTCCTTAATGTAAAAATAATTTCTAATATTTATTAGAATAATTACTATTTCTTTTCACATTTATCATGCCTTTTTTTTTAAAGACAAATACTGCTAACATCTAGGAAAAAAATCCCAACAAAACTGCAAAATCCATAGCTTGGTACATCTGGCTCAAAATAAATTTTAAAAGGCATTAGCCCTATTTGGAGGAAGGACATGCATAGCTCTACTTTTATTATTCCTTCAGAAAAGTAACAGTATTATGCAAATATTTTGCTACCTAGTCATCATATTTATTTACTGCATAGGAATTACATATGGAGGGAAAATAGAAAAGTGAATGAACCCATATTAAGATAATAAAGCACAGATGGGGCGTTGGTCTCACCTGATACGCCTCTTCTCGTAGGGTTGAGCTAACATCCAAGAATGGGATGACACCGTCCGTTCAGGCAATGAGGACTGAGTCTGTCACATTGTAGATCTCTGCCTCTGCCTCAATTTCCCCCTCTTTGGCAAAGACCGATGGACAGACTCGGTGTGTGTTCTCCCAAGGTTCAACATAATAAAAAAAGATCACAATTTGACGGCCCGGCACGAAGACCAGACTGACTTTGGGTGGGATTGGATGTTAGTTCCACCCTATGAGAAGAGGCGTATCAGGTGAGACCAATGCCCCTTCTCCATAGTGGGTAGAGCTAACATCCAAGAATGGGACATACCAAAGCCGTCTGTCCATTGGGAGGGCTAAGTCTGGGCAATGTTCTCAGCCTGCGAATGTACACTTTGAAGCACGCGACGACTGAAGGCTGCCTCCGCCGAAGAAAAAAGTCAATCTTGTAGTGGCGGATAAATGGAGTTGCTGAGACCCAAGTGGCCGCCCTGCAGACCTCCTCGATGGACGCTTGCGTGGACCACGCTGCCGCCGTCACCGCACTGCACGTTGAGTGCGCCGTCACCCGTCCAGGCCTTGGTAGTGCCTGGAGGTCGTAAGCTCTAGCAATGGTGCTACGTAACCATCTCCCAACAGTGGAAGGGGACGCCTTCAAGCCCAGAGAATTGGGTTGGAAGGAGACGGAAAGCACCTCCATCCTGCGCAGCAGTGGATGTGCGCTTAATATAAATTTTGAGAGCCCGCCGAATGTCAAGGGTATGCCACTGTCTCTCTAAGGTGTGGGCGGGGTTGGGGCAGAAGTTAGGTAGTACAAGTTCCTGAGCCCTGTGAAACCAGGAATTTATCTTGGGTACAAATGTAGGGTCCAGCCTAAGGACCAATCTGTTAGTATGGAAAATGAAGAGGTCCTGCTGAACCGACAGGGCTGCGAGTTCAGAAATTCTCCTAGTGGATGTGATCGCCACCAGGAATGCCACCTTACAAGTAAGGAAGCAAAGGGGGGAAGACCTCATAGGCTTGTAAGGGCCCCCCATGAGAGAGGTAAGCACCTTAGTGAGATCCCAAGTGGGATACCTGTAGACCACAGGCGGGCACAGGTTAGTAGTGCCCCTCAAGAACCGGTGTACCGTGGGGTGCTGCGATAGGGACTACAGGGAGCCACAGGACAATACGGATGATAATGCTGCCACCTGCCGTTTGATTGTGTTGGGCGAAAGGTCCTTACTCAGCCCCCGTTGCAAGAATTCTAACAGTGTTGCAATATTCAAATCCACGGGAGAACATCCCTCCTGAGAGCACCAGGAACAAAAGGCTTTCCAGGTGGCCGAGCAGATCCACTCGGTGGAAGGCCTTCTAGAAGCTTGGAGAGTCATGATGATGCAGTCAGACATGGCTTGCCGCTTCAGAGCGCACCGCTCAAGCACCAGGCGGTCAGTTGGTACCACCGGGGGTCCGGGTGGACCAATGACCCCTGACCGAATGACGACTGTCGGTGGGATCCGCCAGGGCGGGCAAATGGACAGAGATTTCAGGTCCACAAACCATGCCCTCCTGGGCCAGTGGGGGGCCAGGAGCAACAATTCTCCAGGATCTTCCTAATGACTTTGGAGAGGAGAAGCAGTGGGGGGAACGCATATAAAAGACCGGGCGGACAGTCGCAGCGGAGAGCGTCCGTCCCCTCCGCGCCCTGGGTCTTGTATCTGGTATAAAATCTGGGCAGCTGGGTGTTCTCTGGGGTGGCGAAGAGGTCTGCCACTGGTAGGCCGAATCAGCTCGTTAAGGCCTTGAAGATGGAAGGATGAAGACTCTACTCCTCCTGATCGATCGTTGTCCGACTGTGGTCCGCCACTAGTGACTGGAGGTTGCGCTCTGCCCAAAGACCCAGGGTTTTGGTCTCGGCCATCAGTGGCCTGGACATCGTCCCCCCTTGCCGATTGAAATGGGCTTTTGTGGCCACATTGTCCATGAGGACAAGAACATGCTGCCCAGCAGCCAGATGCTGTAACCGCCTGAGCGCCAGATAGATGGCGCCTAGCTCCAGCCTGTTGATGTTGAGCTCCGATTCTGTCGGAGTCCACCTGCCCTGGGCTACCGCCGACTGGGCATGAGCCCCCCAACCATACAGGCTGACGTTCGTTGTGATGAGTCTGCGTAGCTCTTGGAAAACGCAGCCTTTCACGATGGCAGGAGATGTCCACCAATGGAGAGATCGACGGACAGTCGAAGGCACCAGGACCTTGCTCAGCAACGTGCTGCGTCCAGACCTCTGGAAGGGCAAAAGAAACCACTGCAAGTCCCTGGAATGCAGGTGAGCCGATGGCAGAAATCATTTTACCCAGGAGCGTGGAGAGCAGTTTCAGGGGAACCCTGTGCTGCTGCAGGACCTGATGAGATAACTCTAAGATACTATCCTGCCGCTCCTGGGAAAGGTACACCCTGCACTCCAGAGAATCTACAATGGCCCCTAGATGGGTCAGGCATGTGGCCAGGGAAAGATGACTCTTCTCGAGATTAATCGAAAACCTGTGGTGTCTCAGGGTGTTAATGGTTACCTGGATGTCCCACACCACTTGGTGCTTGGATGAAGACTGGATTAAGATATCATCCAGGTAACATTGGACACACATGGGAATGGTTCTGAGGTGTGCAGCCACAGCCGCTAACACTTTGGTAAAGGTCCTGGATGCCGAGGAGAGGCCAAAGGGAAGAGCCCTATACTCATAATGGACACCTGCGTAGTAAAAATGTAAAAACTTTTGGTGGGAAGGCTGAATAGGTATGTGCAGGTAAGCCTCAGTGAGGTCGATTGAGGCGAGGAGGTCCCCCTTCCGAATGCTACCCAAGATGGTTTGGAGGGTATGCATCTTGAAACTTTTATAAATGATATACTTGTTTAACTTTTTAGATTGAGAATAGCTCTCCACCCACCCGAGGATTTGGGAACTACAAACAAGATGGAGTACAACCCCTGCCCTTGCTGGTCCTCAGGCACCTACTGGATGGCCCGAATGTCCAACAGGTGCTGGATGGCCGCCGCCATGACGACCCGTCTGTCTGGATTGGATGACATAGGGCATCTTATGAAAAACCTCGTGTGTGTGTGTGTGTGTGTGTGTGTGTGTGTGTGGAAAGGAATTCCAGGGAGAGACCAGATGAAATCGTCTCCCTGACCCACTCATCCGTTGTAATCTCCCTCCACCAGCTTGCAAAAAGGCCCAGTCTACCACCGATGGGGGAATTGGGGTTGGGTTCACTTTGCACGTCGGAAGGAGCATCCCCCTCAGCCTCGAAACGACTACCAGTATTGCCTGCCCCTGCCGGCCCTGTCCTGGGGCTGTTGTTGTCTGGAGCCATATTGACCGGAGGTCTAGGGTAGGGAGACCCCTGGTCGGGGACTTGAAAAGGACTTCTCCAGTAGTTAGTAGAACGAAAGGAACCCTTCTGGGTGAACGTGGGCAGAATCTTACATTTATCCCATGAATCTACAAGGATGGGATCCAGGGCCTCCCTAAACAACATTTGGCCCTTGTAAGGAGCGGACGCCAAGTGCCACTTATGGCGGGTCCGCGTGCCAGTCCTTCAGCCACTGCATACGTCTCGCTACTAGAGAAGACCCTAGAGCCCTGGCCGTGTATCTGGCCGACTGTAACGTGGCATCGGCCGTAAACTGGGCCGTGTCAAGTAATTTATTCAGGTCTTGGTGAACCCTGAGGTCGGAGACGGGAAGCCGCTCCTGGATATGTCTGAGCCACTTCAGGGAAGTACGGGAAATAAAGGAGATGGACGTCGACGCCCGGATTGCCCCAGCAGCGGCCTGGTGAGCTTTCTTGAGTGCCTGCTCCTTGTGCCGCAACAGCTCTTCAGGATTGCCTGGCATGTTGGCCGTAGAATATAAGGCCGAGATTGGAGCATCCACTGCTGGGACCTGGAGATTCTGCTCGAGTTCCGTGGCCATGTTGTAATAGCGTCTGTCAACTGGTGACGGGGAGGGCCCTGAACCGGGAAGTTGCCACTGCCTCAGGATGGCGTCCACAAAGAGTGGAGGAGCTGGAAAAACTTCAGCTTCAGCGGTGGTTTCCTCAAAGAGAGGGTCTCTCGTACCGGAGCTGTGGTCAATGTGCGCAGATGGAGGACCTAAATTGGCAGTGGCCTTTGCTTTGAACAGCAATGATTTGAAAAGTCCTGGATCAAACAGCACCGGTGAGGTGGAAGGTCTGGGGTGAGGTCTTCGTCCTCTGAGAGATCCAGATCAAGTTGGTCATCAACCAGGGACCCCTGCGATCAAGACCCCGCCAAACAATCAGGGAAGTACCTGTCGTAGTACCCCCCTGGGCGGTCCTCATATGTCCATGTGGGGGCAGGAGCCGACTGTCCCACTGACACATGATAAGGGGCCTGCCGGCCCAATTGCTTCATTCCCGCTTCGATGCCCTGTCTGATGGCCTCATTGATGATGGACTGCATGTTGGGGTCGGGGACTCTAGTGGGGGAAGCGGTGCGGAGCCCGGCAGCAGTCGGACACGGGGACGGGGCTTCGGGAGGCCAAAAATGGCTGCATTCAGTGTATAAGACGCACCAACATTTCCACCCTCTTTTAGTGGGGGTAAGGTGCGTCTTATACTCTGAAAAATACGGTACTTTGTAGAAATCTTCCTACTGGCAAACTTCTATTTTTAATTAATCTACCATAGCTTTTTTCATTAAATATATATGTCAACTAGTATCAGGAAATTTCAAAAGAAAATACTGTGTATATGACTAGGGAATTTAATGCATGTAATTGCTGTGTTAAACATTTGAGAGTATTGGCTGGTAAGATCATTCAATTAGCTTAATGGGATTGGATCTTAAGAGATACCTTGAGATTTGAACCGCTCTATTATTCAATGAAATTTAAATATAGCCACAGAAATGTCTCTGAGTTCACTGCATTATTTAATTTGGATAGTAAAACTGATTTAGAATCCATACTTTTTATAACTGTATTGCAATGCAGCATGAACGTATCTTAATTATTGTGTAAACAGTCTGTCTTGCTCTTTATTTTCCTTCCTTAATAATGTGTCACCCTAACTGAAGGTATGACACTAAAGCAATGCTTAGCTAAATAGTGGGTAAAAGAACCTCTAGTTTAATAGGTGAAAATAAACCTTCATTTTCCTGCAATTAGACTATCACAATTAATTGCTAAAGTTATGGAAAACATAAGACGTTATAAGTGCCTGAAAAGGAAATTACTTGAATCAAAATATGTCCAATCCCTAGCCAACTCAGCCTGTATCTGCTGGAACCATATCCCTGCATCACCTTTATCAAATGTTTATTTATTTTGCATGATTTAAATGAACAAAAGATTAACAATTAATCCACAAATAGTATATATGTTTTAACTTTTTACACTGTACGCCAGAGAGTAGAGCCTGTGTTTTAACTGATGTAAACCGCTTTCAGAAGACAATAGCATCTGAAATGTAAAGGGAAAATCTATTAAACAAATAAAGGAAATATAGGATCCTCATCAGCAGATATTTTGCATTTATTTATTTGTTTCTATAATAAAACTGTTTTTTTTTCTCATGTAATACCCACGTATATACATTTATGATGAAAAAAAATGCCCATACACTGTAAAAGGCAAAAGCTGAGAATCCAAAATTAAGCTTATTTTGTACTGATTCACCTTGACCTTCCAATTAACTTCCTCTGAGCAAGCATGACTTAACCACATTTAATAGATGGTTATTCAAATAAATGTGCATTCCAGTATAATTCATTTCTCAGTTTAATGAAACAGTGTATCTCTTACGCCATCCAGTCATAAATACCATTTGTTACCCCAAACCTCCAAAAGCAAAAGGAAGCTTACTTTATTGTTTTCTTGCAGAATAGAGATATTTCTAAGGTAAATTAATTGGTGTCCCAATCTGTGCACATTTTCCTACCTCCTTACCTACCTACTTATAATGGGAAGCTTGCAGCTTCCAGCAACATCCTTATTTTTAAAAAATCCAAATGTGCATACTTGTGTCCTAGGACTTTAAATGAAGAAACATTCTATTATAGCAATTGCCTTTATCATGGGTAGCTACCCCGTAACTGCTTCTGTCCTCACTGCAGTTGGCTTTCATTTTATTTATGTGACATATTTTTATGAAGGTTCATGTTTAAAATTTTATTTATTTACGAAATTTATTTACTGCCCATCTCATATCCAATGACTCTGGGCAGCTTACAGCATAAAATTATTAAAGCATTAAATACATTAAAATTATCAAAATAATAATGAAATGCTGTAGTCAGTGCAGCAACAATAGGAAAGGTACTGTATAATAACTCTTGACAAGAGTTGGTCCATTCCAACGATTCTCTGACTCCCCCTAACTAATTTTGCTCTGATGGATGAAGTTGCTTGGATGAGCAACAAAATGTCTCAGATTAACAAACTTCGGTCCAGTTGCCATGATTCAACCTTTAGACACTTTTGGCCTGGATGATTGAGTCTTCATTGACATAAAGTTACTGTATAATACTTCCTATAAAACTTTAAGAAGGAAAGAATAAATAGTTCTGAAGGTTCCTTAGTGCTCTCTGAGTTTGGTTGTTTTGTTGCAGGCGTTTCATTACCCAAACCAGGTAATATAATCAGACTAGCATTGATGATATTACCTAGTTTGGGTAATGAAATGTCTGCAAGAAAACCACCAAGCTCAGAGAGTACCAAGTCCCCTTGTTTCAAACCTGAGCTACAAATATTCTCCTTTATTGATATATGGTTTATTCAGCAACCTGCAGAAAAGACTGATATACTGCTTTTCTTTTAGAGATGAGGAAAGAAATTTAGCAGTTTTTGTTTTGCCATATGTGTTATCAATATGAACATTTAACTGATAAAAAAACAAATCCGCAAGTGCTGTCAAGGTCATTTAATAAGTACTAAAATCAGGTTCTGCTGCACTAAAATATACAAATCTAGTTAGTTGTTTTAACAATTAGAGTAGACTGCAATTATACACATTAGTTAGCTTATTTTTGTGTTCTTTTAATACAATTACAAACACAAAACAAACAAGGAACACCCACACTGGATATGCGGAAAGACTCCCAAACTGTGTGTGGAGGGAGAGGAAGGTTACATACTTTTAAGATGAATAGCATTTCCTACAATGTTTTCAAAAGAGCAAACAACATAGTTGCCCTAGCCTAGCAGGTCCAAAACAATAAATTAAAGAGTACTGTTTACACTGTACATTTCATTGCACTATTTCGTTAGTATAAAAATTAAAGTGTTAAAAGGAAGTTCAACACCACATGAAACTTTCATTTTATTCACATAAAGTCAACATGCCTCCTAAGTCCGTGAACTCAGCCTGTCATGGATTTTGAGAACAAATATCTCAGAAGTGCTGCATGCAGGAAGAAATTATCAATTCCATCTCTAAGATTTTAAGGATTGGATGAGTATTTAAAACTATTTTTAACGCAGGGAGACCTAAAATTCACTTATTTTTATTGGCAGTTAGTTTAAACAAAGCATTATAAGCAGGACACAGAAAACTAATATCTGCACTATTTCAGTATATCTGCATACCCAAAGCAAACTGTATGGTTGACTACAGACTGCATTTTAAAAATTTAGGAAAAGGTTCAGACTAATGCTCAGAACTTCAAAAAGAAAACGTATTTTGCCACCAGGAGACAACCTGGAAAACAAAGACCAATATCTTAATTTGGTTGTTTCTCTCATTCAAGCACTTAGGAAGGAATTCTCAATATATATAATGAGGAAAAAGAGAGAAACTCACTGGTACCTTCTGACTTGGGTTAGGTTTGTTTCTGCGATCTGACAATTTCATTGACAGCAGCATCAAATTAATTGACCAAGTAGCCTAAGAAATTCTAATGCTTTTCTGTTTCAAAGTAACTGAAGAGTGAAGCTAAACAATAGATATAAATGATGGCAAAATTATACTGGCAAGTTTTTCAGTCTGTCCAAAACTCCACCACTGAAACTTGCAACACAGCAAGATGGGTTAGTAAAATGTATAGATACATTATAAGTAGTCCTCAATTTAGGACCAGTCACCTAACAACTCTTTGAAGTTACAACAAATCTCCATGGGAATACTTACAATTGGATTCAAACTTCCAATGGTTGCCCCATGATTTTGGATGCTTGGCAACTGCGTCACATGTTCATGTTCATATGACCCATGTTCATATGACATATTTTACAACATTTTTTTTGCCAAAAACCAACAGCATTTACTTCTGGTAAAACCA
The DNA here is from genome assembly GCA_023053685.1 of Diadophis punctatus similis. Lineage (NCBI taxonomy): Eukaryota > Metazoa > Chordata > Lepidosauria > Squamata > Dipsadidae > Diadophis > Diadophis punctatus. The sequence continues at coordinate 20,817,613 of JALIGW010000010.1, forward strand.
TGCCTGTAACAAATCATTGGTTTGCTTAATGACTGCAAGATTTGTTTAACATCCATAGCAGAAAGGTGATAAAATTGAGTTGGCTATGTGGGTGACCCAATTTACAACCATGATAGACAGGTTGCATTATTATTATAACCTGAGGACTACTTGTAATATATTTGCTAACAAAGCAACAAAAACAGAGCCAGTATCTAGATGCAGATTCATGTAATCATTCAGAAATAGCAAACAGTCATAATTACATGAAGATGTATCTTTATACCTGAACAATATATAGAACAGTGATTGCGAACCTTTTTTTGCTCGGGTGCCAAAAGGGTGCGCGTGCACGCGATAGCACGCGCATGCATGCCCACACCCATAATGCAATGTCCTCCCCCGTGCATGTGCACACAACCCCCCCGCGCATGCACACAGACCTCACTGAAAGCTCCGGACTTCCGGAGTGCAGAGTGCAGACCCGTTGTGCAGTTTGTGGGGAGGGCAAAATATATGGCCTAACCGGCCTCCCGGAAGTTCGGGAACGAACTTCCGGTAGGCCCATTGGGCCCATTTTTCACCATCCACAGGATCCAGAGGCTTTCCTGAAGCCTGGGGATGGCGAAAAATGGCCCAATGGGCCTACCGGAAGTTTGTTTCCGAACTTCCGGTAACCTGTTGGGCTGTTTTTCGCCTTCCCCAGGCTTCAGGAAGCTTTCCTGAAGCCGCTGGAGCTTACATAGGGCAACGCCTCGGGTGCCCTCAGATATGGCTCTGCGTGCCACCTGTGGCACGCATGCCATAGGTTCACCATCATGGCTATAGAATGTTTAAAAGATCTGAAATAAATATATAATAAAAATTCTGTGCAGCTTAGGGAATAGGTGACATGTTAATTGTTCTCTTTTTCCAACAAGAACTCAAAATATCATCAAATATTCATACCAGATGGGTTTTTGTTATAACCTATTGGTTCTTTGGATATATAATTTTTAGTAGGTCTCACAGAAACTATTCATATTTGCTGTTATTCTGACATCTGTTTACTGCTTCCTCGATTTCCCATTCCTATCTCTTCCTATTTCTCTATCATAGCAATTTTTGCCTTTATATAAACATTTACAAAGTTAAAAGTCCTTCTCTTATGTGGCATTTACTTGGAAGTCATTTTATGAATAAATTAAAGTCATAAAAACCATTACCCTACCTACATGTTCTGTTTGGGTGATGCATATTCTGGAAGGTTTTTTCTTTATACCTCTCATTGTCTAAACATTTCCAGTTCAGTAATTTTGGTTTCAAGGATAGAAATTTGCTCCTTTAGAGCAGGAACTCATGGCTGTGACATAAACCGTAGCTATAAGCAACATAAGACATTTGATACAATATAATGGCACATTCTTTGTTCCCTGCTGACTTTGAATTTTCCTCCGCTCTCTCCCCTTTTTATGCCTCTCCAAATTGTTACAAAAAGCAGTGCTCAAAAGTTGATTGGTTAGATATCTTATTCTGCTTTCTTTAAGGACAATGGGAAAATATTAAACATGAGAACCCATTGCTCATGATTCTCTGTTATAATTCTTCAACAATTTCTTAACACATTACAACATGCAAGACTGATCTCTAGATAACAAGGATTAAAGACCGATAGAAGATATTTCACTAGATGCTCAGAAGGAACCTAGTATATGGCCTAATTATAGAACTGAACCAGAAGGCTGTTCTCAAACTGACTCCATAAACTCTATACCCTTTCTTATTGAATTACAGGTATTTCCTGTATGTTTTTTTAATTTACTTTTGCTTTTGTGTGCGTCTGTGTTTACTTGATGTGCCAATCTTATTGTGTAAGTTTCTGGAGTCACTTTACCCTTGAGGCAATATACAAGTAGATGGTAGATTGATAATCTAGTTACTGTACATAAAATTTGTGCACTGCAATACATAGAAATTAAAGCCATTATAAACTAGTCTTTTTCTTTCCATCTTTCTGAGTTAACCTATATTTGCCTATACCTCTTATAGTCTTGAAATGCATCTGATTTATGTTGACATAATTTCTTTAGGATGCCAACTTCATTCTTTACATATAGCCATATTGTCCTATAACTCTACTCAATAAGATATTCTCAATATATGCAGAGACAACAAACCCCAGACTTCTGAAGCTATTGGTTATTAGGAATATTAGAATTGTAGATTGAATACATGGACAGTTTTGCAAAGTGGGGTAGAGTGTCTTATAAGCAGAAGCCTACACACATAAAACCTGCAATGGAGATATGAATATCATACTTTATAACCTTAAAAGGAATGAGAAGGAATATTTCCCACAATCATTCAATGATTAAACCCACAATATCTGACAAAGCATCATTTCGACATATGAGGTGCATTTCCTCAAAACCGTAGACTAGCTTTCTGAAGCAATTTAAAAATAAAATATGTTAAAGTAGAGTTGTTACTTTAGAAAATGCACACAGAAATTTGTGAAGTGACAAAGGTATTTCTGTAAAAAGTATTCATTGTCATTAAATTAATAATATCCAAACAAAACCTGATTCAGTTTTTGCTACTGCATATTGTGATCTTACCTTTTTACCACAAGCTTTAGAAACTTGTGCGAGCCTTTCACCAAGCAGATTGCTTCTTGCCTGAAGCCAGAGAGGTTAATGTCATTGATGCTGACAATCTCATCTCCAGCCACCAATTTATCCACAGCTGCAGCTTTGCTACCTTCTTCAATCTGAAAAATATAAATGAGAAAAAAATTAACCGTCAACTCTGTTTACATAGGTTATTTAAAAACACTTATATTCTGCCTGTTTATCTCATAGAAATCTATCGGCCGATTTGACAATAGTGTATAAAAGAAGCATTTTATTTATTTAATTTATATGTCACTAACAAGTGATTCTGGGAGATGAAAGGAAAAGGAAAAAGGAAAGGAAAGAAAAGGCATCCAAACAGTTCATCTGGACGGTTACGAATGCACTGTGGTTAAATTTTCTTGTCCAAAAGTCCCTTATAACACCTTTTTAAGAAGTAAAACTCACATGCAGTTACTTTCTCCAACAAGGCAGCAATTCCAAACTTAATGTGTTATAAATCTCCGCTTCCATTACAGAAAGTTGGACATTCATCCCAATATAAATATTCCCACAAATCACACTGCACTTATCTTATTGGAATTAAGCATCAATTAGATCACTAAGTAATCAAAATCTATTTCATCATTGATATCAAAATGCTGGCATTCCTTGTAATAAGAGCATGAGTTACTGAAGCCAAGTTGTCATTCACTGAGTATATCAGCCAGAGCTGGGAAAAGGTCCCTCTAGTCATGGCCTGCAGGTGCTCTTTAAACAGGAGCTAACACCTAACAATTTGGGAAACACTGCTATATGGAGAAAAATGATATCTAGAACAATACAAGGAAGTACATTTAATAATGTGTTAGTTCTCTAAAGAAACCTTTATAGGAAAAAATAATACAACACAGACATTTACCCCATTTCCTACTAGTCCTTGTAATTGTTACATTTTTTTCTCTTGCTTCTGATAATTTTTGCTTCATTCTGAAACACACCATATTACATATATTTGCCTGAAAGAGGGTGGGCGGAACTGTTTATTGCCATACACCTCAACAAAGATTGTTGCACAACTGCCTTTTTGAATTTAATAATAAATATAACATTTGAAGTAAAGCAAGGTATGTTCTTTCTTCATAATATTTACCAAACAAACCAAGAAAGAACTTCTGAAGGCAAAAACAAACCAAACAAAAGCAAAAACCAAGTTGGAATCTTGTTTTGTTTAACAGAACAGAACAGAAAGTGGAATTTCAGTAAGCTTATATGAAAACATGAAGAATTATAGTACAGCCTATTAGAAAGAAATATTACTTCTAAACTTTCTTAAACTATCCATTGTAGAAATGCTCCTAGATTAAAAAAAAACAATTTCTATAACTTATCTACGAACCTAATATGAAAAAACAGTCACAATATCCCGAGAATGGAAAAGGCATACAAGAGATAAGTTACATAGCTTTTAAAGGGGGAGTCTGTTCATAATAGAGATTCCAGCTCCAATGCAGATCTAATCTTTTAGGTATTTTATGTTTTTTTAAAAAAACCTTTTATACGATTTGCTGATATATTATTTTATTCCAAAGTCAAAATACAAAATATAAAAAAACCTTTTACATGATTATTTTGGACATGTTTCTGGTTTTATATTTTTGTTGTATGTTGCCTGGAATCACCTGTGACACGGGTAGCCATAAAAATTTAGTAGATTATTATTATTAATTTTATTATCTACTAACATATACCTAGGACTGAGAAACTAATATCCTTAAGTTAAAATGTCCTCCATATCTTTCCTCCAAATCCTTTCTAATTGATTAACTTCCTGACATCCTCATGCACAAAACTGAATTATTCATTTTGAGAAAAAACAGTCTGTGCAACAAAAATCAATGTCCTCTTTTGGCACTAAGTACAAACTATATAACCACTTCAAAGTATTATAGAATGTAATTTTACAATTTAAAAAGGTCAGCTTTTTGGACTTCCAGGAAAGAAATGGCAAACTGAAGACTGCTCCACAAAACATGGAGCCCATGACTGTGGCAGAAGAAAGAGCTGACAGTATATCAGGTCTTCGTAATTTGTCTCGGGACAAGGAGAAGACTTGAGATTATCAACAAGTGCTCCAAACAGTTGCTCCTTATGAGGAGACTGTAAGACAATAGTCTCTGCAGGTTCAGAGCTCTGGGACATGAGCCATCTTGTTCAAATCATGGTTGGGATTATTAAAAGAATACTGGTTTTGCATATTTCCGTTCTAATCACTTTCGGAAATAGCTTATTAACGCCTTTTCAACTATTATGAACCTTTGGATTGACAAGTTTTACAACACTGGGCAATTTTTTTTCAATCCTTAGTGAAAGACATTCAAAATAAAAATTTAATGACTTAAAAATGTTTTTGGAATAAATAGCAAAAGAAGGATTTTTTAAAAAGCTACAAATAGACTAAGGGCACAAATAAATCTAAAAGGAGATTTTGGAATTAATTTTAAAGAATATTTCCTATAGGAAAATGCTTTTGTTTTGATTTTTTTTAAAAAAGATAAAACTTTAAAAATTGGATGTCAGAGGAAAATAGAAGGAACGATAGATTAGGAAGAAGAATAGTTAAATTCAACTAATAGGAAGAAGAAAACTATTTAACATTGGACATATTGAAGAATATTTTTGGACCCTGAAATTAATTTTGTCTGCCTTTATAGATAAATTAAAATTAAAATTAAATTAAAATATATTATAGAAGTGGAACAAATTTTACCTGACATGGTTGAGACTGTTTTTGAAGTAGATTAAAAAATGACAGGCTATAAGAATGAATTGCAAAAAGATGTTACATTGGACATACAAGGGTTCAAGCTGTCATAATAATTAAAAGGAATATTAACAAACCAAGAGAGGCTTGGATAATTTTCCAATAGGATTTTAAAAAGAGTCTTGTTAAAGCTTTGAAGAATTTTGAAGAGGAAAGGGGAAAGAAAATATGAAAAGAAATCAACTTCTAGGACATCTTGAAGGCAAGATTTGAAGGGACTAAATATCAAGATTGTTACAAGTAAAATGAAGGAATATAAATCAAATATGGTTTATTTAATCATGGTTAAAGCAGATAAGTTGTTATCTCTGGCAACCTTTTGCTGACATCAGGATTGAAACAATGAGGCTTTAAGGATTTGTCTACATAGATAAAAGATGGGCTATGGGAAAAAGAGATTATTTGCTGTATTTTAAGAGAAAGTGATGACTTTCCTTTCAATTGTTCATACTTTTGGTGATGAGAGAAGAGTCATTTCTTTTTATATTTCTTTTTTTTCTTTACTATATCTTTATTTACAGGGCGGGAAAGAGGAGCACATGGAAGGAGGAAGGGAGAGGGCAGAGATGATGGGCATGGGAGTAGGGGGAAGAAAGGCCCCTCCCAATGACTCCCTGTCAGAGGCAGACGGTGCCCCTGGTGGATTTGGGGAAAAGTGCCAGGATCGCAGAAAGGGCGGGAAAGAGGAGTGCATGGGAGAGGGCAGGAATGATGGGCATGGGAGTAGGGGGAAGAAAGGCCCCTCCCAATGACTCCCTGTCAGACAAATGCTTCGACGACTATAAATACCCAGGCAACGCTGGGTTATCAGCTAGTTAACTATAAAAATTCAGCTTTCTGTAAATATACAACTACCCATCAGCGTTATTTGTAAAAGACCATATTGAAAATAAAATTTCATGTGCTGTGTCTCAGCCAAAGCTAGAAAAAAAGATGATTAGATTTGTAAATGAGTAGCTTATTACACTGAATACCATACTTTCATGGACATTGATAATATGTTAGGATGGATGTATCAAAGAATAGGCAAATCTAATATCAATAAAACTGAAATTGAGATATAAATGTTAATTTCAATAAATGTTTTGAAAAAATGCAGAAGATCTCATGCCTAAACCACATTTCTGGACATGGAAATTCCTGGTATACATTCAGGATTTGTTATAGATTTACTGATAAATGAGTAGTTACCATTAGTTATCAGTCAAATTAATGCTCCCTTAGTTGCAGAAAGCTTTCTACAAGCTTAGAAAGTAACTTATTTATGTTTCTGTATTTTACAAGTTTATTCTTACCCAACATTACACTGTTTCCTTAATTTTTGAATTTATCATTTCATAAAATGCTGTACATTAAAAACATGAATATGATAGCATTTTCTGAAATAAACTCACCTGAATTCACGCAGGAGAGTTCCACAGCTATTTATTAAAATGGCTAACACTGATCTAAAGCTTTTTAATCACTGATCAAACTAAATATGACATGCCATGTACAAAGAAAGCTGATTTCTGAACAGAACTGTAACAAAGTGCTATAAATCCTTAAACCGATGAGGGGAAGGTTGGTAATCCCCACAAGGAAAAAAAAACTTCATTAAACAATAATGTAGAACATTCCAAGAATAGTTACAAATCTATTTTCAAGCATTGACAACATACAAGGAACAGGTGGAAAGGGAATGTCTGCAGATTTAAACAGAAAAAAGACGACTAGAGATGCTGCAGTCTCAAAAGACAAAAAAAGATCCATTTGCTGATCAGCATTCATTGTTAATGCAAAAATGTCCACATTCCTTTAACGACACCTGTATGAACAAGCAGGCTATGTCACACATTATCTAGTGTCATGTGGAATGATGACTTTGTATCAAGTCATAGTCCTTGGAGAATTCACATTTTTTTCCTTTTCATTAATATCTTATGCTGGAAAACAATCCTTAGTTGTCAGCATTGCTTTGTATCAGACATAAATGACCTCAACTCTCCTTCCCTAATATATCTTACAAATAAAAATAGATTTAGGATATCTGGCCTAAATGTTAGTGTTTGATAGGTTTTTTTTAATGGACAAAATCTAGACCTTTCCTCCCATTTGCTCCTTTTCTGTTTGATTTCAATTCTTAGAATTGGCTTTGTTGATGCTAGCTGGGAATTTTGATAATAAAGTCCCAATACATACAGATATGCTCAGAGTCACTTCTGGGTGAGATAGGCAATGTAAAACTCCAATAAACAAACAAATAAATATTAGGAAGAGGAAAGATTGATTTAAAATTATTGTTCCCATATTGTGTGAACTAATTTGGGTGATTTGGATGGCATATTAACAAGATGAATATTATAATTAAAGGACATCGTAAATTTTAAAAAACAATTTACAGTTGCTGAAGTCCACACATCTTAAACTTGCTGGGTTGAGAAAATGCTCTACTGCAGGGGTATCAAACTCACATCGTCACAGCGGCATCACGTGACGTATTGGGACTTTTCCCCCCTTCACTAAACCGGGCATGGGTGTGGCCAGCATGTGATGCATCCGGCCCGTGATTTTGATAGCCTTGCTCTACTGTATACAGTATAAGGGAAAACCCTCATTTGTTTTTTTCCAAATATGTAACTATACTATCTTGCTTCTTTGGAGATTGTGGATGATCTTATACTTAGACTGAATAAATGTAGCGGAGATATGTAGTGTGTGTGTATGTGTATCACATATATATCTGTGGGACATACTGTATATGCTATATATAGTGGAACAAACCCCCTTCTTACTAGCACTGATAATGTTACCCTGTTTCCCCCAAAATAAGACATCCCCTGATAATAAGCCCAATCGGGCTTTTGAGTGCATGGCAATAAGGCCAAGCCCTTATTTCAGGGTTCAAAAAAATATAAGACAGGGTCTTATTTTGGGGAAAACAAGGTACCTACTTTGAGTAATGAAACATTTGCAAGAAAAGGGGCTTACCTGACATGCTCCTTCTCGGTGTGCTGAGAGAGAATCCAAGGAATGGGTTAACTCTGCCTTCTTACTCATTAGACTGAGTCAATCAATGTTTGTAGCCATACCTCTCACATCTGCATCCCCAGTTTTTGGAGAGGGCGTGATGATCGACCTGAACATGCTCTCTGACTTGACGTGACCACTCCTGGACTCTGGACCAGATGGTCGCCAGGGCAGGGTTGGATTCTCTCTCAGCACACTGAGAAGGAGTGTGTCAGGAAAGACCAACGCCCCTTCTCCAGTGTGCTGAGGAGAATCCAAGGAATGGGACATACCAAAGCCAGCTCGTCCTCAGGGTGGGCAGCAGTCTGGTCCAGAATCCCCGAACCTGTATACACCTTCTGGAGAACACGTCTGCCAAAGGCCACTTCCGCAGAAGCAAAGGCATCCAGCTTATAATGCCGTATAAATGGGGATGGAGAAGATCACATCGCTGCCCTGCATATCTCCTTGATGGAGGCCTGCGTGGCCCATGCCACCGTCATGGCCGTGCTTCTAGTGGAGTGGGCTGTCACTCACCGAGGCAACGGAAGACCTTGAAGTTCATAAGCCTTGGCGATGCACGCCCGTATCCACCTGCCTATTGTTGATGCTGTAACCTTATTACCAAATGTGGAGGGTTGAAAGGATACGAATAGAGACTCCAATCTCGGGAAGGAGGCTGTCTGCTTGATATAGATGCGGAGAGCCCTCCTGACATCCAAGGTGTGCCATTTCTTCTCTAGTTCATGGGTTGGATCAAGACAGAAGTCCCGCAAAATTAGTTCCTGTGCCTTGTGAAATAAGGAATTAACCTTGGGAAGGAACGAAGGGTCTAAGCGCAGGACCACCCTGTTGGGATGGAAAACGCAGAGATCCGACCTTATTGAAAGTGCTGCCAATTTGGAAATGTGCCTCACCAAGATGATGGCCACGAGAAAGGAACCTTGCAGGTGTGGAAACGAAGGCTGGCTGAGCACAAAGGCTCGAAGGGTGCCGAGGATTCAGCCTGGAGGATGATAGTCAGTTCCCAGGTGGGATATTGGTGTACCGGTGGAGGCTTCAAGTTAGTTGCGCCTCAGATAAAACTGCGCACAATAGGGAGTGGCATGAAGGACTCCAGGTTCCCACAAGATAGCACAGAAGACAAGGCGGCCACTTGTCTGCGTATCATATTTGGCGACAAGCCCTTGTCCAGCCCATCCTGTAGGAAATCCAGGATTAGGGCCACCAATACTGAGAGGGTATCAATAGAGGATTTGGAGCACCAGGTACAGAATGTTTTCCAGGTGGAATCGTAGATCCTGTTGGTAGATGGCCTCCTAGAGCCTTGAATGGTCTGTATCACCCAGCCAGAGAAGTTGTCCCACCTCAGAGCCCTCCGCTCAAATGCCAAATGGTCAGTTGGAGCCATTGTGGGTCTAGGTGGAGGAGAACCCCCTGACTGAGAGAGATTCTGTCTGGTGGGATCCTCCAGGGTCGGAACACCAATAGATTGACCAGGTCAGCAAACCATGGCCTTCTGGGCCAGTGAGGAGCCAGAAGTAGGATCTCTGCTCTCTCTGCCAGTACTTTCCTGATTATCCCTGGGATGAGGGGAAGAGTAGAAAAGGCTTATAACAGTCCCTGGGGCCAGGGAATGCAGAGTGCATTGACCCCTTCCACCCCCGGTGTCGCAAACCGGGTATAAAACCTGGGTAGTTTGCTGTTTGACAAGGTGGCAAACAGGTCCAGGATCGGAGAGCCGAACCTCTTGGACAGGGCCTTGAACAGGCAGGGGTGCAGACGCCATTCCGAGTGGCCGACTGTGGCTTGGCTGAGCTAGTGTGCCTGTAAATTGGCTCTTCCCGAAATATGTTCTGCTCTCAGGGATAGGAGATGCTGCTCCCCCCAGTGTCCCAAGAGAGCAGCTTCTTGCATGAGGGGCCTGGAATGGATGCCCACTTGATGGTTGATATGGGCCTTGGTGCCTACGTTCTCTGTTAGTATAAGCAAATGGTGGCTGGAGATGACGTTTTGGAACCTGCTGAGGGATAGGTGTGCCACCTTGAGCTCTAGCCAGTTGATGTTGTTCTTTAGGTCCTTCTGGGACCACTGTCCTTGTGCCATCTGGGTCTGTAAGTTAGCCCCCCATCCGAACAAACTGGCATCCATGGTGATGGTGAAGCGGTTCGGTTCTTTGAATGTGCATCCCTTGGCTGTGGCCTGGGACATCCACCACTGGAAGGACTGGAGCACTTCTGGAGGGACCCGGACTCTGGTGGTTGAGTTGCTCCTGCTGGATCTCTGGTAAGGCAGTAGGAACCACTGTAAGGTCCTGGCGTGCAGACGTGCCCAGGGAACGATGGAGATGCAGGACACCATTTTGCCCAGGAGCTGTGAGAGGAGGGCCAGGGACACCGTTTTGTCCAATAGGATCAGATTCGCAAGAGCTCTGATGTTGTCCTGGCGTTCCTGGGACAGGGAGAGCATGCATGACGTATCTATGTATGCCCCTAGGTGTAGTAACTGGCTGGTAGGAGCGAGGTGACTCTTGTCATAGTTGATCGAGAACCTGTGATCCTGGAGGACCTGGATTGTGGAGCAGAGGTCCTCTGTAGCCCGGATGTGAGGATTGGATTAATATGTCATCCAGATAGCATTGGACGCAAATGGGGATAGTTCTGAGGTGAGCCGAGAGCGTCGCCAGGATGTTGGTTAATGTCCTGGGTGCTGAAGATAGGCCGAATGGGAGGGCCTTGTATTGGTAGTGTCGGTTCGCATAGCAGAATCGTAGGAATTGTTGGTACAGTGGCGATATGGGGATGTGCATGTATGCTTCTGTCAAATCCATTGATGTCAGATAGTCCCCCTCCTGGATGCCCTCCAGTATGGACTGGAGGGAATGCATTTGAATCTTTTGTAAACCAGATGCTTGTTGAGTCTTTTCAGGTCTAGAATCGCCCTTCACCCCCTTGAGGCCTTTGGAACCATGAACAAGATGGAGTAGAACCCCTGTCACTGTTGGTCCTCTGGAACTGGCTAGATGGCCCGAATGTCCAACAGGTGTTGGATTGCAGCCTCCATGAGGGCTCTTTTTGTTCTGTTTCCTGAGACGGGACAATGAATGAAGAACCTCAGGGATATGGAGAGAAAGTCGAGACTGAGGCCTAGTCTGACAGTGTTTTAAGACCCACGCATCTGTGGTCATTTCCTCCCATTGCACAGCGAAGAGACTTAGGTGGCCACCAATGGGAGGGAAGGAATTGCAGTCAGCTGGATCGATGGAAGGGGCGACTACCGTTGCCTCGAAATGGCCGTTTGGACTGGAACTGCTGCCTGTTCTTGTCTCTATAGCCAGTTCTATCAAATTGGCGATCCTGAGGCTGGAAGTATGCCCTCTGTGGATGTGAGAAGTCAGGTACGGAATCTGCCGCTCTGAATGAAGGTCTCCGAAAGTAGGGTGAGGGACGACAGTCAGTGTGTCTGGACATAGAGGGTAGGACTTTCTTTTTGTCCTTGGTCTCTATGAGTATGGGCTCTAGGGCCTCTCCGAATAGTTTGTCACTCTTGAAGGGGGCAGAGGCTAACTTCCACTTGTATTTCATGTCTGCCTGCCAGTGGCGGAGCCACAGAAGTCGTCGGGCTGTCACAACTGAGGCAATGGCCCTGGAGGCGAATTTGGCCGAGTTCAGTGGGCAACAGCAGAGAATTCTGCAGCTGCTACTAGCTTGTTGATGTCCTGATGAGTACGGAGGTCAGTGGCTGGGATTCTTGCTTGCATCTGTCTGAGCCAGAGCAAGGAAGTTGTGTTGAAGGAGGAGGCAGTCAAAGCCATCTGATGGGCTTTGCAGAGGGTCAGTTCTGCTCTTATGTCCTCTGTTTTGAAGGTATCCTCCGTGTCTTGAGACATGATAGTGGAGGATGCTAAGGCCACCACGGGCCCGTCTATTGCTGGCATTTGTAACGCCGCAGTGAGATCGGGAGCCACGTTATAGAACCTCTTGTTGCTCCTGCTCAGGGATGGGTAGGCCCCTGGTAGTGCCCATTGATGCTGGACAACATCCAGGAGCAATTTTGGGGAGGGAATCTCCTCATTATCTGTGGCAGGCTCCGAAAACAGCAAATCATTGGGGTCAGACAAGCCCAAGGCCGAAACTGACGTGGCTGGGTCCTCTCCTATACGAGTTGTGGTCTTGGCCTTGTACAAAAGTGTCTTAAACAAGGCAGGGTGGAAGAGCCCTGTGAAGGCTGGGGGGTCTGGAGTTACTCCTTCATCCTCTGACAGCATCAGTTCCTTATGCTCCTCATCGTCCGAGAGATATTCTTGGCTATGCCTGGAGGATGTAGGGGAGTGAGGCCTGTGAAGGACCAACAACTCCCTTGGGATATCAGGTGCAGAATGCTGCTCCTGATGTAGAGTATTGTCCTATGCTGGAGAGGCCACCTGATGGTTTTGCTGCATGCCTGCAGCAATGCCCTGAGCAATAGCCTCTGAAATCAAAAGTCTCATTTGATTGGAAATGTCTGGCTCCTGAGTCTCCCTAGGAAGGAACCCCACCGCTGTAGGTGTAAAGGTAGCCTCTGGGGCAGGCTTTGCCCTTTTGGGAGCCAATTACCAATGCCCCTCTGGTGGAAGCAGACTTTGAAAGGGGAGTAAAGAACATCTCATTGTGTTCTACCATTGGGATCTGTGGCTGAGAGAGTTGCTCTCGCATGCCATCTGGTGACCAAGACTGGGAATTTGAAGTAGTTGTTTGCCTGGCCTCACACAGCGGCTGTAACGGCTGTGTCTGAAAAGTGCAGAAAATGGCATTTTCGCCCATAGGGCAACTCTCCTGCCTGCGCTGCTCCGCTTCCCTTTCAGTCTTGGAAATCTCTTTATCCAGTGCCTTCTGACGCCTTCGTGCGTCCTTCTCCTCGGCCTTAGTGGCCTTTATGGAGGAAAGCACTTTTGCCCTGATTCGGGCCTCTGGTCCTGTTATTGCCGATTTGGGCTCTGAGGAGTGTTTGCTTGGGGCCTGGTAAACCCATTTCTTCCCCACTCATGGTTTCCTCGCAGTTGTCTGTTGCCACGGGAGACTCCATTCCATGGATCCGGCCCCTCCAAGGAAAAAGGGCAGACTCGTTTCAAGTGGAAACAGTGCTGCCGCGGCTTAGTAATCACCACCGAGTATGCACCGAGACCAGGGCAGTGACTCAAGTCCCCTCCGCAGGCCACGGGAAACTCCTAGGGACCTTGGCTCTATTGGACCGAGCCGGATAATGGCGGCTATGCCAGTCAGACCGGGGAGCCTGCCTGCCTCTTCTCCATCGCTGCGCTAAGGGAAGCCGTTTGCTTTCCTGAGTGGAAAGGTGGTGAGAAGTTCTGATTCCTGAAGTTTCTGAGTTTGTCTAGTAGGAGTTAGGTAAATAAGCGTCTATCGAGCTAAGACGGAGTCGAAAACTGGGGACGCAGATGTGAGAGGCGTGGCTACAAACATTGATTGACTCAGTCTAATGAGCTAGAAGGCAGAGTTAACCCATTCCTTGGATTCTCCTCAGCACACTGGAGAACCACCAAGCTCAGAGAGCACCAAGGCCCCCTCATTTCAACCCTGAGCTGCAAATATTCTCCTTTATTGGTATATAGCAATTTCTACAAGAATAGTAATATAGTAGATCTGCCTGGGTGAGGAAAAGTTCTGCAGTTATGTGTACAGACTTTTTTTAATGCTACTTGCCAAAGAAAGATATCTGAAATTGTAATCTTGATAAAATGTAGAGAACTGTCCAGTGAAAGGAAATGTTAATAAACAAAAATTGAAGGTAAAATCAAATCATGTATTTTCTATGAACTACTTTTTCCTCTTTAAAAAATTAAGTGGTATATTCTGAATCATTTTTTAAAAAAAACCTCAAGATCTGAAATACCACCTCAATTTTTCATAGTTACATATTTAAACATTTTTACATGGCTACATGTTTACAACAGTTTAAACATTCATTTCAATGGATTTATAGTTCAAAACATCATGTGAAAAATTACCCGACTACTTTTTTATCCTCTCATGTTTTAAAGAATGCTTGTGAACTTCTTTCCAAGAAACATTAAAATATTTCTTGTTAAAGATCAAGCTTGCCACCCAGGTTGCAAAAGCTGAAATATTATGAAAAAAATATATGAAATCCAATATTTAATTTAATACCCACCTTTTCTTTCCTAACTCTTAATCTTGAAAAGTCTGAACAAAAGTTTTTTTAAATTGTGGTTAATGTTTGTGATTTGTACAAGCAGGTATTTTAACCACAGCATTTTCACTTATGCTAAATATATACTTCATGATGGAAATTTATATTTCTTACAATCTATTTCAGGAAAGTAGTAAATTTAAACATTACAATTCTAAAATAGTATTATTCTGTATCTTGAACCACTTGACTTATTTATTTATATAGTAATAGTAAAACTAAAAACAAACAGAAGCCAAACGTTAGAGCAAATGAGGTCTGTGGGAAGATTAAACTTGAAGTTTTGGTTCAAAAGCAATCCTGTTTAATAACATCTTCAACTCAATCAATACATGGATATGATGATTCAATAACATTTTGGTCACAGCAGCATTTTGGTCACTTTTACTGAATCTGACTGAATCACAAATCTCAATTGGACCTTGGTTGATTTGATTTTGCACATCCTTAACAGAAATTACTTCGAAACTGCACGTCTCCAAAATAAGAAAAATGCTATGGCCGGTTTGTATTTATTTTATTTCCTATGGAATGCAAGATCAACATTTGGAGGACATAAAATTCTGCTGGATTTCACGATTCTGCTGGATTTAATAGAAGTACAACCAGGTGGCATTGCATATGAAAATCAAGTCCTTTGAGAAAGGGTTAAAGAGATGGATATGCTTACTAAGAAAAGAAGAACTTGAAGGAAATAATTCAAATGGAAAGATATTGCCTGCATATCAACTTTATAAAGAAACTGAGTTCAATCTAGAGCAGCAGGAGTGTAGTACCTAGCTTTCCAATAATTATAACTGAACAATATTCACTACCACTTCATTTTCTCTTACTTAACAAATATACCGTAAGACTCTTCATCCTATAATAAACTATAGGCAAATCCAATAAAGAACTTTTCCAATCCAGGTATCAGCCAAAAGTGCAAAGAGTGAGCTAAAATAATCACAATGTTTAATAAATATAAAACTTATCATTTGATATCTGAACTCTTAACAGTAAGCGAACCCAACACTGTACACAATACCTTTTCTAGTCCAGGTGTCAGCAAGTCCAGAAAGAACTCCCCCATGTAACAACATATCTCATTTTAATCCTGATCAAATAAGCCAATTTTTATATTCCTTCCTTTTTACACAAAACAATCTTGCTCTTTAATTCATTTAATTATCATTATCCTCTGTCTCAAGTTTCTTCAAAATTTTAACAAGTCTCTTTTGTAAATCCAGAAGGAAAAATTATTCCAATTACTCTCTTGAATTGACACTTTTATTTCCTTCTTAATTTTTGGAGATTTTTCTTGCACATACAGCAATGAATTCTTACCCACATTGCTCTCTACAATTATAAGATATATTTTTTCAAATCTTTTTATGTAATATGTTATGATGTAACAGCTTCTTCTGGGAACAGGGTGTTCATAAAAACTCACAATATAGCTGGCGATATAACATTGTCCATTGCCATTCCTCAACAAAATCTCTGAATGCCATTTATTATCTTAAGGGGGGAGAGAGATAGAGGGGGGAGGGAGGGGGAGATAGGGAGAGGGGGAGAGAGAGGGAGAGAGAGATACAGAGAGGGAAAGAGAGATACAGAGAGAGGGGAGAGAGAGGGAGAGGGGCAGAGAGATCCAGAGAGGGATGGGGGGGGAGGGGGAGACACAGACACAGACACAGACACAGACACAGACATATATAGAGAGAGAATGGTTTTGTGGCTGGGTAGGCGTGGTTAGGGGGTCATGTGACTGGGTGGGAGTGAGTGACATCGAGTTGGCCACTCTCACCCAGGTTTTGTGGCTCCCAGTTTTGTTTTGTTTTGTGGGAAACGGGTCCAAATGGCTCTTTGAGTGTTTAAGGTTGCAGACCCCTGTACTAGGCGAACAACCAGTAGTACTACATTCCTCTCAAAGCCATTTATTATCTTGTTATATTTCCAGTATCTAAAATAAAAGTTCTTTCTCATTTATTCTTTAAAATTAATTTCAGAGCCTTAATATTGAAATAAGCACTTAATTAATATTAAGTAAGCAGTTTTTCTGCTTACTTAATCGGTTTAAAACTTGCTATAGCCAAAACATTTTCTTGCTTTTTGCTGTTTATTTTGAATTTGTAAAGTTTATAGTTTCATTTTCTTATATTAAAGATTTAAGGCAATCACCTAGTGCTTCTCGCCTTGTCATTTTGAAGGTGTCTAACATTTTAAAGCAATTAATAAACAATTTCCAAAGATGATTAGCAAAGGAAGTGCAAACAAGTGTCCTTTGAAGGCTCTGAGTGAGCCTGGAGCAAACATAGTAAATTATTTTGTCTGCCAGTTCTCTCAACTTCAAGAGAATTCTGCCTTGCAGTTTCCTTGTGAGGAATACAAATTGCATCTTCTCTTTCTCCAGAGAGAATCCCTTGATTCAATCTACTTGTGAGTTCTTTGTTATTAGCTGCAATTGTCATCTCCACAAAATGTGGAAACTTCCTCAGTATGCCATTTCTTTCCCTGAAGTCCCTCAATATTTGAGAACTTTCTGAATCACTGTACTTTATCCATAGAGAATACAGAGATAACCTTAGCCTGCACTGCAATGATTAAGATGAATAAGATCTGAAAAAACAGAGATATTGATATAAATACAAAAATCAAGTTAGTTAGAGCAATAGTCTTCCCTATAATGATGTATGGGTGTGAGAGTTGGACCTACTGTCTGATCGAAAAAGAATTGACGCATTTGAACTGTGGTGCTGGTGTAAATTATTGCGTATACTATGGACAGCCAGAGCAATGAACAGAGTAGTGCTGAATCATATAAAACCAGACACATCACTAGAAGTTAAAATCATAAGACTGTCTGATTTACTTTGGCCATGTCATATGTGCAAATTCATTGGAGAAGACAATGATGCTAGGAATGGTAATGGAACAAGAAGAAGGGGCAAGCAAAGAACATGCTGGCTTGATAACATCAAAACTGATACAAAGATGAACATCCAACAACTGAAAGAAGATGTGCTTGACAAGGTAGCATGGAGAGCACTTGCCTATAAAGTCGCCAAGAGTTCAACATGACTAAATGGTTAAAACAACAACATCCATAGAGCATGAATTTAACTGGCTGAACTATCTAGTAGACAGGAAACAAACATTCAAAGAATTTCTAAATTCTAATTAATAATATTTGTTAAAGAAGGTACAGTAAGTCTGAAGTGATAGTAGTACTTTTGTTTTCAAATGTGGGCTTTATATATAGGTAATTCAAAATTGGTAGCTTCTTGTTTGCTTTTTCCAATCTTATGTCAAAGTGGGGAAGAAGCTTACTGACTCCAAGAACACAGATCAACCTGTATCTGGATATTTTTCAAATAATGGATACAGACCCATTATCAGTAAGAAAATGAAACTCATATCAGCCCAGTGTATTCTAAAGTTCTGTCCTTAAGCCAGACATATGCATTACCTAGTATATATCAATCCAAGCCATTGAAAAACCACGTGATCCCATAAACTCTGTTTTATATGCATTCATATTTTCTTTCAAAAGTAAATCAGGACATTGGTGAGAGAGATTTCCACAATATTAAAAGGGGAAACACATGAAAACTGTAGCAGAAAGACAGGGAGGGAGGCCCTGAAATTCTTCCTCAAACCTATTAAGCCTGGCAAAAAGTCCTATGCATGTTATGCCTCTTTACTCTGCATTATATGTCAACCATTGCATCTCTTGTACAAGTAGTTATTTAGTAATTGCCTTGAACAGTGACTTTAGTCACAATGGTGATGAAAAGGCAACTTTGCCCGTATTTATGATCTTTGCAGTGTCTTTAAGTCAGATATTTGCCATTATACTCAATTAGTAGGCCGTGTCTTGTGCCTGACCCATTTTTATTTGCTATCCTCTTATTTAGGTGTTGCCTAAATAAGTGATTATTTCTGAGCTGCTTTTCTCAGCAGCACAGTACTTCTTGAAAAAGTGTTAACTGCAAGTTAACAAGCTCAGTTGTGTGACCTTAATTAGTTATTAATTAGTTGATTATGGGCAGATGGCTGCAGCTTCTACCTGAAACTGACAAGATTCTAATCAGTTTCACACTGAAGGCTTTTGTTTGCCTCCTAAGTGGCTCATGGTGATCATACTAGGCCGGGTATCGGCAACCTGCAGCTCCGGAGCCGCATGCGGCTCTTTGGGCCCTCTGCTGTGGCTCCCTGTCCCATCACTGGCTGGCCCCGCCCCTCACTCTCCCTTCCCTCGCCTGGCCTGAGAAGGTAAGAGCGACGGCAAAGGTGGAGAAGCGGCTGGGGCTGATTCTGCGGCGCCTCACTCATGTGGAGCTTCTTCCGGCCCTTGTTGGTGCTGAGCATGCCTCGGTCGCTTGGGGAGAAGCGCAACCTGCTCTCCACCCCGTGACACTGGCCTGACCCGGCCACGACCAATGCCAGCCTCGCTAACATGAGGGCTGGCGGGGTGGGAATGGGATCTGGGAGGAGCGGACGTTGGAAAGGGGGACGGGCCAGCAGTGCCCAGCCACAGCTATAAGAGGTTCAGGGCAGTGGGAAAAGGGAGCTGGCCCTGCCGAATCTCGCACGGCCACCCCAGGGGTCAGGCTCGGAGAAGGCCCTCGCCAAAGATGCTCGCCCATCAGTCGATCTCCCCCTCGGGTGACCCTCCTCCTCCCCCTCCTTCTCCTCTCACGACCCCCTGGCCGACCCCCTGGCCGGCTGTGGCGGGGCTGGGAGGATTCGCACATGTGGGGAGACCCTCCTCAAGCGAGCGCCAAAGCTCAGGAAAAGCACATGAGGGGGCAGGGGGCCTCTGGCTTAAGTAGGATCTCCCCACGTGTGCGCATTCTCCTGGCTCCGCCACAGCTGGCTAGGGGGTCACGAGAAGAGGGGGAGGAGGGTTAGTGCAGGAACAAAGCGGCCCTGTACATGCCTTAGTGCCATTTGCGCATAAGGCAGCCTTCGCTTCCTGCCGCTTCGGGCTGGAGCTCGCGCCCTCTCCACTCGACCAAAGAGCTGCCAGGGATGATGACATGGCAAGGCGATGGACGGAGCCTTAGTGCAGGAGAGAAGCCGCGTCCTATTGCATCCTGTTAAGACCCTCCTTACCCCGCACGCGTCTTTGCTGCGCTTTGGTGCTCGCTTGAGGAGGGTCTCCCCATGCGTGCACACCCTCCTGCCCTGCCACAGCCAGCCAGGGGGAGGTTGCAAGAGGAGAAGGAGGGGGGAAGAGGAGGAAGGTCACCCGAAGGGAAGCCTCTGCCGCAGCTGGCGATCATTCCTCAGCCAGTCCGGATTTCCAAAAAGAAGAAATAAAAGGAGTAGTGAAGAGCCCCAATAAGAGCTTGCTGGCTTGGTCCAGCCGCGGCTTTCAGAGAGAGAGAGAGGGGGGAGAGAGAGAGAGAGAGAGAGAGAGAGAGACAGACAGACAGACAGACAGACAGACAGACAGACAGACAGACAGACAGACAGAGACACAGGGTGAATCACAGAGAGAGGGGGAGAGAGAGGGGGAGAGAGATATACAGAGAGAGATACAGAGGGAGAGAGAGACACAGAGAGGGGGGAGAGAGATAGAGGGGGGAGGGAGGGGGAGATAGGGAGAGAGAGAGGGAGAGAGAGATACAGAGAGGGAAAGAGAGATACAGAGAGAGGGGAGAGAGAGGGAGAGGGGCAGAGAGATCCAGAGAGGGATGGGGGGAGAGGGGGAGACACAGACACAGACACAGACATATATATAGAGAGAATGGTTTTGTGGCTGGGTAGGCGTGGTTAGGGGGTCATGTGACTGGGTGGGAGTGAGTGACATCGAGTTGGCCACTCTCACCCAGGTTTTGTGGCTCCCAGTTTTGTTTTGTTTTGTGGGAAACGGGTCCAAATAGCTCTTTGAGTGTTTAAGGTTGCAGACCCCTGTACTAGGCGAACAACCAGTAGTACTACATTCCTCTCAAAGTGTATGCTTACTCTCTTGTAATCACTACCTCCAATGAATGTAAATAAAAATATTCAGTCTTTTCTTGCTATTTATTCCAGTGCCAAATCAACATTTCAAAGGGTGAAGGAGTAGAGTAAAAGGATTATAAGATTTGATTGTAAAACAAAGGAAAAATGAAATAAAATCATAAGCATAGCCCAATCATAGAATTTTTTGTTCACTTAATGACTGTTTTGCTTAAAGACCAAGTTGCTGTTCCAATTGTGGTTGCTAAGCAAGGACTACCTGTATTCATATTCCCTATCCATCAGAAAACTGACCACTCTGATTATAGCAATAGGGCATTTGTCATGTCCAACCAAATTTATGTTATGTAGGTGAGCAATCAGCAAGGATAACTTTGTTAGCAATCTCAGTTATAGCTACCATGATGTAAGTGATGATATAGTCCAAAAAGAAAGAGTGGAATTTAATTCAACAGTTCAGTGATCTCTTTACAATGCCAAAATCCTAGTTCTCATCAGGTGGATTTTGCAGTTCTTCTAACACAGCACATCTGATTTTATCTGAAACTGATCTGATTACTTACAGGACGAATAGAAAATAAATGGCTTTGAAGGAGTTATGCCATTTAAACAATTGAAAACTAATTTAAACAATTGAAAACTAATTTAAACAATTGAAAACTAATTTAAACAATTGAAAACTAATTTAAACAATTGAAAACTAATTTAAACAAGTTATGCCATTTAAACAATTGAAAACTAATAAAGCTGCTGATACAGTTCTACAGAGGAATTATCGAGTCTGTCATCTGCACCTCTGTAACTGTCTGGTTTGGTTCTGCAACCCGACAAGACAGACACAGACTTCAGAGGATAATCAGAACTGCAGAAAAAACAATTGCTACCAACCTGCCTTCCATTGAGGCCCTGTATACTGCATGAGTCAAAAAGAGGGCCGTGAAAATATTTACAGACCCCTCACATCCTGGACACAAACTGTTTCAACTCCTACCCTCAAAACTATAGAGCACTGCACACCAGAACAACTAGACACAAGAACAGTTTTTCCCCGAACGCCATCACTCTGCTAAACAAATAATTCCCTCAACACTGTCAAACTATTTACTAAGTCTGCACTACTATTAATCTTATCATCGTTCCCATCACCCATTTCCTCCCACTAATGTCTGTATGACTGTAACTTTGTTTCTTGCATCCTTACAATTTATATTGACTGGTTCCTAATATGATTTGATTGCTTATTTGTACCTGGACTATCATTAAGTGTTGTATCTTATGATTCTTGACGAACGTATCTTTTCTTTTATGTACACTGAGAGCATATGCACCAAGACAAATTCCTTGTGTGTCCAATCACACTTGGCCA
This sequence comes from Diadophis punctatus similis, assembly GCA_023053685.1. NCBI lineage: Eukaryota > Metazoa > Chordata > Lepidosauria > Squamata > Dipsadidae > Diadophis > Diadophis punctatus. The sequence goes on from JALIGW010000010.1 coordinate 20,839,520, forward strand.
ATAAAAAATTCTATTCTATTCTATTCTAATTTAAATTAACAGCCTAGACAGAAATTATAAAGAAATTGTTGCAAACCTTTAAAACTGAAGGCTCAAATTGTGAGCTATATCTCTTTATAGGAACACAAGCTATTATCTAAATTTGAGTCGTTAATTTATAATAATCTCATTGGCAGTATAATGTTACATTCAAGCATTTTCTCTGAGGAAACAAGATACTAAAGATCCTCTCCCTGCATGCTCTTTAGGATAATTAACTAGATTAGAAATTAATGGACAAAGCTTCTCAATTATATATGAGGAAGGAGCTGTTAATTTGCTTAGCTGGGAAATCTATCTGCCACTTGAAAATAGAAAAAATAGATCAACTTTGGTTTAAAAAAACCCACCCCTGCTAACAATGTTTCATCACTACATCTATAAAATATGCACAACAGATTTGGATTGTAACATTTTTTTCTTAATGTCTTTCTATGCACGTATTTTAAATATGGAAGTGCACTGGCTTTCTACTCTGGGTATGATCACATTTAATCAACAAAATAATGTTTAATAGATGTGTAACCATTCTGTTATTTATCCATTTACAGTCCAAGATCAAATGACAAAATTTAAAATATATCACACCATTGATAAAACATACGTATATAGAAGAAAAAACACTATAAAATTATTCATTAGAAGTGCCAAAAGGTTTCTACAAGGAAAGGCAATAAATAAAAAAATTGCTAATGCTTTCAAAACACTGTGAGATGCTTTGGTCATAGAGAGAGAAGAAATGAGAATAAAATTGCAAAACAAATATATGAAGGAAGAATGAATGGACCGAGAAGATGGAGACTGAAAAGGCTGTAGATAAATGGAAGTATATCAAAATGCAAAAGATGAAAGTATAAAGAACAAAAGGTAGTGTATGAAGTAGTGTATGGCAGACATGATGTAAGTAGGAATGAAAATTATGAGATATGATGGATAGTGTTAGTTTACAATAAATGGACGCTTCTTTTCTTATTTATTTGGCTTACTATTTATTACATTTTCTGCACTCCATATAACAGTACTTACCCTAAAAGGGAGCAGCATGAAAAGTATGTACTGTATGTATGTTTATCTCATGATATTCAATATTACTACCATATATTAATTATGGGAGGAAAGTATGCATGGCAGTCATTCAAAGGTGTGAAGCATGAACATACTGTCTCAGATATTCATAAAACAAAAGATTAGCAAAATATAGATATATTACAGTGGAGAATTTTATATGAAATGTTAATACAATGCAGACATTTCATTCGGGTAAGTTCAGCTAAGCTTTAATTTATTTAAATAGTAATAGTGTAATCTGATCCATATGTATTTGAAAGCCTGCTAGATATAACAGAAAGTTACTCTGAAAAAATGTATGTAGGATTTTAGTCATGTGAAAAACAAATTATTTTAGAGCAGATTGTTGTCATATATTGCTGAAAGCTAATTATACTTAAGGTATCTCTTTCTATAAATAACTTGTTATAATCTAGGTGTAGTGAGGTCAATTTTCATTTTTTAAAAAAGCAACCTGACTGTAACTGACTATAACAGTTGACAAATAAAAGCAGCTTTGAAAAGTTGGGAGCTCATTAGCAAGAGCAGCCTAACCGGAAAAGCATCTTTACATTACTGAAAACATATTTGATTGTGAGAGAGATAGTCAGTTCCATTTAAATAGTCTTCTTGTTAATAATACCAGTCAAAAAGTATGGGGGTGGTGCAGTACTTTCTTGTAATTCAGTACAAAGTTACAAACAAATACAAATGTTTTGCATTTTAAAACCTTGGAGGAAAAAAAAGATACTACTTAAATTGGCCCTATTCTTCCAGTAAGAATTGAGGACAGGTTTGTAGTTGCAAAATAACCGTAGAATAATGTGAGAACATGAGTGATCTTCCCAATATAAAGTTGGTAGACTAAAATATGAATGGTACATTATTCAAACACCGTTCATAACCAACTTTTGTGGTGGGATGCAGTTTGGATTCCCAGGAGGGAGGGGCTGCATTCCAGAGCGGAAAGAATAGTGAATCATTTGCAAGATTCTTTATTATTCAAAATATTTACAGCCCTTTTAGCTATCTTCTTAAATCAAGGAGGCAAAAAATATGGAACATCATTGTATGTGGTTCCCTATTCTCCTTTAATGTAAGTAGCCAAAATAAGGAAGACTATTTCAGTACTCTTTGGAATTTTGTAAAAGTGCATGCCTTAAATATCACAGAGACTTACATCACATAGTTCACCTCTTAAAAACCCAGATCCTCCTACAGAAACTGGTGTGGCCATGACTAGTGCATCCGTATTAAGTAACGATAGCTACCTAGTTGAAGGAGCATAAGTAAAGTTTCACTGATATAAATATGGTTATTAAATACCAACTGACTTTGAGTTAGTTCAGCCTCCAAGGTCAGATGGAGCACAACCCAAGTTCTGAAGGGGTGGCCAAACCACTACTGCCTTTGCAAAATCCCTGCTATATGAAATGTAAGACTGGGGAAGGAAAACGTCTTCTAAAAATGGAGAAGGGAAGATTTGGAAAGCTACAGATTAGAAGGTATAACAGTGATACTTGGGAAAATTCTAGAGCAAGTCATAAAATGATTTATCTGTATGTGGAAATACTGAAACTAGAAATCATCATGTGTTTACAAAGACAAGTCTTGCCAAACTGAACTTCTTTTTCAATCAGGAAATTTCTTGGGCAACTATGAGAATGCTGTGGATGTAACTAACCTACCTTGAGTTCAACCAGGTATTTGACATAGTACCAGGGGTGAAATGCTCCCGGTTCGGGTGGGCCAGTCAGTCGTCGTAGAGCCGATAGCGATCGCAGCGCAAGGCTTCCCCCACCAGCCTGGACGCCGTCATTTGGGTTCTTTTACCCTCTGCGCATGCGCAGAATGCTTTGCGCATGCGCAGAGGGTAAAAGAACCCAAATGGTGCCATCCAGGTGGGTGGGGGAAGCCTTGCGCTGCGATCGCTATCGGCTCTACGACGACCGACCGGCCTGCCCGAACTGGGAGCATTTCACCCCTGCATAGTACCTCAAAATACTCTGATTAGCAAGCAGCATGGTATACCTATTAAAGAGTTACAGAGAAGTTAGAAATGTTGCCAAAATAGTACTAATGGATTCCAATCAAAGGCATGTACCAGCAATGTTCCCTCTAAGCTGCATGGCTGCACAGCCACGCACATGATAAGAAAATGCCGCGCAGCAGTTTCCAACTGCCGCACGGCGTTTTCTAATGTCAGAGGGAACATTGTGTACCAGATGGAATCCCACAGAATTCACCCATGGAACCGAAACTTTCATGTTTTTACTAATATATTAGGCAAAGAAGTTAAAGAATTTACAAAAACCTTGCTGTGATAACCAATGCTTTAGAACAGTGCTCCCCAACCTTTTGTCACCCTCGGCACACCATAGCCTCTCCCAAAATTCCACGACACACCACATACAAAAATTGGATAAAAAACAAATATAATCTTCAAAATATCGTTTTGAAGAGTATAATAGTATAGGAATGTCAAACTGGGCATAATAGAATTACTTGATTTATTATTTTATTTGATAATTAGGTAGGTCAGTGGTGGCCAACCTTAATGATACCATGCGCCAATTGGCCCAGGCGTCCCGGGTGGGCGGGCCCGCCTGGATGCCGCCATTTGAGTTTTGCCCTCTGCGCATGCGCAGAGGGCAAAAGACCGCAAAAGGCGGCGTCCAGGTGGGCGGGGGAAGTGGCCGGGGGCCGCTTCCCCCACCTGCTGCTTCGGCTTGAGTTTTAAAAGAAAGCAAAACGTGGGCGGGAGAGGCAGGTCTTGCTCATTAAGCCTCACTGCAGCAGCCAGCGAGGCTTAATGAGCAAGACCTGCCTCTCCCGCCCGTGTTTTGCTGTCTTTTATAACTCAAGCCGCCCAAGGCAGCCCAGAGCAGACGAGTCAATCCAGCAAGTGAGGAGGCGTCGGCAAGAGGCGAAGCTTGGCAACAAGGAAGTTTGCTGGCTTAAGAAGCAGATATCCCTGTCGCCCTCCCTTTCGGCTCCGCCTCTTGCTGACGCCTTCCTCACTCGCACCCTGCCAAGCCACAAATCAAGCCAGCCCTAGCGCGAGACTCGTGAGACTGCTTTCCAGGCTGTATGTGGAAGCTGAAGAGCCTTACCGGTAGTTTGGGAGAAAGAAAGTTTTTTGCTGCTTCTGCTTTTGAGTGCACTGAAGGAAAGCAGCAAAAAACTTTCTTTCTTTCTCCCAAACTACCGGTAAGGCTCTTCGGCTTCCACAAACAGAAGCGGCAGGGAGGAGGACTCATGCCCCACCACGCCCCCTGCCAAGCCTCAAATCAAGCCAGCCCGCGACTGGAGCTACCGGGAAAAGTCCCAGGTAGGACGCACGCCCTGTCCCGCCCGCCAGTCCTGCCCCGCCCGCCCTGCCAACCCCCAGCGCGAGACGCGTGTCCTACCTGGGACTTTTCCCGGTAGCTCCAGTCGCGTTCCTTGCTACCGTAATAGCGTCCAGAGCAGAGCAGCCCCTTCCAAAAGATAACGTTATCTTTTGGAAGGGGCTGCTCTGCTCTGGACGCTATTAGCAAGGAACGCGACTGGAGCTACGGGAAAAGTCCCAGGTAGGACACATGCCCCGTCCCGCCCGCCAGTCCTGCCCCACCCGTCCTGCCAACCCCCAGCGTGAGACGCGTGTCCTACCTGGGACATGCCCTGGTGCCTCCTCCTCGCGTTCCTCACTGTTGTGTCCAGGGCAGCAGGTCTGCTCATTAAGCCTCGCTGCAGCGGCCAACAGGCTTAATGATCAGACCTGCCTCTCCCGCCCGCGTCTTGCTGTCTTTTAAAACTCAAGTCGAGGCGGCTTGAGTTTTAAAAGACAGCAAGTCACGCGGGCGGGAGAGGCATCAGCCATTGGATGATTGCAATGCGCCACTTGCAATCATCCAATGCACCACATTTGGCGCATGCGCCACGGTTTGGCCACCCCTGAACTACGCGAACTTAAAAATTAGAACACAGTGCAGAAAACAACAGATAGGTAATACCTAATAATGAACACTGCTGTGTCCAGGCCCTGTAGACTTGTGATCAGGACAATCGTGAGCGGGGGAAGGGGGGATAGAACTTCTCGGACTCAGAGCTGTAGGGCCGTGGCCACACATCGAATGCAACAAAACGTTGCTGGGCAAAATCTAGCATTCGGTAGGCGGCAGGCCGTTCTGGATATGACGCGAGCTTTTGCTGCGGCACACTTGTCATGGCCTCACGGCACACCAGTGTGCCGCGGCACACTGGTTGGGGAGCACTGCTTTAGAAGATTGAAAAGAATGTTGGACTTACCTGAACGTTCATTCTATATGCGCTGTGGGAGAGTCCAAGCATGGGTTAATTCCGTCTGACGGACCAGAGACTGAGTTGTAAAATTCCTTGGCCACGCCTCTTCTGCCCGGCTGAGCTCCAGTTTTTCAACGAAGACTTGGATCTTGAGAGGACGTAGCCATGCTGATGAAGTCACCATTCCTGGACACTGGACCACTAAGGAACCAGGGTGGGATTGGACTCTCCCGCAGCGCACATAGAACGAACGTTCAGGTAAGTCCAACGTTCTTTCTCCTGTGCGCTGCTTGGAGAGTCCAAGCATGGGATATACCCAAGCTAAATATCCATAGGGAGGGAAGCAGTCTGGTCCAGGGTCCCCCCGACAGGAAGAACCCTTTGAAGCACTCTCCTCCCAAAGGCAGCCTCAGCCGAGGCAAACATGTCCAATTTGTAATTCCTGATAAAGGGTGAAGGGGAGGCCCAAGTCGCCGCCCTGCAAATGTCCTGAATCGAGGCCTGCGTCGCCCACACAGCTGTGGTGGCTGTGCTTGTTGAATGGGCCGTAATGCACCCTGGAGTGGGTCTGGCCTGATGATCATAGGCCAACGCAATACACGCCTTGATCCAGCGCCCGATGGTAGGTGGCGTCACTTTCTTGCCCATGGAAGTCAGTTGGAACAAAACGAATAAGGATTCAGTCCTCCTGAAAGTGGCAGTTCTGTCGATGTACTTTTGAAGTGCTCTGCGGACATCTAAGGTATGCCACCGCCACTTTCAAGGGTGTCTGGGAAATAAAGAGTTGATTTTGGGCACAAATGTTTGATCCAGTCTGAGGACAACTCTATTGGAATTGAAGACACACAAGTCTGCACTCATGGAGAGGGCCTCCAGTTCAGAAATTCTTCTAGCTGATGTAATAGCTATGAGAAAGGCCATCTTAAAGGTCAGCAGTCTGAGGCTGGGGGACCCCAAAGGCTCGAACGGAGGAGACATGAGGGCCTGTAGGACTAGCAATAGGTCCCAAGTAGGATATCGATGCACTGTAGGCGGTCGCAAGTTAGCTACCCCCTTTAAAAAACTGCGCACCCTCGGGTGTTGAGAGAGGGAGTACGTTCTACCGCTGTTCAGGATAGTGGCCAAAGCAGCCACCTGTCTACGGAGGGTATTAGCTGACAATTCTTTATCCAGGTCCTCTTGGAGAAAATCTAAAACTTTTGGAACAGACGCCAAGTGGGAACTAGTTCCTTCTTTGCGCACCAGCGGCAAAATGCGGACCAGGTGGCTTCGTATATTCTGTTTGTCAAGTCTCGTCGAGAAGCCTGGATGGTTGAAATCACTCTGCCAGAGAAATGGTCTCTCTGCAGGATCTCCCTTTCAACTGCCAAACGGCCAACTGGACCCATTGGGGCTCTGGGTGTTGCACAGCTCCCCGACTGAGGGAGATCCTGTCTCAAGGTATCTTCCAGGGACGAGATATGGATAAGCTCACCAGGTCAGCAAACCATGGGCACCTGGGCCAGTGAGGTGCCACGAGTAGAACCTCTGCCTCCTCCAACAGGATCTTTCTGATGACCCTCGGAATGAGGGGGTTCGAAGAAAGGCATATAAAAGTCCGGGACGCCATGGGCAGCGGAGGGCATTGGTCCCCTCCGCTCCGGGTGTCCGAAACCTGGTAAAAAAGCTCGGAAGTTGAGTGTTCGATGGACTGGCAAATAGGTCCACACAAAGGTGGCCGAATGACTCTGATAGTTGTCAAAACAGGTCTGGGTGCAGACGCCATTCGGACTGATCTATGGTTGTCCTTCTCAACCAGTGTGTTCGAGACCCTGGATATGTGCTCTGCCCACACGCATCCACACACACACACACACACACACTGTGAACTGTTCTAAGCAAAAAACTTTAAGCTGGATTCAGATAAACTGAAACAAGAGCAAAATAGATATTGAAAAGCATAATTAATGGATAGGGAAACAAATCTTATGGAGGGGGGGATGAGGGAAATGGACACGTTAATTTTAAGAAAAGATGACTAAGAGGGATATAATAACATTTTTAAAATACCTAAACATATCACAAAGAAAAAGATGAAGGATGTGTCTCTACTTGCCCTGACAAGACTTTTCTCCCAAAGATACTGCCTTTACCTCACTCCCAGCCTTTGACTTAGAAAGGCTTAAGAAATCCTTAGCTGCACTAGTACAGTTACTTTCTTCCTTATTCTGACATTGTCAGGGCTGCCTCAAAATGGGACCCTCATTTTGCAGGGAAGTCAGATTATTGTTAATGTCTAAAAACAGAAGTTATAGAGGCTGGATAGGAAATGGTAATAATCATTACACATTCCATTTCTGCAGACTTAAGGATGGGTTGGTAGTTTATAATTCGGTATTGGGAAAAACCTGAATACCAGTTTTTTATTATTACATAATGCAGAACAATTACACTTTTTGCATTATACAAAATGATAGAAAGCTAGAATCTCACAGTCTGATAAGTCTGATAGCATAACCAATGTCCAAAAAGAAGAATAAGGAATTAAACACTTAGGAATTAAACAATAATTTAAAGAAGTGATTTTAAAAATACATTGTCTACTACACAGGACCACATAGTATAAGAAAACCCATTTTAAAACTTCACCTAATTTTGCTTTGGTTTTCCATTATTTTTTTCAATATAATCACATCTGTATTTTACAGTACAGATCTCTTTTTTCTTATAAGAATATATAATACTACCAACATTATCATATTCTACTCTTGTATACCAGTATTTTTCAAGGAGTATATATAAGTACTTAGTACCTTGATTAATATGAAAAGCATTACTTATGTGAGTAAGCTAGTATACTTTCCAAAATTCTTTTTTAATAAGCAGCTCAATAAAACTCAGGGCATTATATTTAATTTACAATCGTTTAAATAAATAACAGCAATTACACTTTAATATCTCATGATCAGTATAATTAAATCTGCTATACTGCAAATAACAAGAATAATTAGGCCTTTGTTTCTGTATTCCATACTACTGCAAAACAAATAAATATATACACCTTTATTTCAATTAACATTTTGAAATAAGGACTTTTTTTAGAGAACAGCAATCGTTCAATGTTTACTTTGAACATAGAAGGGAAATCCAACTAAAATATGATTCAATATTTTTATCACAAAACAATCAATTTAAATATAATCATATGAATTAGGAGAACATTGGTGCATTCTTAGCATTTTTAAGAGAATCTGGTCTAGTACTTGGAGCAATATAAATTGACCAGTCTTAGTCTAGGAATATCATTTCCTGTTGAGCAACTACATATTTCAGATTCTATAAAATAGAAGATTTAATGCTGACAAAATATTGATTTGTCTTGGTTGATTATGACCATACTAAAATGATTCTCAATTCAGCAACACTGATCCTCTGCTTTAGCAGCTTTATTCAAGCCTACCTGAGACACCCATGTGAAAGAGCTGCTTGAGTGAAACTCTTTTTTTTATCCAGAGAAAAGAATGAAAGAAATGTTTTTGCCTTAGGCTCATCTTGATAATCCAGAATCTTCCCCAACTTGAGTCAACAAACTCACAGGCTATAAATTTTCTGATCCACACTTGGACCCTTGTTCTGCTTTATGAGTATCTCCTACTGACTAAATTACAATCTTGTGAGTATACTATGCATAGTATCTTCAAGAAGTAATTGACATTGTTTTGTCTATATACTGAGGCCCTGTAGGTTATTGTGATTATCTAGGGCTGTGATGGCGAACCTATGGCACGCATGCCATAGGTGGCACGCAGAGCCATATCTGCTGGCACGCGAGCCATTGCCCTAGCTCAGCTCCAGTGCGCATGTGCGTGCCGGCCAGCTGATTTTCAGCTGGCACGGAGGCTCTGGGAGGGCATTTTCGGCCTCCGGAGGGCCTCTGGGGGGGTGGGGGAGGGTGTTTTCACCCTCCCCAGGCTCCAAGAAAACCTCTGGAGCCTAGGGAGGGTGAAAAATGGGCCTACCAGGCCCACCAGAAGTCGGGAAACGAGGGAGGGGGGGTCGTACGTGCATGTGTGGGAGGCGGGAGAGTGTGTGGGAGGTCGCATGCGCATGATGGTGGGTGGGGCACAGGGGCATTGAATTATGGGTGTGGGCATGCGTGCGTGCACAATAGCAAACATGCGAGTGCTTTTGGCACCCGAGGAAAAAAAGGTTTGCCATCACTGATCTAGGGTTTCAAAAGATTTTTGACACACCTATCCTGAACTTAGGTTAAATATTCAAAACAGAAAGCTGCCCTCAGCTAACTTTAGAAATTATTCAAGTTTTTAGAAGCTAAAAAAAAAGTCTAAAGTACATGTATCTTGAGTGCCTTGTTTATTTTCTCAAGCTGATAATAATTATCTCAAAAAAGTATTCCAGACAAAGCAGAACTAATGTAAATGGCTTAAATATGAAATTAAAAGTTGTTAAGAATCTGAAAGGGCAAACAATGGCAGTTCTGGATAACACAGACAGCCGTACCCCCTTCCAATCAGTTTTATGCCATGCTTCTGTAGGAAGTTAGCACCCACCCCTCCTAGAAAAATGAAATATTTTGGGAAATATTAAAAAGGCAGAATATTATATTTCCCTGGATGAGAAAATGGAGAAACATGTTTTTAGGCAGGAAACAGACTCACTCTTAATAGCCCCCACCATCCTCAATAGCCTACAGCAGATATCCGTACTTAAGAGATAAAGGGATAGCTAGGCCTATTCATAGGCAAATGCCCTCACCTAAGATCCAACAAAGGTAGGATTAGCCCTCTAACCATCTAGCAACAGAAGTCACCACATGGCACCTGGGAAGATTACATCAGCCAGCAAGGCTCAACCAAGCCTGGGAGACAGACATCCTACAGTTAGCTAAGACCCCCGCCCCCTGGGAGTCTGACCACCAATCAGAATACATTTCTTACACAGGAACAGGAAGGTGAGGCCCAACGGAGGGCATAAAACCAAGTCACTCCCAGCATCTCTTCCCTTTTCTGCTCAGGAATTCAAGCCATGTGATTCTGTCCACTATTAAAACCATTTTTCCAAACAGCCACCATGTTTCCAGTGTCTTTTTCCCCACTTGGAACTGAACCCAGATGGACATTTCTTCCAACATTTCCAAATGGATGAAATTAAAGCACTCAGTCATCAAAGATTCACTAGTATAAGGTGACCAGACGTCCCGATTTTGGCGGGACAGACCCGCTTTTTAATGCTTTGTCCCGCGTCCCGCCCGTCCTCTAAAAAGTCCCGATTTTTTGAAAGAATGCATGACAAGCTAGGGCATTCTTTCCAAAAATCAGCCTGAAGGGGGGGCATGCGAGATTGAGGGGGAGTTAAAACTCCGAGAGTTTTAAGCCAGCCATGTTGGGCCGGGCTCCGTCTAATGAGCCCCCGCTTCTTCCTCCAGCCAGACGCGCGCCCGAGCGACAGGCTTCCGATTCAGTCCCCTCTATTATTCACAGGGTGGCGCGGGGCGGGGCAGAGCGAACCCTGGGGCGGGGGGGAGCACCACTTTGCACTTGTCCCATGAGGCCATGCTAAGTGTGCCGCGGCAAAAGGGGCGGGGCAGGGCGGGGCGCGCGTCCTACCTGGGACTTTTCCTGGTAGCTCCAGTCGCGTTCCTTGCTAATAGCGTCCAGAGCAGAGCAGCCCCTCCCAGAAGATCGCGAGACGTTATCTTCTGGGAGGGGCTGCTCGGCTCTGGGCGCTAATTAGCAAGGAACGTGACTGGAGCTACCGGGAAAAGTCCCAGGTAGGACGCGCATCACGTGCTGGGGGTTGGGCGGGCGGGGCGGGGCGCGCGTCCTACCTGGGACTTTTCCCGGTAGCTCCAGTCGCGTTCCTTGCTAATTAGCGCCCAGAGCAGAGCAGCCTCTTCCAAAAGATAACATCTCGCGATCTTCTGGGAGGGGCTGCTCTGCTCTGGGCGCTATTAGCAAGGAACGCGACTGGAGCTACCAGGAAAAGTCCCAGGTAGGTAGGACGTACAGTGGCGGCACTGCCATCCCCGCGCCTCTCGCCCCGCTCACCGGGTGTCTCTGCTCCGCGGTCGGAATCACTTTTGTTCGCTCTCCTGCTCCCCCTCTGCCAGCGCTGGGCTGCTGGAGTGACAGGGGGAGAAAGGAGATCTGGAGCCAGCCCAAGCCACTGCCGGATCCCGAAGCGGGGAGGCGGGAGGCGAGGAAAGGCCTCCCGCGTCCCCCCCCCACCCACCTGGATGCCGACATTTGCATCCTTTTGCCCTCTGCGGATGCGCAGCGTTCTGCGCATGCGCAGAGGGCAAACCTCAAATGACGGCGTCCAGGCGGCCCCGCCCCCCGTCAATGTCCCGCTTAAAAAAAAAAATCTGGTCACTTTACACTAGTATGACCACACATTAGCAGAATTTTAGGTGGAATGCTCTTTGGAATGTGGGGTATCACATTTGGAAATTGATTTATTAATAGTATTTTAATAGTCGTTGCAGATGTTAAATTATTCACAAAATGTTCCCTTTGATGAACATGGCTATCCCTTCTCTCTTCTCTCCTTTTTTACACAAACCAACAAACACAAAACACCACAAATCTTATGAGATAGCTTTCTGTAAGACCCTACAGATTTTACCAAATAAGCTCACCTTTGACTTTTCTTGAACAAATGAAGTGTAGAGCTGCCTGGTTTCAAAGGAGATGGTTGTGATCATAGGCATCACACTGCCTACCTCTGAATTTAACTAATATTTATGGAATGATACCACATATTCAACATTACAAAAAAAATCATTTCTGCACTTTTTCTACTTTTTATATACATAGCCTGCATGTAATATAAATGTATGAACAATATTATACCAATGAGATATGTTTCACATCTGTTTATTCTTTCTGGATTAATACATACATATATAAACTATTCTCCCCACACAAAAAACTATTTTAAACACATCATTAACTCTAATCATAGAGTAATATTGATTAGTTTTTGCTATTACATCAATAAAGAACCTGTTTGTAGATAGAAAGAGAACATATATCATTGATTGATTGCAAACTTGGATCATATTGTCTTTTCAACTTCAAAGAATAATTATTTCTGCTGTAGCCCATGACCAATAAATTTGTAATTCTTTAAAACAATCATTTGCTGAAGTAATCTCAAAGGAAACATGCTTTATATTCCTTAACATTCTTTTCCATTTAATATGGTATATTCCAACAATTTAGTCCAGACCTCTTACAAATAACATCTACTTTAATCCTTTGAAAAAATACTGTATATTTAAATCATCCAATGCATATTGATATTGAGAATAGGGAATTTTCAAACACATCTGCATAGAATTATAAAATCAAGTGTTTAAACCTTTGATTAGTACAAAGCTTAATGCCCATGACTTTCAATAATAGAAAGTGTGCAATTTTCAAAGTACAATTATCTCAGAATAAAAGTTTATTAATTTATTTATTAGATTTTTACTGCCATTATTACTTTTATAAATAACTCAAGGTGGTGAACATATATAATAATCTTTCCTCCTCCTATTTTACCTTACAACAACTCTGTGGAGTGGGTAGGGCTCAGAGAGTGTGACTAGTTGAAAGACACTCAGCCGGTTTTCATCCCTAAGATAGAACTAGAACTCACAATCCCTTGGTTTCAAGGCCAGAACTTTCACTACTGCATCCAACTGGCTCTCCTTTTTATCATTGTGAACAGGGATCAAAGTTATGTTTCTGTCACCAAATGTTCCAAATTTCAATATTACTGCCTTTAATAAAGTGCAATAAATTACTAAAAATTTAGTCACAGGATAGTCACAGAACTATCATATCAATATATTTCAAATATTTCGGATAATTCCATTACTTAAGACACTTATAATTTATAATTAATGTATATTAATCATGAAATAACACTGATTGTGCCACATTTATTTTACTCCATAAACTCCATGGAATGTTTTTAAACAATCTATTCATATCAATGTTAATCATGGATAAGTAATTACATCCACAGATAAAGTTTCTTTGGAATAATTATTTCCAGAGTTTACACATGTTAAACTCAGCATTTTTATAAATTTTTATAGAAACTTCACAGCTTAAAGAATATGAAACCTAATCCAATTCACTGAATAATTTATGAAAATGTTTGCCCAATATCATTATGTTTTGAACTGATCATAAATAGTAAAACCTATTGTTAGTATATAAAAGTGGTTTGTGTTCAATCCAGCTACAACATGAAATACTTTCCATTTATGTAATGAGGTAACTTCAAGGTTCCAATACAGTGGTACCTTGGTAATCAATTACTTTGAAACTCATCAAATTTGGTACTCAGTGCATTTTGATGTGAAAATTTTGTCCTGTTTTTCATCATTTGTTCGTATTCAACGCACAAAGTAGAACTTGTCAGTGTCAACCGTCTTGTGATTCACTACATTATTCCTTATGGGAAAAATTTGTTTGGTACTCATCACGCCTTCTGGAACCAATTAATGATGAGTACCAAGATACCACTGTATTAATAAATCATGAGAGGCGGCAACAATATCCTTGACAATTTCAATAATCATTTTTATAGCTAAAGAAATCTTTGTAGCAACCAGCAACAATGAGTAGATCTTCTCTATAAGGTGTGCTCTGAAATCAGTAAACAGCTGATTCATAGGTATTATAAGATTTCAGTTCTTGTGAATTACAATGTGCCTTTATTTCCCGACATAAGGAGATTTTTTACCAAATTGAGATTAGACCAACTTCAAACAAATATGCTTTGGGGTAGGTATAAGGTTATCCCTGTAAGAGAAAGAGTCTGTTTATGTGGGACGGGGAAAGTTGAAACAATGTCCCATGTAATGTTTGATTGCCCCCTATACTCAGATTTGAGGGAACATCAGCTGGACAGGATCTTTTATACCAGCACCCCTAAGCAGGGGCGGATTCCTAATTTTTTTACTACCACTCTGTGGGCGTGGCTTATTTTGTGGGTGTGGCTTGCCAGCCAGTGACCGGGTGGGCGTGGCTTCTTGGACTGCTGAAGGGAGGGGAACTGAGATAGGTCCTGCCGCCCATTCCCCCTCCCCTCATCAGCTCGAGAAGCCTCGAACGTGCAAAAATGCCTGGGATTATCACCGCGCGTTCGTGGCTTCTCGGACTGCTGAAGGGAGGGGAATGGAGATAGCTCCTGCCGCCCGCTCTTTCAGCGTCTCACACGCTCCCTCAGCCATCCTCCCATGCTTGGACTCACTGTGGGGTAGGAAGGCAGCGCATGCGCAGTGCCGGAAGCTCAACTTCTGGGCATGCGCAGAAGAAATTTTTTTAAAAAATTAAAAAAAACTTTTTTTTAAAATGGTGGTGCCCAGGCACTGGCAACCAACCGCACCGGTACTGTGACATCACCAGCGGGCCGCTACCGGTGCTATAGAGTGGACCGCACCTGTAGGAACCCACCACTGCCCCTAAGTCTAAAGAGTGCTTCTTGCAACATTGTCTGTTAGGTTCTAACTTGCAGCTGGTGAAATGGATTGCCAAATTTGCGGTAAAGTTGATGGAAAAAAGGACAAAGTTGGTGCAGCAGAATGTTGTAGATTGTAGGAAAGATCATTTGATTTAATAATGTAATTTTAATAGTAGTTTTAAGACTGATTGGGTAGATGCAGGGGTGACATTATAATTTTGATCATATTTAATTTTTATCTCAAATGATTGTATTTTATTCTGAACTCATTTTAGATCGTATTTTATTCTAATTTTATTTTAAATCGTGCGTTATTCCAATTTCATTTAAATTGTTTTACCAAACTTTTGTAATAATGTTTTTGGAACTCTGTATTTTGATATGGCCCAAGGGCTAATCAATAAATAAATTCATTCATTACAATGTGCCTCTTTAATAACATCAGCGTGACTTAGCTGCTCACTTTTCTTTGTACACTAAGATTGTATACTACACAGGATGCTAACCTTTAAACAGAGTTCTGGATTTGGTCATCCCCATCAAAGTGTGCTCCTTTTTTTAACAGAAAACTAAACTTATTTCCCTTGGAAGAGATTCATTATTGAATTCACCAGGCCATGCAATTAGATAATGTGAACATAAAGAACCTCAAAACATATCGGAAATTCAATAATTACTTGAAAAATAATTAATATGTCAGTAAAAAAATTCCAACTTTACATACACTTTAATTAAATCAAGAAAAAGCCAAGGCTATGTGTCTGGAAGATTGGACTAGGCCACAGTATGTTTATCTTCAAGATCATACAAGAATTCCTAACACTCCATCTTTACCAAAACTTGAAAATATATTCCTTTTTTCACACCAAGATGTTAAAGAGAAAGAAAACACATTCCTGAACCCCTGTGATAAAAATATCTCAGCATGTGGAATGTAGGAGCACATTCTTGTATTAAAGGCTTCATTTAATTTGGTGCCTAGTCTGTCACTTTGGGGAGGGAATAGAGAGGACTTCGAATGTTGCACTCTTTTGCCTCAGTGTCTATCTATCTCCTGTCTGTAGCATGCTCCATTACTGCCTTCTGTAAAGAAAACAATATCCTCTTTAAGACACAAAGGCAGAATTCTTCTTAAAGCTCTTAGAAGAGTAACCAAATTTTAAAATATACCATTAACTTTTTCAGTATATGATATCAAATTATTTTTAAACAGGCAAGACAATTTCCAAAAAGTTAAATTATCGCAATATTACTGCTTGAAATTTTATTCCTAATCTTTGTTTTTTCATATAGAATATATACATTTCAAACAAAGTATCTAATTCTAATGACCACTGGTGTCAACTCACAAAGCATCCCTGGCCTGGTCTCGAGTTTCCATAGGCAAGGGGGATGGGAAAACGAACTTGCAGCTATGGCAAAGCAGCACAGCAGCCAAAAACAAAAGCACATTCCAGACATATCTCTGTCAAGGCTGTCTCCTGGGGTTACCCACAGTGGCCAGAAGGGAGTGAACTTTACAACCCGTGAAATTGCTCCGTTGGCAAATGTAACTGATGATACACCCTGGGGGGAATGGGAAAACAGGGTCAAGCCTGGGCCGTAAATTACATGGGGTCACAGTTGGCTTCACTTGGAACGTGCAGACATGAAGCTCCTAACAAATAATTGGATTTCTTTTGAAGCTTGGCTCAAGGCTCATGATTTAATTAGGGCATCGGTCGGAACCCTGACAACTGGCTTATATTGAAAAAATGGCAAAATATATGTAAGGATAATAAATGTGTCCATTTTCTAGGCACATTGTTGTTCATTCACAGAAAGTATTTTTTGTTAATGGGTGGTGTGTGGAAAATGAAAACTTGAAATATGCAGTGTTTTTTTAAAAAGAGGGTTATAATCCCTTTTATTTATTTTTATTTATTTGTGACATTTATATACCGCCTCACAGTGCAAGCACTCTCTAAGCAGTTTACACCAGTAAGCAATGTATATTTATATTGCCCCCAACAATCTGGGTCCTCATTTTACCTACCTCGGATCACAGTCAGCTAAAGTGGCCTGCAGTACCCCACTCTAACCGCTGCACCACCTCGGCTCTTTTATTACAACCATATGCCTTGTCAATGTAGTCAAGTTTACAACCATATGCCTTGTCAATTTGACTTGTGTGAATAAGACATTGATGCCTACATTTCTCGCTTCTCACCACTATTGCCAGTGAAAGTGGACATGAAAACTAGAAGACTGCAATTAGCTGCAATGTTAGGAACAAAATGTTAATATTCCTTTTAAATCTTAGCTTACAAGCACTTTCATGTAAGTCTGAAATAATTCTCACCAGTATTTCCTGAACATCAAAAAATCCTCATGAAGCAAACAGACCAAATCAGCAATTATATTGTCTATTTTCTAATTTATAAGCCACTAACATCTTAATGAAGTCCATAACTTACTGAACTTTGTTAGCACTTAAGAATTTCATTCTGAGAAGAAAAACAAGATAAGAAAAAGATAAAATGAAAACAGGTTATTAAGTTTATCCTAGGAAGTTCCTGAAAACTCATGTTCCTAGGACTGAACCTTTTCTGTAATTTGCCCTGGATCTCTGTAAAGTCATTGCCAAACTGAAGGATAAACATAATGGAGAGATGTTAAAAGAGTTCTAAAATAAATATCTTTTAAAACATGTATATAATTATTAACTATTTCAGTTTTGTTTGTTATATTTTTATTAACTTCTGAGATATTTCTGAATGGTAGGATAACAAGTTTATTTATTTATTTATTTATTTTGGTATTCTTATATGCCGCCCAACTCCCGGAGGACTCAGGGCGGCGTAAACTCAAGTTGGCAGTAAATAAGTTCATATACGTAGGTGGATGCATGTGTGCATGCTTGTGTGTGTGTGTGTGTGTGTTTGCATACTTGTCTCTCTGTGTGTGTGCACCTTTGAGTCATTCTTGATTTCTGGTGACTGGACAAGTTCTTGCATTTTCCTTGGCAAGATTTTTGAAGTGATTTATGGCTGTCTTTTTCTTGGACTGAGAGAGTGATTGGCCCAAGGTCACCCAACTAGTTTTGTGCCTAAGGTGGAACTAGAACTCAATCTCCTGTTTTCTAGCCTGTTGTTTAATCACTAAACCAAATTGGCTCTAAATAAGCTTAAGAAAGCAAATTATATTTTACTGTTTACTACTACTCTTACATGAACCCAAGTAACTATATCCAGTTATTAAATATTCAACACTTTTAATACAAAGCAATGCTGTTTTTGTAGCAACAAATCTTTTCCTGGAAAGATGGCAATGATTAAAAACAACTGAACCTATAGTTCAGAAATGGAGACTATGAAACCATGTAAAACAATTAGTGAAACTAACAGTAGTGTTAAGTAAGATAAAATGTTAATCTTTGCTCCTTATAGATTGAAGTATTCCATGGCCTGATAAAATCATACCAATTTGAAAAATAACTTTAAAATGTTAGATATCAAGAGTGCCTGGTTACAACCAGGTCCTCTGTTTAAGCGGGAAAATGGGAACCACTGATTGGTCGAGCCATCTGACAGCTCCCTATAGCTATCAGACTGGCTCTCTGCTGGATCTTGTACATAGTTGAGAATAAAGAGCTGTTGTCTGAAGCCTGTCTCCAGTCTCTTCACTCACCCTACTTATCAAAAAATAAAAATCTATAAAACATGGGATTATGAACTCAGACAACATTTTTGTCCTAAAGATTAAAAATTATTACTATTGTTTTTTATGAATTGTTCTTACATTATGCTGTAAGCCGCCCTGAGTCCTGTGGGAGTGGGGCGGCATATAAGAATGATTAATAAATAAATAAAATAAATAAAGATCCATTTAGCTTCTAAAACTTGTGCTATATTTATGTTGAAGTTCATAGAATAATATTGTACTAGAATTGCAAGGTGCCATTCTTGTTCAGTGCAGCTAAGGCCTCTGAAACAAACTGTTTAGTTTCTGCCTGAACACATCTAATGATCTACTTAAGGTCAGCTAACCATCTCTCTGGCATATCACCCAGAGACAAGGAGCAAGATTAAGGTGACCAGACGTCCCGCTTTTGGCGGGACAGACACGCTTTTCAAGCGTGTGTCCCGCGTCCCGCATTCTTTCCAAAAAGTCACGCTTTTTTGGAAAGAATGCCGAAACAGCGGGACATCTGGTCACCTTAGAAGGGGAAGCACAAAAGAGAGGTACTACCTGCAAAGTGGAATTTCAGCGAGCCGGCTGCCTGCTGGGGAGAGGGGGAAGGGGGGCTGCTCCTCCTCTCCTTCCCCCGCCCCATCCCTAGCCCCACCCTCGGAGGCGCCGCTGCTGTTGGGATGCGGGTGGAGGTGTGAGGGACGAGGAGCCGTCGCCGCTGCCGTCGTCTCAGAAAAAGAGCGGCGGTTTGAGCTCACGAGCGGCCCCTCCGGCGGTGCAAACAGCCCTTCCTCATCCCCCTCCCCTTCCTTCCCCCATCGCCTCGTTGCCGCCGTTGCCCTGGGGCCGGGCGGGTGACTGGGAGACCATGGCGCTTGGATGCCTGGAGCTCGCACAGAGACCTAGCCCCGAGCCCGCCATGGGCTGCTGCGGGAGCGCCGCCTCGTAGGTAAGCTGCCGGCTGCCTCCTTTCCCCACCTCCCGCTCATCGCTTGCCAGCCCAAGCCACTGCCGGCTCCCGAAGGGTAGGCAGGAGGCGAGGACAGGCCTCCCACCTCCCCCCCCCACCTGGACGCCGACATTTGCATTGTTTTGCCCTCTGCGTATGCGCAGCGTTCTGCGCATGCGCAGAGGGCAAAACTCAAATGGCAGCACCCAGGCGGGCCCGCCCCCCGTCCCGCTTTAAAAAAAAATCTGGTCACTTTAAGCAAGATGGAAGACTTAGCAGAAATCATTCGGTGATTCATCAAATTAATAACTACTCCTGAATCTAACTGACTAAGGAAGAAGTACCTGCATGGGAGGAATTGCCACTGGGAGGAAAATCAGACATCCTCAAGAACAATTTAGTTAAGCAGGGCCAGACAAGAAAAACTAGAATCCAGATCAAGCAAAGGTCAATCATGCAGAAATGCACAATGTAAGAAACTCTGCAAAATTATTGAATAGTCCCTGAAGATGGTGGGACAGTCTTATCTGGGAAACATAATTCCCTAGCTAAGAGTCGCTTAGTATCTGATGAAAAATACATTCTTTTAAAAGCCATTTCAAGGAAAAGATTTCCTTCAGTATCCAATGAGATATTTCCATTTTGTATAGATACCATTTGAATTCCATAAGGTCCACATGACATTCCAGAGACTAATGCATCAAATCGCCCTATCAAATCAAATAGAACTGCCATAACCAGTTTTGGGAAGGCTGGCTTGTATTAACCTGCCAAATGCCAACTTTACCATGCTCAATTATGTTGCCTAGGTAGTAGATCACGAGGAAGTCAAGACAAAAGCACAAAAAACCCCATACCATATAAAAAGGTACACTCCATTCACCAAGAAAGTGATGCAATTATTTCTTATTTCTAATTATTATATTCATCTACTATTCCTGCTATATGTTGATAGATGTTATGTGAGCTTTGTATTGGTCTTGATGTACCGTATTTTCTGGAGTATAAGACGCACCGGAGTATAAGACGCACCTAGATTTTAGAGGAGGAAAACAAGGAAAAAAGTATTCTGAACCAAATGGTGTAGTAATATATTATTTAATAAAATACCAGTGTAGCAGAATACTTTTTACAATCATGTATACTTTTTACAACCATGTACACTTTTTACAACCATGTACACTTTTTACAAACTTCAAACTTGACAGCTTTAAGACTTGTGGACTTCAACTCCCAGAATTCCTCCTCCAGTCATGCTAGCTCAGGAATGCAAGTTGGTCCACAAGTCTTAAACTTGCCAAGTTTGAAGACCCTTGCACCCCTAACCCAGGGGTCTTCAAACTTGGAAGTTTAATCTCTCTCTCTCTCTCTCTCTCTCTCTCTCTCTGTTTTTGCACCCCGTTTTTCATAAAAACAGACCCGTGTTTGCGAAAAACAGGGCACGCAGAGAGTTTGGGAAGCCTGCAGAGTGCTCCTGGGGGCTGGGGGAAGGCAAAAATGCCCCCGTTTTTGCAAAAAACGGCCCAATTGTTTTGCAAAAATGGGGATGTTTTTGCCTTTCCCCAGCCCCCAGGAGCACTCTGCAGGCCTCCCAAACACACACCGTTTTTGCAAAAAACGGGCCTGTTTTTTGCAAAAATGGGACGCAGGGGCGGGGCTTTGGGAGGCTAAAAATGGCTGTATTCGGTGTATAAGATGCACCGACATTTCCAACCTCTTTTGGGGGGCAAAAAGGTGTGTCTTATACTCTGAAAAATATGGTAACTATAGGAAGACACATTCTTAAGTGGATTACTAAAAGTCTACAAGCACACTTGTGGTGTTGAGACTTTAGCATAATCACAGATTACCAATTGGAGTGGAAGAAAGATACAATTCAAAGACTCACACATGGGTACTTCATCTTCTAATCATACAAGTTTACAGCTTTACTGTAATGACTGGATAAAGATAAAGATTCAAGGAAAAAAATTGCAAACAGTGACTTGCAAATTCCTTCATTATCAGTAAAGAGACCCATCATTTCACACAAAGGCAATAAAAAAGAAAATGAAGAATTCTACTCAGTATTAAAGATACATCCCAATCAGGGGTGGATTCCAAATTTTTTTTACTACCAAGCTGAGAATTGTTCTGGGGTATTTCACCTAATTTTGTGTCAACTGAAGATTTCATCAGTATCTCCCCACCTATTCATCAAAGTCATTAAGAACAATATAGTACCCAGGACTGACCAGTACCCCACTTAAAATTTCTCTCCTATCTAATGAGTAAACATTAATGATAGTCTTTAAGTACAAGTTTCAATTTCCACCTTCAGTTTATATCCACTCTATTGGTATGCCATGTTGCCCAAAGTTAACTTTTCTTCATAATCAGCAAACTACGGGATAATTGGGCTGTATATAAATATGGACAGAAGTCAGGATTGGGTACACTTTTTCAGTTCAAATTGAAAATATTTTAAAATATTCATATATATTATCAATAAGTATTCCAGTTACAACTCTATTGTACTAAATATATATTATCTCTAGTCGTAATGTATTTTGAATCTTTTAAAGTAAGCTTCTAAATTTTATTGAAATTTACTGCTCCAGGAATATCACATTTCTCTTTTATGTAGTGGTTTCTATGCATGCAAAGTAGAGAACAAATTAATCTGCTGAAAGCTGTGAATCGTGGTGTGCATACCCATTTAACAAATTTGGCAACATTATACTGGTTCCTTTAAGCTCCATTAATCTTAACACAGTTCCATAAAACAAAACAGTTTCCCTTAACGGCCAGATTCTTGACCTTCTGCTGTTCTGGTGTTAGAGTGGGGGTAGGGGTAAAAAATATATCAACCAATCATATCCAAGTGCTACAGTATTACACATACAGAATAGCCAGGAAAAACACAAATCCTTCCCCCATGCAACACCACCATGGCAACTAGCCAGCATTCCTGCTTCATAGTCTTCAAACAATAATTCAAATTCACAGAAAAAATACTTTTTATGACTGTGATAAGGGCTATCAAGAATATTTGTACAGAATTTGTCAGTACAGATAATATTTAAAACCAAGCAAAATGCAAAATTAACAGGTTTTTTATAAGTTTTAGAAACTAAAAGTGAAAAGAATTGTGTTCATTTGTAGCTATGTCCCACTGAAACTCTATTTCTATTTCTTACTCAATATCTCCTCCTTATTCTTACTGTTTAGTTCTAATTCATACTGAGAACAAACATGCACATCTTATTAATAAATTTCATTTATTAATTATTTCACAGTGCATCTTTTCTATACAGACTCCTGTTTGAGCAGGGGGTTGGACTAGAAGACTTCTAAGGTCCCTTCTAATTCTATTATTCGATGTTCTATTTTGTCACAGAAATCCAGTTCAAAATAGACTATATTTGTATATGTGTGTGAATTCTTTAGAATAAGCAAGAAATTGCTTTTATTGTTAATAAAAATTATATGGCAATGCAAAGTATTTGAAAGAAATGTTTTACAAGCATCACATGACAAACAAAACGATTTCCTTAATATTGTAAACTGGCTGTGTCCTTTGAAGGGAAAGATCTTTGAAGCAGCGAAGGTGACTGACCCTTCTGCAGACCATGCCTACTTCAATATGTTGAAAAGGGTGTTTCATACTGATATGCAACATGTTCTGGTTCAGCTCCTAAAAGTTCAGGGAACAACGAATATATCGCGTCATCTGTCATAGGAGTAATCTAGGGCTCCAGAAGCATAGTTTCTACCTTACGTTTATAGTGTGTGGAGCAGGGCTGAAATTCAAAATTTTTCCCTGCCGGTTCTGTGGGCGTGGCAGGGGAAGGGTACTGCAAAATCTCAATTCCCACCCTACTCCTGGGGGAAGAATATTGCAAAACCTTTCTGCACCACATGTAGCCAGTTGAGACTGATCCAGAGAAAATTCCCAAGTTTCCTGGAATGTTTCATCCTTGGAATGCAATAATTTACACCTCTCTATGGCTTTATTTTTGCCAACTTGCTTTGTGAAGCATGTTTTTTTGAATGCTTTATATAACACTAATAATCAAGTCAATAGAAGAGAGAAATGACTGCTTACATTTCATCTTTCTGTCCTTTATTTTTATCTAAGACCACTAATACAATTCAATTTCTAAACCAGTGTACTTATGAAGGCTATGAAAAGCATTTGAAGGTGTGCTTTGTGAAATGCTTTGTTGAAAATTAAATGCCTATCCACAGAGCCCCAGGCTAGCTGCATCTCTCAGAATGCTTGGCAAGCTGCTTTGAAGGATTTCCCACCTTGTCTGCATGTATGTACAATCAACACTTCTGCTATCATTGCAAGAAAGTGATCAAAGATGTAGAGATAATCTAGGGAAGCTTTGTATGAGTCCTTAGGAAGATGTGTCTGCCTCAACCCACTGAAAAGGGGTCCTTTGTGAAATGTGCATTCAATTATTTTGTGTAATTCAACTTATATAGAAACCTTTCGTTCAAATAAAAATTAAATCAAGCAATAAGAATTCCATTTGAATGGTTTAAATCATGAATATTAATCCTAAACATTAATACATTAGTGGAAGCCAAAGTATGCAACTGATGCTAATTCCCGGATAAGCCATATCTGTACTGTAAAAGGAATGTTAATTGTTATCTTATTTGGATTGGTACAATGTGTTTCACTTGGGAATGACATATAAGAATATTTGGAAACTTTAAGTGTTTCAGAAAGCTGCAGCAGGACCTCTGATCTGGGCAGTCTGTAAGGACTATGGACCTCCTTGTCACAATACTCACAGTCTCCTGCTTTGTAACCTGGTGCTTTAACCACTATACCAGTATGGCGAACCTTTTTCTTCTTGCGTGCCAAAAATGGGAGTGCACGCGCTAGTGTGCTGGCACACAACCCCCATGTGCCACACTGCACATCCCCGCATCCCCGCACATGTGCCCCCTGTTGGGCGGTTTTTCACCCTCAGGCTTCTCTGAAGCCTCCGGAGTGCGATAAACGGCCCAATGGGCAAACCAGAAGTTCGGAAAAATGGACTTCCGGTTTGCCTGTTGGGCCGTTTTTTGCCCTCTGGAGGCTTCAGGGAGCCTCCGGAGGGCAAAAAACAGCCTAACGGGCAAACCGGAAGTCCATTTTTCCGAACTTTCAGTTTGCCCGTTGGGCCGTTTATTGCACTCCGAAGGCTTCAGGGAAGCCTCCTGAAGGCGAAAACGTCCTTCCCCAAAGCTGAAAATCAGCTGGCCAGCGCGTGCATGTGCACTGGAGCTGATATAGGGCAATGCCTCGTGTGGCCTCAGATATGGCTCTGCGTGCCACCTGTGGCACGTGTGCCATAGGTTTGCCATCACGGAACTAGACCAAACTGGCTTTTCATTAGATTAGAAAAAAAGAATAAGGTTGCAACCCAATAATCCCACTGAACATTCTATATTTTTATTTATTTATTCAAATGAAAATTGACATAAAACCCCACATAGTAAAACTCTGGTTTTTCTTTTTGTGTCTCTCTAGTGCAAATGAGAGACCATGTGTTTCTTTTGTGAAGATAGGGCAATCTACATTTGTTGATTATTTTGGTAACTGTAGTTAGATTTCTTATCATCAGTGTGAGAAATTATTCTAGCCTGAGAGCAGGCACAATACAGCGAAGGTGTTCTCAATATCCAAGGCTGAGAACTGAAGACCATTATCAAGTAAAAATGGTAAAAAGAGACATAATATTTAATCCTGTTATACTTTGCAGCCTGAATTGCTAGGTTCAGTAGTAAATTTCAAAGGATTTCTTGTGTCTGCAATAAAATCTCCCCCCTCCCCCCCTCTCTCTGTAAAACTGAGCTTTATCCTTGACCCTTCTGTTGCACTTCTAGACAGAGGTTTATTGCTGTACTTTGGCATGCAGAATCTTATTTAACCACTTTCCACAGCACTGTAAAAATTAGGGTTCTTGTTACTCCCATAGATGCCAAATGACATGAATTTATATTTAACTTAATGAGCTCAACATTTTTGAAAAAGATTCATCTTGTACATATAAGATTCATTAAAAATCTTTTAATTACATTTACACAGATGATATTTAACCATAAATATATTTACAATAGTCTTGGCTTTGTTACTAAGCATTATTTCAGTCCTCATTTCCTTCTTTGCTGCTTTTACTTTGAAAAACTTTCAAATAACTTCACTGTTTTTAATCATGTTTCTATTCTTATTTTGAACCTTATTCTTAATACACAATGCAGTGTAGTGCAGTGAAACAAATTAGTGAGTCAAGAGGGTGTGTGTGTGTATGTGTGTGTGTGTGTTCCTGTCTTCATATTTGGAACAAATTTTCATTTCCAGATTTTAATTAGCTCAAAAGAGGAAATATGTACAACTACATAGACTTTCATGTTTGTCCAAAGATTTCAAATGAGATATAAAGTAATAAATAATTTTGATTTTTCTAAAATACAAAGGCAAAATATGTAGTACTGAAGTTGGAAGAATTCCAAAAAAGTACATTAAATACTTTCAAAACACAGGCAGACATATTTCTTCAGTTATGCTGAAAATTTCAGAACACATATTTGAGATTACATATTTCATAAATTTAAGGCAAATTTTTTTGGAGGAGCTTATTAAAAGCAATTATGTAGAGAAAGTGGCTAAAATGTGTTGAAATTACCAAGCAATTATTATGCTTCTATTATTAGAAATTAAGTGACTTCCTCCAATATCAGAAACTGTTGAAACCACATTTGAGTTAGAATCAACACAGAGAAAAATGAAGGTGTGGCAGTGAGAAAAAAATTAAAATTTTCAGAATTATTTTTTTTAGTTTTTTATTTTATCTTGTTCCTTTATTCATAAATGTTAAAAACAAAACAAAGTAGTACAGTTAACGTTTATGCATTTTATTGTTTTCATAAATTATGTTCTAAAGTTTGCAGCATTAAAAGTAGACCCATGGTGGTGAACCTATGGAACGTGTGCTGGAAGCGGCACGCAGAGCCATCCCGCGTGAGATGCCCGGCCTTGCTGGCTCCTCTTCCGTGTTCCTGTGCACACACGTGTGCCGGTCAGCTGACCTTCGTGCGCGTGCACGTGCCGGCACCTGAACGTCCGGGTTTACGGTGCGCATGTTTGTTGGGCGCACGTCTATGCCAGAAATTGGAAGTTTGGGTACAGGTGCGCGCATGCGTGCCAGAATGCTGCTGTTCTGGGTTTCAGCGTCCCACACGCGTGAAGGCCAGCGAGGCCACGGAGTCCAGGCAGGATGGTTTTGCGTGCCATTTCCGGCATGCAGGTCGGCACACGGTGATGTAAAAGGTTAGCAATCACTGGTATAGACCACATGTGGTGGTCTTGTAAACATGCTAAATCATATTGGATAAATATAATGGTTCTGCAGAAAATACTTAAAACACATTTATTAATGAAACCTGAAGCCTTTCTTCTAGGTATTATGGATAAATCAACAGAAAAACAATTTGGAACCTTATTTTTGTATATGGTGACAGCTAAAAGGATTGAATATGTCAAATATTGGAAAGAAAAAGAAATACTGACAATGGAAGAATGGATTTTGAAACTGACTGAACTGGCAGAGATTGCAAAATTAACTGTATTGGTTAGAGACAATGGTTTGGATAGGTTTATAAGAGACTGGAAGCCATTTGTGAAGTTTCTGCAAGTAAATGTAATAAT
Source organism: Diadophis punctatus similis (assembly GCA_023053685.1). Taxonomy (NCBI): domain Eukaryota; kingdom Metazoa; phylum Chordata; class Lepidosauria; order Squamata; family Dipsadidae; genus Diadophis; species Diadophis punctatus. The sequence goes on from JALIGW010000010.1 coordinate 20,866,663, forward strand.
GGACTGTTAATAGAGGACTTTGAAGTTTAATACATTTTTTGGGTCAAGAGTTAACAGTTTTTGTACAGTGAACAGGGTCGATTTGACTGACAGACAATAGATTTGTATATTTGAAATATTTGTTAAGAGAATGTGATGTAAAATAGTAATTTATTTGGCATAGATGAAAAATGTATAACTATCTGTAGACTCGCAATGCAAGGGAGCGAACCTATTAGATTTGTGTAAGATTTGTGTAAGATACAGGTATCAGCATTCAACTAGAGTGGAGTTAATATATTTATTGTTAATATTTGTTTTATATAATTTTTTCTTTTTTATTTAATGTTTTGTTTGTAATTCTTGTTTTGTTGTTTTTTTTCATTCTGTATAAAATATTTTATAAAGAAATACAGATTATAACCATTACAAAAGTGTTATATTATCATTTGCCATTAACTTAGTCATATGCTCTTTGTTTCAAAAAGTACCCTTATTACTATAATGTCAATGGCATGAAGTGAGTTACAATATTTATAATTAAATTATTTATACTTTAACATAGAAACAATGAGAAGTCATCTCTCTCTTAAAAGTTCCATTGTACTCTCTGGAATTTATTCTCAGATAAATATAAATAAGATTGCTGTCTGTAGATTAAACAACAACAAAATTACAAGAAAATAGTTGGCAGAAGAATAAGGTTTTCTAATATACCATCTATTTTGCTGGTCAGCTGCACTATGAAGAACCATTTTGTACTTTCAAGATTGTCTAATTTATAAGCAGGAAAATTTGTAATTAGTGTTCAGATTCCAATTAAAGACTGTACAGTACAGTATATACTGGTAATCTTTCATACACAGGAAATAAAACTCCTTATATAAAACATATATCAAAGAAAAGGATAATCTATAAACATTCTCACATATTTACTATATTGGTACAGGGACATTTCCTAAACAATACACCAATCACAGGAACTGTCATAATCAAAGTGAAGCAGTGAACTCTAACCGGGTTACTGCCATGTTGGTCATTTGTGAGATCTAGGCCCATATTAAGCTAAGGTACTGCAGGCCACTTTAGCTAACACTGATCCGCAAGTCAGCGGTTCAAATCTCACCGGCTCAAGGTTGACTCAGCCTTCCATCCTTCCGAGGTAGGTAAAATGAGGACCCAGATTGTTGGGGGCAATATAAATATACATTGCTTACCTGTGTAAACCGCTTAGAGAGTGCTTGCACTGTGAGGTGGTATATAAATCTCACTAAATAAATAAATAAATAATAAATAATTTTTGAGAACCTCTTAATGATATTTCACAATACTTATTCATTATGCTATTTTAACTTAGGCTACATCAGATTCAAGGCTACATTAGATTAAAGATACTTCTAATTTATTTCTTAAACCAAAGCTGAACATCTTAAAGCCTGCGTACCAATATTCATTTATGCCTCAAAATCTGTATAGATTGTGATAATGCAAACACAGCACTCAGCCTGTTTCATGGCAGATACTATCTAAATATATTTATCTTCTATGGTCTTCTTCTTCACCTTTCAGTATGCAACAAACATTTTTATTTGATGTAACTTTTCTTGTTAATTGATTTTACGGAATTATTACATGGTCAGTAAAGTATTGTATGGTTCTCTTTTGCATCTTTGTGTGGTATTATTTTAAGGATATTTTTACTGAAATATTTTAAAATATGTAATATCATGGACCTAAAAACTTCATTGTGTATCACTTCAACAATCTATCGGACGAGATGAAAGAAATTTGTTTATTATAAACTAATAAAAACATACAACAAAGAATATAAAATTCAACTTGATGCCAAAATAAAAAACGTTCAATGTTAGCAGATTCCAGTGCATAAATAAAGTACTATGACTAAAAAAAGTTTTTCTTGCATAATCATAATTGATTGTTCATGAGAAAGATCACAGTGCTTCAGCAGATACTGTATACTGTATTTTTCGGAGTATAAGACCTTAGTTTTGGGGGAGGAAAATAGGGGGGAAAAATCTACCTACCAGGTATTCATCTGGCTAGCATCCTTAGTCTGTTCAGCTTCAGCACATTATTTTATCCCCTAGTTAGGGCTGAAAAAACCTTTTTCAGAGGGAGTAGGAATGAAAACAAGCCTGCAAAGACGGAGTAGGAAGCTGGGAAGATCTTTAGCACCTCCTTAGGGCTGGGGAAAAAAGCTTCGGAAAAGCTACATTCAAAGTATAAGACACACCCAAATTTTCAGCCTCTTTTAGGGAGGAAAACGGTGCGTCTTATACTCCAAAAAATATGGTATATAGGGACAGGTGCTTCTTCAAGTTATCATGCCCAGAGCTTTTAGCATTTTAAGCATAGTCATTCTTATTCAAACTAAGTTATATGATTTTATATTCTGCTTCTGGTCATCTAACTGCTGGATTCTGTGTTACTTGCAGCTTCTATGTACCATTAGAGTGAACATCTGGCTAGGAAGCCACGGCGGGGTTACCCGGTGCCATGGACAATGTGTCAGCAAGCCTTCGAGCACTTGAAAACCTTTTTCGCAAGGGAATCGGTACTTAAACACCCAGATCCGTCCAAGCTGTTTGTGGTGCAAGCATAGAGGATTATGTGCGAAGCTGTGTTGTATGCACTACCATGAAAACGTGACAAGGGAAACCTCGCGGCTTATTACAGCCGGTGGTGGCTCCTGTTCGACCATGGGAAGAGATAGCCATGGATTTCATTGTGGACTTACCAGAAAGCCAGGGTAATACGGTGATTTGGACGGTTACAGAAACAGGCACATTTCGTGGCTTGTTCCGGCTTTCCATCCGCCAGAAATCTGATGAAACTGTTGCTCATATATATCACCTCCACGGCATTCCGCAGAGGATAGTCTCTGATCGAGGGGTACAGTTCACCGCTAGGTTCTGGTGTAAATTCCTAGCAATGGTGGGATTCTCCCAGGGTCTTAGTTCAGCGTTCCACCCCATGACCAACGGGGCTGCCAAAAGAGCTAATGCAATGGTGGAGCAATATCTGCGCTGCTATGTAAAATACCAGCAAACTGATTGGGCCGACTTACTCCCCTTTGCGGAGATAGCGTATAACAACGCAGTCTACAGCAGTAGGGGGTTTACTCCCTTCCAGGTGGCTACCGGGAGTGAGTTTGTCCCCATACCTGAATGTCCCCACGTGGGCCCCAAGGAGCTGGGGTTACAAGAGTGGGTGGACTGGATGCAGTGACTGTGGAAAGTGATAAAAGAGGCTTTACGGAAGTCAGCCACAGGGTATAAACAGCAAGCAGATAAGAAGCGGAGTTTACAAATCCCTTTCTATATCGGTCAGAGGGTATACCTGTCCACAAAATATCTCAAATTAAAAGTGCCATGTAAGAAGGTAGCCCCTAAATTCATTGGACTGTTTCTGATCGTGAAGATAATTAACCCTGTCATGGTACAGCTCCAACTTCCCTGGTTCCTAGGGAAAACCTACCCGGTCTTTCACTGCAGCTTACTCCGTCCACCATGGACAACCCAGTTCAGAGGGACTCCTACTCCACCCCCCATCACTGTGGGCAGAGAGCAACACTACGGGGTAGAGGATATATTAGATGCCCGATGGCATAGGGGCCGGCTACAATACCTGATACTATGGAAAGGCTACCCTCTATCGGAGGCATCATGGGTGTCCAGCACTGATGTAAACGCTACTCATCTGGTCACTAGATTCCACCAGAAACACCAAGCCAAGCCGGGTGGGGGGGTTTCTCTACATCCCCGCTTACCTGAGACTTTTTCTTCAAGGTGCTGTCTCTGTGGTAGGGGAGCTGTATGTCAGCTCCGGCACACCTCACAGCCTGGGGCTGCCATTCCGGCAGGGGAGGCTGCGACGGGACTCCTCCGGGACAACGCATCCGCCGCCTGCCATCCGGACTGACCTTCCGTCACCCACGTCGGCTCTGGCTGGAACAATGGAGCCGAGCCAGCAACATCAGCCGAGGAGCGGTGTTGGTGGTGAGAATACGGAGGGGCGACCACTCCAGCTGGAACAAGGCAATGAAGCTGCGCCAGCAACAGCTGAGAAGCGGCGATAGCGGCAATGGCGGCGAAAGCAATTGGGAGGCATCTGCAGCGGGTAGTGGCCACCTGCGCATGGGACTGTTCCAAGGTCACATGAGGGAGGGCTTACACGCATGATAGGGTGGGGCAGTGGAAAACATTTAAAAGGTGATGGAGTGCACTGGGCAGTTAGCCCTGACTAGATTTCATTGCTTTGCTTTGATGGTCAGTTCATGCTGGAGCGGAAGATAAAACTCTACAAACCAGGACTGTGTTTGGTGGCATTTCCTTCTGACCTTCCAGAATCTGACATAGTAATTTAAAGAGATAAATATCAAACCTGTTAGAACATTTTCTAGGAAAAGAAGCTGACTAAAAGCTTTCTAGGTCACTTATTAGAACTCAGTTTAAATGTAAAAACACAGACAAGCAATATAAAAATGTAATTTATCATAAAATAAAGGATGCTTGTTAATCTGAAAGTCCTAAGCAATTGTTTTTATAGAAAGTCAATGCATTCAAAGACCTCCACTACCTCAGTCCCAAATATTCACTCTTCTCAGCAAATTATTTCAGTTTTATCTACACAGTGATTTCTTTAATGTGGATTGTGTTAATTGTTCAGCAAACTTGAGCAGTTAATACACTCATATACCTCTTTCTAATCCTTTCTTGAATGGATGGAGCAGAATACAAACAACATTAAATTTTGGATGTAACAAGTTCTCTAATTATCGCCATTCCTTCTTCTGTTAATATTGTAGGAAGCCCCCACCCCCTGGTTTAAAATATTATTTATTCTAAATATTAAAAAGAAGCAGGATAGAATATTTCCCCTAAAGGAGAAATGGAAAAAAATCTTAACAAAGGCAGAAAGCATCCCCAGTCTTCCTACTATAGGAAAGTAACCTCAAGCAGAACCAGGAAGAGGCCAATATTTAGAAGATTTTGTATCCATTCAGAAAGATCGGGGCACTGTAATCATAAGCAAAGAGCAAACAGAGACTCCAAATAAGCAACCTGATCAAGCAAGCCAAAATTTGACAAGATTAGCTCAGACACACACTTGGGTTTGCATTTCCCCTTTTGCCTGTAGAGCCAGCCATGATCCCTACATGACATCTGGCAATAGCCATTAGATTAGAATATCAAAGGACATGTTCTTGCACAGGAACAGGCATCTCAATCACGAGGCCCCAAAGAATGAGACCTTTTGAACGCTGACTTTGGAGACCGCCGCCATTTTTATGGCGGAGGCTTGCTTCTGCAAACTAGTCTCACTCTTTTGATTTCTGTCCCTTGGGACCCCCCCCCCCCGTTGTTGCTATCGAGGGGGCATAGATACATTTTGTGCATTTAACGTCTGTCCTTGGAGGCTTGTAAAAACTCTCTCTCTGGAAAGATCGTGAGAAGCCGCCATTACTGCCTGCTTGTCATCTGGAAGGCAGTTTCTGGAAGGTACAGTGACTATAATTATCCCAGATGCTTCTTCTAATACCATCTTGGCTCCTGTGGACGCTTCTAGTCACCCTATCGATCAAAGCAACCAAGGCGAAGATGTGGACCCCCCCCTTGGTCAAATTTCGATCAAGCACCGAGGGATGTAGGACTTTGGACTTTCAAAGCCACCATTGTGATTCTGCCGCCATTTTAGAACTTTTTAGAAACCGTTTTAAATTGTATCCTCCCCTCTGAGATGTGATATGGGTGTGGTTGAATGTGGGTAGAATGAGATGAGTGTCTGAGTATTAGAAAGTGTGTGAAAATGGAAACGCTAGGGACTGGGACCTTGCCCCCCCAGCTGAGTGCAAAAACAGAAGTGGGGGGGGACCCGGCTACCCCTTCTTGTGAGAATGGTATGTATGGCCTTCAGGAAGGGAGGGAGACCAGCGGGGGAGGGGAGGGGGTCTCTGGTGTAGGCGAGAGCCGGACCATCTCGGTCATAACAGGAAGAGGCAGATATGGCGGGAGCAGAGGGGTGGGCCGCTCTCGGGGAATAAGACCTCGCTGTTTACAAGCGATCCCTTGTTCCGGCCCCTCCGATCCGGTTCCATCGTGCTCAACCCGGATACCTGGCAACCAGGGTTTTCAGGGCCCTGGGCTCAGGATGCTGCTGCTTAACGCCAGGTCAATCGTCAACAAAGCCCCCTTGATACGTGACTTAATCACAGAGGAGGGGGCTGACCTGGTGTGTGTTACCGAGACCTGGCTGGGGCAGGAGGGGGGAGTAGCTCTCTCCGAGATATGCCCAGCCGGTTTCTCGGTGCAGCACCATTCTCGACCCCAGGGAAGGGGGGGAGGAGTGGCAATAATAACGCGTGGAAATCTGCATCCTCGTAGGATCCCTACCCCGGAGATTGTTGGGTGTGAGACGCTCCTTTTGAAGTTGGACTTAGGGGTACAGGTGGGCCTTTTCTTAACGTACCTGCCTCCCAGCTGCGTAAGCAAGGCCCTGCCTGAGCTGCTCGAGGCAGTAGCCGGCTTGGCAGTTGAGTTCCCCAGGCTTATGGTGCTGGGGGGCTTCAACTTGCCATCTGCTGGCGAAACCTCTGGGGCGGCCCAGGAGTTCATGGATTCCATGACAACCATGGACCTGTCCCAAGTAATCCAGGGTCCGACTCATGAGGGTGGTCACACGCTCGACCTAGTGTTTCTTTCGGGGCAGTGGAGAGATGATCTGAAGATAAGGGACTTAGTCATCACCCCACTGTCATGGTCAGATCATTTCCTACTGAGGCTGGATTTCGCAGCCCCATTCCTCCCCCGCAGGGAGGCGGGACCGACTAAGTGGTTCCGCCCCAGGCGCCTAATGGAACCGGAAGGATTCCAGAGGGAACTTGGGGAAATACCTGAAACCCTGGTACACAATTCGGCTGACTCCCTGGTGGCTGCTTGGAACACCGCAGCATCAGGGGCTCTAGACCGAATTGCGCCTAAGCGACCTCTCTATGGCAGTGGATTCCGGAAAGCTCCCTGGTTTACCGAGGAGCTCCGGGAGATGAAACGCCAGAAGAGACGTCTGGAGCGCCGCTGGAGGGCCAGAAAAACCGAGTCTGATCGAACACTATTAAGAATTTACATCAGATCTTATTTAGTGGCGATAAGGGCGGCAAAACGATCCTATTTTTCCGCTCTTATTGCGTCCGCAGATTCTCGCCCAGCCGCCTTGTTTAGGGTGACTCGCTCCCTCCTTGCAAAAGGGGGGAGCGAGGAACACTTACAAGGCAGAGCTGAGGAATTCGCTGAGTTTCTGTCGGATAAAGTCGCTCAGATTCGGTCAAATCTGGACTCCGGCTGGGCAGAGTCCATTGAGTTGACAGGGGCGAGTCTTAGTCCATCATTATGGGAAGAGTTTGGGCCTGTTTCTCCCGAGGATGTGGACAGGGCTGTGGGAGCGATGGGTACCTCCACCTGTTTATTGGACCCGTGCCCCTCCTGGCTGGTTTCGGCTAGCAGAGAGGTAGCACGCGGCTGGATCCAGGCGGTGGTCACCGCTTCTTTGAGAGAGGGATCCGTACCGCAGTCGTTAAAAGCTGCGGTGGTGCGACCCCTCCTGAAGAAGCCTTCCCTGGATCCAGCTGACTTGAAGAACTATCGTCCGGTCTCCAACTTACCTTTTTTAGGGAAAGTTGTGGAGAAGGTGGTGGTTACTCAACTTCTGCAGCTCCTGGATGAAACAGATCATCTAGACCCTTACCAGTCGGGTTTCAGGCGCGGCTACAGTACAGAAACTGCCTTGGTCGCTCTGATGGATGATCTCTGGCGGGCCCGGGATGGGGGAAATTCCTCCATCCTGGTGCTACTTGACCTCTCAGCGGCTTTCGATACCATCGACCATGGTATCCTTCTGCATCGTCTCAGCGAGTTGGGAGTGGGAGGCACCGTTCTGCGGTGGTTCTCCTCTTATCTCGCTGATAGGATGCAGTCGGTGCTGGCAGGGGGGCAGAGATCGTCCCCTAGGCCCCTATTATGTGGGGTGCCTCAGGGGTCGGTTCTCTCGCCCATCCTGTTCAACATCTACATGAAACCACTGGGGGAGATCATTCGCAGACATGGGGTGTGTTTCCATCAGTACGCTGATGACACCCAGCTGTACATCACCACCCCGTCTGACTTCAGTGAGGCAGTTGATGTAATGTGCCGGTGCCTGGACGACGTCAGGATCTGGATGGGGAGGAACAGACTCAGACTTAATCCCGACAAGACTGAGTGGCTGTGGATATTGCCTCCTAAGGACTACGACAACTGTCCCTCCGTGGTCCTTGAGGGAGCGAAACTGACTCCCTCGGACCAGGTCCGCAACTTGGGGGTCCTTCTAGATCCACAGCTAAAATTGGACCATCATCTTTCAGCTGTGGCTAGAGGGGCCTTTGCACAGGTTCGCCTGGTGCACCAGTTGCGGCCATATTTGGAGAAGGAGGCTCTACTCACGGTCACTCATGCCCTTGTCACCTCTCGCTTGGACTACTGCAATGCGCTCTACATGGGGCTACCCTTGAAGAGTATCCGGAGACTTCAGTTGGTGCAAAATGCGGCTGCGCGTGCTGTGGTGGGTGTGCCAAGGTACACCCATGTGACATCGATACTCCGCCAGCTGCATTGGTTGCCTATCGGTCTCCGGGTCCAATTCAAGGTGTTGATCACCATCTTTAAAGCCCTTCATGGCTTGGGACCAGGTTATCTACGGGACCGCATTCTGCCTCATACTTCCCTTCGACCGGTTAGGGCCCACAGAGTGGGCCTCCTCCAGGTCCCGTCGGCCAAACAATGCCGGCTGGCGGGCCCAAGGGGGAGAGCCTTCTCTGTGGCTGGCCCTGTGCTCTGGAACCAACTTCCACCAGAGACCCGAACTATCCCCACTCTGCTGGCCTTCCGGAAAGCTGTTAAGACATGGCTTTTCCTGCAGGCGGGGGGTAGAGCTTAATTCATTCGAGCCCACCCCCCAAGTATGTATGATGTTGAATGGTTGGTGATGATTCTTTTTATAGTGTGTTTTAATTTTTATATTTGCTTTTAATTAACTTTTTAGATTTTGGTTATTCTTGTATTTTCTCACTGTTGTACGCCGCCCTGAGTCCTTAGGGAGTTGGGCGGCATATAAGAATTCCAAAATAAATAAATAAATAAATAATGTATAAAAGCCCACCTATCTCAACGCCATTTTGTCAATCACCCCAGAAACATGCTGCTATTACTGAAGTTTCTGGCATCCAAATAAACAGAGACCTTCTTTCCTTGCAGTCAACCTCCATTTTATTTGCAGTGTCTTTCTTCCAGCTTGGAACCGGATCAGATTTTTCTTCCAACAATATCATTCTTTTTACAATTCATCAGAATTGAAAAACAGCAATTTCAAGGTAGTTACATGTAATTTAAGAGGTAGTTTAAGAATTGGCTGGTGTAAATTCTAAATAGGAATTCTCCTTTCATCCTCATTCAGTAGTGGAAGGGAATGCCATTTAAGGGGGAAACTATTTTTATTTAAAGAACAAACTGAAGTTAATTGGAATAAATCCTTATTTTCAATAAACCTTTAGTATAGTAGTATTTAAGCTTCAAATATGCTAAATCTGAAATCTACTAAAATGTACAAAATATTACATTACTAAAACAATATTTTGCTCATTTGTCTTAAATAAAAGCAAACCATCAAATGAAGTGTGTGAACCAGTAGAACTGTACGTCATCTATCATTTCCTGATAGTTCAGAATTCCCACCATTTGTAGACATTTACTATGCTGTTTAAGACTACCAGAACTGAAAACAAAACATACAGCATTAGGTTCCCCACCTCTAGTACAGATCCAAACAAGCTTCATTCTCAATCTTAGGGAAGGGTTAGGGTAAGAATTGAAACTTTCACCAAGAAAAATATCTGATGTCGTCTGTGTTATATGGTTTCAAAGTTTCAGGGGGTGACTGGGCTGTCCCCATTTCCTATCTTATGCAACTTATACATTTTTGGCTCCTATTGGAACACAGAGAAGCACGGAAATAGGGATGAATAAATGCAAATAAGTTGGAATTGATCAGTACTCAGATTCCAGTATCAGCAAAATTACAGTTCATGGCTATGTCATGTATCTATCAGAAAATTAGTCATATCCCCTTTCTGTCCTATCCAAATATAGAAAAATGAATAGGGGAAAAAATGAAACAGAATTTTCAGGTATTTTGTAGTAAAAATCAAGTGAACAGTAATAATATAAATACTCAAATACACTAATACTCAAGCTACTTTGAGTGCTTTTAAAGTAAAAAAAATCAATGTAATTTTTTTAAAATGCTGTAAACTATATAAAAGGATTATAAAATACATTCTACTAAAACAAAACCCTAAAAAGAATGACTCACAAACTGTGGATCTCAAGTGGTTTGCTGCAGGTTTCCCACATTCCTAACCTATATATCACCTGAGCCCTACACTTCCACAATCATTGTCAAAAGTCAGTAGGCCAAATCATAGCTTCCCACTAACTCAGCCTCCCAAAACCATATTCATTGTCTATTAGCTGATTTTCAAAATGAACTGGGACTGAAAACTGGTTAATTTAAGTATACAACAGATAATAGAAGTAGTGTCATAAATGATAAACTTCAGGTAGCTAATAAATTCTCAAGCAGAGTTATTGACTATGAGTCCCTATGTGCAATTCTAATACTCAAATTATGACTTTGCACAAGGGAAGTATCAATAGATATCAATATCAAATATCAATAGTATCAATAAGACAATATCTAAAAATAAGATTTTGTGGGCTGAAAACCCACTTAAATTTAATCCCTTCATAATCAGAGATTTTTTTTTTAATTTAAGACCATTCTTGACCAAAAACATAATGTAGGTAGTTTTATTATTATATAAAGTAGAAAAAATAATTAAATGGTAAATAGATACTAAATTCTGCAAACATTTTTTTTTGGGGGGGGGATAATTTTTTAATTCTTTAAAAATGGAAGGATAGACACAAATGCAGCTCTAATTACCATATTGCTTGCAAACCAAATGTGACATTTTTCAGAGGACACTACATGGAGATGTGTCCAATTGGATGTTTTCTGTATTTCCTGAATATTTAGTAGTCCACAACTGCAAAATGCTTGGCAATTAATACTTTTAAGAGACATTATTAGATCAATCTAAATTTATTTATTTTATTTATTTATTTAGTGTTCTTCTATGCCGACCTACTCCCTGAGGACTCAGGGCGGCGTACAACATTTTAAGGAACAACTAAACAATAAAATCATTAAAAACAATTTTAAAAAGTTTAAAAAGACATACAAAACCATGCATACATGGGGAAAGTTGTCCCAAAATCACCCCGCCTGCAGGAAGAGCCATGTTTTAATGGCTCTTCGGAAGGCCAGCAAGGTGGGGATAATTCGGATCTCTGGGGGTAGTTGGTTCCAGAGAACAAGGGTCCCTACAGAGAAGGCCCTCCCCCTAGGCCCCGCCAGCCGGCATTGTTTGGCTGACGGGACCCGGAGGAGACCCACTCTGTGGGACCCAACCGGTCGAAAGGAAGTATGAGGTAGGATGCGGTCCCGGGGGGTATTGGGTATCAGGTATCAAAGGTCAAAAATTTTGAATATTTTTTTCCTTCACAACACAATTTGTTAGTTTTCTTCTTAGACAATGGTATCTGGACAGGATGATTTATAATTAAAAGACTGTAAACTATTATGCTTAGTAATTACTGATAAAATTTACTTAATCTTTCATGAATACATTTCAAAGCTATTATAAACTACCGTAGTTTCCATGGTATATTCTACAGTTTAACCATACAGTTCATTAAATTTCTCGTGCAACACAAGATTCAGCAGTCTATCTGCATTTAAAAGACAAATGCCACACTTTTGAAGACAGCAAAGTCTACATTTTGGACAGAGATGGCCGCTGGTTTGAAAGAAGGGTCAAAGAGGCCATCTATATCAAAATTGAACATCCCTCTCTCAAAAGAGGGAAAGGGATACGACATTGTCTATCTCCAGCCTACAACACAGTCCTTTCAGCAGTTCCAAGAAGGCTCCACACCCATTTGCACTACTCAGGTGACCCTGAGGACACAGATTAACCTCCAAGTGGCCACAACAACTCTCTAAAAGAATGACAAGCCGTCTGCAAGGAGTATAAATCCTTCTATTTCCTACCAACCAGTCAGAGCTGAAAAAGCTTCTTGGATGAGAAGCGAAACGTCTTCAAAGAAAAACAAGAAAGTCCAGTTGCCTCTTGAAAATAGCATCTTTGGGATAACCATGACCCGGATGACTGAGAATCTCCATAGATATGCACCACTACTTTCCTTTCACATACTTGAATTTGAATATTTAGTCGTTTTTGCTTGAAAAAAAGCAAGGTCAAAATATGTTTTAGATCATACTACTAGGAATGATTTATTATTATTATCATAAAACATTTTTATTTTGCTAGTTTCTATTAGTTTGCTGGTTTCTATTCTGCTAATTTCACAAGATTGAAATCCCGCAAGTCAGCCTGGAAAACAGCTATTCACTTAACAGTTACCCAGTTTAACCCTGAGAATGCCTGGAGAGAAGAATGGTCCAAGTTACCTTCTTAAGGCCTGCCGATTAGTGATCCTTCTACCAAACCACCTGGTTTTCACCTGCCCCACTCTGTCTGGACAAAACTGAACAGAATTAGATGTAACATTGGAAGACATACATCTGCCATGCATCAATGGGGCTGGAAAGACTCCCCTTGTTGACTGTGGTATTGAAATATAAAGTATTAAATATATTGTGCAAAATTGTCCACATTCTTTGGTTCCTTAGCTACATGAAGCAACACCAGAGGCCATCACTTCAATAGCTAAATTGGACATCCAGTTACGAGGCCACTGCCATACAGGTAGTCCTTGACTTATGACCACAATTGAGCCCAGAATTTGTGTTGCTAAATGAGAAATTTGTTAAGTGAGTTTTGCCCAATTTCATGAATTTTCTTGCCACATTTGTTAAGTGAATCACAGCAATTGTTAAATTAGTAGCACAGTTGTTAAGTGAATCTGGCTTCCCCATTGACTTTGCTTATCAGAAAGTCACAAAAGGTGAGCATGATCTTGGATCACTGTAACTGTCATAAATATGAACCAGTTGTCAAGTATCTGAATGTAAATCATGTGACCATGGGAACGCTGCAATGGTCATAAAGTGTGAAAAATGGTCATAAGTCACTTTTTTCAGTGCCATTGTAACTTTGAACAGTCACTAAATGAACTGTTGTAAGTTGAGGACTACCTGTGCTGCCCTAGAAGTTTTCATATATAATTGCATGGAGTGTGTGTGTGTGTGTGTGTGTGTGTGTCTACCTCTCTTTTGTCATATTCTCATCACATGCTAAATAATAATTCTGCTAGTGGCACCTTCAAATGTATTTTTTTTTCAAATTGAAACGTATTTGAAGCGTGCTTTAATAGCAATAGCATTTAGCAATAGCATTCAGGCTTAAATACCACCCCATAGCGCTTTACAGCATTCTCTGGATGGTTTACAATGTAAAGCATTATTTGCATATTGCCCCAAATAATCTGGATCCTCATTTTATCGGCCTCGGAAGAATGGAAGGCTGAGTCAACTTTGAATCCCGTCAGTATCAAACTCCAGGCTGTGGGCAAAGTTTTCCTGAAATACTGCATTAGGGCTCATTTAAAAATTATCTTCCCACTACCTAATCTTGTGTAGACATATACACCCACCCTCTTAAATCAATACTTGGAACTCATTACTACAAGATGTGTAGATGGATACAAATTTTGATGGCCTAGGGAGAGAGGATAATTTAATGGAATATACAAAAATGTATTATGTAGCAAAGATTTAAATTTTCAAAGGGCATGTTTTATATTTTATATAACTAAGCTCAATTGTGAAATGGAACTTTGCAGAACAATTCTACATGTCTAACGAGATATCTCCAAGCATAATGGAGCTAAGCTAACTTACAGGCAAATGTGTATTCAGAATGCTTCCAGATGTGTTAAGTTCTAAATTTCTCCTGTAATTATTTCTGAAAATAGCCTGGAATCATAACTTGCAACTATTAAAGTATATTTAAAAGGAATAGCAATTTATGAGGCAATTTTACTACTGTTTAAAAATACAAATAATTTCATAGCTTTCTATGAATAACTATTGTACTTAATTTCATCATCATACACACAACACACAGGAGCTGTGGTGGCGCAGTGGTTAGAATGCAGTACTGCAGGCTACTTCTGTTGACAACCAGCTGCCAGAAGTTTGGCAGTTCGACTTTCACCAGGTTCAAGGTTGACTCAGCCTTCCATCCTTCCGAGATCGGTAAAATGAGGACCCAGATTGTTGGGGGCAATATGATGACTCTGTAAACTGCTTAGAGAGGGCTGTAAAGAACTGTGAAGCAGTATATAAGTCTAAGTGCTATTGCTATTATTCATTTTAAAGAAATGCAGTGCAATTACAGAAATTGAAAGTTTTGTTCTATAACTACTAAATTGAGTAAGAAAGTTGAGCCAAAAAACCTGCTTGTACTATATAGTCAGAATTTATTCGGACAATACAGATATTCCTCAAATCAAGACCACAACTGGGACCAAAACTTCAGTCATTAAGTAAGGCAGTTAAATGAATGAGGACCAAATGTAAGTCACTTTTTCTGCATCACTGTATTTTGAACAGTTCTATGGGAAATGTATAACTGAAGAAGAAATGAAAAATATAACCACACTTTGGTTAACATTTTCATAAGATATATTTAAAACAATATGTGCTCCAGCATTCAAGAGCAAACCAGGTAACTATAAAATACAGGTAGTCTTTGACCTATACCCACAATTGAGCCTGGAATTTTGGTCATAAGTCATTGCAGTCGTAAGTCAAATCACCACATGACTGGACTTGATTTTAACAACCATTTTTACAACTGTCATTAAACAAGTTAATATGATAGGAAATAAATTTCTATTAATTCAATTTTCCTATTTATTCAAATAGGAATAAAGCTTATCCAATGGGTGTTTTTGCCATTGAAATGGCAAAAAAGTCACAAAATGTGATCATGTGAGTGCAACAGGGGTGAAATTTAATTTTTCCCCCTACTGGCTCTGTGGGTGTGGCTTCGTGGGCATGGCTTGGTGGTCATGTGACTGGGTGGGCGGGCGTGGCCAAGTCCACGTCACTTCTTTGCCCTTTCTTGAAAAAGAGAGAGAGAGATACTCTCTCAGGGATGGTATCTAAAGCCAGTATCCCAGCAACAAGAAAATCAATGAAACCCCTCGGAAGAAAAACTTGTGCTAAGTCTCTCAGGCCATTAGTTGATAGCTTGTATTTCTCAAAGTTGGCTCCCTTTAGAAGACAATGGCTGCAATCTGATTAGGACTATTTCGCAATAAGCAAGCTGCAGGCGCCCATTCCACATAAGACAAAAACACACGGATGGATCGATCTTAACCCGGGGGGGGAGATCGGTAATTGTTCTCTGGTGCCCTTCAAGACTATTGTAAACAGGGAAGGAGACATTTTCTGATAATGTAGGTCCGATGTAACCCGCAGTCTTTTTCAGCGACTCAATGTTTGGGGGGAAGACCCCTTTGTTCAACGCCCCCCACCCCCCAAGGACACAAATGGCCTCCTTTTGTACTGCTAGCGCCACCTTCATGTTCACGTACAGAGAAGTTCAGAATTTCTATTTTTCGTACTCCTGCATGCGAAAAGGGGAGATCAATTCTTTTCAGTAGCTCAGGTCTTCCATTTCAGTAACCAGATGAAATGCTCGCCTATCCACGTCCGTAATTGCGCTCTTAAAAGAGGATCCAAAGAGGAACGCAACGCCACCCACGCCGAATGGGGGTGGATCTTCCTAAATCAAGAGGGGCTTTTTGCATGAGGAAAAAAACCATTGTGGAAAAAAAAGATTCCAGGAAGCGGCAATCTTTCGCACGTTTCCTGGGGTAGAAGTTTCCTTGAACTCTGTGGGATGCAGAGGGAGGGAGGGATGGAGAGACTTCTTCCTTCCGCAAACCTTTGGGAAACTGAGCACGAAGTTTGTCCCAAACTCCGAAGGAGGCTGAGGGAGAAAAACAGAAGGCACAAATCCCGCCCGGAAAAAAAGCTCAAATTCCCTGTGAGAGAGAAGCGCAGCGTGGTAATCCCCCACCGTGGCACCCGTGGCCAAAGCCTTGTCCGTCCCCCCACTACTCCCGGCGCTTCTTCCTCCTTTCCTGCCTCGGAGGCGAGAGCTTCCTGAAACTGTTTCAGATCCTTCGGGGGGCCCACCTGTTTTTCTTTCCCGCCAACGCAAGGCAACCTGCGGAGAGAAGGTTCGCTCAGTGGCGTTACCTTGTCGGCGCATCCTCTCTCTTCAAGCGGGTCGAGTGGCTTTTGCTGCAGGACAGGTGCTCAAGCGGCTTTGGCTCTTTCTCTGGGTGTGCCTTTCCTGGGCCCTTCCCAGCTGGCCGTGTCAATATGGCTGACGGCGTCAAGAGGGTGAGTGCGGGCACTCACTTGCTTTACTGCTGAAGCCCCTCAAGCCAACATGCTGGTGAAACCCAGCCGGCAACTTGTGAAGGCTTGCAGCTTGCAGGAAGGGAGATTTAAATCGGTTCGGTTCGGTGAATCGATTCAAATCGTTCCTACCACCTCAGTCGAGGTGGACCAAGGTGGTCCAATTTCACCCCTGGACTGCAACAAGTCTAAATGTGAGTCAGTTGTCTAGTGACTGAAATGATTATGTGACTGCAGGGGTGATGCAGCAGTTTTAATTTTGAGGATGGATCATAAATACTTTTTTTTCAAATGGCCATTAAGCAACAGATCATAAATCAAAGATTACGTGTATTTTATAGAAATAAAGGTGATTGTGGCTGCTCTATTTTACTGTTAGAATGATGAACTAATCAAAGGGTCAAGCTTCTGCTTTGAAATAAGCCTCACTGATATCATCGTGATTCTTCATACATGAAAAATGATTTCAATTTTGGCTTCTAAATATACAATTTTAATAACTGGCAATTTCTAATATATTTGCGTCACTTTTATCACATTTGTTGTCCAACTGATTGCCTTAAAATCCCATTCTATCCTGGCATCACTACAATTGGAAGAATGATAACTGGGAAGGAAACACTATTATGCCAAAGAATAGAACAACCATATTCAGTAGGATGACAATGTTATCTCTTCATGACAGATGTGCATCCTCATTATGTAATTACAGTATATAATTAAAACTGAATTAGATGTTGCATGTATTTATATGTTTTTCAGGTATTCTACTCACAACAGAACTGATCCAACTTTACCACTCACTCTCATGAGATACTTGTGGATTATTTTCCTAATATTATAGTAAAAATGTGAGTTGAGAATGTCTACAAAAACATGACATTTTGTACACCCATCATTCCAATATCAAAAGAACAAAGGGGTTTTTTTTCTTCTAGGATGAAAGCGCCAGTCTTGATTGTACATACAATGATTATATTGCTGTACGCTTTTGCATATCAGTTTTTAAAAAGAAATGATAAGAGCAGACAGGATTTTGCACTGTATTCTTTCACCTTCAACAAAAGCTTCCTTGAAGGTGAAAGAGGAGACAAAAACAGTATGCTGCTCAGTAGTAAACAAAAACAGAAGATTGTATCAATAGGCAAAGCCACCCTATTGTAAATAAGTGGAGAAGAAATCAGAGACATAACAGACTTTATCTGCCTAGGTTCAAAAGTTTATATCCATGACAGAATACAGAATAACAGAGTTGGAAGGGACATTGTAGGTCATCTAGTCCAACCCCCTGCTCAACCAGGAGACCTTATACCATTTCTGACAAGTGGCTGTCCAGTCTCTTCTTGAAAGCCTGAGCCAGTGATGAAGCCCACAACTTCTGAAGGTAAGCTGTTCCATTGGTTGAGTATTCTATTTTCGCTTTCAGAAAATTTCTCCTTATTTCTAGGTTGAATCTCTCCTTGATCTGTTTCCATCCATTGTTCCTTGTCTGACCTTCAGGTGCTTTAGAAAATAGCCCTCCTCTCTGTGACAGTCCCTCAAATATTGGAACACTGCTATCATGTCAACCCTGGTCCTTCTTTGCACTAGTCCAGCCATGCCCAGTTCTAGAAACAGATCTTCATATGAGTTAGCCTCCAGGCCCCTAAACATCTTTTCTGCACTCTTTCTAGAGTCTCAACATCTTTTTTGTAGTGTAGTGACCAAAACTGGATGCAATATTCTGGGTGTAGTCTTTCTAAGACTTTATAGAGTGGCATTAGTACCCCATATGATCTTGATTCAATCCTTCTGTTAATGCAAGTTAGATTGCATTGGCGTTTTTGGCTGCCGCCGCACACTGCTGGCTCATATTTAATTGATTGTCCCTATGACTCCAAGATCCCTCTCAGAGTTACTGCTATTAAGCCAGGTTTCACCTAGCATGTGTACTTTTGGTTTTTCTTGCCTAGTAGGTAGAGAAAACCATGCTTTTCTCTATGTCGAATTTCATTTTGTTACATAGGGCCCAGTGTTCAAGCCTGTCAAGATTCACCTGGATCTTGAGCCTATCATCTAGGGTGTTGGGTATTCCTGCCAGCTTACTGTCATCTGCAAATTTGATAAGTTCCCCTTCTATTCCCTCATCTAAGTCATTTATGAAGATATTGAAGAGGAGTGGCCCTAAGACATAACCTTTGGTACCCCACTGTTTACTTTCTTCCACGTAGCTGTAGTACAATTATAGACTACTCATTGAGTATGGTTTGTCAGCCAGTTATAATTCCAACTGGTGGTGATGCTATCTATTCCACATTTTTCTAGCTTACCAAGAAGTTGTGGTCTACTTTGTCGGATGCCTTACTGAAGTCTAAATATATTATGTCCACAGCATAATGAATGAAATACGATTGATTTGGCATGATCTGTTTTTAACCAACCCACGCTGACTTCTAGTTATAATTTTGTTTCTAGATGTTTGCAGATCTGTTTGATTATCTTTTCCAGTACCTTCCCAGGTATTGATGTTAGGCTGATTGGACTGTAGTTTCCTGGGTCTGATTTTTCCCCCTTTTTTGCAGATGGGAACCACATCAGCTCTTTTCCAATCCTCAGGCAGTTCCCCAGTGCTCTAGGATTTTTGAAAGATATGGTACATTGGTTCTGAAATGACATCTGCAAGCTCCTTTAGAACTCTGGGATGTAATCTGTCAGGTCCTGGTGATTTATATTCATTAAGATCAGAAAGGTGTTCTTTTACCATTTTGTTGCTTTTGATTTTTATTTCTAATCTGTCTTCTACAGTTACGTTTTTGCTAGGTTGGGCTATAGTTTCTTTTTGCATGAAGATGGATGCAAAGAATGAGTTAAGCAGCTCTGCTTTCTCCCTACTGCCTGTTAATTCCTTGTCATCTTCTCTCTTTAGTGGACCGACTGTTTCCTTGACCTTTTTCTTGTTATTTATATGTTGAAAGAAACTTTTTTAAAATTATCTTTGACTTTTGTTGCAACTTTTTGTTCATTCTGGGCCTTTGCTTTCCTGAGTTTATCTTTGCAGATTCTGGCTATGTGCTGATATTCTGTCTTAGTTATGTGTCCCTTCCTCTTTCCATTTTTGTACTTACCCTTTTTGTCTTTCAGTTTATCAGAGAGATCTTTGTGCAACCATGCTGGTTTCTCCTTGGATTTCTTGTTTTTCTTTTCAGTGATATTGTGCTGGGCAGGGCTTCTATGATCATATTTTTCAGTTTCCCAAGCTTCTTGAGTTGTTTTCCCCTTTAGGATTTTCATCCAAAGAATCTTTCTCAAGCTCTCTCCGAGTTTGTTAAAATCAGTTCTTTTAAAATTTAAGACTCTGATATGGTTATGTTCTATTGCTTGTGTTTGAATTATACTGAATTCCAATATGACATGGTCACTTTTACCCAAGGTCCCTGTAATTTCAATTCCCTCTATCACTTCTTCTCTGTTAGTAAGAATTAAGTCCAGTATGGCTGTCCCTCTAGTTCCCTCCTCTACCTTTTAGACCAGGGGTGTCAAACTTGATTTCATTGAAGGCTGCATCAGGGTTGTGGTTGATGTCGGGGGGCTGGGGTGGGTGTGGCCAGGGCATGCATGGTCAGCTCGACGTCACATGTGTTGGATGTGTCTGTGGTGGCCCGACCACTCTGCCAATGAAAATGGGCTCCTGAGCTCCGTTTCCGGCTGCAACGGCCTCCTGCTACCTTCTACCAACAAAAATGGAGCTGGGGGGCGAGTGCGGCCCTCCCAAGCTCTGTTTCCAGCTGGGACAGCCTCCTACAACCCTCTGCTAGCGAAATCGTTTTCGCTGGCAGAAGCACCATATGGGCTGGTCCTTTGCTGTTTCCAGGCCCCGCAGGCCAGATCTAAGCACCCCACGGGCCAGATCCAGCTCCCGGGCCTTGAGTTTGACACCTCTGTTGTAGACCAGAAAGTTGTCAGCTAGATTGGTTAGGAGCCTGTTCAATCTCTCACTTGATGACAAATTAGTCTTCCAGTTGATGTCAGGGTAATTAAAGTCCCACATTACTATTGTAGTGTGTTTCCTACATATATTTGTTAATTGGTTAGCAAAAAGTGTGTCTGGTTTTTCTGCTTGGTTGGGTGTCCTGTAGTATATACCTATGGCAATGTAGTTCCTGTTTTCTTTTATATTGACCCATATACATTCTAGGTGGTTTTCCTCTTTGGTTTCATGCATTTCTGTAGCAATATACAGTTGTAGTATTTTACATATAATGCAACTCCACCTCCTCTTTCATGGGGTCTGGTTTTTTTTTAACAGTTTGTATCCTATCAGTACATTCCAGTCATGGGTTTCATCCCACCAACTTTCAGTAATTGCAATTATATCATATCTTCCCCTGATATATTAATAATTAAAGTTCACCCTGTTTTTCCCCAAAACTTTGAGCATTTGTATATAAGCATTTGAGATCTTTATGTGCGACTCTAGGTATCCTTCATAGATATAAAGAGATTAGTGCTATTTGGGAGAAATAAGATAAATCTAGGCAAAATATTAAAGTACAAATATACCACACTGACAATAAAAGTGTATAATTTCCCCAGTTATAAAAGTGGAATCATTAGAAATATGGAACAAAAATAAAACTAATAGCTGTGATTTGTGGTGAAAATTGCTGGAAGAATACTTTGGATTGCAAAAAAGCCCAATAATTCAGTATTAGATAAAGTAAAACCTGGATGCTCACTGAATCACTGAATCATACACACACACACACACACACACACACACACACACACACACACACACACACACACACACACATATATAATGTTAAAGATATTCTGGATAAACAATTTGAAGGTTAAGGGTGGACAATATTCCATTATTTGGAAAAATTGAAAAAGATCTACAAAATGTAAGATATTAGATAATTATCATAGATGACATGCATGCATAAACCTAAGAACTCCTAGAAAGTTACTGACAAAAAAATCCATGCATCAGACTGTAAAAAATAGGATGCAACTGAACTACTGAATAAATTGCTTTTGTATTATGAACTTAGTGGCAGATTGCAATTTTTATATCGGCTAAGTAAAAAATCAGAAATTGGAATTTAATGGAATTTAGATAAAGAAGGTAAAGGAAACCATAGTCTTGTCCTCTATCAAACACGTAGATTTTTCCAAAAGTAAAATAGCCTATATATATATTGGAAAATAAAATAGAAAATTGGAAAATAAATAGTATTCCTATATACACTCCTATATATTACCGTATTTTTCGGAGTATAAGACGCACCGAAGTATAAGACGCATCTTAGTTTTGGGGGAGGAAAACAAGGAAAAAAGGCCTCTGCCTCCAAGCAATTTGCCAAACAGCAAACAGCAAGCAGCACAGATGATATACACTGTTTGCTGTGTATTTCTGTGCATGTGTGCTTGACCCATAGAAATAGCAAAGAATTGGAGAAATGTACATTATGCCAGAAAGTTTTCTTAAATGTAGTCACACTAACTCCTCCCAATTATTTAAATAGATCTACTTCAAGGTAACTAAACTCTAATACTAAACAGGACACTGTTACATTTCAGACTACACTTGTACAGAGCTGTTAAAATTAATTAAAATTTCTGGAAGTATACATTATTCTCTATTATTTAAAAGAAGATACAATAGCACTGGGCCTCTTCAGAGCAAGCATTTATTTTAAAAAGCTTCTTTATTTTGTTAAGTTGTCTAGATTTACAGGGATCTCCAACCTTGGCAACTTTAAGACTTGTGGACTTCAACTCCCAGAATTCCACAGCCAGCAAAGCTAACAAAGCTGGCTGTGGAATTCTGGGAGTTGAAGTCCACTAGTCTTAAAATTGCTCCTGGCTCTAGAACAACAATAAAGCAGTCTTTAAAAAATAAGTCTAATAATTTGAACATTCTACAGACATTTATAGTTATTCACTTACCCCCTTCCATCCAGTTTAGCAAAAAATAAAAATCTGCAAGTCTCTCCCAGCTAGTTGCCTCTTTGCCACGTGGGAAAATGCACTTTCATTTTCCCACGTGGCAAGTCAGCTGTAGGTCGGGAAGTGCTAGTGACTTGCTTTGCTTTACAGGCTCTTCCCTCTTTGCTGCAAACAGGTAAATTGCTGGAAGACAGAGGCCAAAGGGTGGGTGGGTGGGTGGGCGGGGCTACATTCGGTATATAAGACGCACCCAAGTTTTCACCCTCTTTTTGGGGGTAAAAAGGTGCGTCTTATACTCCGAAAAATACAGTACTTTGTTTTTTAAAAAATAAAGATTACAAATGGCCTTAATAGTAGTCTTAAAATTCAGCTATAAGGAATATGAGTTGTGTTCTAAATAGTAGGGGGAGGAAAAAAAACCAGAAGTGGCAAAAACAAGAAATAATTTCATTTATGTATTTATATTTGTGGTATAGTGTTATAAAATATATTTATATACCTGTCAGCTCAGTCCAGTGTTGAATGCAATTACTGTATTAGTGTTTTAAACAATGAAAAATATTCTGAAAACGTTATGCATGAATTCAACTATTGTGTTTCTTGTATTTTTCTGTTTAATATTATGTATTATTTTGGCTCAAGAATCCATTTAATTCCAAACCAAAAAAGGGAAGACTTAAGACAGGGTGTCCACATAATGTCACATACCAAGCCTCTATAGCTCCCTTTGTGCACACAATACACATTAAAAGGGGTAAGGCTTTGATTGCATGGTTGTGCTCACCATTTTAAAACCAATGATCTAATTGTAAAATGCCCATGGTTAAGAGCCTACTTAGAATTAGAATAATCCAAAATGTTGAAGCCTTCTTATATTTGCATACTGTGGTAAAAGTACCACTTTCATGGTTTGCATATTAATACTTACGTGATTCCACAGTATGGCTTTTGTAATTTTTATTAATCAAAACTCAATCAAGTAATACTTATTTTATTTATTTATATCCCACCTTTTATTATTTTTATAAATAACTCAAAGTACAAACTTATCCAACATACCCTCCTATTTTCCCCACAACTACTCTGTGATGTAAGCTGGACTCAGAGAGTGTAAGACCCAAGGTCACCCAGCTGGCTTTCATGGCTAAGGTAGAACTAGAACTCACAGTATCTGGTTTCTATTCTGGTGCCCTAGTGTTTTCCTTTTTCTGTTTTGTGAAGTTGCTCTTGCTAAAAATCAACTAACTCAAAAGACATGTGAGTTAGACAGCATCGCCACTAGATGCATTCATAACTGGCTGACCAACCACACTCAATATGTAGTCCTCAATGGAACTAAATCTACATTGAGGCAAGCATGCAGTGGGGTACTCCAAGGCTCTGTGCTAGGCCCAGTACTCTTCAGATCTTCATCAATGATTTAGATTAAAGGATAGATGGGGAAGTCATCAAATTTGCAGATGACATCAAGCTAGCAGGAATAGTCAACACTCCAAAAGATAGGCTCAAGATACAGAAGGATCTTGACACACATGAACACTGGGCCCTATCTAACAAAATGAAATTCAATGGTGAGAAAAGGTGGCTCTACATTTAGACAAGGAAAACCAAATGTACAGGTATAGAATATGTGGTACCTGGCTCAATAGTTGTAACTACAAGAGGGATCTTGGAGTCCTAGTGGACAATCACTTAACTATGAGCCAGCAGTGTGTTACAGTTGCCAAAAAAGCCAACACAAAAAAGCTGCATTTAACAGAGAGATAGAATCAAGATCATATGAAATGTTAGTACCATTTTATAATGCCTTGGTAAGAGCAGATTTGGAATATTGCATCCAGTTTGGTCGCCATGATATAAAAAAGGTGTTTGAGACTCTAGAAAGAGTGCAGAGAAGAGCAACAAAGATGATTAGGGGATTGGAAGCTAAAACGTATGAAGAACAGTTGCAGGAATTGGGCATGTCTAGTTTAATAAAAAGGATTAGTGGTGACATGATAACAGTGTTCTAATAGTTAAGGGGCTGCCACAAAGAAGAAGGGTTCAATCTATTTTCCAAAGCATCTGAAGGCCAAACAAGAATCAATGGATGGAAACTAATAAAGGAGAGAACTAAGGACACATTTCCTGACAGAACAATTAATCAGTGGAATGACTTGCCTTCAGAAGTTGTGGCTGCTCCAACACTAGAGGTTTTTAAAAAGAGCTTGGACAACCATTTGTCTGAAATGGTATAGGCCAGGTTTCCTGCTTGAGAAGGGGTTGCAGTAGATTACACCTCCAAGGTCCCTTCCAACTCGTTTGTCTGATTATTATTTATTTCCTCTTTAAAAGCAGCTATTCCACATTACTTAAAACATAGTATCTAAATATGCTATGTCTGTACCACATTTCTGAAAAAGGCCCAATTTTCTGCTATCTTTCTCCAGATGCATACCTGTGTGAGTATGAAAGGGATATTTTCACTTTCTAAATAAAGATTTTGCTAGTAGATTCTTATTAATGATTCTTATTAATGATTGTATGCTTTATTTGTACTCTTTCTTCCTTCAGTATTTGATACTTACTGTACAAAACAATGTTTCCATAGATAAACCTTTTCAAAACCGTGTTAAATCAAGAGAAAATATAGTTCTGATTCTTTTTTTAAAAAATGGGAATGCATTTTAAAAATGCAAATAACTGTCCTCAAAACATTGCAATTTGGATTGCATTGAAATCCATAGAAAAATAATCAAACATTACTTTTTATTTCCCTAACATAAATTTACTTATAAAAAATTTGCTTCAGGGTATCAAATCTGCAATAAAATCTAATCATCCACTACAAGAACAAAACAGTACAGATCAGTGAATGATCTACTCAAAGTATCTTTAAATTCTGAAGCATTGAATATTTAGCCATTTTCCTCGAAGTTTCTTTTGAAAAAAGAAAAAGCAGATTTAGACAAAAGGTTGTTACCTCTACTTTGAATAAGTACCGTATACACTGTTAGAAGCACATTACACTTGGTTTTTCTTTTTTAAATTCTGGGGGGAAATGTTTCATATAACAAAAATCATCACATTTTTCTATGGGTTGAGCTATAAAGAGAACCACATTTTTGTTAAATGTGTCCATCTCCAGCATAATAATTATAACAGAAGGTGAAAACAGCTTGCATTTACTAAGTGATAACCTCTTGCCATACCCAGTTACATCAAGCCATGAAAAATCTTGTAGAAACCGCCCTGAGTCCTTAGGGAGTAGGGCGGTATAGAAGAACTCCCAAATAAATAAATAAATAAAATAAAACCTCCCATAAAATGTCCATTGTATTAATAATCTGGCAAATCAAGGCTGATTAGAAAGACTTTCAATAATAAAATCAAATACCTTATGAAGTTATCTGTGTATACTGTGCAACAAATTACTATTAGTAAAGGATTATCAGTATTCAGCCACAGAAAATATCCTACCAGAAAACAAATCGGTAGGTACGGTAAATCAAATAGGTATCTATGATTGACTGAATAGCACACTATTATTGAACTAGATGTTGTAACAATTGGCAATGTCTATGGTGTCACTTGTGGTTGGTAGGGGAGGATCATATGACTTCATACCTGTCTACTATTAAAAAAGGTAATGTCTCCTTCAAACTGAGCTCATTTCCTAGTGAATTATTTGATATGCTTTTCTTAGCCTTAGAAATGGTTGGCCATAGCCTTCTTCAATTTCTAGGCAATCCTAGGGCTTTAGGCTAGATTGAGAAGTCTCCCATCTCCTTGTTGGAGCCCAGACAAGAGCAGATATCATAGTAATGTATTTGAACATTGGAAACATACTGTAGAACAACTATGCAGAGTTTTTTCCTTTATAAACTTTCCTTTCAGGTTTGTTTTCTTTTATAAAGGTTTTGTAAAAACCTTATAGCAACAACTGAGCTATATTATAGAATTTATTCATTTGTTTCTTTTCAATTATACATAAACTCATTATTTCAGCAACACAATATTTCCCAGAGTAATAAAAGTATTGTTATACTTACTTTTAAAAGTTAAGGAAAATATATTAATTACTTTTCAGAGAGATCCAAAATGATTTAAGACATCCTCAAATCCTTGATTTATAAGAGGCTAAGCGTAAAGAGTCGACAATGGCAAATTCTTTTTATTTTGCTTGTTATTGTTCAACTATTTTGAATGAGAATCTTTGCTAAATTTTACCTTCTACCCATCCGTGTGGGAAACAATCAGGAAATTAATTTTTGGGGGGATAATTTAATATTGTTCTGCTGTGCATAAACATGGAATATGGTACCTGGGTTAATTCATTAATCAAGGTTGAGTTAATGATGGCTTAGCAGTCTAATGTATTTTACACAAAAACACAGTAGGGTCATAAATGCTGTGAAACAATTGAGAAGTGCTTTGTAACCCACACAAGCATAGTATCTCTTTGTCATTAAAGCAGTCTCCTTCTATTTCTGGAAAAAAAGGGGTGGCTTTAATGAAAATTAGAGCTGTACTGTCCTCATATAAGATTCAAACTATGTTTTGTAAATCATTTTTGAAACATGCATAGTTTATCACACATGAACTTCTGCAGCTTACTCATTCACCAATGGATCAGGTTACAGTTTTCATAATTTTCAGCTCCTTTGTAGTCTAACTCATATGGAGGGCATCAGCGTCAGGAATACTGACCTTACATACAGATTTTGATAGTAGTACAAGGAGGAACTTGTTTGAAAAAATAAAACTACATACTCAGTTTTCACCATTAAATAAGGACCCTACCCCCGTTTTCTGGCAGGGTCCTTATTTTCTATCTCAAGTAAAGATACCATAAGAAGTCATAAGTTAAGAATTTTAGTTTGACATATAGGTTTATGGTCTAACCCACAATGAAATGTTTATTTAGTGCAGGTGAATAACAATGACAGAGAAGGAAATGAAGGCAGAGACTGCTTTTGTGGGTTGCAAAAGGAGGAAACTTCAGTGCTTCCACAAGGAATAATGTCCATTTTTAATTAAGCACTATGTAATCATTCACAAAATTCAAAAAGACAAATAGGATATGTAGATTATTTACCCCCAGCAACCTCAATTACTTTTTCTTAACTTCACTAAATATTGTACACAAGTGCAAAGGTGAACTTTCTTCCCAGTGGCAATCCAGTCCAACAACTGTGTGATGGCTGATGAATTAACTTGAAATGTTATTTTGAATTAATTAATGAGGCTATGGGGGTTATTAACTCTAGCAATGCCAATAAATGTTTAGTCACCGCTGAATGGGATGTACTAAATATTTATAAAACAGTAAAGCTAAGCTTTAATACATTACTTTTAATCACTGGGACTTGTGAATATTAACTATAATAAAAAACGTCTCCAAATACAACACTGTATTAAGGCACAGCCAACGTTTGCCACTAAAACGTCTGGTTCTTGATTGCACTGTCCATGCCCTTTTTGTAATTCCCCAAATCATCAATACGAAGCAGTGACCAAGCAGTTTTAAGACCACATTAAAAGGCTTGCTAGCAATCCCTTCCTTACAGGCGATCGCTAGTTCTAAATTAAAGACATTCAGCCAGTGGCAAGAACCTCGCAAATTGTCCTGTTAAGGTACACCGCAGCCACCACCATTTCATTTCTCATCCCTTCCCCCCACCACCACACGGAACCCTTTGTATACTCAATTGTTCACTCAGTGTCAATCGGTAGCATAATCCTATTCTCCGGGCGGGTCACATCATCATCAACAACAACAAAAAAACCCTAAGAAACACGCTTCGTCCAGGGGCACCTCTTCCGCTTCGACCGGGTACGCACCACTGCACATACGTTCGTGCAGTTCTTGCCCCTTACCTTAGTGATGATCAGAGGTTCTCCATGTTCTCTGCCTCCTTTTAACGTAAATCCCCAAGGAGCTCCGCCACTTAATTGTACTTCCACCAGCTTGTACGGATCAGCTCCTCTGTGTTCTCCTGTCGCCAGCTGGTGGGGGTGTCCCTGATCCATAAATACTGCCGGATTCAGTCTCGGGTCTTTGTCAGGACCTCTTTCCTGTCCGCCTCTGAAGTCCATATTCTCTCGAAACTGCCCCCCCCCTCCACCTCCAGTTTCTTCCTAGTTTGATCCCACGCGTCGCTGACCTAGGAACCACATACCTCCCAGCAGTTTTTCAGGCTGCTCCCAGATGGGAAGGGAGGGGGATTGTAAACCCCTTCCACACCCTGGCTCCTCCTCCTCTTCCAGAGTTCAGACTCTTTTTTCTTTCTTTCTTTGAAAGAGAAGCCCAAATCAGCCAAAGGGGGGAAAGCGAGCGAGGGAGCGACCAAGCGACCCCAGGAAATTAGACTCGCTTGGCTGGACTACGTAGAGCTCACTCCAAGCATAAAGTATTTATTCGCGCTTTCATGGCTGTTGGCTTAGTTGCTTTGCGCGCGCCTGTTAATATATTCACGGAAACAAACCGCGGCACTTTTCCCCAAGGGAAATGCCGGAGAGCAGAGCCCGAAGAGAAACCAAGGAAGTCACTGAGGGCATTTTCCACTTTCTCCAGAAGGTGATACGAGCTTCCGTTTCGGATGGGGGGGGGGCTCTTCTCAGCAGGAAGGGGGGGTTGTTTGAAACATTGGGAGCGGGGGCGGGGTTAAAAAAAAGGGAAATCTCGACCTGGACAACCGTCCTACCCAAATGAGCCGAGGAGAACAGCAGCGAAGAGTTTTCTCCAAAGTTTAGGGGAAAGTCGCGAGCGGCATCGCCCTCACAACGGAAAGAACGCCTTTCCACTGGGGATCGTGGCCACCTTTCAGAAAACTGCTCCTTTGAGCGCAGTTTTGCGCCCGGTATTCTTGGAAGCGGTCCCGTTGGAGCCAGAGGGGTTTTATGCGAGGGAAGGAACTGCAAACAGTAAACGTGACGGTCCCAAGGCGCCGAGGAAAGGAGAGGCTGAGCCACGGCAACGAAAAGAAAAAGGAGAAAAAAAACCCTCCCTCTTCCCCTTCCAGGTTTTTCTTAAAAAGCAGGCAGCGCCGGCTCCTTCCGGCTCCTTGGCCGCAGGGTTTCACAGGGGCCTTTCCCCCTCCCGCTGCTTTGCCGAGGAGGACACGCACAACAGGCGCCTTCTCCGGATGGCTAAAGGAGGCTTTTGTGTCGGAGCAGCGGCCTTCCAAGAGGCCCGGCGGGGTGGGCGTTTCAGCGGCCCAGAGGTAGGCAGGAACCGCCGCCTGCAGGAGCTCCCAGCACGAAAAAGTTCCGGCATTTTCCTTGCGGGGGGTAGAGAGGCGCGAGCTACCTGCGGAACGCCTTGGAAGCGGCATTTTTATTGTCAGAGGCCCCCTAGCGGCGGCTGTGGGAAAGGACAGCGGAGAGCAGCTTTGCCTTCGACTCAAAGCGCTGCAGCCGTCTAGACAGCCTAGTCGAAATCCGGGTTTAACGGGGACTAAAGGCGACAATAACAGATTAACAGAATTGGAGCGGCAAAGGAGCAGCTGTGCAAAAGCTCTGAACGGAATTGGAAATTCCTTAGTCTACTGCAGGGGGTCTCCAAGCTTAGCAACTTTTAAGACCTGTGGACTTCAGCTAACTGAATTCACCAGCCAGTATGATATCTTAACCAACCAAGGGATGTCAAACTCCAGACCTGTGGGCCGAATCCGCCCATGGGGTGCTTAGATCTGGCCCACAGGGTCGCCCTGGAAACAGCAAAGGACCAGGCCGCGGTGCCTCTGCCAGCGAAAACACAGCCTCCTGCAACCCTCTGCCAGAGAAAATGGAACACGTGGCCCTCCCAAGCTCCATTTTTGCTGGCAGAGGGTTGCAGGAGGCCATCGCAACCTCCTGAGCTCAGTTTTCACTGGCAGAGCGTTCAGGCCACCACAGGCACCCCCACACGAGTGACGTTGAGTTGGCCACGCCTACCCTGGCCACGCTCACCCGGCCCCCAAGGTCAAACACAACCCTAAGTGGGTTGAGGCCCTCAGTGAATTGAGTTTGACACACCTGATCTAGTCTAGTGCTAAAAACAAGGAATCAGTGAGTTCTAGCCCCACCCTAGACATGAAAGCCAGCTGGGTGACTTTCGGCCAGTCACTGTGTCTCAGCCCAACCCATAATACAAGGTTGTTGTGGGGAAAATGGGAGGAGGAAGGAACATTGTGAGTGTTCACCGCCTTGAGTTATTTATAAAAATAATAAAGGTGAAATAAAATAATATGTATCTTTCTTAAAACCTATCTAGTACACTGACAGCGCAAAGTTGGTGTACTGATTAAAGTATCAGGCTAGAAACTGAGATTGTGAGTTCTAGTCCTATCTTGCACAAAGGCAGCTGGGAAAACTTGGACCAGTCATTCTCTTAGCCCTAGGAAGAAAGCAATGGCAAATCATTTCCAAAATCTTGCCAGAGAAACTTCAGGGATTTACCAAGACTGACTTAAAAGCATTAACATGTTACATTAACTCTCCCTTTGTTCAATTAATGCTCAGTAGGTAGAAACTTACTGTTTTACAAATGAGGGCAAATTCACACAGCATCTCTGCCCTGCTCTGTGTGGGGTCTTCCATGGTGGTACACTGCAAACTATTGCCATATTGTGTGTTGTGCTTTAGGATCTGGAATCCATCAAAAGGATGTGCCAAGACTCCAAGTAGAAAATGCAGGGCTACCACGTATGTGGGATACATGCCAAAGATGCCCATCCCCTCCTGCCTGCAGCCACTCAATGCCATGCATATGAATAATGTCTGAGTCCTGGCCATCACTAGACACCAGCCACTCCATTATTACATCTGTTGGCTTGGTTTTTGTCATGCAATTGTCATAGTGACATTGCTCAGCATTGCTTAGGCAACATGTACCATACAAAATCACAAATGCATTTGAGTTGTCTGATAACTCATTCTTCCAGTTCTGTCAATACCGTAATACCAGGATTGCTTTGCAATTGCCGCTTCCATACAAATCAAGGAGGCCCATTGCCATCTGCTTCCACTGTTATTCCATACAATGAGCGCTAAAAATAATTGGAATGGATGCTGACTCTCAGCAGAGAACCAATCTCTGGTGGGGTTGCTGCAGCTACATATTGCTGGATACCACTATTAATAAGTGATAAGTACCTGACTGAAGGAGAATGATTGCTCTTCTGTAATTGCTGTGATACCTAGAACAAAAGTCCAGGATCTCCATGCTCTTAAAGATGGCAATTCACGGCACAATTCTGTGGTGAGCTTGTGTGCATGGGAGTTAGAAGAGAAATCAGAATCTATCAGAAGTACCATTAACAAAATGGTGGAGTGAATTTCATTGAGGTGGTTGTGGAGCAGGGGAATGAGCAAATATGAAAGGCTGGGATTTATATTATGAAACACATGTATAATTTTTTTTTATTTGCTGTTGCTATTTGTGCTGGATGCCAAAGGATGTTGCACTGTGAAAGATGGTCTTCTCAAACTTGTCAGTTATATCTGACAAACCCTAACTCTCAGTTAAAAGAAAGTCTAATGTTATTGTACAATTCATTTGAACCATAAAAACCCAACAAATCTATAGTTAAAGGAAGCATGTAGTAAGACATGCATCTGTTTTTTACTCTTGAAGGTACCAAAACTTTCCAGAAGCAGATATCAGAGCTCTAAATGAGTCCTTCAAAAATAGAAGCAGGAATGAAATGAATAAAGTTGAACTTTTTTCAGAATATGTTTAATTTCCTTGTTTTTGAAATGTCATTGGACTCCATTGGAAAACAATTAGAGAAACCATTCTTCACTTTATATTAATTAACCTTTGTTCTTTAGAAAACCTCTGAACAATCTAATCTCGAAGCTGTTGCTGCTAGTTAATATAAAGCAAGAAAGGGGCACTTCTGGCTGTATTCTCCTTTCACTTTAAAACACTTTTTTAATTGCAAGAATAACCCTTCAAATCCTTTGACTTCATTTCAGTCTTATAAGGGGGCTTTCCATCACAAACCATATTGCTGCCATGCTGTCTCCATTTCAAAGTATCCTGTTTCTTTCTTATGTAGATGTAAAGTAGCAGAGAAATCAAACTCTTCCTCTTTCAAAATTGTTTTAAAAACTACAGTTCTAAATGTGTAAAATGAATGAACAATTTCAAAGACAGTTATCTTACAGAAATTTAATGTTAAGAGGATGGTGATTATAGAAAAGATTTTGCTGCCTAATAGATCTTCCTCTCAGTCTAACATAAAGACATGGATTTTATACATCAAAATAAAATCCTGCTCTTTCAGAAACTTTAAAATGTCCCTCCCCATTTATCATGACATCAGATTAATTCTGCAATTAGTTACATGCTTATTTAGAAATGAGGAATGTATTTATATATGTGGCTATGAGGCCTTATACTGTATATATACACAACAAATATAATCCAGGGGTGAAATCCAGCAGGTTCTAACAGGTTCTGGAGAACCGGTAGCGGAAATTTTGAGTAGTTCGGAGAACCGGTAGCGGAAATTTTGAGTAGCTCAGAGAACTGGCAAATACCACCTCTGGCTTGCCCCAGAGTGGGGTGGGAATGGAGATTTTATAGCAATAGCACTTAGACTTATATACCGCTTCATAGTGCTTTACAGCCCTCTCTAAGCGGTTTACAGAGTTCAGCATATTGCCCCCAACAATCTGGGTCCTCATTTTACCGACCTCAGAAGGATGGAAGGCTGAGTCAACCTTGAGCCTGGTGAGATTTGAACAGCTGAACTGCTGAACTAGCAGTCACTGAAGTAGTTGCAGTGCTGCTTTTAACCACTGCGCCACCTCGGCTCCTCAATTTTGCAGTATCCTTCCCATGGAGTGGGGTGGGAATGGAATTTTTGCAGTATCCTTCCCCTGCAATGCCCACCAAGCCACACCCACCACCAAGCCACACCATGCCCACCAAGCCACGCCCACAGAACAGGTAGTAAAAAAATTTGGATTTCACCACTGATACAATCCCACTAGGTGAAAGCAGTAAAATAGAATTTGTGAGCCATTTACTTATTTAAGATGAAAGTGTGACCAAATCCATGGCTTGTAAACGAACTTGAAGAGAGAAATCATGTCAAAATTATTCAAAACCTTTGCCAATAAAAATAGAAAATAATGAAATGAAGAATGTTGACAACTTACATCTATGCCACTAAAAAGATGATCGTAGACAGTAATGTCATAACTAAGCTAGCTTGAAGAGCATTTCAGAACATCGCAACCTACTGCAGGAACGTAATACTTTAATTAGTGTATAATACGTGTACTAGCACAAGGTTTCACAACTTGGATATTAAATGCAAAAGCAGTAGAGAAGTAGAAAAGTATACAAATGCTTAACATGTGACAAGAGAAAAAAATGAATCCACCAATAGTCAAGGATATATATTGTAATTAAGTGAGTAGCCTCACAGAAATGATAATGGATTGACCTCATTATACAACAACAGAGCAGTGTTGGACAACAACAATAATTGGTTGCATACATGACCTTGAAAGACCCAGAAAACACCCAAATAAATGCTAGGAAAATAATGTGACTCAATTCAAAGGAAACAATTTGCAGTCAGGTAAAGAGGACTTAATCCTGCAATAGATTGATTTGAGGTGATAATCATGATACTGATTTGCGTAGAAATAAGTTTTATCAACAAAAATGAATTTCAGTACATATCATTGAATGTACTCTTAAGATGAAAATGAATACAAAGAACAGACTGAGCAGATAATTAAAAAGAAATACCAAATGCTGGGATACATTCTTGCCTTTAGTTCTATTTTTTTTAAGAAGACAAACTTCTTTTAAAAAGACAAAACTCTGCAGTCTACTAACTTGAGTCTAGTGCTATGTTTTTCAAGCTTGGCAACCTTAAAATGAGTGGACCAACTCCCAGAATTCCCTTGCCAGCATACAGACTAGGGAATTCTGGGAGTTGAAGCCACAGAACTTAAATTTGTCAAGTTTGAAAAATACTGGTCTAGTGAAAGGTTAGGTTTAGTAAAAGGTTAGCCTAGGCTGCAAAAGTTCAGTAGACCTCCCTAGCCAGCTGCAATGACACAGAAAGCTCTACATCACGGGTGTCAAACTCGATCACGTCTCATGACGTATCACGATGTTTTTTGCCTTTGCGGAGCCAGGGAGCGTGGCCTGCATGTGACACATCTGGCCCGTGGGCCACCAGTTTACATCATTATCTAGTTTTCATATGGATTTTTGAACTCAGATGCTGTATGATAGTGCAAAGTGGAAATTCAAGATGCAGTTGATGGCGGGATGCTCGAAGCAGTAACTAGTGGGCCCTGGGTTCAGATGATGTGATCTCAAGTCTCAAACCTTTTAAGTTCTTCAGGAGTGCTGGAGTAGAACTGCCAGCCAACTTTGGAAAACCTGTTTTAGGGCAATCAGGATTTTAGGAAACAGATCTCCCAACTACAGTATAACAAAACCAAGTGGAGGGAGGGAGGATCGATGCCATAGCGAGTGGCACTAACAACCAGGAATCATTGATGAGAAACGGTAATCCTCTGCCCCCAATTTACGAAATACGGAGGTTGATCCTTTTGAAGGGATTGCTTCTTTTCAGACGGCGCCTCTTCAGAGCCTCGCTTTCTCTCTGGAAACCCCCCCCCCCGCAAAGAGGGTTCACGGTCCTGCAAGAAGCCATGCGTTTTGAGTGAAGCCCTGCCAACGCCTCGGAGCAAAGAGAAGGGAAGACACGCGCTTCGGATCTCTTGCTCCCCCCGTTTCGCTGCCCTACTAGGATTTCCGCCTGGTGGGAAAAAAAATAACAACACGGAGCTAGGAATGGCAGTTCCGTGGGCTTTAGTCGCCACTTCGCCACATGATCCGGCCATCGCGTGACCCCAACTCTAAGCTGCAGGGAGAGCGGAATAGAAAGCCTGCAAGAGCTTCCTAGGAGCGAGCGAAAGCGTGTGGACCTTCCTTCCACCCCGACCCTCTAGTCTCCTAAAAACTTGCCATGGCCTCTCCAAGGCTGGAAACTTTCTGTTGCCCCAACCGGGACGTCTCCACGAAGCTTGTGGTGTCTTTCAAGCCGGAGGCCTTTTGCGGGGTCTGCCTTGGCAGCGCCTCTGCCGGGATCCTCTTGAGCGCCCTGCAGCTCCTCCCGAAGAAGGGCCGGGGCTCGCGGCCGATTTCCAAGGCTTCCTCCTCCACCACCATCCTCCTCCTCATCTCCGCCTGTGACATGCTGGGCTCTCTAGGTAAGAAGGTCACTTCTGGTGAGATGGGCGGCTATATGCATTTGATAATTAAATGAGGAGGTTTGGGGGAATCCCACCAAAGGGGGGGGGGGAGAGAGAGAGAGAGAGAGAGAGAGAGAGAGAGAGAGAGAGAGAGAGAGAGAGAGTCTCTTCCAGTCGCCTAAGGACATTTTAATATAAGACTAAGGTAGATGGTGATGGAGAAACGAATAAAGTAAGTATTAAGTAACCTTGACAAGGCACATCAATGGTTTGGAACCCAATAGAGCTTCACTAGCATTGCAGCCTGGTTTCTGCTTTGTAACAAGCCCAGTTATTTTAAGTGGACTTCCAGGTCAGGAAAAATGAAATTTCAGATGTTTTAAGACTGAATCTCTTTTTTCTGTTCATTAACTTTAATGTATCCAGAGGGATTGAAAAGGATCATCATGGCATTCCATATGGACTGTCACTGAACAA
Source organism: Diadophis punctatus similis (assembly GCA_023053685.1). Lineage (NCBI taxonomy): Eukaryota > Metazoa > Chordata > Lepidosauria > Squamata > Dipsadidae > Diadophis > Diadophis punctatus. Next base: position 20,902,822 of record JALIGW010000010.1, read on the forward strand.
TCCAAGTTGGCTACAGTTATATTACTGGGAAAGCTGTAAGAAATGACATTATTCTGCTAGCAGTTGGGTTAGTGGAACTAGCACACCAAACAATACTTGAAATATGAAATATTAATAGGGAATATTAAAGCAGGGGGTTGGACTAGAAGACCTACAAGGTCCCTTCCAACTCTGTTATTTATAATATGTTATCCTAGGACAACAGTACCAGTAAATTAGCTCCTCTGACATAAAGAAAAACAATCGGCAAAAAAAAGGCAACAATGTCTGGTAGAGTAGGTTAAAATTTATTCCTGGACTTTCTGATATGCAGTAAACCCATTATATGTTATTTCAAAGCAAGGTATGGTTTGTGATTTGTATTTGTGACTTGGATTGCTGTTGCTGTTGCTATCAGTTCATTTTAGCATTATATAAAAAGCCAGCTGTTGCCTAATTGGTTTGTCTACTAGTATGTAAGCATTCTTGATCCCCTTTCCACAGACTTAATACTCAAGACTCATAATTTGATAAATCTGAAGCCAAATAGAAAAGCCTTCAATGACCAGAATTGTCCTTAAACTTGCTGTTCTAAATGCACATAGAAAGAAATATCTTTGGATGTGATGGGAATTGCTTCTTAATCCACATGCAGTTAGCGTTGGTATGCACTATAACAGAAAGTCATTTTTTAAAAGATAAATTACTGTTAGGGAGATGAAATAGTAATGAATATTAGTTATTTCACAGTTTAACCCATAATCTCCAATGGAAGACTGATTAATGTGTTAAGAGTGACTCAGAATATGAAGGAAATTGAATCTACTGCTTTATATATATATTTTCAAACATATTTATTTAGATAGTTTTTGCTTTTCTGGTATTTGTAATACAGTTTGCTAAAAATTCCCATTTAAAAATCCCTCTTTTCCCCTTGTCTCATGAAAGATATTCATGAAAGCAGAATGGAGGGAGGGAATGAGAGAGAGAGCTCTTATTGTATTGACCTATATATTTTTGCTGCCACATTTCCTCTGAAGAATTTGGCTAAAACCGTTCAGTTTTTAATCCCTTACATGTCTCAGTTCATGAATGAAATCCATCCTTTCATATCTAGGCATTCACATGACCATAGTGAAAATTTGAAAGCTGGGTCTGCAGGCAAGCATATGATTTTTCCCAATCCTTCTCCCACAAGGCAGCCATAGAAGCCAATCCCCATTAATCCAGTCAGTGGTTCTTGCAGTATGCAGTCTTACTGTGACAAAGGTCACTGAGAATGTAGATTATTCATCCTTCTTTCCAGAAAATGGCTAGGGTTGACTAGAGAACTGACAGGAGATTCTTATATTGCTGATCCTTTCCTTATTGGCCAGGCAGGCAGCTGTGGACCAGAAGATGGAAGGCGGAAGTGTATGTATGTGAGAGGGAGTAAAACTGTAGTACTTCTAATCCTGATTCATACCAAAGATGTACAGTTTCTACATTTTCTATTCCCAATACATACACAGAAGCAAAGTTGCCAGTCAACCGCCTTTTAACTGTCAGACCAGAGCCCTTATCAAAATACTACTTGAGAATGAAAACACACTCCCATTGCAATAAAAAATAGATCTTTACTGAAAGATAATGCTTGTCCTCAATCCTGTCTAACGTCACATAAAATGAGGGATGAGAAAAAGTAGATAAAAAGAATGTTTCCCAGTCCTTAAGGCCATATCCTGAGTTACATGGGAAATAAGCTTTGGAAAGCGGAGCAGCAGCACCAAATCCTTGCCCATCGTCTACCTTTCTTCTTGATAGCTGCTGCTTGCAGTATTGTTGGCTGTTTGTATTTGAGGAGAGAAAGGGGACAGAGAAAGGCGTTGAAATAAAAGCAACAAAAATATTTGGAACATATATTTTAGAAAATGTTTTCCCCTTTCAACGGTCCTTGAAAGCAGGAACCAAATATAAAATGGTTTTAGACTAGCAACATAGATGGAATATAATATTAGTTCTAAAAATGGGCAATTTTGAATAGGAGATTCAAAATAATTCAGAATAGAATAGCTTCAAGTTATAAAAGGGAAAAACAATTCATCATAGAAAACTGAATGAAGTCAAATTTTCTTTCGAATACTTTGGGAAAGCATGAAACAACATGAATTTTAAAGTGGTCAGAGTCGTACCTTATTAATATAGGTTTATTCTCTTCCTTACAGGTATAATCTTCCGATCTATCATCTGGTTAGGATTCCCAGACTTTGTGGCAAATATATCTTTAGCGAATCAAACTAATATATGGCCTGCTACATTCTGTGTAGGAAGTGCGGTAGGTATAAATGAAACTGGTACTAGGTTGCATTGATACCTTTCTCCTTTGAAAAGGTCAGGATGGATTACTTGAGCTGTTTTCTCATTCTTTCTAACCCAGGGGAATATTGGAAATAAATTATTCAAAGATAATAGGGATTCCGTCTGCCTATTTGTACAGGAAAAGAAAGGATCATATTTGATATGGGGGCACAATAAGTAGATTAATGAAATACCAAGCTTAAAAATGGGCCTGATCAGCCCTTTGGTTGTAAAGAAAAAAAATAACTGGAATGCTGTACGCAAAGTAAACTGGAAATTTATTTACCCACAGTACTGTTGCAACTTACATTTCTCCAGGACATGGACAGTGACTTGGAATGTTGGTGATTGCTCCGTTCCAAGCCTTCCTCGGGTGCTGGTCATGTGATCCCAAACAGAGCATTATATGGCCTGCTCTGCTTAAGCTTCCTAGTACACAAACATATATCCAGACCTATGACCATTGTTGATAAAAGGATTATAAAGCATTCCGGAAAATGTGTTTCTCATGCTTTTGTTTCCTATTTTATATTGGTAAAGGGATTCAGTGTATGAGCTTTATAGCGGAATGGAATGAATATGTGACATCTCATGAACTGTTCACATTTCTTTTCTTTTTCTTTTTTATTCAAAAAGTTTTATAAGTACAAAGTACAAACATGTTTCTCTTTTCTCCCCCCCTTCCCCCCTAACCCCGACCCACCCCCTTACCCTCCCCCACTCTCTCCCCCCCACCCCCCCGGACTTCCCAGAGAAAGTACAGGGCATAATGTTCAATAAAATAAATGTAAATTAAGTTAAAAGAAATTCTTAATTTCCACATTTTTTAAATCTTTAACTCTGAATTATTCAAAACTGTTTTAAACATAATCAAAGTATTAATAACATAGTATTACAATATATCAAATTATTAGCTTCACAAAAATTCTGAATCTTTAAAAAATATTAATAATAAAAGAAAAAATAGAAAGAAAAAGAAAAGAAAAGAAAAAAAATACATTCATATTAACCTCTCCATCCATCCTGTAAATTTCAGCACTAACACCAAACTTTAAACAATCCTTTAATTATTGTATCCTTTTGTAACTGGATAGTTTTAAATAAAAATTCTAAATCGCTAACCAATATTAATAATAATAAAAAAAGAAATAAAAAAAGAAATCTATATATGAACTAATAAAAATAAACATTAAGTATTTATACCTATTCAAAATGCATAAATATTTGAAATATTCTATCAAGTTGTTAATTCCAGTGTTTTAAAAACTAACCCCTTATACCTCAAAGACCTTAAACTTAATCATAAAATCAAACACACTATAGTGTTATAATATATCAAATTATTAACTTCACAAAAATTCTAAATCTTTAAAAAATGTTAATAATAAAAGAAAAAGTAGAAAGAAAAAAAATACATTCATATTAACCTCTCCATCCATCCTGTAAATTTCAGCACTAACACCAAACTTTAAACAATTCTTCTTCTCAATCAAATTTTGAATCTAGTTATTGTATCCTTTTATAACTTGATAGTTTTAAATAAAAACTCAAAATCGCTAACAAATATTAATAATAAAAAAAGAAAAAAAGAAAAAAAATACAATCATGTTAACCTCTCCATCCATCCTGTAAATTTCATCACTGACACCAAACTTTAAACAATCCTTCCACTCAGTCAAATTTTGAGTCTAATTATTACATCCTTTTGTAGCTTGATAGTTTTAAATTTGTCATCTCGCCTCCCATCTGATTTTGATCCTTTATCTCCTTTTCCATGTTGTGAACATCTGTCTGGCTCTGCCAATCGCTTTAAGTCTTTAAAGCTGTTTTGGTTTGAACAAATATAGATGGCCTTTCCTTCTCCTCCTCTGTTACTTTCATGCTTCTTTCCTCTGGAATTTTAGATGTATCAGCCTTTAAAACATTGACATAAAATTCGGTAGCTTTCTCTGTCGTATCAAGCCGGTAGGTATCTCCTTCCCAAAAATTTTACCACTACTCCTGTTGGGGCATCCCATTTATATTGTAGGTTTTGTCTTTTAAACTTATCAACCAAAAAGGTGTATTCTTTTCTGGCTTTAAGCATTTTAGGAGGAATTTCTTTCCATATCATTATTTCCTGGCCATTAATCTGAAGATTATTCTTGAAAGTCGCCTGTGTAATTCTATTCCATAAAGCCCTTGTGGTAAAATATATTACAATGTCCCTTGGCAGATGTTTTTGCTTTGCAAACCAAGAGTTGACTCTGTATATCTTATCAATTTGCATAAACAATTCCTCTTTAGACATTCCAGACACCTGCTCCAGGGCCTCCACCATCCTTCCTTTCAAATCTTCATATTTTCCTTCTTTCAGACCCCTCACCCTTATAGCAAATTCCATGCTTCTGAATTGCGTCATTAACACCTCTGTTTCAAAATTTACCATATCATTTTTTATTTTGTCTATGTATTTCCTCGAGGTTATCAAGGCTTGTTTATTTTTTTCCAAATCATTCACCAAAACTTCCATATTCACTGCTAATGCTTTACAAACCTCAAGCACGTCCTCCCTCAGTTGTTGATCCATCTTCTTTAAAGCAGCCTGCATTTTTTAATCTATTTCATTGATTTTTAAGTTGAATTCCATAACCAGTTCATTTTTCATAACTTTTAAAGTATTCAATAAATTTTCAGGTGTTAAAGACTGTGAAGGTGTTAAGTCAGAAGTAAGTTGCATTTTTGAAATATGACCAGAAGAATACTCAGTTCTTTTATTCAAGACAGTCTTTCCAGGTTTAGAAGCCATTTCAATATTTCCAAAAGAGTACAAAGAGAAAGCCAAATCTCTAATTAACGAAGTTCTTTCCAAATCCAAAACCAGTTAGTCTTTTATTTTTCTTAAAGGTATAAATTGTTATTTTAATCCAAAATCAAAAACCAAAAAGAAAAAAGCCAATTCTCAGGATCCAAAGTTTCCATAAGAAAAAAAGCTGCTGGCAAAACGAAAGTCACTTTCACTTCCACACCCATGATCTCCAATCGCCATCTTGTTACTTATTACTTGTTAATGCTACTTTGTTACTTCCCGAAGTGAAAGTCAGCAGTGGAGTTAAAGTTAAAGATTTCGATACTTGCCCTTCTGGACTCCTGTCTTTCTCTGTCTGCTTTCTTTAAAACTTAAAATGATTATAAATCCCATTGTGGAAGCAGCGGTGGTCGCGGTATCTTGCTCCGCATAAGTGGAGGTTTCCGGATTCCCAGAGCAGCAGACAGTCTACCTGGGGAGCCCTCACCCTTCGCACCCCTAGTTGGCTCCTAGGGCATTAGGGGGGCTCTACCCCGCCTGTCAAGCTCTCATCTCTCTCCTTTGCCCGGGGAAGAGATTTTCAAGCCGCCAGACAGCTGATCTGGCGGCTTTTACAGGAATTCGGAAAGGCGCTCGACGAGGAGCGTCCGCGATGCCTGTGGAGCCAAACCGGAAGTGAACTGTTCACATTTCTTTTAGTCTTGGTTTATCTGCAAAGGCATGCAAGACCCAAATCCGTATATGTCACAACTATAGATAAAAAATGCTAGTGTAGTCTTCCCCTAATTAATATTGAGAACTTGTTCTGGAGTCCCATAAACACTGCTATAGTATCGGGTTGATGGGTGTGGTAGTCTCCAACATATGAAAAAGGTTGCAGAAGGATGTACTGTATTGCTAATTCAAATCCCAGAAGAAGAGGGAATAGAGAACCATCATTTTTAGACTTCATGGAAATCACCTTGGGAGAGAGGAAGAAGAGTCACAGCCTAGACAACAGGCTGATAAATGAGTGGATGGAGAAAGTATCCTTCAAAGAGTAAAGGTGAGGGTTGTGAGGGGTACTTTCAGATTTGCAAGATTCTGCAAATGTAACCTTACAATAATGACAGAATTAGTACTCATGGTTGGGCTTGTCTGGACTGTCTCAAACAACTAATAGATATGTATCTTTTATAGTAAATATGAAAGTAATGTTAGATTGGTTTGATAGAAAACTGATAAAATGATCTAAACAAAATATGTACAGATAAATGGAATTTAGTTTGATTGAAAACTAATCTAATTTCCATCCAACTTTCATGAAGAATATGTGCAATCAAGTTTAATATATTTAATAATTTTGTCATGAAGCACAGTCACTAGTCCTGAGTAACCAAGATTATGAGAACCGCTCTTAGTTTCCTTTAGTTCGACCTCTCCCCATGCTTAAATATCTTTTTAATATCTTACTCTTCTTTTGGAGTAAAAAAGAAAGAATTCTGTAGTTGAATAGATTGTACATTTGGATTATGCAGGATTTTGGATTTGATTCTAAAGATCGCAGACTCCTAGCACCTGTCTGCATCTCTTTAAAGTAACTGTGTGTTTTCCTATATTCACATGGCTATTGATGAGATCAATGGTATAATTCTGAGAAAAGATGCAGATATGGCATGCTCTGGCACGATCTAAAACATTTTTCCCCAAATTATTTGAAATTGAAGCTCTGAACAAACATTACATATATCTGAATTTAGGAAGAACATGCTACTCACGGGTAGGTGGAAATTACTTGACCCAATTGTCTTTGGTGTTCTGTGTAGTATACTGAACACAGTTGAACATAACATTTCAGACTTACAAGTAACAATATTTCAACAATCCTGTTCTAAGTACCTAAGATTTTCTGTTTGTTTCTCAGATGTGGATTCAACTTTTGTACAGTGCTGTCTTTTGGTGGCTGTTTTGCTATGCTATGGATTCGTACTTGGTAGTTAGAAGATCAGCAGGAGTAAGGTATCACAAATGAATATTACATTTTAAACATGGGATATTTTCAGGATGGCATATTTTCATGATTAGGTGCACATTTAGATAGCTTTATCTTCATGGATTAATATGGATAATGATTTGCTTAATAATTAATATGAGAGCCAATTTGGCGTAGTGGTTAAGGCATCAAGCTAGAAACGAGGCGACTGTGAGTTCAAGTCCTGTCTTAGGCACAGAGTCTGTGACCTTGGATCAGTGACTTTCTCTCAGCCCTAGCAAAGTCACCTATTTCTGAAAAACTTGTCAAGAAAAATGCAAGGATTTCTCCAGGCAATATCTGAGAATTGAACACAATTGAGCGGAAGAAATATATATATATTTCCTTGCTACTTAATATTTGCTATGCAACATTCAATTGGCTTTTATTCTGTTTAGATTTGCTGCAGAATGTGTATTTTCATATTGGTATTTTCTATTGTTATATTGTATTGCTTTTCAAAGGCTTACCTTTGCATTCTTTTTTCACCATCAGTTTAATTTGCCTTGAAATATGAAAGTACTCATGTAATTTTAAAAGTTGACAAGGAACAATATTCACATCTTATTTTTCTGTACAATATCTTTCTAGCACTATTGTGTTGTACCATATGATGACATGGGGCTTGGCAATTTTGCTGTGCGTGGAGGGAGTTGCTATGCTCTACTATCCTTCAGTTTCTAGGTAAGTCTAACATTACCTGAATTTTAAATCATTTCAATAATTTATTTAAATTAAAGGACACCAAAGGGTATTGGTTAGATCCATATTTACTAAAAGGAGGGGAATCTAATCATTTGAAAGCCAGCTTCACTGCCTTGGTATACAATGGAACCCAACCTTTATTATGTTGTTCAGTCTTGAGGAGATACTTTTCCAAAATTAGGAACCTGTCAGTGTCTATAGACAGCATGGGAATTTACATGCTGGAGAAAAATTAAGAAAGTAGACGCATGTCAAAAATAATTAAAAGACCTGACTTAATATTTACTTGGTTAAATCTTAGGGTTTAATGACTGTTATAAGGAAAATCCTGCAGGGCAACCTCTTGTCACAATACAGTGCTAAGGCGGATATTGACAGGAGTCAGTTTAGGGGAACCTAAATGCATGCAAATGTTTGGATCTTCCTCCCACTACTAGCTTTTGTTTTAACTGCAAACATCCATTTTTCCAGAAAATTTTAATCTCACAAAGGAGGCCTGTGGGAGATGGGGAATTGTTAAAACAGTGAGATGTGAAATTCATATATGAAAGAAATAACATCCTTTTTGTTTGCTGATTTTTTTTTTGTTCTGTGTTCTCAAATTCTCAAATGGGCCATGTAACCAACAACCTGCTGTATTTGTATAACTGATTAAATCATTAAGAAACGTATCATTATGGAATTGCAACTGACTCTATGTCTAATTGCTGTGTAATGAGCAAGGAGGACATGAGAGAAAAGAGGGAGGTGAAATAGAGGAAAGGGTATAAGAGAGAATGAGTGATCTTACAAGTTTAGGATGTTATCTTGCTCACCTCTTTAGCACAATGCATGCAACATTGTTGCAACCTTCAACTTCTGCTTTTATATTTTACTACCTCTCTGCCCCTGATCACATTTAAAAATATTTTATCTGAATGACTTAAATGCCTTTACTTCTCCAAATACAATTTATGGAATCATTTCTCTCTTTTCCACATAGAGCATTAGAATAGGTTCATACTTAGCCTTTTTGGTGTCGATCAGGTTAGTATTGATTTCTTGCATTAGGCCATTTTTCAAATGCATTTCAATCCCTTTTCTTATTTTTCTATAAATTGGATCAATTAAGTGGCCTCCTGAAAGCTTCCACTTTCATAAGATTTCTCCATATAGTCATTCTTCGTTTGAAAAATAGTCAGTTACTGTACTATCACTACCAGTTAAATACTATATATTTGTTCACACAAATATAGCCTGTCCAGCTAGCAGTCGATGCTGCCACACTGAAGATACCTATCCAATGTATTCCTAGTTACATTGTAAGCAAACCACAAGAAATCTTCCTTGATTAAGCAGGAGGCTTTTTCAACTTGGGAACAAATAAATCAGAATTATAATCTGTCCTTTCTCCCTATTTTACAGTTGTGAAAATGGATTGGAGCATGCAATTCCTCATTATGTCACCACATATGTTCCACTGGTGCTTGTTTTGATGGCCAACCCAATTCTTTTCAGTAGAACTGTGGCTGCCGGTAAGATTCCAAATGGCAGTTGGATTTTTAATAGGAAAAAAATGAAGATTTACAGAGCAATTCTACTTACTAGGAAGTGGGGGTGGGGGCAGATCCATGGTATATTGCCTTCTGCATTCAAAATGTGGCAGGCTTGCTCTAGCTAGGCAGGATCGGCTTCTTTATCGAATGATATAATGAACACACTTCATTTCTGCTTCTCAGTTGCATCTTTATTGAAGGGAAGACAAGGAATCTACACAGAGAATGAAAGGAGGCTGGGGACAGAGATTAAAAATCGCTTTTTCAAAATTATGCTGATCATCATTGTTTGGTAAGATTAAAGACAGGGAAATCCATATGTTGGACTTTTGGCTGAACAATGTGTATTTTCTTGATCTGTAAGTGCTCCACTGTAATTTTAATGTAAGATTCCATTGTCTCTTCCTGTTATAATGCAAAACTTTTTTTAATGTTGCCTTTGACAACAGTATTATCTCTCATATGTGGTGGCACAGTGATTAGAATGCAGTATTGCAGTGGTTAGAATGCAGTATTGCTCACTTCCAGGAGTTTGATCCTCACTGGCTTAAGGTTGACTCAGCCTTCCATCCTTCCGAGGTCGGTAAAATGAGGACCCAAATTGTTGGGGGCAATATGCTGACTCTCTAAACAGCTTAGAGAGGGCTGTAAAGCACTATGAAACAATATATAAGTCTATGTGCTATTGCTATATATTAATGTATTATTTATATATCATCCAAAGCAGATTTGATTTTATATTCTTGGAATAAAATTTCCATAAGGCAAAACATTACCAAATATAACTGGAAAAATCATTCTGGGTACTAAGGAACTCTATAAAATATTTGCTTTGAGACTGTTCATCCCACATATAACAACCAAAAGAGTCCCTTTGGGAGTTGGGAGGCATATAAATTTTATTAAAATAAAATAATAAAATAAAATAAAATAAAATAAAATAAAATAAAATAAAATAAAATAAAATAAAATAAAATAAAATAAAATAAAATAAAATAAAATAATAAAATAAAATAAAATAAAATAAAATAAAATAAAATAAAATAATAAAATAAAATAAAATAAAATAAAAAAATAAATAAAATAAAAAAATAAAATAAAAAAATAAAATAAAATAAAATAAAATAATAAAATAAAATAAATAAAATAAAAAATAAAATAAAATAAAATAAAAAAATAAAAATAAAATAAAATAAAATAATAAAATAAAATAAAATAAAATAAAATAATAAATAAATAAATAAATAAATAAATAAATAAAAGTTATTGGCAACAAATTTTGGCATTGGGGGATTTAAAAATAATAGGAGAGGGTGACCTGGAACATAAAGCAATAATATATTTGAAAGGATAGGAATTTCCGGAGCATTTATGTAACCTATCATTGGTTGACCCAATGTCAGGTTTAGATTGTTTTTGTAATTTTTTTTCATGATTCATAATTTATTCGTCATGATTCCATGTACAGCCCTTTGCAGGATGAGGACTATTAGATAGATTTAGTTGATATAAATTAGATAATAATGAAGCTGATGAATGAATCAGTCTTAATGTCAGAAATCATCCAGAAAGAATCAATTAAGGAATCAAATTATGCCAGACAGTAAAAGCAAAGGTGATATGCTTAATAGATATAGGGAAAGTGAAAGTCAAACTGTACAGTAATGAGGTGAAAAGGAGGAAAAAGCAACGTATGATATAAAAATGCAGATTTATTATGTTGGGCAGACCTCAGGTTTCTCAGAATTTTAATTTTGAAAATAGCAGTGTACAATCTATAGCTATAATGTATATATAAGGTGCAACTTTAAGTTTTTAAAAAATCCTCCAAATTTGAAGGATTAAATAGAGCTTTATAGTTATTTCATCAAATAAATTGATAATATGCAATCAGCTAGGTTTTGATTTTTAGAAAACACGTATACCGTAGATTTTCTCCATGACAATCTATCCCCAAATCAAATAAATATCCAAATCATTCCATCTCTCGGCTTTCTTCCCTTCAGTATAATAGTACAAAATAGTCAGGATGGCACATTTCTGAGTTCTATTATTAAGCAATTAAAGCTTAAGAATTATTTGGTGATTGACTTTAAAGAATTCACAGCAGACTTTGCAGTAGATGAGGAACATTTCTATCCACTCCTGCCTTTCTTGTTCTTTGAATGTATATACCTTTGGCTGTTAACATGTCAGTAACACTGAAAATCATAATTGGGATACAGTAACCCAGTCTCAGCACTAATATGGCAAACAAAGTAAAATGTCTTGGTCCTATACTTTTATGTATGGTGTGTGTGTATGTGATGTGTGTGTGTATACATACATAGAGTATACTATATACAGTATATGTGTATATGCAGCTATATAGAAATCTGAGATGTAGTGGTTAAGGTACCAGGCTAGAAAATGGGAGACTGAGTTCTAATCCTGCCATAGGTATGAAAGCCAGTTGGGTGACCTTGGGCCAGTCATTTGGAAAAAAGCTGCATTTTCTGGCATAGGAAGCCATGTATTCTGATGATACCAATGTTGGAATAAAGTGCTTCATATTCTATCAGGAAGAATGATAGATCTCACTATTGAACTTCCAAGAAGATATATCAGTGGTAATTGTGATTATATCGAGACCTCTTGCTTACCTCTTTTCCTCTTGTTTACATCATTCTGGTTCACCTTTTGAGTAGATAAATGACATAAAACTATTATAGTTGAAAGCTTTTAATGACCATACTGGGAGCTAAATTCACCCTGCATTAAGTGTATAATAGGCTTTCCCCACTTCCTAAACAGTATGTCCTAAGAAAATATAATCCATCAGATGAAATATGGTCTAAGTCAGCGGTTCCCAACCCTCCTAATGCCGTGACCCTTGCCCCACCCCCGCGCCCCCACCGTGACCAACCCCACCGCCGCCATTTGGGTTCTTTTACCCTCTGCACATGCCCAAAGCGTTCTGCGCATGCGCAGAGGGTAAAAGAACCCAAATGGCGGCGTCCGGGCAAGGTCTCCGCTCGTTTCACGTGTTGCCTCTGGGAGCTTTTCGAGCCCCATCGCAAAAGATGTGCGTGACTTTGGCAGGGCCGGGACAGGCAGCTGCCCGGAGAGAACCATCCCCTTCGCAAAGTCTCTCCTGTCTACCTGTAGCGTTCGGGGCGAAGGGGATTGCTCTCTCTGGGCACCCGCCTGTCCCGGCCCCACCAAAGTCGCGCACGCCTTTCGCGATGGGGCTCGAAAAGCTCCCAGAGGCAACACATGAAGCAAGGCAGGAAACCGCGATGCCCATGCCGGGATCCCCCGCCACCCAAAGGCAGGCAGAGGCACCACGGAAAGTCTGCCAGGGCCAGGGCTCCGTCTGCGGCTCTTCTCTTTATTGGCTGGGGCGCCAGCCCTCCCCCTTCACGCACTCCGCTCCGGCGGGGTTGATGCTCCAGAAAAGAGCCCCTGGCGGGGATAACCCCCCCTGCTCCTAGCACGGAGGCTGCACCCCGTTTGTCTCCCGAAGCGCGTGCAACAAAAGGACCCCCACCTCTGCTCCAGTCCCCTCGAGCGGGAGACCTCAGGCGCTGCGGCCCCAAGGGAGCAGGAGGGAGTCAAGTCAGGAGGGGGGAGCAGGAGGGAGTCAAGCTCCGCGGGGCGGGTGCCAGACAAGGACAGGAGGCAGGGAAAGGCGCTTCATCCACGCTGCCTTCCTGCCAGTCAGAAGGGCTCTCCTGCGAGCCTGTCCCTCGGCTGGGGAGGTGGGGGGAATCAGACAAAATGTCTCTCGGCAAATGGCACCTCTCCCGACCAATCGGAGGGCTCGGGCGAGTTGAGCCGATATGGCCAGGCTTGTGGCAGTGGGGGGGGGAGCTGAGGATGCCTGGGTGACCCCTGAGAAATGGTTGTTCGATCCCCAAAGGGGTCGTGACCCCCAGGTTGGGAACCACTGGTCTAAGTGCTCTTACTATTTCTATTGCTATGTAATAGCACAGCTTGATATAATACTAAGAAGTAAAAAAAAAATTCATTTTATAACTGTACAGTTATAATAGTGCTCTAACTAAAAACATTTTATTTAATAATTTTTCTGGGCTTCTGTCACTTTGAAGGGATTTTAACAAAATAATTATGTTTGTACTCATACTAATATTTATTATCCCCGAAAGGAAAACAAGTAATGTTGATAGAAAATTGTTTTAATTTTGCTTTGAAAATAATAATTATAAAGCTTTCTGTCTTGTTTTTATCCATAACTTTTACATCTATAAAAGCTGGTCATCAAATATCATAAATGAGGGTCTTCTGTTCTACCTGGAAATGCAACCAGATATCAGTGGAAGCTCCTTGAAAAATATCAGAACTGCAGCACTGATCACATGGATTATAATGGTATGGGCTTTTCTAGCACGTTGGTTACAGGGAAACTGCCAGCATATTTAAGGTCTCCTCCTGTACATATGGATATTTTAAGCAGATTTACTGGGTTCACACTTTATATACAACTGTGGTTTTATTAACAGTAATTTATTTAATAGTCTGTGATAGCTGAGTTTGTATAACAGTGTTAAGCCCAACTGTGGCTTTGGATGTCATCCAAAGCTTTGGTCGTGGCATTAGGAAGGTTGGGAACTGCTGCCCTAAAGGATATATATCTACTCTATGTAAATAGCAGGAATATAAGGAAACCAGAATTACTTAAGATATATTTTATTTCTGCATTTTGTTGTCTGCTTTTTTATAGAGGATGACTGTGTGATTTGAGGTCTGATTCTTTAGTCTGAAATAGGAGATACTAGCACAGAAAGCTGGGCTACTTTACTGTTTTAAACCCTCACTAAAAAGTATAATAATCTGCACTTTGGCCCTCAAATAACTTCCTCTGTTCTTTCCTTCCTAGGGAGTGCTGAACCCCATGCAAGGCTTTCTTTTCACATTGGCTTTTTATGGCTGGACTGGTTGGAATCTGGACTTGCAGTGGCAGAAAAGCCCAATTCCATGGGATTCTCTGTCCACCTCAACTGCTGCTGGAAATGGCTATGCTTTGCCAAGCGGAAACTCGGTGAATTTCCATGACTCAAAGAAAACGTCAACAGTGCCCATCCATCAGACAGATGAAACTTTAAGCATACTGTCTGAAGGAAATCTGGGCACCAGTGAGGGATTAATGAAGAATTCTCCTGTCTACCAAGGCTGGTAAATTTCAGGATTCACTCACACAATCACTGGCAAGATTTGATCTGCTTTAAACACTGTTAGCTTATTTATTCAATTACTAGATCAGTGCTGAGGAATGAATGGATACATGATCCAGACCTTGAAGAAATGTTCCATTTAATATTTACACAAGGTGACACATCCGTTTTTTAAATGGGACTTTCTAATCATTTATTTTAAAAAGCAAAACAAAAAATAAATGGTTGTTGAGGCAAATATGATACTAATAAATTCTGAGCATGTCAGAATGAAGTACCGGTAAATTCTTTAATGTACTTTTATGTCTTCTGCAGCAAGACAATTTTACTTAATAAAAGAGATTAGGTAATCTTATAATTCTAATGATTTACCTTAGAATTGAAAACTAAAAACATTCCACTGTAACCTAGTATGTAATTTACAAAGCATTACATGGCTTACTATTATTGCCTCCTTTTCTTGTTTATTTGCTTTTCCTCAGTTGAAATTATCCCACAATCTTAGTCATAGCTGTTTCTCTCTATTCTTCTTTCTTTCCTTAACAAGCAGAGATGTGATTGTGCTAGAAGTGGGGTAGGGAACGATGGCCCTTTTTTGACTTGTGGACTTCAACTCCCAGAATTTCTGCCAGCCAGCCAGCCATGCTCAGGAATTCTGGGAGTAGAAGTTGATGAGTCATAAAGGGGCCACCATTCCCCACCCGTGCTAGAAGTTCCATCACTTGTTTGACATATTATAGTAGAACAAACAATTCATGTTCTCTTTTGCAGAAAGAAAAGGATGGGAGTGTCTCATATTAAGCAAAGGGATACTGAATATCCACTGAAGGGTTAAGATGGTTATACACAAACAGAGCAATGTGCCATAACAATTATAGATCTCATTTAGGCCCAAAATGCCACTTATGACTTAAACTTAGTTAAAATGAGTCTTGAGGGAGTAGGGCAGCATAGAAAAACTGCCAAATAAATAAATAAATCTGATATATCAGGAATATAACAATTAAAAAGGCAGAACCTTGCCTGAGGAGACATAAATGTAATATATTAGCTATATTCTCCTTCATGTATCAAGTATTTTGCTAATTATACTCTTATTGAAAATTTGTTATTAACATTTATATCCCTGTATATGTCCAAAGCACTAGGAATCTATTTTGTTACGTCTCCCCAGGATAGTATCCAACTGGTTTTTTTTTTATCTCATTGCAGAGATCAATTAAGAACATAGTTATGGAGACAGGAGACAGCCAGTCTGGGGTAGTGGTTAAGGCATCAACCTAGGAACTGGCAGACCATGAGTAATTTTGCAAGTTGGTAATCTTGCAAGTTAGGTTCAACACCAGCTGGGTGACCTTGGGGCAGTTACTCTCCCTCAGCCCTAGGAAGGAGGCAATGGCAAATCACTTCTGAAAAACCTTGCCAAGAAGGTTTTTTTTTGGCATTTCTCTGAGCAGTCTTTAAGAATCTGGCATGATTGGAAGAAATGGAGGTAGGAGTCTGGCTTGTAGATGGTGGGGCTAGCTAGGTGAAGAAAAACTTGAGAAGGAACTGTTTGGCCCATCAGCTATTTGGCAACCAACCAAAAAATGAAAGATGTAACATTTAAATAACAAGAGAAACCAAAAGGTGCCTAGATGGTTCATACAGTGAAAACCAATTATCAACTGTTTTCTAGACTTGACATGGGCATAATACCTGGGATTGATGAAACAGTTAAAAGTTGTAACCTTTTGATTCCAATTTTGTTATGTTAAATCCGATTATGCATGTAATATTATAGTGATTTTAAATAAAGCAACAGCAGAATTTTAGAAATTATTTATGAGTTACCACTATTTAAGCAGTAAAGTTTAATATAGCAACCTTTCCTGACCTTATGGTACTTTCAACATCTTAGAACAATCTTGGAAAAGTCCAAATCTTAAGAAAGTTACTATCAGACTGGAAAATCTGGTTGAAGAGCTGGAACTTCTAAGCAAAACAAGTACCAAAAATATTTGAAAGCTAGTTTGAAATTTATCAAGGCTGGTTTTTGGAGAATTAGGAAGCAGTAGTGGATAACAGATACACAATACACAAGAAAACATTACAGGCCTAGATATATAAAACATATCAGTATAGTTAAACATCCAGGATTTCATTAGAGTTGGGTTGAGTTGGACTTTTCAGATTTATCAAGGGCTTCTGCATTATGAACAAAACAAGTATCAGCTGTGGATACGGATATTGTATTCAAGACCTTTCTCCCACCCCAGAAAATCAATTGAAGTGATATTGTAATATTTGCTTGTTAAACCAAAGCAAATTTCTATCTGCTGTATTATATCTGGATTTAAGATAACTTGGAGTGCCACATTCATGTAATTAAGACAGAATTATAATTCTTACCTTAGATAACAATGACCACTCTGGGATCAAGAATTGAAAGTTTGTTTCCTTGACTTTTTGTTAGTATTTGAAAAATCATTAAAAAGCTACATGATATACAGTAATCTTACCCCATTTCTACTATAAAAGATGGGTCCAATTCAGTAGTCATCAGTGGGTGCATTCAAAAAGATTGAGAAAATGTGTAGAATTCAACTTATTAGAATGGCAACGGAAATAACACCTTCATATCTACCGTATTTTTCGGACTATAAGACACACCTTAGTTTTTGGGGAGGAAAATAAGAAAAAAGCTGATTGGCGATGGATCGGCCTCCCGGAATACCCCCAATCAGCTGTTCCCAGAGGTGAATTTTAGCAACAGATTCATTGGTTGTGAGCTCTGCGCCTTGCTTTTTTTTCTGCCTCTGAAACCTCCATTTCAGAGGCTTTTTTTCTGAAGCTCCGTTTCAGAGGCTTTTTTCAGCCTCTGAAACCTCTGTTTGAGAGGCTAGGCGGGGCTACATTTGGAGTAAAAGACGCACCCAGATTTTCACCCTCTTTTTTGGGGGGGGGGGAAGTGCGTCTTATACTCCAAAAATACGGTATGTTTGTGATAGTTTGTTTCTTTTAATTAAGGAATACTTTCAGGCCACATTTTCACAAAAATAAAAGAAGCCTGGACTTTCACACAAACTGAAAGCCCAGTGCCTCTCATACCTGGGTAAATTACCCAACACTGGCCAAAAGTGGTTTTTCTTTGGTAACCCATTACCCAATTACAACAAGAATATTTAAATAAGGACTTTCTGATCAGCAGTTTTGGATAATGAAGGAGAAAGTTTGGGAAACACTGCTGCAATCTCATTTATTTGTTGGTTCATTAAAGAGGTTCAAAGAAGGAGGGGAAGAAAAATAATGCAACATTAACTTTGATGACTGAAAGTCACATTTCCAATTCCAAATAACATTGTAACTGCATTCAGCTGTTTTCCTGTCTATAGTAGGAAACTTACGTTTTTCCACTGTGGTTTTTCCATCTATGCTAGGAGATGGAAAATGAGGCAAAACATCAAAGTTTGGGTTTTCAACATTTCAACTCTTATTGGGACTTTGTAAGTTTGTATAATAAAATTCTTGCTCTAAGACTTTAAAGTACATTCTACAGTTTTCTCCCTTATAAAAACAACAACAGATGTTGGTATTCTATATTTCTCTGAACTTAATGAAAGTTCTCTCTTCTTTGTTATGCTAGATACTGTTTCTAGTACAACTAAACTCTGCATTTCAAGTATAACCCATTAATTTGTTTTATATTAAATAATGTGCACAAAACATTTAAATTAAGCTATGGAGAATAGGTTGTTAGGGTTCCTCTATTGAAGTGTTGATTGCTTATGATTCTTCCTTCAACTTTGGGGCAGATAATATAGATGATGCACACTTTGAAAGTAATAACATTTTGCATTTCATAGAAACACAACATTTCTTGGATAATTATTTAAAGCATCCTGACTTTTCTTAAGATTCTGCACAAACCTGAAACAGAGATGCCACATCTTTAAGGAATCCACTCTTAATGGACTTTTTATAGGCTGAAAAAATGATGCATCTTTTTTTTCAGCCTATAAAGTCAGGGTGCTTCAATGAACAACAGAGATATTGAAGTAACACAAAGATTGAAGCATTTTTTCAAATAATTTTCAAAGCATATCCAGGCCTGGAAACACCTCTCTTACTTTACTCACTTGAATGCATTGATTACAATTTGCTGTTCTTTGCTTAATTTTAATGAGGGATAAACCACTACTCCAACTCCACAGAAAGTTTCTTTTGGTTTGATGTGCATTCCTTTCTTCCTTTCTTTTTTCCACACTTCCTTGCTGAATAAGGTGTTTAAAAATTATAAACACTCCAGATAAGATCTAATAAAAATAAATAAATAATGCCCAGAAACATAATCCTGCCACATACCAATGTTTTACTTCTTTAGTTTACTTTGTTTATGGGATATTCATAAAATATCCCATTTACCTGTATCTGGAGATTACAAGTACATAGCATTTGAAGACTAAAACATAAAAAAAGCCTGCTTATATTGGCAGCTATTTCTGAGGAAATGCCACAGTAGCTTTCTTTTTATCATAAATACTGCTATTAAAAATGGTAAATTCCATTAAGGAACTTTGAATAATTCAACCGTAATTTTAACTATGCAATTCTAATAAAGTAATATTTTTCCTCTTGAAAAAAAGAATGGCATGATAACTATTTTTAGTTGCTTTGATCACACAGTACAAGCATAAGATCTGACAACTTATGTAGAATTTAGGTATCCGGATTTAAAATAATAAATCTATTCTGTACGTTTCTAGTCTTCAATTCTGAAAAGATGAGCAGGTTGATAGTGCCTCATAAAATGTCAGAAGTATTACTGTATGTATGTAATGTATACTGTACTTAAAGGATTTTAGTGACTAAAACAGACAATGTTTCCATATCTAGCACAAACAAAATTATACAATTTTACAACCTGAGACCTTAGTAATATAAAAGTCTTAAGAATTGAAGACAAAAATAAAATGCTGGTAGCATACAAGGAATAACTCACACAAAATTGTTCTAATATCAAAATATAGCAATTTATTCAAGACACTGAATATGATCTCTTGATTTTCTTCTTGGAACAAATGAATTACAACACACAAGGTGATTTGTTGAAAGAAAGTGAGTGCGGTTTTGGGTGTGTGTATGTGTGTGTACGCTTGTAAGAGGGGATGGGTATAGAGAGAAAATGGGCAAGGGAAGGTGTTTCAACAGAATCTATGAAATGCTGAAATGAGAACCAAGCCTAGCTTCAAGTCTGACACAGACAATAAAACTTCAGAAGCCAGAATTTAGACTATCAGTGAATGGCTGAAAATGTAATTTGGAAAGGAAGGAAAGAAGGAAGGAAGGGAAGAAAAAAAATGGGAAACAAGCTATAAAAATGAAAAAAAAAGTGCACATCACCTGGGACCAAGATTACATAGTTTTGTTTTAAAATAAAAATGCAATCTCTTATATTAAGAAAAAACCTTTGTGGAATCCTAGGAATATTAGGCATTTTGATTCCCCATACAGGAACCCTGTTTACCATATTAAAGATGTAGTATCCCATTAGTTCACATGTATCTCAATTAAGTCTAAATTCAACTAGAATGTCCAGAATTTTATTCCAGAATTGATTATGGAATAATATTTTATCATTTTAATATTACAATACAGGTAGTCCTCTACTTACAACCATTCATTTAGCAACCATTCAAAGTTACAGCAGCACTGAAAAAAGTAACTTACAACCAGTCCTTGCACTTACAACTACGATATCATCCCCACTTCGGCAACTGGCATGTAGGGGTACAGTGTCCTGGGGTCGTGTGATTGCCATTTGCAACCTTCTCAGCTGTCTTCTGACAAGCAAAGTCAATGGGGAAAGATAGATTCATTTAATGGCCATGTGATTCACTTAACAACTGCAATGTTTCACTTAATTGTGGCAAAATATGTTATGTTATTGGGTGCAACCTACTTAACAACCGTCTTGCTTCACAATGGAAATTCTACTCCCAACTCTGATTGTAATTCGAGGACTATCTGTAGTTTATTGGTTTATTATATTTAGATGTCTCACTACCCAGTTATAATTGATTTGAAACCAGATTTAAAGTATTGTCTTAAACAGTAATATTATGCATGTCTACTTAGAAGTGAATTTCTTTTGAGTTTAATGCACTCAAGCCTAATATCTTGGGGTGAAATACTACTTGAAAAATAAAAATAAAAATGATGAAATCTGTTGTATCTATCAAACATCTCTACATAATTTGTAAATAGTATTTTATATAGAGTGAAATGTTAAGATTAATTCTTTCATAACTTCAAGTATAAGTCAAAGCTATATTTGAAAGCAGAATCACGGTACACCAATAGTAATAGTTTTCCTTTAAAAAGTCATGGTTTTTAAGAAAAAAATAATTCAAAGTAAGTTTTGAAGTTTATAATTCTGAAATTATGTTTTAATATTCTGTCAAGTTATAACATCTGATAATGAATTTACTACTCGCATGATTAATTTAAAGAATCTTTTTAAAAGAAGTAGAGGCAAAACTGCCTTTCATGAAGATTAAAAAGATACTGCATCTTTAAATAGGGATTTATCTGAATTGTTGTTTTAAATGATGGAACACAATCCAATCCACATGTTAGATATTTTAAATTTCTAAAATTGTGTTTTAACATAAAAATACTACGACCTTTATTTCTTATTCCAAAAATACATGGGGCTCTTTCTTTTTTAAAAAGTAATCTTTCTTCTGTAAAAAGCTTTTCCGGCACCTAAAGCACTTAATACATAATTTTTTGAAAGTGCCCTTCAGATTTCAAGATCTGAAGCATGGAAACATTAAAGAAGTAGCAGAATCAGAGGATAAAGAAAAGAGAAAAGATGGGGGGAGCGTTGAAGAGAAGAAATGGAAAACAGAAGCGGTCACTAATGATCCCCATCTGCCCTTTGCATTAACTAGGCACAAATGGAAAGCAAAAAGTTGGTGAAGAGAAGTAAGAAAGAAAAGAGAGAGAGAGAGAGAAAGAAAAAGAACAAAGAGAAAGAAAGAAAGAAAAGAGAAAGAAAGAAAGAAAGAAAGAAAGAAAGAAAGAAAGAAAGAAAGAGGGAAAAAAAGAAAGACATTCAGTTTGAACCTATGCCTGTTATTGTCAAGGCTGTAACATTCCAGCTGATAAGAAAAAAATCACTGAACAAATAACAGTAGTCTAGAAAATACAAAGTGTTGGGATTACAAATTTGTGTGTATCATCAATACAAACTGGTTTTTGAACGTCCTTTGGGAGAGCAATTGTAGTGTCCAAACTAGAAAGAAAAACAATGCAATACCACATGGAGGAGAACTTTTTCCCATTTTGGTTTTTCAAAGCATTCTGCTTCATAGATTTTGTTTTCCTTTTAATTGTTATTGTTTTTGGCACAGCTTTTCATCTTCTTTTTAGCAGCTGTCAAAACGAGGTCTCAGACATCTGACCCCAGCAAACAGCAGGTTTAGCTGTTGGTGGCCACCTTCTTGCTTGCCTCCAAAGGCTGTAAGTTCATAGTGGAAAAATCCCCCCTCCCTAAGTGATTCTGTTTTAAAACCTTGGTGAAGGTTGGTGGACAAAACATTGCAAGCTCCTTTTGCCTGGGAGAAATGAATTATTTGTTTAGTTCTGCTTCTGTTTATTTCCCCCAGTTTTTGCCATTCCAGAGATGTTAAAAGTACGTTTGAAGAGTGCTTCTACCTTCACATTCAATGCTGGTCCATTTGCAGTTTCTTCTAAAATATTTATTTTCGCAGGTCTAAAACACACACCTAGAACACAGAAAAATTGGGCACCAAATAAACTCTTAATAACTTTTGATAATTCAATTGTATACAATCAGTGGTGGGCTCCAAATTTTTTAACAACAGGTTCTCTGCCCTAATGACTGGCTGGGGGGGGTCATGTGACTGAGTGGGCATGGCCAACTCTAAGTCACTTGTGTGGGTGGTACCTGTATGGGACAGGCAGGGTTGGGGAGGGAATCCAGGGGTCTCCGGTGGAGGGGGGGGCAGGAGGAAAGAATGATCCAACCTGTTTGTGTGTGTGTGTGTGCGTGCATGTGTGAGGGAGACTGCATCAAGCTACATTGGGAAAGCTGGCTGCGAGAGGAAGAGAAGCTGGGTAAACTGGATCCTGACGCTTCCCGGGTCCCCTCATCCCAGAAGCAGCAACCTCGCACTCTCCCTTCTCTGCTAGCCTCCTTCTTTGCCCAGCAGCGGAGACAGAGAGGGAGAAGGGGGCAGCGGTAGCTGCTAGCATTGAGGGGAAAGTGCCACACAGAAACGGGAGTACACAGAAACGCCACCCTCTTTTCTCTCTCCGTTGCTGGGCGATCCTGTGCGAAAAAGGGGGCTACCAGAGAGGGGAAGAGTGTAAGGTTGCTGCTTCTGGGATGAGGGGACCTGTGACACGTCTGGGTCCGGCTCACCCGGCTTCTCTTCTTCTCGCAGCCAGCTTTTTGGGGCTGTTTTCAGGCTGATTTTGGGGGGCAATTTTGGCCAGAAAAACAGCTGGAAAATGGCCCAAAAATTAGCTTGAAAACTGCCTGTTTTTTGGATATTTTTGGGCCATTTTCAAACAATTTTCAGGCAGATTTTGGCCAGAAAAACGGCCTGAAAACAGCCCAAAGATCGGCCTGTTTTTGGGGCCATTTTCAGGCCTTTTCCCGGGCTGTTTTCAGGCTGATTTTGGCCGTAAAAATGGCCTGAGAACGGCCCAAAAAAGGGCCTGTTTTTCAGGCTGTTTTCAGGCCGATTTTTGGGCCTGAAAACAGCCTGAAAAATGGGTGGGGCCAGCCGGTGGTCCGATTTGCCAGTCCTCCAAACCATGCAGAATCGGAACTACCGATTCAGGCGAACCAGTCCAAACCAGCAGCAGCCCACCTCTGTATACAATTCTATCAGGATAATGAACAAGAATACACTTGCATTTTCATAAAATGTTCACACTCACTCAGTTTTAAATCCTGAGTATTACAAAGACTCAGAAGAAAGAAAGGCTAGCTGAAGAATAAAGATTGCCTAAAATCAATTCCTTACTCAAATTTTTCAAGTGTGCAAAAACATACAATGAAAGCAAAAATAGCTTTATTTGAACCTGGCCATTCTAGGTAATTCTTGACTTATGATTGGTACCTTAACAACTGTTCAAAATTAAGATGGCCTTGGAACAGTGCTTTATGGTCTGTAAAACACTTCCATTCATCACAAAATACTGCTTACCACAGATTGCCAAGCATCCCACAGTCATGTGCTTGCCATTTGCAATCTTCCCTTCCAGCTTCCCTAAAAAATTCTTTCCACTTGGATGTTAGCAGTGAGAATTTTCACCACCAGAAGTGAGAGATTCATGCACGGCTTACACTGGGCTTTCCAAGCCTTGCTCAGAGCCATGAGGCACCCACACCTTACTTTAGTGCTGCCTCCCTGCTCTGGCACTGAAAATCCTTCCTGTTAAAATCCAAGCATACTAGACCTCTAACATTTGACTGTTTAGCAACGATGGGAATTTGCTGGAATAAGTTTCCAAAGGAGCATCATCTCCCAGCAAAGAAATAGTTTGCGGTGGGTTGCTTTTTCCAAAAGTCAGGAACTGATGCTACATTGTGCAAAGCCCCCCACATGTGCTCTAGCCTGGTCAGCAGGAAATGCATGGCAGAACAGGAGGGAACTCAAGAGGAAAAGAGTAAGAAAGTATGCTCCCTCTCCTTCCTTTTCTCTCCCCCTTCCTCACTCTCACTTTCTATTGGCAAATACCCTCTAACTGCACACTTCCCAGAAAAGAAAAAAATTATCTGGCCAAAAGAACCAATTTCCCCCTCCCTATCCAGCCAGCCACTCCTGAGAGCAAAGTTTAATGCAAACTTTTCGAAAAGCCTACACAGCCAGGAGCCTTACCTCCAGGATTTAAACCTCAGGCCATTCCCCCCTGTCTTTTCAAGGCAAAGAACTCTTGGCCATCTTTTAATTGTTGGGGGCACTTGTTCCACATTTAACGATTTTATTTAGGCTGAGATTTGTGGTTTCTTGTCTCCTCAGCTTCAGAACTAGATTTTATTGCACTTTGGATTTTACTCCCAACATATCTGAATAAATTTGTCTGAATTATACCTTTTAGCAGAGAGATCACCAGTGCATCACAAGAAGAAATACCTGCAGTGTTGAAATGCACTCATTTATGGATAACTATAAAACAAAATAAAACCCCAAACTGAAGAAACCATACCGATCCATCTGAAGCACTGGCTCCGACTTTGTCTCCTCTAGCATTCCAGCAGACTTCAAATATTCCACCGGTGCCTCTGTAGCTATGTACTAGAGTCCCACTCTATGAATAAATAGAACACCTTCATTCAGGGGACAAATCTATACCATTTTGTTTGTAATTTCAATACTGATATCATAACACATACATTTCTATAAATAATACTTGCATTAGTTTTGCCTATAGTTTATGGAGTAATAACTTGATCATTTGCATTTGCATATCCATATTCCAAATATGTTTATGTCATTAACCTTTTGAAGAAGATTGGACTATTTTTTTCCTTTTGTGTAAAGACAGATGCAAAAAACGAGTTAAGCAGTTCAGCTTTCTCCCTGTTGCTCATCACCTTCTTACCGTTTTCTCCCATTAATGGGCCAATTGTTTCCTTGATTTTTTTTCTCATTGTTTACACACTGAAAGAAATTTTTTTTGGTCATTTTTTACTTTTATTGCAAGCCTTAGTTTGTTTTGAGCCTTAGCTTTCCTGCTTTCATCTTTGCAAGCTCGGGCTATTTGCTGATATTCTGCCTAAGTTTTGTGCCCCTCTTTCCACTTTTTATACTTGTCATTTTTGTCTTTCAGTTTATCAGAGAGTTCTTTATGCAGCTATGCTGGTTTCTTTTGAGAGCTGTTACTTTTCTTCTTCACTAGAATTGTGCTAGACTGGGCTTTTATAATCTCACTTTTCAAAATTCCCCAAGCTTCTTGGGTTGTTTTCCCCTTGAGGATTCTCATCCATTGAATCCTTCCCAAGCTCTCTCTAAGTTTATTGAAATCAGCTCTCTTAAAAGTCAAACTCAAATTTGACTTTGTTCTATTGCTTGTGCTTGCATAATGTTGAATTTCAATATTGCATGATCACCCCCCCCCCCAAGATTCCTATAATTTCAACACATCATTTCATCTCTGTTAGTGAGAATTAAGTCCAATATGGCTGACTTCCTAGTTCCCTTCTCTACTTTTTGGGAACAAAGTTGTCTGCTAGGTTTGTCAGGAAACTATTTGATCTTCCACTTGGTGTAAAGTTTGTTTCCCAGTTGATGTCGGGATAATTTAAGTTCCCCATTACTATTGTGACATACTTCCTACATACCTTAGTTAACTGATTAGCAAAATCATCTATTTCTTCTATTTGGTTGGGTGGCCTATAGTATACATCTATGGCAATGTCATTCCCCCCCCTTTTATAATGACCCAAATGCATTCAAGACAGTTTTCATCATTATCTTGATAACACAGATATTTGTTAACTATTAACTTACTATACAAAGTACTTGGCCTTTAACTAGGGGTATGTATTGGGTGAGTAACAAGTAAGGAGTCTACATAAAACTGAAAACCGGAATAAAAAAGTAACTAAGAATGAAACTGCTCTTAAAATGTAATTTTGCCTCTAATTTATAAGAATGTGACCCATAGCAAGAGATCCAAACTACTGATAACAGTTTCAGCGAGTATAAAAATGTTGAGGCTTGCCAAAAATTTAGCAACATTGGGAGAGTCACTCCTGTAACAGAATACATTGGTATTTGAGCAATATTTCTGGACTGATATAATTTCTTAATTAAGTTCACTTATCTTGAGTGCAGACTGCTATTCCTAGGAAGGAATACAGCTAATCTCATTAGCCTCAAGGTTGCCTTTGAGAATTTGACTGAGAATCAACATAAGAACAGACCTTCTGACAGATAAAAAATGCAACAATATTAAATTAGGTTAGTTTTAGGACTAAATTCAAAACCTGAAGTACCATGGCGAAAAACATACACATTAAACATGAACATTTAAGTGTCTCCATTAAACTTGCTTTACATTTATTTTCAAACAATCAGTCTTGCTACATGTTTCTGGACTATAAACAGGACCTTCCGATGTTATTTATTATACAGTCTGAATCTAATGGCAGTTGAAGTCTAAAGTACCTGGAAAGTACTAGGTCAGTGATGGCGAACCTTTTTTGGTTCGCGTGCCAAAAGGGGGGGGGGGATGTGGGGATCACGTGTGTGCGTGCCCACACTCATAATTCCATGCACCCCCACACATGCACGCATGACCCCCCTGCTCCCAGCATGCAATGGTATGCCCATTTTTCGCTCTCCCCAGGCTCCAGAGCCTTTCTAGGAGCCTGGGGAGGGCGAAAACGGCCTTCCCCACCCCCTCTGCTGGAAACAGCCTGTTTCCCAACTCCCAGTGGGCCCAGAAGGCCCGAAAATCAGCCGGCTGGTGCACATATGCATGCCGGACCTGAGCTTGCGTGCCCACCGATATGGCTCCGCGTGCCACTTGTGGCACCCGTGCCATAGGTTCGCCATCACGGTACTAGGTTATCTACTTCTAATTAAGCTATTGAAAGAACACTGTTGATAACCTCTTTCAATTAATGAAAAGATAAAGCTGAGGGAAAGGATTTATTAAGTTTTTAAGGAGTATGATTTAATCAAATTTTATATAGCTTTATTGCTGAAAATCATTTTAGAATAGGAATCCTGGTCATACATTTTACTATTCAACATAAGTAAGGTATGTCTACAGTGTACTATATACACACCTGCTCCTAGACACAAAACTACTAGTGACAGGAATATCCTTTTGTTAAGTCTATTAGATTCATAGGCCTCTGACACATTTATTTAAATATATGTATCAAAAATATTTATATTAGGTAGTAAAAACAAGTTACAAATACATTTACTACAATTTAAAGAGCATGTTTAAACTTATATTAGTGCCATGATATAAAATTACCATACCTGGGTATTCCATATATGAACACATTTGTCGAAGGATCCACTTGCTAAATATTTTCCTTCAGGACTAAAAGCTACACTGTAGACAGGTTCTTGATGTTTTGTTAACGTGTGAGTGCAGATACCTCTTTCTACATCCCACAACCGAACAGTAGAATCAAATGAAGCACTGAAGCAAAGAGATAAAAACATTTTTTTCATTCAGGATATTACTCATGTAAGTGGTTAAAACATTACTATCAATTTTAAAACACTCTGTTGCTCTTATGCAATGTTCTCTGCCTTCCTAGGCAAATACATGCTTGGGCTTATCTCCTCATTCCATGGCTGATACAGAGATTTCCCAATGTAACAAGTTCCTTGAATGACTATATCAGAGTCACAGCCCCATAGTAGCGCAGTAGTCATAAGTAACCATAAACAGCATGTAGGTGGGCCATGAAGCTTAATAGAGATAAATAAGTAGGCTTGGAGGAAAAGGACAAAGTAGGAACTACATCATAGGAATTACACAGGTTGTTAGAGGTTTTTGCTCAGCACAAAAATGTAGTTCAACTTGTTCTTCCTCTGCCAGTGCTGACAATGCAAGGAAACCTTTTCAAGACATGCTTATGCTTCTAATAATCTATGAAGAATATCAATAACTTTGAAAATATGTAAACAGTTAAATATAACTGAGAATAAAGGATGCTAAGGGACTGGGAAGAGAAGCTGTGTTTCAAGTGCTTTGGTATAAGAATAGAAGACATTGCATTGTTTTGCTTTTACCTTGCTAACATAATGTTGCAGTTTGGGTTGCTGGTACCTGGTCCTGTTGGACTCCATTTGATAGTATAAATCTCTTTGTTATGCGCTTGAAGGTCATGTACACAAGTGTCTTGCTTCATACTCCAAATCTATATAAAGAATCAATTGAATGGAGATAAATAAAATCTGCATTTAGAAATATTTTGTCCATCTACAATGCAGGTCACTATGCAAAAAGCATGCAAAAGAGACTAGTAATTTCTGTTTTCAGACGGTTTTAAAGACATTGCAAATCCTTTGAAAACTTTACAAATAATATTTTATAAACTTTAATTCAAGTTCTTGCAAATACTATGCTTGGACCTGAGATCATACCTTCAACGTCATATCATCTGAGCAGGATGCTAGAAGCATACCAGAAGGATCCCATTTAATTGCATTGACCTCATTCTGAAACAAAGAATTTATTTTAAAATTAGTGTAGACACTCTATAAACAGTGTTGTATTTTTTACAAACAAGCAAGCTGCTGAATTTATTGGCACATCAAGTACAAATACTCCCTTTTTTAAACATGTAAATTTTTCAGAAATTTCTCAAACAGGGAAATAGACTGAATCACAGGTCACCAACCGGAGAGAGAGAGGGGGGAGAGAAAGAGAGAGGGAGGAGAGATGAAAAAGAGAGAAAGAAAGAACAAGAGACGGAGAGAGAGAGATGAGAGAAAGAGAAAGAGGAGAGAAAGAGAGGGGGAGGGAGAGATGAGAGAGACAGAGAGAGGGGGAGAGAGTGAGAAAGAGAGGAGGAGAGAGAAAGAGAGATGTCAGACAGAGAGAGAGAGATGAGAGACAGACAGAGAGAAGGGGAGAGAGAGATGAGAGAGCGGGGGGAGAGAGATGAGAGAGAGAAGGAGGAGAGAGAGAGAGAAAGAGATGAGAGAGAGAGACATAGAGGGGGAGAGAGAGATGAGAGAGAGAGAACGAGAGAAGGGGAGAGAGATGAGAGAAAGGGGGGAGAGAAAGAGATGGGGAGGGAGAGATGAGAGAAAGAGATGAGAGAGAGAGAGACAAAGAGAGTGGGAGAGAGAAAGAGAGCGGGAGAGAGATGAGGGAGAGAGAGAAAAAGAGGAAAAGAGAAAGAGAGAGGGGGAGAGAGATGAGAGAGAGACAGACAAAGAGGAGAGAGAGAGAGAAAGAGGGGGGAGAGAGAGAAAGAGGGGGAGAGAGAGATGAGAGAGAGACAAAGGGGGAGGGAGGGAGAGCGAGAAAGGCAGGGAGAGCGAGAAAGAGAGAGGGGGAGAGAGAGAAAGAGAGAGGGGAAGAGAATGCCTGAAGGACCCATCCTGTCACTGGCAGTCTAGGCGCTTCAGCAAGCGGTGCGCTGGATTTGTATAAGTGGTCCGTGGGATTTAAAATTATGAATGTAGTGGTGACTGAGGTCCAAAAGGTTGGGGACCCCTGCACTGAATGTTATCGAACCATTTTTCAAGCAAAGGTTTATTAAGATATTTTGCATTGGAAGATAATGATTAATTTTGTTATATTTTGTTATAACAAAATTATTTGTTATATAATTTTGTTTATCTGTTATAAGCAGATAAACAATGCATTTCTTGTTTTGCAATTTTTTGCTCCTTCTGTCAAAAATATTAAGCCTAAATTTGGAGAGAATTCAATCTGTTGCTTGGTTATTGTTATCATTTTGTCCAAGACATCTCTTTAAAATGTCAAGATTTTATGCATTCTCACTACAGAGGGAAGCAAGTTCCCTTTTTATTACAATTACTCCAGACTTCATAATTTTGTGTGATATGCTTATAGAGGTTAAATGTCAATGAATTAACATCTCAAGGCATTATTATTATTACCACATCATTTCATGGGTATTTTGTCTGTTTTATAACTAAATAGCCATCAGGGATGCATGGAAAATTAGAAATTGGACTTAGAAGTTTCCTCATGTAAGAATGCAAAAAGCTGTTATATCTACTGTTGTGTGTAGTGTAACATAGAGATACTTTATAATAATTACAATATTAATAAGCCTACATATTTTTTAAAAACTCAAAATTATAAATTTAATTTATATTATATTATAAATTACAATGCAAAATTATAATTTTTCTAGATTTGCTATTGGATTGATTAGCTACCTTTTTTACAGATCTCTTCATAGGTTAAAAAAATACCTATGGGTTTTAAATAATTTCTGGGGAAAGTGTTGTATACTAATTCAGACTACTGGTTTACTACCATGAATTCTATTTAATGTTCTAATAAAAATAGCATTTCTATTTTTCTAAAGCAAAGCTATGAAAACAAACAAAAATTGATTTCACTACATTCTTATTAACATCCATGAATTTACTGTCAAGAGTACACAAGATTAAATTTAAGACTAAAATCCCCAATGTATTATCTAATTTTGAAGTATGGCTACTACTTAGAAAGAAGGCAAAATAAGCTGTGGTAATAATGGAACTTTCCTTCTTGGCTTCCTGTTACTAGACATGACCACTTTGCCAGCTAATTTGTGAATGAGGAAACTCCCATCTCAGAGTAACATGCTTACTATTTTGCATGAACACATAAATATATATTCTCAAAATTCAATATATGCCTGCCAGCTAAATGAATTAGATAGCTATTGATTTAAGAATATAGTATTCCTGAAATATTGATTAAAGTCTGTTTTAATTGCAATGTGTTAAGATTATTGCTTAATTTTACCGTGTGGCCTTGAAAGGTTTTGACTGGACGATCACAGCCAAGTTTGCATACATGTATGCACATATCAGTGCTGCACGATGCAAAGGTAGTATTGTTCTGCCAATCTACGTCCAGGGCTGGGGCTGTGAAAGGAGGACAGAAAGAGACCATTAGGAAATTTGGCCAGGAAGCAAATTACCTTTGTAACTGTTAATTTAATTTAATTTAATTACATGTAGCATCCTAACACTATACTATTATTCTGATAGCATGACCAACATTATTCTGATATGACCGCTATTTACAATAGAATAAAACCATTATGTACCAGACTTTGATGCCACAGCATGCAGTGGGTCTAATTTCCACTCTAATGACATTATCATACAAATAACATACATTAAAGTGTTTTATGACAGTTTTGCTGAAAACCAGCATTTACTTCTGGTTTTCAGCAAAACCAACTGCTAGTGAAACATTGGTTCATTTAACAACTGCAGTGTTCACTTAGTGACTGTGATGTTCATTGACAACCATTGCAAAAATATGTAAAACCGGGTCAGTCATGTGGGTGACCCAATTTATGACCATCACAGTCATAGTTAAGAACTACCTATATAAAAAAAAAACTCCAAACAAATCTAAAAACACAGCACACTTTCTGAAACCTGTAAAACACTATCAAAATAAATTAGATAATAATGTAGTTTTTACATACATGCTAGAACAAAGCTTTTGGGAAACAAGAGGATAGACTTTTAGAATGCTATCAGTCTGAACTAAAACATGTGGCCCACACTCTATACTGAAATAATACAAGATGAAATCTTGACATAAAAAGGACTTTGCATTTTAAATTTCTGTGGCACCAAATATCCAATGCAATTTATATTGCTTGAATAATATAAGATGAAAATTGAATAATTTATGCAATTTATGTGATGATATTGTTTGATACCATTTATGTAAATTTATGTCATTGGTATAATGATTGGACTAAATCACTACAAAGAACTATCTTTTATGTAAAAGATAATTGAGAATAACAAATATTTCTCAGTGATTTGGTCTATCAATACTTTATGATATGGCAATATCCAAAATTTTACTCTCAAATTTGTCTAACAAAAAATATTTCACTTCTGTTCTTCTTATCAGACAAATATAATCAAGCAAACTAGGATGCAATAGCCTAAATCTGTTTAATAGTCACTTGTGACACATAATTAATTATGACAGAGTAAAGTTTTTTGCCATTTGTTAAATATAGCAAGCATAAATAACAGTTGTACTTTAATTACCTGAGTGGAAAGGAAACTGTTGTTTAGCTTCACCTGTATGAGCATCCCAAATTATTGTTGTCTAGGTAGAGAAGGAAGAGCAAATGGAAGAAAAAAAACAGATGTCAAACAGCATTATCAGTTGTAAAGTCAAAACAATCCACACAAAATAGATAATATGGGGTCTTCCAACAGATAACAAGTGTGGCCATCTATAAACTGGACAAGAGTTGATCATAATGGTATTGTGCATATAGAGAAATGAAGATTATGATGGCACCACCATCTGGTAAATACAGAAATAGCAGCTGTTTCAAGAATTGAAACAGAAGATTAAAAAGATAATTAGATAATTGATACTTGCAAATTATAGAATTCAACACTTACTTTATCAACGCCAGCACTTAAAATGTAATTTCCCTTTTTGTTCCACTTCAGAGCAAAGATGGGCCCTTTATGTTGCCCTAAGGTGCTTGCAAGATTTCCTGTGATGAATTCAAAAATAAAATCAATGTTTTAAATAATTTGAACACTGAAACAAATTTAGGATCACACACACAAAAAATCTAATGATCTGGTAAAAATTTTTCTTCCGTCTTACCATCTTCTGTCCATATTCTTGCAAAGCCATCATATGATCCAGTAGCCAAGAGTGTTCCATCACTCTGTAAAATATGGAAAAAGGAGAGGATTTTTTATATGAGGCCCAAATCAGTTATTCAATAATTCAATTCTGATTTTCTAGTATAAAAAAGCAAATACTTTCATGACAAAGAGTAAATATCAATACCAGTTTATATCAAAAATTAATGGCTAGTTTGACAACTAGAAACAAGCCTACTAATGCAGTATATTGTTCTCAGAATAGGATAAAGAGCCCTGGGGGCACAGTGGTTAGAATGCAGTATTGCACTATTGCAGGCAAACTCTGCCCTCAATCCTGATAGGGTTCAAGTTTGATTCAGCCTTCCATCCTTCCGGAGGCCGGTAAAATGAGGATCCAGATTGTTGGGGGCAATATGCTGACTCTATAAATCGCCTAGAGAGTGCTGAAAAGCACTATGGGGAGGTATAGAAGTCTACATGCTATGCTATTGCTAGTGTTATCACAATAATTTAGCTAATATATAATTATTTTAATGAGGCATTTTAGCTGATCTGAAAGGATTTACTTTTAAAATTTTATCTCAAAATATTCAGGTTTCGCCTCTTTCTTTCTCCCAATAACATATTCCTAATAAGAGCTTCATGAATTCCCTTTTCTCAACAAAAGTTGCTGGATAAAAATGCATACAACTATAGGTAATATGATAATGTACTAAGTAAAAACCAATAAACTGGGGAAAAATCATTTCTACAAATAAAAACTCCCCAATTGATTTGGTATATACTATTTGACAAAATAATGCTATTGCCCTGAAAATCTCTGAATACTGCCTATAAATATTAAGATAACTGCTTAATTTTCTGCAAGAGCATAAAAACTATGCCCTGATATTTCATACCTATTAGATAAGCTGTTTTTTTGTATCTTAGTATAATGTAAGCTTTAATACAGTGGTACCTCAGTACCCATCCTTAATTGGTTCTGGGAGACGCAATAAGTACCAAAAACAATGAGTTCCAAACAATTTTTTCCCATAAGGAATGATGAGTCACATGGCAGCTGACATCAACAAGTTCTAGCTTGTGAGTTGAGTACCAAACAAATGATGAGCACCGGGACAAAAATTTCACATCAAAATGTGTTAAGTACCAAATTTGATGAGTTTCAAAGCAATTGAGTATTAAGGTACCACTGTACATGATAATAACTGAATCTATACTTTTTTAATAGATTAATAGGAGTTATAATCTTTTTATAGATTAACAGGAGTTTCACAAATTTTATGGATGTAATGTACATAATCTTAGGTAATATTCTATTCACTTTAATAACGTTCATATGGATGTTTTATTGTAATTTGATATATTTTATTTTTTCCATTTGTTACTCATTGACCAAAATGAAAGTATCTCTTTTTTAAATGTATTTTCTGATTCATTTTCTAAACTACAAATTCCAATCTTTGTAACTTTGAAAAATACAAAACTAAAGGATAGATTCTCTCTGGATCATTAGAAATATTATTTTATTTAAATATTACATATGTATTTTTTATTTTGAATATATATATAAATGGTTCCCATCTACAATATTCTCAAAATAAACTGTTACTGCAGAAAATATTGTGACATTTTCAGTTTGTTCCATAAGTACACTAGTCCGATTCGGAGTGTAAGGAGACTATTAGCATACGTTTAAAATAACTGATAATACTAGTTGGAGCTGCTGAACTATTATCCAAAACATCTAGAGGGCATCAAATTGCTTATGCCTAAATTACTATTATATCTTCAAGGAAAAATTGGAAGAAATATTTATATCTATACTGTATCTATAACTTCCTAAGTGCAGGTTCCACTTTTTCTTTTTGGATCAACTGAGTGTTGATCCTTTGCTAGCAACATGAATTCACCGATTGGCTTGTCACCTGAGCATGGTGTTGTGGGTTGAGAGAGACTGGTCACTCTGCCAGCTTTCATACTAGAACTCATGGTCTTCTGGTTTCTAGTCTGGTGCCTTAATCACTAGAGTAAGCTGGCTCTCATTCATTCATTCATTCATTCATTCATTCATTCATTCATTCATTCATTCATTCATTCATTCATGGATAATTATATTTTATACACAAGCTGTATTCTATAGACAAGCGTTTAATTTGTCAACTTACATTCCAGTCTAGTGATGTTACATCTTTATTGCTGGGAACATCATGCCCTCCTTCTCTTATACAGTGCCTCAAAACTAGTTGTGTGGAACTACCATTGCTGTTTTCATTAAGATTCCATATTCTGGCAGTGGAATCACCAGATCTAAAAAGAATGAATACAAATATTACTCACAAAGAAAAGCTTGGGGTTCTGTTGGCTTAAAATTGTTTTGAAACAATATTATTATATATTAGTAGGAAATCCATTTCTTTTGTGCACATGTCTTCCTTCCAAGAACAAAGATTATCTGCCAAATTCTATTTACTGTTGTTGCTACAATTGATACTGCTGGGCAAGAATGAAAAATATTTAAAAGTTCACATTTGTTTTAATCCATAATTTACCCTGATGCTAGTAGATCACTGACAGGATTCCAGGCACAGATGAACACCTCTGATTCATGACCCCGAAGAACTGTTGCTTTATTAGAAGGAATTTCAACATCCCCATCGATTTCCATTGGTTTTGAGTGATTATCTGCAAAACATACATAAATCTATGTAAACTAATTCAAGGCATAGTGAAAACAGAAACAATGAAAATAAAACAATAGTAACAAAACTAATAGGAAAATTGGATTAAGCATAAATATTGATTGGAAATGTTAATTTTTTCCCAAGAGGACAAGACCATTATTGACTGACATCAAGGCAGTTTAAGCCTGCTTTCTATTCTCAGCACATGAGGACTAATGAGAACTTATGGTGCTTAAACATGTCAATACAATTTAGAATTTCAGAATGCTTATTTGGTAATCGCCTTGTAGTAACCTGAACACAAAAGACAATAGCAAAAAGACATCAACTAATATGTAAGGCTAAAATGAGGGCAATGTGTCTGTGGCTTTTGGTCTTTGAGCATAAAAATCTTATAATGTCTAAAGTTATACATATATCTAGCTTTGCACATAAATTTGCATTTAATGTAAACATACCCATTAGAAAATATAGTTTAACTTACTTATTGCATGCGCCCCATTCTCCTCTCCATTCACAGTGGCTTCTCCAGTCTTTGGTGTATTTTGCTGTGGGATAGCAATAGTTGTTGTTGTGGCTGTTGTAGTAGTTGTGACTGCTGTTGCTGTTGTAGCTACAGCTGTTGCTGCACTAGCTTGCTGCTGTGCTAATTTCTCCCTGAAAGCCTGCTGCCGAGTTTGCACTACATCAGGCATTACTGCATCTATCAAAGATAATGACTCTATAGGTCTGCCATCAAACACTGTACCATCCTAGGAATGGAAAGAAAAAAAAGAAAAAGAATTAAACTATGTTTTTCCTGATAAATGAAATATTAGCTAAGCAGAATACAATTACCACGTAATCAGAAATTATAGTCTTCAATTGAATCTATAGAATTTTTACTACTAACTTGCTAGACTACAGGTAGTCCTCAAGTTACAACAGTTCATTTAGTGACTGTTCAAAGTTACAACGGCAATGAAAAAAGTGACTTATGATCATTTTTCACACTAATGATCATTGTATGATTCCCCTGGTCAGGTGATCAAAATTCAGACGCTTGAGACTCACATTTATGACGATTGCAGTGTCCTGGAATCATGTGATCCACTTTTGCAAACTTCTGACAAGCAAAGTCAATGGGGAAACAAGATTCACTTAACAACCGTGTTACTAACTTAACAACTGCACTCATTCACTTAACAAATGTAGCAAAGAAAGGTTGTAAAATGAGTCAAAACTCATTTAACAAATTTCTCATTTAGCAACATAAAAGTCAGACTCCATTGTGGTCGTAATTTGAGGACTACCTGTACTACGCAACGATGAAAAAAATTTGAATGATTAATCAGAAAATAAATTATGGAAGTCACATACGGACAATGAAATTGACAGTCACATACTTCAGAACAAGAAAAAAATATTTTGACTTATCCTCAGAAGATACTGATCAGAGTATCACCTAAAATTATACTTAACAAAAAGTAAGGCTTCATTTGAAACTTTTTGATCTGGTTGGATTTTGAGAGATTCAGAAAATTTGTTCTATTATTTGTTTTTTTTTCTCATGAAGATTAAATAAGAACATAATAAAATTCCTTTTTAGATCAGCAAACGTTTTCTAGTCCAACATTGGATGAATCATATAGCTATATAGTCTATCATAGTATAATGCACCTCTCTTCTATTTTTTGTACTATGCTATGTTCAGCAAGCGAGAGACGGAGAAACTCTCACTGTACCGCTCGTATGACTACCCACCGACCTTGTTCTGAATGCCAAGCTTCCGGTGGGTCAGATTTACACTGCTTCCTAGGCCCATTCCCAGTGGAATAAGTAATCAACCCAGTGGCATATTGTCTGACCGTGCCCACCTGAAAGTGCATCCACCCAGTATTCCACTGGTCCTTGCTCATGCTGGTGTTAGTGCAGGGACAACTGGAATATGAGGTGGTACTCATTGTGGATTCCCATGTTTGCCGGGAATGTCTACAATATTTAGTGGACTGGAAGGGCTATGGCCCCGAGGACATGTTCTGAGAAGATGCCAATGCTGTGCACGCCCCTAGGCTGGTCCTTTGGTTCCACTGCTGGATCTGCAGAAACCTGGCCTGCAGGGCTCTGGGAGGACAGGTCATGCCAGGGGGATAGTGTGCTGACTCCCCCGGATGCTTCCCCAGATCTCTCTCCAGATGTCAGTTCCCAGGAAGATGAACCAATTCCAGGCACATCTGGAAGCGAGTTGGTTAATGGCTCCAAGCAGCCGACTGAGAGGGATTTGGCTCAAGCACAGCTGCAATAGGACAGACCTGAGGCTTCAGGTGGAGAAAGCATGCAGCTGCAGCCAGTCAGTGATGAGGAAAAGGAACTGCCTTCTGCACTCATCCAAGAACACACAGGACAGAGAAAAGGCAGGAGCAGAACAGGTCAGCCAGATTATTCGCGAGGAGAAAGCCTTGCCCTTCTTGACGGGCTGCACCAGAAGCTGGCTATTTATTAGCACAGCAGACAGATGGAAGAGATGCTGGGAACAACTTATTTTTTCCTAGCTGTGTGTTTTTTAGTCATTGTGATTCTTGCCTTGCTTTGGATTGACAACATGCCTTGACTTGGATTGTGCCTTGTGAACTCTGGACTTTTTTTGCCTCGTGAACCCTCTTGCATTGTGAATTTAATTTTGTATGCATGTGTGTATGTGTGTGTATGATTGTTTTTATATATAATATATATTTTATTGGATTAATGTATATCAGTTATAGTCACATTAGGTGAGATGGACGGTCATATAAACAAATTAATAAAATTAATAAAATTAAGAACAACAATACAATTTTAAGTCACCCTTTTCAAGGACTGGAAAATTAAGAACAATCAGAATTTATCAAACAAAGACTTCGAATTCTTTAAAGTTCTACCCTAGTTCTGACTTTGACATGACAACATTATTTTTAATTATCCTATCACATTTGATTACGAATAGCAAAGCAAGCAGCATATGCATTATTCCATACCTAAAACATGAGATATTTTAATATGTATAAATAAACTGCTGTTTAAATAATTTTTCTATTGACAATACAGTAATTTGCTTATAATAATTTATGTAACATAGTGCAAGTAAAACCAAGGCAAACAGACATCTACAGAAAATGAATTATCTTCTAAATGCCGTACAAAATAATGGTCTCAAATAAACGAATCTTAGCAAGAAACACTTTTTAATAATGATTTCTGTGTAGCACAGTTAACATCTGAAGTCAAACAATATCAGAAGTTCATTGTGAGTAATCAGATTATTACATGCAAATATTTGTTTGCCATCTAAATATATATATATATTTGGTAACAAAATTTCATGCTAAATATAGAATGTATGCATTACAAACTTAATTATCTAAAATAAGTGAGTTTAGGGAGGCATACATCTATTTATAATGTTCAATTAAGTTTTATTCAATTGTTATAAATGTAAATCTACAGACTGAACAGAAAAGAAGTAGAATGGCTGTGGCAAAAAAATAAATAAATCAAAAATAGTACCAACCGTGGTTTCTTGGGTGCAATCCCAAAATATCTAGAGCATCACTTGAACACCAACAGCATTGATAAAATATGCATCAATCAAATGCAAAAGGCAGCTTTACTTGAAACAAGTTACATCCAACAATGATACCTTTAACACCATCAAATAATAATAGCCCCATGGGAAGGACTTGATAGGTGAATAAAAATGCCAAACCCACTCTAAACATCTGGCTGACTGTGCGACCAATCATAATTTATTAAATTTATATGTCACCCAAATACCAACAACTCTATGGTTAATTCTGAAAAAATAATAATGTGGAAACAGTATAAGGAAGCAAAAGTTTTCCCGCACATTGACATTAAATGCAATGGCATGTGAATCAGCCAAGATCAGATTTGAATTCAATGTGCAAGGTGACGTTTGTTCAATTCTGTTAAAATAGAATTCAAACATTATATTTTAATTAATGTGAAATTAAATCTGATAAAATTCAATGTAGATTACAGTTTAAGTACTAAAATGCACAGCTCTGATTCATTTTTAGGGAGAATGGAATGAAAAGAAAAGGAATGTTGTATATTTTTCAGCAGAGGTTTTCTATCCCCCCCCCAAAGGCAACCTGTTCATCCAAAAAATGCTCAGAACCTCTTATCAAGAGGGGCAGAGCTTCTCAATGACCACTGACAAATCCTACCCTGCTCATCATACTTCAGCCACTTCTGGGAGAGAACTTCCGTGCAAGGTATTAAGGAAGAAAAACAACCTTAGGTAGAGATATCTTTTTCTTATTTGTCTGATGGAATCCATACAAGTCCTGCAGAAACCAGTTTGAAAAATCCTACTTTAGAAGACATTAATTCTGCACACTTCTGCTTGAAAGTATCAAGATTTCATTCAGTAATGTTCAAAATAACTCTTATAAGAGAGAGTTAGTAGAGTGAGGAAAGTCTAAGCATTTTTAAAACTTTTTAATTATAATTAATTAATTTACAATTAATTTAAATATAATTATAATTATAATTAATTTATAATTAATTTAATTATAATTATAATTTAATTAACTCCAATTAAGTAGTAATAAGATTAAAATATAGCCTTCAAAATTATTTAAAATTGAACAAACCACCATGCTCTGACCACTTGCTTTTCAGGACTTACAGGCTTGCTAGCAAAAAAAATTCCAGGATGGTAGTATGAACTGTTTTTTTAACAATTGTGTTTAAGAAATCTTAGCAATGTATATTATTGCTACTTCATATGTCAGTATGGTATAAAGAAACATACTTATTCAATACTAGACCAGACAGAGACAGATGAGTAACAAAAAGAACAGATTTTGTTCCGTTTGATCATTTTAGGAAGAACATGAAAGGGACCAATGAGGACTATTAATCAGACAAATAGATTAAGAGGTAAGGGAGAATAACAATAAAAAAATGAAAGTTGGAAAAAAGTAGAGGAAAGTAAAAGTAGAAAGTAAAAAGTAGAAAGTAAAATTAAAAAGAAGAGCCAGTTGATTCTATTGGCTAAGGCCGTATCAGGCTTAGTAGAATGAACAGAGACCCTAGAGCTTTGACCAATGAAAGAAAACAGGCACATCCATTTTAATTAAAACCAACATTAACAAATAAGTCAGGTCTGGTTTTTCTTCCATCTTCTATCCTTCAAAATTGGCATCAACTCAAGCAAAATGCCATAGGTTGATCAAGCTCTAATCATTAAGCATTTTCTAGCTAAGGAAGAGGTGATACTTGCCTCATTGATGCTTATCTCCGCTTCCACATACTGTAGGCCTTTCTGAAGTATAGAGATAAGGGCAGCAGGTGGCACTAGTGTTCCATTGATGTTGGACTGGCTAATATGACTCTCTATTCCAAATGTAAAGGCGGAATGGGAGAAACCTGAGAAAAAGGAAGGCATGATATGAAATCTAAGCTCTCTGCAGTGTGACACATATACTAAATACAACACAGCTGAATCCTGTGTCTGTCCCAACAAGGGAGAAAAATGTCCACATTAGGTCTGATTTAAAAAAAACAACCTATAATG
Source organism: Diadophis punctatus similis (assembly GCA_023053685.1). Classification (NCBI taxonomy): domain Eukaryota; kingdom Metazoa; phylum Chordata; class Lepidosauria; order Squamata; family Dipsadidae; genus Diadophis; species Diadophis punctatus. Next base: position 20,943,951 of record JALIGW010000010.1, read on the forward strand.
GTCCCCTTCAATTATATTTGCACACTTATTTCTTAAAGAATGAGCATTTGGGGAAAAATAATTAGTGCCAAACAAGACAAAAGAAAATGGTATAAACCAGGGATGTCAAACTCAAGGCCCGGGGGCTGGATCCAGCTTGCAGGGTGCTTAGATCTGGCCTGCGGGGCCGCCCTGCAAACAGCGAAGGACTGGCCCACAGTGCCTCTGCCAGAAAAAACAGAGCTCGGGGGAGCCATGCACATCCTCCCGAGCTCTGTTTTTGCTGGCAGAGGGTGGCAAGAGGCAGTTGCAGCAAAAAACGGGAGCCGGGGGGGGCGCACACGGCTCCCTGAGCTCTGCTTTCACTGGCAGAGGGTTGCAAGAGGCCGTCGCAGCCGAAAATGAAGCTGGTGAGCCCGTTTTTGCTGGCAGAGTGTTCGGTCCACCAATCCCCGACACAAATGACATCAAGCTGGCCATGCCCCCTGGCCACACACCTCAGCCCCCCTGAGTTCAAACACAATCCTGATGCAGCCCTCAATGAAATTAAGTTTGACATCCCTGGTACGAACAATTTGTATTATGTAGGAAATGAAATGCTAAAGAAAAAGTCACAGTCGCAGGAATTATACAGGAGGTGCTCCCCATATATAGAAAAGGAATGTACATGTTTGGCTCCTGAACACAGTAATTACCAGCTAATCTGACATGCAAGTATAATTAATAAACCAGAACAAAAAATGAAACAACAGAAATAATATACTTTAATGGGGCAAATATTTCCATACATCTGTCACCTTGATGATGATTTCTACTCTATATATTTGGTGATTAAAGCATAAAGCTTAAGTGGCACATTAGATAATAATGAGCTGAGTGTTTCTGGTATCAGAGGGAACATAAAATGAATATTGTTCAACCAATTCTGAAAGAGGTTATATGTCACAGAAAGATCTGGTATGCAATCTGAGTTGTTTATTGATCCAATATCATTACCAAGTCTCAAGAGATCTTTCTCTGTGAAGTATCTTATATCCATATTGGGCTGCTTTGCCAACAGTGACCATAACTGGAGACAGTTGAGCCAAGTTATCTATGCTCTTGTAAGCTCTACCTAGGCTGTTATCATTCAGTGCATAAATGTTTTGTTGCAATTATTTTCATTTTTTTTACTCTGGTGAAGGACTAACTACCATATATTACTAGGCTGCTTATAACAATATAATTGGTTAATAGAGCTGTGCAGCACTTCAGATTTATTTTTAGAACATTCCAAAATATTTTATAGGATTCTGAGCAGAATCCAATAAAACACAAAATGAGATTTTAAAAATAAAAGAATAAAGCTAAAACGAAAACAAGTGGAGAATTTGGTCAAAGGCACCCACACATACAACACAGAGCGTGTCTCCAAACTCAGCTCAAGGCCTGGGAAAACAGGCAAGGTTTTTTAAACCTTCTGAAATTCAAGCAGCATGGAAGCTATACAGATCTATCTCCAAGGGAAACTCTTTCCCAAGGACAGGCACAAAAAGACTAGAACAGCCTTCTACATAATGGAACTTAGGCACCACTATACTAGTTAAATACAGAAAGGGTAATAATATATACAGGGATTTTTCTGGAATGGCAATGCAGTATCACTAATAGTTTTTGTAAAGTACAGAAGCAAATAAGGGTAACAGATAAATGTAAGAATTGGTGATTTTTTCCCCTCATACGATTTCAGTGCTGAAGATACTACATAAATGCTACATCACAGGAAACTACCCATATGCAGCTGCCAAAAAATCTTATATAACAGTTATCCAAGAAATGCAACCTAATGGTAAATATATTTATTGCATTTTACCTGCATTAAACATAAAACTGCCAGCAGCAATTTAGTCAAAATGTTATGCTATAAATGTGATTGTCAGGACATGTTTGCATTGAGCTATTCATGCCTACTAATATTGCCCCCTAATAGCACGTACTCTACAGGTATTTCTTATTCTGCTAATAGCTTACATTAAAAAAATCTACCAATTAATTTTTATGCAGTCATTGAGAAATATCGTATTTTTCATATGAGCTAGCATTGCTTTGTTTAGTTTATAACAATACAGTGGTACTGTGTTTGCCCGAAAATATGGGCTACCCCAGGGGTGAAATGTGAATTTTTTCCCTACCAGTTATGTGGGAGTGGCTTATTTTGTGGGCATGGCTTGGAGGTCAGGTGGGCATGGCTTCAGGTGGGCATGGCCATGTGACTGGATGGGCGTGGCCAGGTTGTCATGTGACTGGGTGGGTGTGGCCAATTTAGCAGTCCATTTTGCCAGGGAGCAGGGGGTTGGACTAGATGACCTCTGAGGTCCTTCAAGCCTTTGCTGTGCTGTTTCAAAGCATCCTCTGAAGCTGTGTCTAGTGCCAGCCAGATTTGTGGTCCTCCCTCCCTCCCTCCCTCCCTCCCTCCCTCCCTCTCTTTCTTTCTTTTGTGGGAAGCAATCCCCCTCCCAAATAAAATATTACTCATAATAAAAAGCTCACAGAAAAACAAGGAAAAATCAAGTTGCTAACGAAGAACCTGCCTGAAGCTCATTCCACATTCCTGCCCGATAGAGATAATGACCATATAGAAAGTGGAAGCCTGACGTTTGGCTCCGTTCACACAACCAGGCAAACAGATCCTTAGAAAACCCATTCAAGAAGGGATATTTTGAAATTTCCCCATGGCACGATTTGGCAACTAACAAAACACAGTAGTTGAATCAGAATAAGCAGCCCCACACTCAAGACCCAACACAGGACGAAAGTCATTTAGCCACAATGGGAATCACCCAAACCCTTTTAGAAACACAAAGTCCATATTGCACAAACCCCAAAACTTCAAAAACATAGAACCATATAAGAATCCTTCCTTTTATCCACTGCTGAATGTCACTTCGTTTCTGCAATTAAAAACCTTCTTCCGAGCAGCTTCCGAAGGCTTTTCAATTTAAAGCAGGAGTCTCCAAAGTTTGCAACATTAAGACTTGTGGACCAACTCCCAAAATTCCTCAGCAAGCCATGTGGCTAAGTTTGGAGACTCCAGATTTAAAGTGACAGCATTTGTTTTTCTTCTATGCCAAGCGATCTCCCGGCTGGAAAGTGAGTCCTGGTTTTTTTCCTTCTAACACCTCTCTCTCTTTCTTTCTCCCTTCCCTTCCCCCTTCCCCCCTCTCTCTTCCTTTCTTTCAGGGGAACCGGCAGGGAAAAAAGGCTTTTAAAAGTTTTTTAAAAACCAGGAAGTGATGATTTCCGGGTGGGTGGGTGGGTGGAGCCTCACGCTGCCATCCCGGTTCTCCGAACCAGCTGCTGCAACTGCTACCTACTCGCCCGAACTGGGCCGAACCGGGAGGATTTCACCCCTGGCCTACTCCGAAAACAAGCTCTAGCTCAATTTTCACACTTCTGCCTAATATAATCCCTACTCAAAAATAAGCCCTAGTTAAGCCCCGCCCACCATCTGATTGTACAAGGTGGGGCAAGGTGAAAGCATAAAAATCAAGCTAGAGTGGGGGTAAGGGTGGAGCTACCACATGGGCCCCGCACCCACTTACCTTAGGACTGCCGTAGCCAGGCCTCCCATGCCCTCCCGCCTGTTGCACTGCTGTCCGACTTTTTCTGTAGCCTCTTGCGGCTGCTTGCATTACGGCCAGACACCATGTGGCACATTGCGCCGGTGCCACTCATTGCGGCAGGACACCACGTGGCTCGTGCTAGTGCCGCTGCTCGCGGCAGAATTCTGTGACACTTTTTGTGCCAGTGCCACTGCTCTTGTGCGCAATGGCATAATGTGCCATGCACCTCCTGCCGCGAGCGGCGGCATGGGCACAATGAGCCTTGCGGCGTAATGCTGTGAGCGGTGGCACCGGTCGACGAGCCAGGTGGCGTCTGGCCATGAGCGGCCGTGAAAGAAGTCAGGCAGCGGTGCAACAGATGTCAGGCCATGGGAGGCATGGCTGTGGTGGTCATAAGGTAAGCGGGTAAGACATCCTCTGAAAATAAGACCTGGTGCTTATTTTGGGGCGGAAAAGAAAATAAGACTGGGTCTTATTTTGGGGAAAACATGGTACCTTGGTACTCAACTACTTTGAAACTCATTGAATTTTGAGGTGAACATTTTGTTCCAGTACTCATCGTTTGTTTTGTACTCAATGCACAAGCTAGAACTTGTCAATGTCGGCTGCCTCTTGACTCATTACATTATTCCAAACAAATTGTGTTTGGTACTCATCATTTTTGGTATTCATCATGCCCCCCCCGGAACCAATTAACAATAAGTACTGAGGGATCACTGTTCTACTATTTGATTCTTTGTGATGATAGAAAACTCTATCTATGTACTATATCAAAATTTCAAAATAAAACTACTGTAAACTGTTTATTTTAATTATAAGCTTCCCAGATTGATTTAGTGTTGGGTCATTTCTGATTTAAATTATCATCACCATAATCTGTAATCTATAAAATACAAAACAGTTTTGTAATACTTATTTAATATAAGAAATAAGATTCTAAACCTTCATTTTTAAAAGTCATCCTAAGAATTACCTTTGAAAATAATTTTACAGTTAGCTAATTTTGTCATGAATCTATTGAATTACAATCACTATAATATTGTTACCAGACAAATTTTAACGTACATAAATCTTAGGCGAAACACTGTAATGTTTACAGCAAACAGTAAACTGTCTATTAAATGAGAAATAATATCAGATGAAACTACTTCTATTAAAAGCTTAGTTAGTTTATAAACTATGCTTCTTTTAAGAGTAAGAGCAACCTCTTACATTGCCTGCTATATATAAGAAATTATTATACAGGCTCTGCTGGTTATTATAATGAAAACATGCATTTTAATATAGAATTTGTATATAATTTCTTTATATTATCTACAAACATTCTATATTTTTTTAGAAATGGTAGGTAGGAGAATCTTTTTTCACATGAAAGGAAAAAGTTCAGTTTATCAGGAGTATAACATCAAAGGGCTCATACCTGCTATAATATTGAAATAACGGTTATATATTACTGGAAACCTCATCTACATCACATACATATGAAGCTAGTTCCTTTAATTGTAATCAGTATCATGTGAGGTGCAGGAAAGGAATAAGACATAGATTGCATCATGATCCTCAGATGGATACATGGAGATTGACCACCACTTTCCCTGAATCAAGGCTTTTGCATAATACTGTTTAAATACACTGTATACTAGATTATACCAAGCTTAATTTTACCCACCTAGTGCTTCCTGTAGTGGTAAACACAGTAATACCGGTAACTAGTTTTTACCCATTTGAGTATCAAGACACAAGGCATAATACTTCACTCTTTCCATTGAAACAAAATGTTTCCCTTCTCAGTTAGCATTCTTTACATTTTGTGACTTTTTTGTACATGTTACTTGCATGGAAATGGATTTTCAGCTTCAGAATTTAAAACTATTTTATGATGAGCACAGATCTGGAAACCCAGGAAGACAATTTTGATCAAGATCAATGACTGATTTCTATTATATTTGCAACCATCAGCTGTTAATAGCAATCTAGTTTTCTTGCATTTAATTCTGTCTTGATAAAAACAAGAATGTTATAGGCTTTTTAAAAGCCTATAAAGCATAAAGAATTCAGCACCAATTTATATGACGTGGCTTGTTTTCTACACTTAAAATGTTCCCATCTGTCATGCAGATTTCATCCTGTTCACATTAAAAAATACTATAGCTATGCATTTTCCCAAGCGTTAGATAGTGGTAGGATGGCACACTACTTTATTTTTATTTGTTTCAGGTCACTGAGCTCCAGATTGAAGGAAAACTAGTTGGTCTGTTTCCAGAGTTGAGGATCTGCCTACGAATCCTGGCTGGTCATCCTTTAACCTGGCATACCAAATAATTCACTTCTGAATGGAATGGCTGCCATTCAGAAGGCACTTCATGCATGCTCTTCATTATGATTGCATCCTGACAACTTTATATTTATTTTTACTTGGGAAGCACATCCTGGACAAATACATTTGCCAACACCTAATGCAAAGAAAATGCTTAGCAAGGGATGCCTATTAAATCACCATGCTGATTGGTTTGATCCCATATATAAAAATGTGTAAAACATCTAACATAAAAAAGTAAACAAAAATAAAAGTCAATAAATCCAGGGCATCATATTAATTGCCATTAAGTTATTTGAAACAGGTCAGTTTTAAAAAATATTTGGAAGCTAAAAATATTCTGTTCTATCTCTTTTCATATATTGGAATATAATATACAGGTGTGAAATTAATACATGTCTGTTTAAAATATTCAGTTTGAATTCTGAAGACTTTTCTCCTCTCTTTAAATTTTGTAATTGTGTATATTCTCTTCTCTTTTTGATAACATTTGAGCCAATTTGATCTAATGTTGGTCTAGAAACAGAAAAACTTAGTTGTAGATCTGTCTAAGTCATGAAAGTCGGCTGGGTGATCTTGTGCCAATAACTCTTTCTCAACTGTAGGAAGGGAGCAATGTCAATTTGTTGCAGTTTTCTTAATGGCATAATTAAGATGTACATGATAATTTTACAAAAATAGCCATGATAAAACAAAACAAAACATGATTTAAAAAGTAAAATATAAGTGCAATCCAAATAAAGAGAGCATGATCTCACTCTCCAGGCACTGGAAGAGCTGTTTTCAATAATATAAAGGGAGACAGCAGAATGCAGGCAAGTCAGAACTTCAAGAGGAAGCTGTTCAAGATGATGGATACTCCTAATGAAAAACAGCATTTCCAAGCTTCAGCCCCTTGTACTATGAATTACTAGGAAGCTAACAACAGTTTGTTTAGGAAGTTGAATGAATCATATGGCTATTTCTGGTTGGAAGAGGTGATCCTGAAGGTACCTATTAGTCGGCTTAGCTGACAGTTTTGGTTTGTGCCACAACTGCTATATAAAATAATTCCACACACACCAGTGCAAAGGGAATGTTGAACATTCCATATTGTTTGTAATTTTTGTGAGAAGTTTATCCAATGCTGTCTCTGCAATAAACTGTAATGAGCGCCAGCTTGTCATAATGGCTTGGAACTTGGAGTTGGCAACTGCAGCATTGCTACTGGAAGAGGACAAGAGGTAATAGGCATCGTCAGTGCTCTAGGACACAATGGGGGAATTGCTTAATCTGCTAAACACAGATTACAGAAGCTTAATTAACAAAAATTGGCAGGAAAACTATGCGAAATGAATGTTGGAAAACAAAATAAAAATTATCTAATTTCATAGTTGTGCATTTTGAACAAACTAGATTCAAGGTAAAAATAAACCACCATCATTTATACTTATGTATCTGTGTGTGTATGTTTATATGTCCTGAAAAATGTTAAGGGACATAGTTACGTATTCATTCACACATTCATTCAATTTTAGCAGTTTAGCAGTTCAATTGATTTTTGGTGAGTATAACCAATAGTTTGCAATATTAGAAACCTATCAGATATAATCAAGAATCAAATTCACATAGAGAACTGGATGAAGAAATTGCGGAGATAAATAAAACCTATTTTCTAATTCATTGTTTCAATTACACTTTTTATTCTGTGCATGTGAACAATGTAAAAATCTCATTGGCATCATAACCTTATGTTACCTTATCACTGGAGGTTTTTAAGAAGAGATTGGACAACCATTTCTCTGAAATAGTATGTTTTCTACTTGAGCAGGGGGTTGGACTAGAAGACCTCCAAGGTCTCTTTCAACTCTGTTACTCTGTTATCTTTTTATTTTGGTTTTGAGTCTATTTGTGGATTGTAATAAGATTTCAAAAAAGGCACTGGAAGATATTAAAAGAAATATGAAAATACCTTTAAGTTTATGTACTGGAAATAAAGTGAAAATGAATTTTGTATCAAGGCTTTTACATAGTAAAGCAGCATTTCTTAAAAGTATGGTCACCCCTCAGGGAGCTGCAAAATCAAAATTATTTGCCAAATATTTGATATACATGCAAACATTTCAAATAATGTCACTTTTCTCATTATAATTTTTATTTGTTAAAAGAGGAAAGGTTTTATGAAAAGTATTTTATTTATGTTAACCAGTAGTGGGTTCCTACCGGTGCGCTCTCTGCTGTTCTTCGCCGCCGAGCTGAAGATGCTGGTGGCGTTTGCGGCGCGGGGCTTCCCCCGCCCGCTTTCCCGGGACGCCGGGATGCCGCCATTTGCGTTCTTCTGCACTCTGCGCAAGCGTAGAGTGAAGAAGAACGCAAATGGCGGCATCCCGGCGTCCCGGGAAAGCGGGCGGGGGAAGCCCCGCGCTGCAAACGCCGCCAGCGTCTTTGGCTCGGCGGCGAAGAACAGCGGAGAGCGCACCGGTAGGAACCCACTACTGATGTTAACACAATAAATGCATCTATTACAAATGCCACGATTTTTATTTTCAATACAATAAATTTTGATATATATAATCCATACAAACGAAAGTTTTATTGGGGCCCTCTGTAATTTTTAAAAGGTGAAAAGGGTTCTAAGAGCAAAATGTTTAAGAAACACTGTATTAAAACAATGCTTTTATTTATGCATTTGTTAACTTCAATGGAGTATTAGAATGAAATTATACTAAATAACTCTCATCTTGAGAATTGTGTTTAATACCCTTGTAATCTGTACAGGTTCCTGATTCTAATAATAGTGGGCATTTGGTTGTTTTCCTGACACTAAAAGTGGTTAGATATACAGTACATTCAGAAAGTATTCAGACCCCCTTCGCTTTTGTCAGTTTTGTTATGCTGAAGCCAGATTCTACAGTTGTTGAAAGTCATTCAGGTCATGGTTGTTCCAAAGGTGCTTTTTTAGGAGGCAACTGGACTTTCTTGTTTTTCTTTGATGAAGTTTCGCTTTGCATCCAAGAAGCTTCTTCAGCTCTGACTGGATGGTGGGGAATGGAAGGATTTATATTCCTTACAGATAGCTGGTTATTTGCATCCTGTTAGAGGGTTGTTGAAGGCCTTGGAGGTTTATCTGTGTCCTCAAGAGTAGTGCTAATGGTTCCTGTAATCTGCAGTTCCTCTGGACAACTGTTCATATTCCCATACCATTCGAAGGTTGTTTCATCAGACCAGAGAATCTTGTTCCTCACAGTCAGAGAGTCCTTCAGGTGCTTTTTTGCAAACTCCAAGCAGGCTTTCATGTGTTTTGCACGGAGGAAAGACTTCATCTAGCTACTCTGCCATAAAGCCCAGATCAGTGGAGGGCTGCAGTGATAGTTATACTTTTGGAACTCTGTCCCATCTCCACATAGGATCTCTGGAGCTCAGTTAGAGTCACCTCTCTTACTAAGGCCTTCTCCCCTGATTGCTCAGTTTGACAGGGCAATCACCTCTTGGAAGACCCTGTTTGGGCCAAATGTCTTCCATTTAAGAATTATGGAAGCCACTGTGATTTTAGAAACCTTCTATGCAGCAGAAATTTTATTGTAGCCTTCCTCGGATCTGTACCTTGCAATAATCCTGTCTCTGAGCTCTGCAGGCAGTTCCTTTGACCTCATGGCTTTTGCTCTGCTACAGTATGCATGGTCAGCTGTGAGGCATTCTATGGTGTGTGCATTTCCAAATCATGTCCAATCAATTTAATTTATCACAGGTCAACTCCAAAGTGTAGAAAACGATCAAGAGAAATGGGAGGCACCTGAGCTAAATTTCAAGTGTTGTTGCAAAGGGTCTGAATACTTATGCCAATGTGATATTTCAGTTCATTCTTTGTAATAAATTTACAGACATTTTTAAAATTCTGTTTTCACTTTGTCATTATGGGGTACTGAGTGTAGATTAATGAGAAAAAATGAATTTCAACAACTCTAGAATCAGGCAGCATAACAAAATTGACAAAGGTGAAGGGGTTCTGAATATTTTCTCAATGCACTGTATGTGGATCTTAATGGCTTAATCAGCAGAAAATGTAAATATTATTTCTTGTCATGCAAACATTGACACAGTAGGGTAATGAATAAGTACTTTGGTAATACTTGTTTTTAAAATTTGATAATGCAACTCTTAATCAAATATTATGTATCTATACTTTTATAATGTTTGCAATTTTACAAAATAAATGCACTACCCAAAAAGGCTGAACAGCAACACATAGAGTTTAATGACATGTTATACATGCAGCTTGGTTGTTATACCATTTTAATTGCTGAAACTCCAGAGGGAAATAGATTATATATAGTACAATTATTTTAATTGAATTTTAAATATATGATCCTTACTTTTGTTTTAATGTTTTATGGTACATTTTGGTGGAATGTCTGTAAGCCACCTAGAACCACTTCTGGTGAAATGGGTGGCATACAAGTTAAACAAACAAACAAACAAACAAACAAACAAACAAGCAAACATTATATTAGAGTTGGAGTATCCTATATTGTCCAATCAATGGGTTCAGGCTTTAAGAAATGCTTGATATGCTTCCTATAACCTAAAAGCTTAGTTAATTCAATAAACAATTATCTTTAGGGATTATTGGACCAATATGAGAATGTTTTTAAAAAGGTCAACTCTCATCCTTTCTATGCTTCAGATATAATAAATTTAAAGGAACTTGGTTAGGGGTGGGTTCCTACCGGTGCGGTCTTGCCTGTTCGTCGCTGCAGAGCCGAAGAAGTTGTTGGTGTTCGCGGCGCGGGGCTTCCCCCGCCCGCTTTCCCCGGCTGCCGGGATGCCGCCATTTGCATTCTTTTGCCCTCTGCGCAAGCAGAACACTTTGCGCATGCGCAGAAGGCAAAAGAACGCAAGTGGCGGTGTCCCGGCGGCCGGGGAAAGCGGCCGGGGGAAGCCCCGCACCGCGAACCCCAACAGCTTCTTCGGCTCTGCAGTGACGAACAGGCAAGACCGCACCGGTAGGAACCCACCCCTGAACTTGGTGTGTATATTATGAGCATTGCTACTTGCTTGGGCATATTGATTAGAGTCATTAGACATTACTAGGCTGAACCATGCTCTTCAAATATATTAATTTTGGGGTTAAACATATTAATTTGAAATTAATTCTATTTCCAAAATCAGAAATCTTTCTGCTGATGAAGAACTTTATATATATGCTAAGCTTACACTGTTGCTAAAAAAAATGTTTGAATTCCAGATTCTAAATGTGTCAGCCCTGGCAGCCATCTTTTTCTTTGGAGCTTCTGGGCTGCCACATTTAGTGCCTGGGAAAACGGGAGGGGGGATTTCAAGGAGTCGGTGGAGAATTAGCCATAACAACATTCCTTTCTCTGGGAATCAAGGACAATCAGCCTGCACCTGGATGGGAGTGACTGAGGGTTTGTCTCCAGTTGGGACGGTGAATTGATTGGATAGTGTGATGGACATGTGGGTGCAGGGGATGGAACTTTGACTTTCTTTTGGGTTTTCCAATATGACTTCTCTAATAAAATGGAACTTGGAGGAATTGCCAGCCTCGGAGTCTTCTTTTGTTGGAGTTGTTACTTGGAACTCTGACATGTTGATTAATGAAATTTGTTTACTTTCACTTTGAATCAGCTTTGAAATGAAAGTGCCGCAAGAATGTACAATGTAAGTAACAATACATTTAACTATGTTAAATATTCAAAATACATGTTCAAAATAAATAATAACATTAAATATTAAAATATATAATTTTAACAGATTAATTTTTGTTTTGTTTTAAGTTTTATTTACTTTTTGATAGTATTTTTTCTATTTCCTAGGTAGTTTAGCATGTTTTTTTAACCTTCCTATCAATCCATTTTTATTACAGTTACAGACCAGCATTACAAATAAAAGCATTAAAACAATAATAATAATAATAATTTAAAAAAGCCAGACAAAATAATATATTACGATTGGTGGTGGATTATCAGTGGGCAATTGGAGTCTCCCTAATTTTGCATACAGCATAAAGAATTTGGCCACATTCAAAGAAACTAATTTGTACTGATCTGGTAACAGTAGTTGCACATATAAGAGATCAGTAGTTCCTGGCTATTTTATTAGGTAAGGTGTTATAAATTGAGTCTGTGAGTCCTTATAGAAGATGTAGTATAGCAGGATGTGATTTCAATGGTTCCTTGTCCAGAGGGGCAGAGTCTCAGCTCATATGGTATTTTTTTGGATGGTATCAGCCATCCAAAATGGCTGTGGGAAGTGCATTGCAGCACGCTAATAGCACTTATAAACCACTTTATACTGCTTTACAGCACTCTCTAAGTGGTTTACTGACTCTGTAATCTGGGGGCATTTTACTGACCTCAAAGGATGGAAGTTTGAGTCAACCTTGAGCCGGTCAGGATTGAATTTCTGGCAATGCGCAGTCAGCCTGCAATACTGCATTCTAATACTGCACCACAATGGTTCCTAAGATTAATGCCCTTTGGATTTTGGGAACAGTTATTTGATATAAATACCTCATTGCTTTAAAAGGGGAAGTTTGACTGCTCAAAAAAACATTGGGAAGAGCTCTTGGGAAGAGTAGACTGATCTTGTTGGATTTCCAGATCTTCAGTACATTGTTTAAGTACACTAAGTACATTTATCTTTCTTTTTCTTTTTTTTGAAAAGAATAAACTAAAGTTTTAGACTAGCATTCCAAAAAATCTCTTCTTCATAAAATAAAACTATTTGTAGCAAAAACACCTCACTGGAGCTATGTATGCTGATCCATAAAACCTAGAGTCTCTTGCATTGCCATAACAACAAACCTTTTTTCTTTAATGCTGTCTCTCTATGGTGCAAGTAAAGTTACCATAAAAGTTTCCAGAATAGCTCATTTCAGGAAATTATCTGCCATTTGACTGCTTTTGTTTTGGACTGTAGACTGAAAGATGGGTTTGGATTGGTCTGAGACAGGGGTAGGCAAAGTTGGCTCTTCTATGACTCGTGGACTTCAACTCCCAGAATTCCTAAGCTAGCATGATTGGCTCAGAAATTCTGGGAGTTGAAGTCCACGAGTCATAGATGAGCCAACTTTGCCTACCCCTGGTCTGAGATAAACCATAAGGATATATTTTATAAGCCTAGTCTATTATTTCTGCTTTCTTTGCTTAAAAGAATATTTTTCAATGTTAATTTCTACAAGTTATACCAAGGAAGAACATGCTGAAATAACAAAAAGGTTATAAAAATAAAATGATCAGAGCTGAACTCTATTTTTCACAGTTTGGATTAACATTATTACTCATTATTTCAGTGATAAAGGTAAAGGTAAAGGTTCCCCTCGCACATACGTGTTAGTCGTTCCTGACTCTAGGGGGCAGTGCTCATCTCCATTTCTAAGCCGAAGAGTCAGCGCTGTCTCATGACGATTCCGTGGTCATGTGGCCGGCATGACTAAAGGCTGAAGGCACACGGAATGCTGTTACCTTCCCACCAAGGTGGTCCCTATTTTTCTACTTGCATTTTCACATGCTTTCGAACTGCTAGGTTGGCAGAAGCTGGGGCAACTAACGGGAGCTCACTCCGTTATGCAGTGCTAGGGATTCGAACCACCGAACTGTTGACCTTTCTGATTGACAACCTCAGCATCTTAGCCACTGAGCCACCGCGTTCCCTATTTCAGTGGCTTAATGGACCTGAGATACAACGAATATTATTATACAGACTTCACCCCCTTTCTATGGACTATGATTTGTCTTGTGTATCAAGATTCTTATTGTATTATGATGATGGTTCTAATATGCAATAGTGGCTAATATATTGGTTCTAATATGTTCACAAGTTTAGGCAATTTAGAATTATAAAAATTTATGATTACTATACGGTACTTGTGCTGCTTTCAAAAAAAGCTGAGGAATGGAAGAAATAGAAACCACCAATTACAGTTTCAAATGAGATTGATAGAATATATTATTCATTTATTACTCCAATAAAATTGGCTTTTAAATTATTTCCAAAGCCAGTTCAACTTGATAATTGCTTTTACATTGTTGAACAGTATAAAATCATAGTATGTTCCAAATGATTATTTCATCTCCAGTTCTCTGGAAAGATGCTGCTTCTCATTTAATCATCAAACATACATGGAAAACAGTTATTTGTTGTCTTATAAGCTGTCTGGATTTCAACTCCCAGAATGAACGTTGGTTCCTACCTGATACGTTCCTTTTCGGTCCTTGGCAGGAGTAGTCACGTGTGGGTATTAACTTCCATCTGCCTGGAGACTGAGCTTGTATCAATTTGGCTGGCCACTCCCCTTCGCTCTGCCTGGCTTTGGCAGTTTTTTTGCAATGAAGAAGACCAAGGTGAGTACCTGAAAAAGAGAAATCACCACCCCGGAACTGGGCCCTGATCCTTACGCAGGGAGGGAGTGACTACTCCTGCCAAGGACCGAAAAGAAACGTATCAGGTAGGAACCAACGTTCATTTTCCAGTACTCTTGGCAGGAGTAGTCACGTGTGGGACATACCCAAGTTAGGTCCCCAGTGGGGGGGGGAACAGCTGGGCCCACGGTGGAAGGGGTGGCAACTACTCTCTGGAGAACCCTCCATCCAAAGGACGCCTCAGCTGAGGCATAACTATCGATCTTGTAGTGGCGAATGAAGGGAGTAGGAGTGGACCAGGTGGCAGCTCTACAAATGTCCAGTATTGAAGCCTGGGTGGAACAGGCAGCCGATGTGGCAGCACTCCTGGTTGTGTGTGCAGTTATGCAGCGCGGGATCAGAATAGCCTTATGGTGATAAGTGGCGGCAATGCAGACCTTCAGCCATCGCCCTATGGTAGAGGGGGACACCTTCCGACCCATGGTTGATGGCTGGAAGGAAACGAAGAGCGCTTCCGTCTGCCTGAAGTCTTTGGTTCATTTTATATCTGCAGAGAGCCCACCTAACGTCCAAGGTATGCCAACATCTCTCCCGGGGATGGGATGCCCCGGGACAGAAGTCAGGCAAATTAACCTCCTGGGCCTGGTGGAACCAGGAATTAACCTTGGGCAGAAAGGACGGGTCCAAACGCAGTACGACCCTGTCCGGATGAAAGGTACAGAGATCCTCCCAGACGGACAGGGCAGCCAATTCCAAAATCCATCTGGCAGAGGTTATTGCCACCAGGAAGACAACCTTGAGGGTCAGATAGCGGAGGCTGATCGACCGCAGGGGCTCGAAGGGAGAATCCATGAGCACCTGTAGGACGAGGGACAGGTCCCATGATGGATATCGGTGCATGACGGGAGGACGGACGTTAGTCGCCCCCCGTAGGAAACTCCTCACTCTGGGATGGTGACTGAGAGGGACGCCTCCCTCCCCAGACAGTATCCCAATTCACATGCGCCTTTGCGGCGACATTGTCTGTCAGAACTAAGACATGTCTGTCTCTGATCAGTGGTCGAAATTGTTGTAGCGCTAGTTGAATAGCCCTCAATTCCAGCAAGTTGATGGAAAGCTGGGATTCCCGCCGGGTCCACCGACCCTGGGCTATCTGACCTTGGAGGTGAGCACCCCAGCCGAGCAGGTGATCGTGGTGCGAGGGTGGTCTTTGAACTCGCACCCTATCTTGATGGCATCTGACAACCACCAAGCCAGGGAGCGACACACCTTTGGAGGGACTCTCACCAGATGTTTGGAATTGCTCCTGCCAGCCCGTTGATGGGGGAGCAGGAATCATTGTAGAGGCCTGGCATGCAGGCACACCCAGGGCACAATGGCAATACAGGAGAGAATCTTGCCCAGCAGGCACGACAGAGAGGCCAGGGGCACCTTTGACAGCGTCCGCACCTGACCCGCCAGGTATCTAACGCTGAATTGGCAGTCTGGGGAGAGATAAACATGGCAGTCCCGGGAATCTATCACGGCCCCCAGGTGGAGGAGGCGCATCGTGGGAGTAAGATGGCTTTTCTCCCTGGTTATCGAAAATCCGTGGAGTTCCAATGCTTTGATGACATTTTGCAGATCCACCATCCCCTGAAGGGGGAACGATGACTGGATGAGTATATCATCGAGATAGCACTGCATCTTGACGGGCAGTGCTCTGATGGACGCTGCAAGCATTGAGAGAATTTTCGTGAATGTCCTTGGAGCCAAAGAGAGCCCGAAGGGCATAGCGTGGTACTGAAAGTGCCATTCGGAGAACAGGAACCGCAGGTAACGTCTCTGGTCGGGAAGAATGGGAATGTGGAGGTAGGTCTCCTTGAGGACTACCGATGTTAGAAAGTCCTGGTCTCTGATGCAGCCCAGGATGGTTTTGAGGGACTGCATCTTGAACCTCCTGTATCTCACATAACGCTTTGGGCGCTTCAAGTCGAGGATTCCCCTTCAACCCCCCGAGCTTTTTGGAACAAGAAAGAGGATAGAATAGAATCCTGTTTCCTCTTGGCCCTGTGGTACCCGCTCTATAGCTTGGATGTCCAGCAGATGCTGGCTCTCCTGTACCATAAGCAGATTCCTCTGCTGGTTCCTGGGCACTGGACATTGGGTGGTGGTGGATAGACATTCCAACCTGAGGCCTAGTCTGATGGTCTGTAGGACCCAGGCATCGGAGGTTTGTTTGTTTGTTTGTTATTATTTATTTATTTATTTATTTATTTATTTATTTATTTATTTATTTTATTTATTTTATTTATTTTATTTATTTATTTATTATTTTAGTGTTCTTATATGCCGCCCTACTCCCTAGGGATTCAGGGCGGCATACAACATTTAAAGAACAACTAAACAATATAATAATTTAAAAACAGTTTAAAAATAATTTTAAAAACATATAAAACCATACATACATGGGGGAGACCTAGAATGTAAAATTGTCTCAAATCACCCCGCCTGCAGGAAGAGCCATGTCTTAACGGCTTTTCGGAAGGCCAGCAAGGTGGGGATTATTCAGATCTCTGGGGGTAGTTGGTTCCAGAGAACAGGGGCCCCCACAGAGAAGGCCCTCCCCCTAGGCCCTGCCAGCCGGCATTGTTTGGTTGACGGGAGCTGGAGGAGACCCACTCTGTGGGACCTAACTGGTCGAAGGGAAGTATGAGGTAGAATGCACTCCTGGAGGTAACCTGGTCCTAAGCCATGTAGGGCTTTAAAGATGATAATCAACACCTTGAATTGCACCTGGAGACCAATGGGCAACCAGTGCAGCTGGCGGAGTATGGGTGTTACATGGGTGTATCTTGAGACACCCACCACAGCACGCGCAGCCACATTTTGCACCAGTTGAAGTCTCCGGATACTCTTCAAGGGTAGCCCCATGTAGAGCGCATTACCATAGTCCAATTGAGAGGTGACAAGGGCGTGAGTGACCGTGAGTAGAGCCTCCTTCTCCAAGTTTGGTCGCAATTGGTGCACCAGGTGGACCTGTGCAAAGGCTCCCCTAGCCACAGCTGTAAGATGTTGGCTTTCTACAGAGGAATCATTGAGTCTGTCATCTGCACCTCTATAACTGTCTGGTTTGGTTCTGCAACCCAACAAGACAGACACAGACTTCAGAGGATAATCAGAACTGCAGAAAAAATAATTACTGCCAACCTGCCTTCCATTGAGGACCTGTATACTGCACGAGTCAAAAATAGGGCCGTGAAAATATTTACTGACCCCTCGCATCCTGGACATAAATTGCTTCAACTCCTACCCTCAAAACGTCGCTATAGAGCACTGCACACCAAGACAACTAGACACAAGAACAGTTTTTTCCCGAACGCCATCACTCTGCTAAACAAATAATTCCCTCACCACTGTAAAACTATTCACTAGGCTGCATTACTATTACTATTAGTTTTTCTCATCGTTCCTATCATCCATCTCCTCCCACTTATGACTGTATGACTGTAACTTGTTGCTTGTATCCTTACGATTATTTCATATTGATTGTTTCCTGATTGCTTACTTGAACCCTATGACAACCATTCTTGACAAATGTATCTTTTCTTTTATGTACACTGAGAGCATATGCACCAAAGACAAATTCCTTGTGTGTCCAATCACACTTGGCCAATAAAGAATTCTATTCTATTCTATTCTATTCTAATTTTAGCTGTGGATCTAGAACTCCCAAATTGCGGACCCGTTCCGAGGGAGTTAGTTTTTCTCCCCCAAGAACCAAGGAGGGACAGTCGACCTAGCCTTAGGGGGCAATATCCAGAGCCACTCAGTCTTGTCGGGATTGAGCTTGAGCCTGTTCCTCCCCATCCAGATCCTGACATCGTCCAGGCATCGGCACATTACATCCACTGCCTCCCTGAATTGAAACGGGGTGGAGATGTACAGCTGGGTGTCATCAGCGTACTGTTGAAAACTCACCCCGTGTCGACGGATGATCTCCCCCAGCGGTTTCATGTAAATGTTAAAGGTGGTGTTTGCCCCTGTGGGCGGCCCTGTTAAAGGAGCCCTGAGAGAATCTTTTGGCCTGAGGATTATGTCGGCCTCTGACCTGAAAGGAAGACCCCTCCCGCTGGGGTTCGGAAGCCTGGGGGAAGGGGCGGCAGTACTGCAAAGGATAGGTACATGTGTCCTGAGAGCGAAAGTACTATCTGGGAAAATAGGAGGCAGGTCTACGATCCACTCTGTGATATTGGGAGGACAACACCTTACGTCTGTCCTTCGTCTCCGTAAGAAACGGCTCCAGCGCCTCTCCAAAGAGGCTTGACCCCTTAAAGGGAGCCGATGCAATCTCCACTTGGAGCAGAGATCGGCCTGCCATGACGTGAGCTGTAATAAACGGCGCAAAGTAACATTGGCCGCCAGAGCCCTGGAGGTAATTCTTGACGCATTCAGCATGGCATCTGCCGAGTATTTGGTGGCTGCAATGATCTTGTTGATGTCAAATCGGAGCCTACAGTCCTCAGCTTGAAGGCTGGCCTGCAACTGGTATAGCCAGATCAGGGTTGATTGATTGAAAAATGAAGCAGCTGTGGCCGCTTTAATGGCCCAGGCAGCTGACATGTGAACTTTGCGGTATGCCATCTCCACTTTCTTCTCTTCCGCCTTTAAGGCCTCAGAGGAATCAGCTGGGAGGTAGGCCGGTGAAGAAATTAACAGTATCGGGTTGTCAACTTGGGGGAGCTGTAGAAGGTCCTCCATCTGACGTCCCGCACAGTACAATTTTTTATCAGTACCGGTGGGAGCGGCAAGTGAGCCAGGACTGGCCCACTGTCTCTGGATGAGCTCTAAAAACAATGGAGGAGATGGCAAGGTAAGCTCCTCGCAGGTAGGTTCAGAGAATAAGGCCTCAGGAGTGTCCTGACGGGGATGGGACTCCAGACTCTTAGAAGGAGCATCCATATGAGCCGCTGCTCTGGCTTTGTAGAGGAGGGGCTTGAAAAGCGAAATAGGCCAGTAAAGGCCGGTTTATCCTGAATAACCCCCTCATTGTCAGATAACTCCTGACCTTCTGCCTCTTCCACTTCCTCCTCCTCCCCTTACTGATGCTTCACTCAGCGAAGAGTGTTGAGATGAAGCCGTAGCCCTGCGTTGAGCTTGATGAGAAAACCCAGAGGCGAGCCCCTGGGACACAACTTGAGCAATAATGACCTTAGGGTCTTGAAAATAGATGAGCCCTTGGACTTCACCTGAGCAGCCTCGCTGAGATTGGGGTGAAGGTGGCCTCAAGAGGAGGAGCTCCTGACGAGGCGGCAGGTTGAGTATTAGCCCCAGAAGTGCGAGCTAATGGGAGGAAATGTTCCTTATTGTAAGGGGGAATGGAAGGAACTGACTCCTCAGGGCCCTCAGGAAGCCAGCCCAGGTGTCTTTCTCCAAAGGATTGAGAAAAAAGTTCTGGAAGAGGAGACTCAGAGACCTCTTTGGAAATGGCTTCCTCAGAGAAGGGAACAGACGGATCTGCTACCTTTATCGCCTTGGCAAACTGGCGTTCCAGAGCCCTGTGGCGCCGTTCAGCGTCCTTCTCCAAGGAGGAGGACAGTTTGGGAGTCTTAGCCCTGCTGTGATCTCCTGGTGGGCCAGATCTGGAACCTTTGGGGGCCTTGCACCTGGTCCCCCTGGGCTCACCGGACTCTTGATCCGCCATAGCCATTGACACCAACACTACGCAGTGGCAAGATGGCGGGCGTACCACGCTGCCAGAAAAGGGCGGCAAAGAAAGAAAGCCGTTTAAGCTGCCATTGCTGCTCCTTGAGCCCGGGACCCTGGCAATGTGTCACTGTCACCTTAAGGGCTCTTTGGGCGGCGGCGGAAGGCCCAGCAAGGCGGGAAGGACCTGCGCATCTGTTTGCGGTTCACAAGAGAGGAGGAAACCCAGCACCGAACTTCAGGGGATCCCAAAAGAGGGAGAGCTCCTGGCACCAAACTTCAGGGGATCCCAAAGGAGGGAGAGCCCCTGGTGCCGAACTTCAGGGGATCCCAAAAGAGGGAGACCCCCTGGCACCAAACTTCAGGGGATCCCAAAAAAAGGAGAGCCCCTGGAATGCAAGGCTGATAGGAACGGGGCGGTGGTGGTCATCCCAGCAAGCCGGGAGGGACCTGCCAACAGGCCACGGAGCAGAGAGGAGGTTGGTGCCCTTGACATCGGAGTTCCCAGAAGGGATAGACCCCGGAAAGGAAGGGCCTGAGGAGAGCAAATCCCCATTGGAGCCCCCGCTGCGAACGAGCAGTTAGGCTCATTACTCACCGGACCTGGTGGTCTAGGACGGACAAGAAACGATTTGCAGGCAATCCTGTCTGAGAAAAAAGCCTCTCTCTGCACTTTTTAAAATTAGCTAGAAGGAAAAAAAAACTTCAATCTGCTTGAAGCTGTTGAGAAAAAGTCTCCTTGATTGACTGTTGTAAAAAACTGCCAAAGCCAGGCGAGCAAAGGGGAGTGGCCAGCCAAATTGCTACAAGCTCAGTCTTCAGGCAGATGGAAGTTAATACCCACACGTGACTAGTCCTGCCAAGAGTACCGGAAAATCCTCCAGCCAGTATGCTTAGCTGGGAATTCGGAAGTTGAAGTCCAGACAGCTTAAAGTTGCCAAGGTTGAGAAAGACTGCAATAGAGCCTTTCCATTCATTGAAACTTCTGATATTATGATTCAGAATGATATTGTATTATTTTACTGTGTAAATTTTTTACTGTGTTCTTATGAATTTGTTACATTTCGTTATGAGGTTCCTATAAATCCTATTAGCAGTTTTGCAAATTTCTTTATGCCAATTGGAGGTATAGTGTCTATATCTTAACAAAGTATGAAAATTAGTTAAGCTATACTGGGGATAAATAATACTGTCAAACAAACCAATTAACATACTATTTATTTTAATCCACTTTAGATGATTTTGTTAGCTCCAATAACTTTGTTTGAAAAATACATTATATTGTTAAAAGAACAGTAATTACCTGACTCCTGGAGGTAACGATAAACCAAGAAATTCACTTCATCGCTGGTTATGCTCATCTTAGCCCCACCTCAATACAATGAGGCTTGCAAGCAGTGTGATCCACGCTCTGTTCAAAGAGGAATAATCAGAAATATATCTTTTGATTGCAATTATTTAATTTTAACTGTAATTTAGAATTTTACATTTCTTAAAGGTAGGTATGCTGTTATTCTGAGTTACAGCTGCATTTAAATGAAATAAGCATGTGTTCAAATAATTATTTAATTGATTGATTTAATTGTTGGGTAAAATAAGTGTAGCAACAGTAAGTTGAGTTTTGAATGAGATTTTCATCATTTATTTTGAAGCTATTTACAATTCACATGGTTGTCCTTGTAAAATGAACCTACATACCAGAAAAGAACCAAATATTGCAACATAACAGCCAGTTTAAAAGAAGTCACCTAGAAAAACATGATTGGTGATTCCACACCTTATAATTTGTTAAAAAAAATTACATTACAAATAAAATCTGCTGTGAGCCGCCCAGAGTCCCCCGGGAGTTGGGCGGCATAGAAATTTTAATAAATAAATAAATAAATAAATAAATAAATAAATAAATAAATAAATAAATAAATAAAATATACGGTAATTTTTTTTTAACTATGACTATGAATCAAAAGTATATCAAATGGCCTTTAAAACAGTATATAATCCAATTGTTCCAATGTCTATGTTGCACTTTGACCACTCTCATCATAACTTACACAATAATGTTAGACAACAGAATTGATTCTTTACAAATTCTCTACATATACCGTATTTTTCGGAGTATAAGACACACCTTTTTACCCTCAAAAAGAGGGTGAAATTTTGGTTGCGTCTTATACACCGAATGTAGCCCCACCCGGCCACCCCCACCCTTTGGCCTCTGCCTGCAGCAATTTACCTCTTTGCAGCAAACAGGGCAAAGCCTGATTAGCACTAGAAGAGATTATCAGCCTCCCGACCTACAGCCATGTGGTAAAATGAAACTAACTACGGTGGCTGTAATGAGACAAATTGCTGGGAGATAAACTGCTGGTAATGTTAAACTGCTGAAATTGCAAGGAGGTAAGCTATAGCTGCTGTGGCCTAGAGCCTTGTTTGCCTCACAATCAGGAGGTTGTGAGTTCTATCCTAAGTAGAGGCAGATTCTGTTAATATGTTATTTTGTTAAATGTTTGTAGAGTGTTCAAATTATTAGACTTATTTTTTTAAAGACTGCTTTATTATTGTTCTAGACAACTTAACAAAATGAAGAAGCTTTTTAAGAGGCCCAGTGCTATTGTATCTTCTTTTAAATAGCAGAGAATACTTCCAGAAAGCCACATCAATTTTAAAGATCTGTAAAAGTATAATCTGAAATGTCCTGTTTTAGTATTAAGTATTAGTATTAGTATTAAAATAAGGCAGCTGAATTAAACCCTGACTTAGTCATGTTTGGGGTAGATCTATTTAAATAATTGGAAGGAGTTAGTGTGATTACATTTAAGAAAACTTTCTGGGATTAATATACAGCCATAATGTACATTTCTCCAATTCTTTGCTATTTCTATGGGTCAGGCACACATGCACAGAAATACACAGCAAACAGTGTATATCATCTGTACTGTTTGCTGTTTGGCAAATTGCTTGGAGGCAGAGGCCTTTTTTCCTTGTTTTCCTCCCCCAAAACTAAGGTGCGTCTTATACTGTGGTGCGTCTTATACTCCCAAAAATACGGTATATACAACGTCTTCCTTTTTTGTACTTAGGAAAACATTTATTCATTCAACTGTTCAGCAATTCCTTCTGCTTAAAGTGACATCTGCTATTTTAAGTCAGCTATACTAATCTACAGGTTTCCTTGAAGCTGAAGGTCAGACATTAGTCTAGCAGATGTCTGCATTATTTATGTGAGCTTTTCTTTGGAACTATTTGGTGCTTTTATTTCAGTGTTCTCATATAATCTATCATCCATACATATTGATTTCCCCCTGCAGTTTTACAATCATGGTAAATTAGAACTCTTCTTCCTAGGTATTAATTATACTTACTGCAGTAATTTGTACTTTGCACAACAGAGATAGTAATTTGCTTTTATTTCCTTTTATCGTATTTGCTAACAGAAAAATATTTCATCTTATCTTCAGTAAAAAGTTTCTCTGGAAAGGACATGGATTACTTTATAATTAAAAAATGATTAAAAAGTCCATGAAGAAGATCCAATTGTACAGAAATCTATATATAATATGGAAAGACATAACTGCATTCAGTGGCAAGACTGCTAAAAATTGGTACATGATCTATTTTAAGTGTTCTCAAAGCTTAGTCCACAACCATAGGTTTGTTTGTTCTGAACAAACTCTATCAGAATAATATAAAAAAATGACTTTTTAATTCTGACAGCAGACATATCAATGACACTAGGAATAATAATTATAACTGTTACAATATCAGTATGACACAACTATATCACACCAAAACAGACATTTCATTGGAAAAAACTCTCATTACAATAAATAATTTGCAAGTCTAATAAACAATACCAATTAACATATCAATTATATCTTCATATTTATTATCTCCATGTCCAAAATACCCATTTGCTGCTGTTCTACTATTTACACACTACTGTTACTACTGATGCCAACCAATACAACTGAAGGTAACAGAAAAAATGGCTAAGATTGACGTTGGCCTATCTTTGGAACAATATTCAGTATCAATGTATGGAAGAGTGAGGCACAAATAGGAACACACAAAATATATACTAGGGCTTGGAAAAATATTTTAGACACAGCTACCTTTCAATGAACTGTTTGAACTCTAACTTATCTCAACATTTTCAGGATTCCTAAAACATCTGTTTTTTTCTTTGAGAGTTTCCTTTCTCTGACTGATTTTCTGACCATCACCACAGAATCTGTCTGCATTATCTTCACTGCTCTGTCTACTGCTTTATAATGGTTACATCAACGTTGCATTGTCACTCCTTGATGCCCCCAATAAGTTCCCAATATCTATCAGTGAGCTCTTTCTCTTTAAGATCATTTTTATCAGAATGCCAGAGAAGTAGGGATGAAGAAAGACAGTTGTTTTAAAACTTTAAAGCAGAGGTCTTCAAACTTGGCAACTTTAAGACTTGTGGACTTCAACTCCCAGAATTCTCCAGCCACCATAGCTGGCTGGAGAATTCTGGGAGTTGAAGTCCACAAGTCTTAAAGTTGCCAAGTTTG
The DNA here is from genome assembly GCA_023053685.1 of Diadophis punctatus similis. Taxonomy (NCBI): domain Eukaryota; kingdom Metazoa; phylum Chordata; class Lepidosauria; order Squamata; family Dipsadidae; genus Diadophis; species Diadophis punctatus. The sequence continues at coordinate 20,968,438 of JALIGW010000010.1, forward strand.
GGGACCCCTGCTTTACAGGATGTATGGATAATCTGTATTGGTTGAAATGACATAAAATATCTGAAAACTCCATAATCATGTCAGTTCAAACTTCTTAGACTGATGAAAACTCTCAAGCAACTTTTGGAGCTGACGTCATTCTCAGTCATCACCTTCCCTCACACATTTTGTCAACCATACCGAATTAAGGGCTTATAGGGTCGTAAAAAGGGAGTTTTTAAAAACTGTATACTAAACTTTAAAACAAGTTTTATAAAGTCAAAGTGTTCTTTTATATGATGTTCTTCAAAGCCAATAAATAGGTTTTTAAAAAACAAATCTAAAAAATGATTTAAAAGGCAAGCAACAGATGTCTAACTTATAAAGCATAAGATTCAATTGTGCTAGTAAAATTATTGGCATTTCAAGTCACTGTTTTACAAGTAAACAAAGTGAGCACCAAATAGTGTGCAAAGACATTGCTATAGTCCACAACATTCCTGAGTGCAGCTGAAACCAGATTAAAATGCGGTTGGGTAACAATTAAGAAAATAAAATTAAAATACAACAAAACATAAGATATTATATATTAAAACAAAATAATATAATGACCAGCTGAAACCAGATTAAAATGCGGTTGGGTAACAATTAAGAAAATAAAATTAAAATACAACAAAACATAAGATATTATATATTAAAACTAAATAATATAATGACCAGTAACCAAAACTCCAGCTTTGTGACTCTCGAGAACTCCTACATATTCACTTGAAGTAGTAAAATTGCTTGGTGCTACCCAGGGGTGGGTTCCTGCCGGTTTGGACCAGATCGGCCAAACCGATAGCAACCCACAGGTGACGCGACGATGGCGTCACCGATCCGGTTCGGTCGGTGCCAGTCCGTGGGCGCCACCATCTTTTTTTTTTAAATTTTTGGTGAATTTTTCCCTGTTTGGATGGCTTCTCCTCTTCTGCGGCTTGAAAAAGAGCCCTCCCGCCTGCCCTCGGGTTAATACTTTTATTTCTTTACCCGAAGCACAGCTGATGAGCTCCTCAGCTGTGTTTCGGGCTGAATCCGAGTGAAATTGCATGGGGGGAATGCGTGCACGCGCAAAACATCACAATGCAAACCAGTGGCGAAGGTAAGTGGAACCCACCCCTAGTGCTACCCCAGCACAGGCTGAGCAGGAGGACCTTGTATAGGAGCTCTCTCAATATGAGCTACAGCAGTGCTAAGCAGTCTTCCTCCTGCAATTAAACAGCACTGTAGCCAGCCAGCCTTGCTCTGATAACTGACTGGCTTTAAAACCCCAAACCCTCCAATCACAAAGGAGCCCTTCCTCACAAAACAGGTTGTACTCCCTTCAAAAAGGCTGAATTTTCTTTCCTCCAAAAGAAGTTGCATTCATTTCTCTTCTCCCTCCAAGAGGTTCAAATAAGTTAAATTCCAGGCTGCAGAAGGCTGTGTATACAACACAGCTGTGTTTTCTAGCCTTAGTTTGGAGTCCTAAGTACTTCTTTGAATGTCAGCTCATTTCTTTGTCATAAAATATTGCAGAGATCATGAGATTAAAAATGGATGTTTGTTTGAAATCCACAGAAAGGCTGATATGCAAATACGAATATTACGAATATTATTTCAAGTACACAATTTGAAATTCACTGCTTTCTAAAAACCAGTAGTTTCAGATAAGAGATACCAGCAGGTGATTTACAGCTATGGTTGAAATCAATGGGAAATAAAACTAGGAAGAAAAAAGTCCGAGAGAAAAAGTAGAAGCTTTATGTAGGGGGTTCAATGCTTCATTCAGTGACCATGTTCCTCACATAAAAGAAAAAGTGTAGAAAAATGAAAAATGTTTAAATGGGTTTAGAAGCTAATAGCCAGAAAGCCTAAAACCTAACATCTGATTCAGAGATTACTGGATATATACATATTTTAAACATGTTAAACTCTATTAGTTTGATTGGTTTACTTTTTCAGTTCACAGCTGGGTTTTTTATTGTCAGCAGCCTCTAGCATTTAAAATCTGAAAGTAGAAATGGATCTTTTCCAATTCCCTCTTGTCCACAGTGAAAAGGGCTTTTACTTTATTGATCTTTTGTTCTAAGCACTTCACTCAGAAAAAAACCCCTCTTAATTAGTGAGATTGTTTTTAGATTCTATTTCATGACCTACTTCTAAGATGTGTAAGAACTTTGATTAGTCTTTTTGAAAATGAAATACTTTGATATTAATATATTAGCCTATGCAATCAAGGAAAGGTATGAGAACAGACGATCACATTATTGAAGTTAAAAGAAGTTAGAAAAGTTAGTAACAATATAACAATTGTTAATAACAATATATAGTAATGTATTTGGTTTTAATTATGTTCCAAGGTTGGAAAAAATAAGAAAAGAGTCAACTATCCACTTTATGCGACAACTGTCAAAGTTTTGATATCAATATTAATGGCTTCCATTAATTTGGCTATGATAATATATAGCAAAGAATGGCAGAAACAAAATTATGTGATACTATCTATGAAATCTTCATGTAGTATTCATCTAAATAGGCATATATCATTCAATTGGACATTTTTTAAAAAGATACACCCAACTGAAAGCAGTTGACATAATGTCATTTGGTTACTAAAGCAGGAAAAACAAATTCCAATCCATATAATTTGATGTTAAAATGGTAAATATATTTAAAAATATTCAGATGAGGTAATAGGAGTACAAATGAGTACTTAATTAAAAAAGGAACAAATACAGGAAGAGGAAGTGCTTAATCTCATTTGTTTATTGAAAATGTGGCATAAGCATTTTGCCTTGTACTGAGCCTGTTCAAAATTTTGTGGCATAATATAGTACAGGACAGAACAAGGTGAGAACTGAATAAGGCACAGGTGCAAAACTAGAGAAGTACTTGCAAGGAAGAAGTGGCATTATAAATTAGATAAAGAGATAGACAGACAGAAAAATAGTTAAGAAAGAAATACATCCATCTAAACTCTCTTTCAGTCATAAAATTCAGCTCAGTGATCTGAAATTATCTGCAATATTCTCAAAGGAAGAAATAAACTATATGTGATAATAAGCATGTAACATTTGAAGCAACATCAAAAATCCTTTGTCAAGATTTATTAGTACTGATTATTTACAGTAAATATGAACAAAATCTGTTTGCTAGCAGAGAAGTTTGACAGAAAATTTATATTTACAAATTAATTATCTCTAGTTATAAGAATGCAAAGATTAGTCAAGAAATTATCTACCACTTTACTGAACTGATGAGTTAATATATTTATTAGATAAAGCTGCATATATTTTCCAAGTGCAACTGCTTTACACCATTGTATGCAACACCAGTAAACAAATATTAAAATTATGTATCCTCTTACCTTAATAGATAGCGCCACTATGTTAAAATGTAGCAACTAACAGCAGTGTTCAACTTAGTTAAATTAGAAGAATACTTATATGACCCTTTCCCCAGGGAATTACCCTTTCTGAAATGCAAAGCAGTTTGCATTTGAGATCTCCACCATTTCAAACTCAAAACAGGCTGTTCCCATGGGCATCATAGAAAATGTTTTGATGTTCTTGTCGCCTTTTAAAAAGTGGCCTGAGTTTGAAATTAGTTTTGGAACTTTTGATATTGCTCAGTTTTTGACTCTTGTTGACCCAATACGTATTGGTTTGCCAAGATGGTTTGTAAGTATACCTGCTTTTCTTAATACTTGTAAGCTTACACATGTGTCGTCGGTGATAGTATCTCACTATTTTATCTGAGGTAGGCCTATTTTTCAATTGCCTTCAATTTACTCAATTGTTGAGTTCTCCTCTACTGACTTTTGCCTTCACCTTATATGTCCAAAATACTCATTTGTCACTTAATGATTTGTTCTTCTGGTCTAAGGTATTTTTGAGAATTTTCTCCAGCAACACAATTCATCCAGCACCATAATTCATAAGCATTAATTTCTGATGATTTTACTACTGCATATTTTAACTAGGACAGTGTTGGCGAACCTTTTCGGCACCGAGTGCCGAAACGGGAGCATGCGAGCGCGTGCCAGAAACCGGAAGGGCAGCTGCGTCGGGAAGATAATCTTCTGGTTTCCGGCATGTGCATGCACACCAGCCAGCTGGTCTTCGCGTGCACATGCGTGTCAGAAATCGGAAGACCAGGTGGCCAGTGCGCATGCATGTGCCAGAAACCGGAAGATCATCTTCCAGGCACGCGCATCAGATAGCTGCTCTTCCGGTTTCTGGCATTCCCACGCGTGAAAACCAGCTGGCCAGTACGCCAGAACCCGGAAGAGCAACGGGCGATAGCTCGTGTACCTGGAGAGATGGCGCTGCGAGCCACTTCCAGCACGCATGCCATAGGTTCGACATCACGGAACTAGGATATCTTCTTCTTCTTGTGCCATATCCATCATCAGACATTGGCGATCATGTTGGCGATCCTATTTTTATCAACAGCCACACGAAAAAGGGCTGCTGAGTTTTGTCCAAACCAATCCCTTAAATTTTGAAGCAATGATGTTCTTCTTCTGCCTGGATCTCATTTCCCTTCAATCTTTCCCTGGAGGATTAAGTGAAGTATGCGGCATTTTTCATCATATTGAAAGGGAAGCCTGCAGATTCTAACTGATATTATTTAATCATTGACTGCACTGTATCCAAATGCTGCCTTTGCTGTATTTTTTGTGATCACGAAAGCAATGTTGTTTGTTCTTTGGGGAGGATTTTGTCCTGAATAGTAACAGTATGATTTTCTGACTAAAAGTGTCCAATTTCAGACCATTTTAATTTGCTGATGCCTAACATGTTGATCTAAAGTTAATTCATTTCAGCTTTCCCATGCTCATGATTCCTACATTTCATATCCCCATTCTAATTCTGTCATTGCAGCTTCAGGTTTTATTTTTCTACATGGCAATATCAACAACTAGACATCCTAAAAGCTTTAGTCTAACTGAGTCATAAACACCATTAGCATTCTAAAAGATCTTCAGCAGCATATTGAATGCCTTCCCACCTGAGGGGCCAGTATTTGGCATTATATTGTCTATCCATTTGTAATGTTTATCCATGTGGTTGCCTTGGTAAAATACAGGAGTGATTTACTATTGCCTTCGCCCATTAATTATGAAATAATGCCTTTGCTATTATCGCTAAAGTAATTGTCCACTTCCAGACCTTTCTATATCGATGCTGGTTGATACAGCTTGCTTGCTACATCTGGGCAGCAGGGATAAACTTCATGCCTTAGATGATTCTGCTGGGAGTATGTACTCTTGGCATTGACTTTTGGCACTTTCATTCCTCTCCCCAAGAAATCATTATGATGAAGCACATTGCAAGACTTGAATGGAGCAAATCAAATTAGCAATAAATAAAATAAAATAAAATAAAATAATAACAATAAAAAATAATAAAAATAGTAAAGATATTCCCCCCAGCAATATATGTATACTGCCCCATAGTGCTTTAGAGTACTCTCTGGGCAGTTAACAACATCAGCATATAACCCAACAATATGGGTCCTCATTTCATTGACCTCGGGAGAATGGAAGACTGAGTCAACATTGAACTCCATCAGGACGAACTCCAGGCTGTGGGCAAAATTTGCTTGCAATACTGCTCTTCTCTAACCACTGCACCATCAGGGCTCCTGCCACTACATCTACATTTATATTTCAATAGTAATAAAACAAGAATGTAGATATAATTTTTAAACTATAAGTTCAAATACACATCCTGATCAGACAGATTTATACATTTTTTAAATGCATTATGTCAATCAATATATTTTGCTTTCAGATTGAAGAAACAAATATGTACAAACTGATACTACTGTTGCATAATAGTTGCAAGTGCAACATTTATTGGAAATGACAATTCCCATGAATGACAATTAAAAATGATTCATTGAAATGATTATATTTTTAATAATCTTTCTTTTCACATACGGAGACAGAGATAGAAAACACACCTTCTTTCTCCTCTAGAGCACTGTTTCAACAACAGCATTTATTTCTTCAGAGACAATAGACTGTTAGGTTCATATTAGACTTCAATGCATTAGTTAATGGGCCAGGTAAAAATTAAAGCATCGTGTCTGTTTGAAAATAAACAAATACAAAACAGCTGTACCTAAAACTTAAAGCTTACGTTGAATACAGCGGCGGGTTGCTGCCTTACCGGTGCCAGTGCGCTGCATGTGCATCTCCACACTTCAGGCGCACACGCGTTCGCTTCGGGGGCATGCCCCCTCATGCGATTAATCGACCCAAAATCACCGGGAAAAAATGGCGACACGCGCAATGGACCGGCAGAGAGGGCTCTGGAGCGGTTGTGCAATCCGCTGCTCCCTACTGGAGCTGCGCACCAGGCAGCTCCAGCAGGAACCCACCTCTGGTTGACTAGGATGAAAGCTCTTATCTTTTCACCATTAGTGTTTAAGTGCAACATTATTTTACTCTAATCAAACCAAAGACTGCTCCAATCTTTATGGATTCATCATATGTCAAGAAAGCATAACATATAGCAATATCATTTGCCAATAACACTATGTAAACATAGCTTTTAAAATAGTCTACTAACTCAGATATCATTTGAAGCAATTAGAAACATTAGTCATTGGCAAAATTTATGATTACTATCTTCCATCTTTTCAAACTGCCATGCAGCCTTGAGGAATCTTGTCTGTCTTTTCATGACAGCTGTGGAATGAAGAAGGGTACTGATGCTACTGTCTTTTAATCTTACACTTGTCATCTGTTAATTATTACAGCAGATGACAAATCTGTCCTGGACAAAAGGAACAAGAACTATATACCGTATTTTTCAGAATATAAGACGCACCTTTTTGCCCCCAAAAACAGGGTGGAAATGTCGGTGCGTCTTATACACCGAATGCAGCCATTTTTGGCCTCCCGAAGCCCCGCCCCGCATCCCATTTTTGCGAAAAACGGACCGTTTTTCACAAAAATGGAGGCGTTTTTGCCTTCCTCCACCCGCTAGGAAAGCTCTGCAGGCTTCCCAAACCCTCTGCATGCCCTGTTTTTGCAGGGGGAAAAAACAAGCGAAAAACGGGCTGTTTTTCGCAAAAACAGGTGTTTTTTGTTTCTAATTACCCTATCTAGCATGACTGGAGGAGGAATTCTGGGAGTTGAAGTCCACTAGTCTTAAAGCTGTCAAGTTTGAAGACCCCTGGGTTAGGGTTGCAAGGATCTTCAAACTTGGCAAGTTTAAGACTTGTGGACTTCAACTCCCATTCCTGAGCTAGCACGACTGAAGGAGGAATTCTGGGAGTTGAAGTCCACAAGTCTTAAAGCTGTCAAGCTTGAAGTTTGTAAAAAGTGTACATGGTTGTAAAAAGTGTACATAGTTGTAAAAAGTATTCTGCTACACTGGTATTTTATTAAATAATATATTACTACACCATTTGGTTCAGAATACTTTTTTCCTTGTTTTCCTTCTCTAAAATCTAGGTGCGTCTTATACTCTGGTGTGTCTTATACTCCGAAAAATACGGTAATCAAATTCATTGATCTTGGAATCAGTATCCTTTTTACCAAGTGCAAAATATGAAGAACTATAAACAGAAAAAAAAGTCTTAGCAGGATTCCAGAGTCAAAGTAAAACTAAATAAGTAGTAGGACACAATATGAGTAATAAACAGCATTCTAAATTGAATAATTATTTTCAATCAAATATTTCATTAAAAATAATAGATAAAATGCATTGCACTCGACTTCAACCAATTCTGTTTAAATCACAGTGTCACTTGCACAATTCCATATGTGTTTATTCAAAAAGGAATTCCATTAAATTCAGTGGAGCTTACACTTACTGTAGGCACAAGATAGCAGCTAAATTAATTTTAAAAAATATTTACATCCTGAAGAGCTTTTCTACATAATATTTCCTTTTTAAAAGGAGGTTTGGCTAGGTAATGATTGTGCTTACACTCATATAATTCTATTTTGATATTTTATAATATAACTTATATTTAATGAGACAAAGTTGGATATAAAACTTTATCTAGACAACTAAGCTAAAGCTAAAAAGGTTGTAAATCAGAGTTATGTGACTGCAAGATGCTGCAAACACAGTCATAAATGTGGGTCAGTTGCTCAGCAACCAAAACATGAACATGGGACTGTAGGAGGGGGCATTGGAACTATGAATCTGGGTTGTAAATACCTTTTTGGGTCAGTTGTAACTTCAAACTGTTGCTAAGCAATGTCATAAGTTGAGAATTAACTGTAGAATTTTTTTTGTATTTTCTACATCTTTTTCCCCTATGGATCTTGGATTTATGCTGCTTAGTTGCTTGATAATGTTTCTTAAATAAATGCATACATACATACATACATACATACAGTAGTGGGTTCCTCCCGGTGCGCCCCAGCGCAGGCGCACCGGTAGTAGCCTGCTGGTGATGTCATCAGCCGGTCCCGGTCCCTGGGCGCCGCCATTTTTTCCCCCGAATTTTTTTTGAATTTTTGGGGATTTTTTTTATTTTTTTCTTCTAATGAGCATGCGCGAGTTTTAGGCACTGGGCATGCGTCGACATTTCGTTTTGGGCGGGTTTTTTTTTTTAAATTTCCCCCTTCTGAACATGCACAGAAGCCGAGTTCCAGCACTGTGCATGCGGCCCCCATCTGTTTTCCGGCTTTGTTTTTTGCACTGCATGGCAGGAGGAAGCAAACTGGTAGGAGGTAAGTCAAAACCCACTCCTGAGCTATCCCGGTTTCCCCCCCCCCACTTCAGCAGTCAGAGAAGCTCTAAAACGGCCAGCAATGATCCCAGGCAATTCTGCACGTTGGGAGCTTCTCTAATTGCTGAGGGGAGGGGGACCGCCCAGCAGGAGCTATCCCCGTTTCTTCCCCCCCACTTCAGCAGTCAGAGAAGCTCTGAAATGGCCAGCAACGATCCCAGGCATCTCTGCACGTTGGGAGCTTCTCTGATTGCTGAAGGGAGGGGGACCGCCCAGCAGGAGCTATCCCCATTTCTTGCCCCCCCCCCACTTCAGCAGTCAGAGAAGCTCTGAAACAGCAACGATCCCAGGCATTTCTGCACGTTGGGAGCTTCTCTGATTGCTGAGGGGAGGGGGACCGCCCAGCAGTCCGCCGTGGCTACATCCCATGGGCGGTGGACACTCCTGGGCAACGCGGAATCCCAGTGGCAGCGGCAGGCTGGGGCAGCGAGGGCATCGCTTCCCCGGTGGGCGCGGGCCGAGATGTCCCCTCGCTGCTCTCTAGGCAGCCGAGCCGGCCAGGCGTCTTCCCCTGGTTCAGTCCTTGGTGCCCCGGGTGCGTTTCAGCGCCGCAGCCCCAACCCTCCTTCGGCGGCGCCCCCCAGGCCGCACACTTGCCCCGACCGGCTGCTTCTTCACTGGCCAGCCCAGCATTCAGATGACACGGGCCGTGGCGAGGCGGGGCTGGAGAGACGCACCTTCCTGCCCTGCTGGAGTTCTGGACCAGCTTGCCATCTGTCAGGCGCCCCACTTTCCCATGGAGCGTTCCCTGGGACGGCAGAGAGCCCCACCAGTGCTACCCTGGGGCAGATGCCTTGGCAAGCAGCGTGGAGTGGTGCTGCCACCCGGGGAGACGTGCAACGGGTTTGTCCGACTTCGCTTCTCTCTCCCCTGCCGGGCACAATAACTTCCTTCGCTTTTGAGGGTCTCCAGCCAATTGCCGCTCCCAGGATGCAAGGATGGGGGTTTCTCTTGGGGAGGGGGGCACGAGCGATCCTCTGCAAGGTGGATGACGTGCGCTGTGCTCCTTCCCAGCTCGATCCTCTGGGACAGGGGTCCTCAAACTTGGCAAACTCCAGCCAGCATAGAATTCTGGGAGTTGAAGTCCCCAAGTCTAATGTTGCCAAGTTTGAAGACCTCTGTTCTGGGAGAAACTGAAGAAGCTTCTTGGAGGAGAAGCGAAAGGTCTTAGAAGAAAAAGCAGGAAGTCCAGCTGCCTCTTGAAAAAAACAGCATCTTTGGGGCAACCTGGATGACCGAGAATCCCCATAGACATCCCTCATCCTAGCCTTCCTTCCTTTCTGATGCCTCCTAGCCTGGCTTGCCTTCCATCCCTTGTTTGATGCTGACCTAGAGGTTTTTGTTGGAATCCTGGTTTAAGTTTTGGAGAAAGACTTAATTCACCTAAGCTTGTGACTGCTTTCATCAAACCTTAGAGTGATTTAGAAAGAAAGAAAGAAAGAAAGAAAGAAAGAAAGAAAGAAAGAAAAAGAAAGAGACAGAGAAAGAGAATGAGAGAAAGAAAAAAAGAAAAAGAGACAGAGACAGAGAAAGAGAGAAAGAAAGAGGAAAGGAGAGAGAGAGAGAGTGAGGAGAGAAAGAAAGAGGAAGGAAGGGAGAGAGAGAGAAAACTCTGTGCTATTATTTTTAATTGTTCCATTATTTATCATGTGTTAATATTTTATACTATTTTACAGTAGAGTGATTTTACTGCCTTTCTTTTGCCCAGGGCTACCACATATTTTTCAGAGATTTACATGCATTCAATGTCTATAGTCCAGAGCATAAATATATGTGTGTTTATTTTGTACATCAGGTTGCATAAGTCCAGCTTAATATGATATTCCATAACCAGCCACATCAGCCATAATACTAATTACTGTTTTGAACAATATGCAGGTTGTATTACATGAATGGCTTTTTATATCTGAAATTATGACTGAAATATTTCTATTTTGGTTCTCACTGTCAGGAAGTTTCTCCCTATTTTTAGGTTGCTTCTCTCTTTGTTCAGTTTCCATCCATTGCTTCTTGTTTTGCCTTTTGGTACTTTGGAAAATACATTGCCCCCACTTCTTTCTGGCAGCCACATAAAAGCCTGTTGCCTATCACACCCTTGGGCAAAGCATGTGAGCCATTTCCTCCTTTCAGTTGTCCATGAAAGTACATCTATAGTATGTAGATAATGAAGTTGAAAAAAGGTGAACAACATTTTTACAGATCTATAGATACCTTGAGGCTGGGTGTGACAAGGAATGGCTGGGAGGGGAGGGGCCAGGTGAGGCACCCCTTGAAGTGAGTGACATTAAGTGGCCACACCCACCCAGTCACATGAGCGGCAAGCCACTCCCACCCGGTCACATGACTGGCAAGCCACTCCCACCTGGTCACATGGCCGGCAAGCTACTCCCACCCGATCACATGACCATCAAGCCACACCCACAAAACAAGCCACGCCCACAGAGTGGTAGTAAAAATTTTGGGAACCCTCCACTGCATACATACATACATACATACATACATACATACACACACACACACACACACACACACACACAAAAAAAACCTCCATAGAGACATGCAAAATGTGTATAATAATAATCCCAGATCCTTGGGAAGAACTCACTAGGCGGACAAAAATGCCAAATCCAGTCTGTATATCTGGCTGACTCTGCAATTAACCATAATAATAATAATAACCCCTAGTGAGGCACTACCTTGACATGGTTGTGGGACTTGTGTGCTCTGAGGAAGATGACAGCTATGCCTGAGGTTCAACCACACTGGACAGGTCTCATCAGAGGCTCAGAGTTTCTCTCCCATTAAAAATATGGGAGATGTAAATTACAGAAATCATACCATTTCGGTCATCTCGGGTCAACAAGGACTGCTCTAGGTTACTGGACATCTGGTGAAAAATGGCAACTGGACTCAGAATTGCTAACTGAGCACCCAGGACCAGCAGCTACAAAATTATTGGAAGGAAAGGTGTTTACCCATTGCATAATAATATATAGAGATTGAAAAAATGTAAATAATAATCTGTTATTACAGATTATGTCAAAACAGATCAGGATATTTGAAATGAAAGCACCAGTTCTGGAAAGAAGAACATCTAGAATCAGAAACAACAGAACAGAAGCTAGCATATCACGCTGATTTATACCGTATTTTTCGGAGTATAAGATGCACATTTTTACCCCCCAAAAGAGGGTGAAAACTTGGGTGTGTCTTATACACCGAATGTAGCCCCACTCACCCACCCACCCCCACCCTTTGGCCTCTGTCTTCCAGCAATTTACCTGCTTGCAGGAAAGAGGGAAGAGCCAGTAAAGCCAAGCAAGTCAGTAGCAGTTTCCCGACGAACAGCTGATTAGGTTTGCCACGTGGAAAAATGAAAGTGAAACTAACTGCAAAGAGGCAAATAGCTGGGAGAGATTAGACATGCAGGTTTTTATTTTTGCTGAACTGGCTGCAAAGGGGTAAGTGAATAACTATAAATGTCTGTAGAATGTTCAAATTATTAGACTTATTTTTTAAAGACTGCTTTATTATTGTTCTAGAGCCAGGGGTCTCCAACCTTGGCAACTTTAAGACTTGTGGACTTCAACTCCCAGAATTCAACAGCCAGCTTTGTTAGCTTTGCTGGCTGTGGAATTCTGGGAGTTGAAGTCCACAAGTCTTAAAGTTGCCAAGGTTGGAGATCCCTGTAAATCTAGACAACTTAACAAAATAAAAAAGCTTTTTAAAATAAATGCTTGCTCTGAAGAGGCCCAATGCTATTGTATCTTCTTTTAAATAATAGAGAATAATGTATACTTCCAGAAATTTTAATTAATTTTAACAGCTCTGTACAAGTATAGTATGAAATGTAACAGTGTCCTGTTTAGTATTAGAGTTTAATTACCTTGGAGTAGATCTATTTAAATAATTGGGAGGAGTTAGTGTGACTACATTTAAGAAAACCTTTTGGCATAATGTACATTTTTCCAATTCTTTGCTATTTCTATGGGTCAGGCACACATGCACAGAAATACACAGCAAACCGGGTGGGTGGGCGAAGCCTCGCGCTGCCGTCGCTACCAGCTCTCTGACCACCAGCAGGCACGCCTGAACCGGGAGCATTTCACCCTGTAATAACAGCACAAATAGTGGAGAAAGGGGCAAGGAAGAATTGCTCAGGAGAACGTGAAAATGAACTGCATAGGTTTTGGTTGAAACATCTGACTGCAAGGAGACGAAATTGAAGCACAGTTCACATCTGACAAAACCTGATAATTTTTCATCTGATGATGAAAAATCTAGCAAAAGGGGCAGCATCAGGTAACTTATAGGCCAATTAACTTTCAAATCATTAACTGGTGTGGTAGCTGATACAGTCCAACAGTATCTAATTAAAAACAAGCTTCTTCCATTTGAGCAGGAAGGAAACCGTTCAAACAGCAGAGCAACAAAGATTAACTCCTAATTGACAAGATGTTTCTGAAAAATTGTAAAAGAGGGAAGACCAACTTGAATTTTGTATGGACTGATTACAAGAAGGCATTTGACTCCATGCCACATGATAATTTGTATAATTAAGTGCCTAGAAATAAAAGGAATCAGTAGAAACATCAGAAGCTTTGTGCAACGATCAATGGCACAATGGAAAACATGGTTGCTTGTCAAAGACGATGGAATTGGAGAAGTTAACATCAAGAGAGGAATCATCCAAGGAGACTCACTATTACCACTACTGTTTGTCATTGCACTGAATCATCTATCAACAAAACTGAATAACTCAGGCCATAGCTATCAAACATCAAAAACATCTGCCACACTATCCTACCTCCTTTAAATGGATGATTTGAAGGTGTATGGAAAAACACCGTTTGAAACAGAATCACTACTCAACACTGTCAACATATACAGCCAAAATATTGTGGTGGTTTGGACTAGTTCAGCAACCCCCAACCTTTTGGGACTGGTTCTGTGGAGAAAGGTTTTTCTGTGGACTGGAGGGAGCATGGCTTCACATGCTGCCTGCATCCCACAGATGGGGCTTCGCTTGTTTGCACGGCCTAGTTTCTGGCATGCCACGGACCGGTGCCATTCCACGGACCGGGAGTTGGGGACCCCTAGACTAGATAAATGTGCCACACTTGCCATCAAACAGGGAAAAATAGTGAAAACAGAAGGAATCAAGATGCCCTTTGAAAATAGCATCAAGAGTCAGGATGATAATGACCACTACAAATGCCTGGACATGACAATATCAAGCACACTGAAGAAAAAGAAAGTTAATAAATACATCAAGATAGTGAAGAAGATTGTAAAGTCCAAATTCAGTGGAGGCAGTAGAATCAAGGCAATTGACACCTGGGCAATTCCAGTCATTAGATACACAGCTGGATTATTGGACTGGACTCAAGCAGATAGGAAGACCAGAAAAATAACGACAATGAATCATGTCCTCATCCACGCAGTGATGTTGACATATTCTATGTAACAAGGAAAATAGGTGACATGGAATGTTGCATGTACATCAGATGGTTGAAGGAAAAAAAAGGGCATTGTAAGAGTATTTTAAGTACAGTGAAGAAGATGCACTGAAACTACTATACCAGAAGGTCAGCTGAGTATTGGAGAAACCAAACTGGCTTACAAGAAAGACGAAATGAAGAACAAAAGAGACATGGGAAGACAAAGCATTACATGGCCAGTACATTAAAAAAAATAGCAGGGAAAACAGATAATAACAAGACTTGGCAATAGCTAAGAGCAAGAAAGTTGAAGAAAGAGACAGAGGGGCTAATTCTGTCTGCACAAGACCTAGATTTAAGAAGAAATGTACAGTGGGGCAAAAACTATTTAGTCAGCCACCAATTGTGCAAGTTCTCCCACTTAAAAAGATGAGAGAGGCCTGTAATTGACATTATAGGTAGACCTCAACTATGAGAGACAAAATGAGAAAACAAATCCAGACAATCACATTGTCTGATTTGGAAAGAATTTATTTGCAAATTATGGTGGAAAATAAGTATTTGGTCACCTACAAACAAGCAAGATTTCTGGCTCTCACAGACTTGTAACTTCTTTAAGAGGCTCCTCTGCCCCCCACTCATTACCTGTATTAATGGCACCTATTTGAACTTGTTATCAGTATAAAAGACACCTGTCCACAACCTCAAACAGCCACACTCCAAACTCCACTATGGTGAAGACCAAAGAGCTGTCGAAGGACACCAGAAACAAAATTGTAGACCTGCACCAGGCTGGGAAGACTGAATCTGCAATAGACAAGCAGCTTGGTGTGAAGAAATCAACTGTGGGAGCAATAATTAAAAAATGGAAGACATACAAGACCACTGATAATCTCCCTCGATCTGGGGCTCCATGTAAGATCTCACCCCGTGGGATCAAAATGATCACAAGAATGGTGAGCAAAAATCCCAGAACCACACGGGGGGACCTAGTGAATGACCTCCAGAGAGCTGGGACCAACGTAACAAAGGCTACCATCAGTAACACACTACACCACCAGGGACTCAGATCCTGCAGTGCCAGACATGTCCCCCTGCTTAAGCCAGTACATATCTGGGCCCGTCTGAAGTTTGCTAGAGAGCATTTGGATGATCCAGAAGAGGATTGGGAGAATGTCATATGGTCAGATGAAACCAAAGTAGAACTGTTTGATAGAAACACAACTCATCATGTTTAGAGGAGAGAGAATGCTGAGTTGCATCCAAAGAACACCATACCTACTGTGAAGTATGGGGGTGGCAACAACATGCTTTGGGGCTGTTTCTCTGCAAAGGGACCAGGACGACTGATCCGTGTACAGGAAAGAATGAATGGGGCCATGTATCGTGAGATTTTGAGTGCAAACCTCCTTCCATCAGCAAGGGCATTGAAGATGAAACGTGGCTGGGTCTTTCAGCATGACAATGATCCCAAACACACCACCCGGGCAATGAAGGAGTGGCTTCGTAAGAAGCATTTCAAGGTCCTGGAGTGGCCTAGCCAGTCTACAGATCTCCACCCCATAGAAAACCTTTGGAGGAAGTTGTAAGTCCGTGTTGCCCAGCGACAGCCCCAAAACATCACTGCTCTAGAGGAGATCTGCATGGAGGAATAGGCCAATATACCAGCAACAGTGTGTGCCAACCTTGTGAAGACTTACAGAAAACGTTTGACCTCTGTCATTGCCAACAAAGGATATATAACAAAGTATTGAGATGAACTTTTGATATTGACCAAATACTTATTTTCCACCATAATTTGCAAATAAATTCTTTCCAAATCACACAATGTGATTGTCTGGATTTGTTTTCTCATTTTGTCTCTCATAGTTGAGGTCTACCTATGATGTCAATTATAGGCCTCTCTCATCTTTTTAAGTGGGAGAACTTGCACAATTGGTGGCTGACTAAATACTTTTTTGCCCCACTGTATAGAAAGTCAGAATTGAGAAGACAGCAAAAGATAGTGCTCTCTCTGCAAAGAAACTGAAAAAACAGTGGATCACCTGGTTAGCTGCTGCAATAAGATCACACAGAGTGACTACAAACAACAGCAAAGTAGCTGTTGGTGGAAGATCTGCAAGAAATACCATTTAACTGCCAGCAAGAATTGGTGGGATCATAAACTAGAGAAAGTCATAGAAAATGAAGAAGCTAAAGTGCTCTGGGACTTTAAAATTCAAACCGATATGTGTCACATAATACCCCTTACTTAACAACTGTCAATAAGAAAGACAAAGTCTGGACATTGGACGTGGCAGTACCTGGAGACAGCAGACTAGAAGAGAAAGAACTGGCAAAGATAACAAAATACAAAGACCTGCATATAGAAATAGAACAATTGTGGCAAAAAAGAAAAGAAAAAAGAAAGGTAGTATCAATAGTAAAAGGCATCTTGGATACAATCCCAAAACAACTGGAACACCATTTGAACACTATCAGCACTGACAAATTCACCATCAATCAGCTGCAAAAGGCAGCTTTACTTGAAACAGCTTACATCTGTATCTGTAACACCATCAAACATTGGGAAGGGTGGACAAAAATGCCAAATCCAGTCTGAACATCTGGTCGACTGTGCAAAGGACCATAATAATAAAAACACTATTGGCTTTGACCAAATCACCATCACTCAATTGCAAAAGACACTTTTACCCAGAATAGCTTACATACTATGATAATACCTTTAAAGTCATCAAACAACAACATCTGCCTATCCCAAATCCTTGGGAAGAATTTGATAGGTGAATAAAGATGCCAAATCCAGTCCAAACATCTGGCTGAACTTTTGAAACGTATTATGGATATCAGAAAAGTTTGAAAAGCTGAAAAGGACTAGAATTCTCAACTTTTATTAAACTCAATTGACCACAGAACCATAAACATGAATAACATGTTTGTTACCAAAATAAAATCATTGTAGCAAAATGTTCCATAAAACAACCTATTTATAATTCTTCTTGCAAAATTTAATGTTTAAAAATAAAAAAGAGAACGTAATAACTTGTATAGAGATTCATTTAAAACAAAAACAAAGAAGAAAGCTGTAGTAACTTGTATAAAGAATTGTTCATAAATACTTCCCTTTAAGACATGGGATACAACGAGCCCTATCATTTCCATAATCGCAAAGTTTCAGCAACTTCTTTGTTGTAAAGGAATCAATGGAAATGCAAATGGATATAATTTCTGGATGGAATAGATGTTAAAATAAATGGATTCAATCACAGGTATCTGTATTTGCTTATTTGTAAAAATAATAAAGGCAGGATACAAAAAATAAATAAATAAAAAACATTTGCTTTTATCATCTTTTTTTTATAAAAGGAATTTTTCCTGCTTGTTATCATGGATTATGCAACATTTCAGCCAAATGTCACCAAACTTGGTACACTTTTAAAGATGCATATCAAGATTTCATGTGTGTCTATTTTCACTGTTATGAAATATCCAGTTTTATTTTATTGGCAATAAACTATAATTGAATAGTCACTTCATTCTCTAAATAGAGCATGATTGCACCCTGCTAATTTGGCAAACAAGCATACTGTCATAATTTACAACCTGCTAAATATCACCCCATAATTCTGCTTCAACTCAAGAGTTCATAATTACATTCCCTGGGGAGCAATTATGCAGGTCAGACAGATAGGAAGTTTTGAAGTTGTATGATTTCACCAGGTCTCAAAAATACTGATTAAGCTGTTCTGATGAAAATGAGGCCATTTAGTAATGAAATATATTACTGTTACTTCTCCTCTCCTCACCTCTTCCATTAATGATGGTTATAAAGAGAAAAGCTTTGTAAAGAGAACTCTGAGAGCCTGAAATATTTTCAGTGAATTTATTGTATATTCTAAGACCAACAAATGTTTGCGAGCATTAAACAGTTTGATAGTGAAGCTTCTTTCAGGCAAAGCTTGTCAGTGCCACTGTAACTGATTATTCATTATAAATTAGCCAATTCATATTCCACACAAGGCAAGGGAGCAAAGCTTTACCAATAGCTGCTCCTACTTCAAAATCTCATTCTGAAAACTATGTTTGAAAGTAAATTATCAAATTATCTAACACAGAGAAATCATATGACAGTCAACATTCCATATAGCAGAAAGGACTGAAGATACTGGAGATTTACAGTGAAGAAGATCAGTACACCTTTCTGAACAGTGGCTGGGAGGCTGTGGCTGCTGCAGCACAAAATGTTGATCATCAACAGATCAAGAAACTGACAGACTCCATGAATGGAAGGGCTTGTTGTTGAAAAGAAGGGTGACTATATTGGTCACTGATTTTTTTTAAATGTCAGAAATGTTTATCTGCACATTGAGTTGTTTATTTATTAATCTTATTTTAACCGTTGCAAATAAATGAGTGGGATGGGCAGATTTTCATTTTTCATTTAGTTGCATAATAATTCTGCACACTAATAGTTGCCCAATAATTGTGCTCACATAGATATTCTCCTAAGAAAGCCAAAACTTCACTTTTACTTTCTTAAATATTGTGGTTTGAGATTTATTAACATTTTGGATTGACCGAGATCATGGTAGTTGTTCAATAATAAAATTAATACTCCAAAATACAACTTGCCAAATAATTGTGCACATAGTGTAGCAGATGTATTCAGATAGCAACTACACAGGCAAGCAAATATTTATGTTTTGTATACCTTCCAGGATATAAATATGCTAGTAAATAAACACTTAAAATAATGAAAAAGCAAAAGATACAAATTATAAAATTTTCAATACTTAAAAAGCAAATTAATACTGAAGGTTAAAACATATAAGTATCATTTAAAATGTTTTATTTTTATATATTAAAACTGTTGCTATTTAACGGTTAACCTCTACCAATTGAAGGGACAGAGAATCTAACTGCTCTATCCTTGAGTTTGTTTTTATTTACCATAGGCCTATGTGATATTAGACATTCAACTGATGCTGTAAAAAGTTCATCGCTGAGGTAAATGTCAAGAGGAAGAATGTCTTTAGTAATAAATCTTTGATTTTCTGGATAACTGGATAATATTAGAAAGCATCTAATATCAGCATTTCAACAAAGCTGATCATCGTAAAACTAACACAAACACACATGAAATTAAAAGCAAGAGTATCAAAATAATTAAAATGTTATAAAGCAGTAGAATCATAAAATACCAAGACAGTTTTAGACTTGATATTTTATGATTCTATTGCCTTATAATATTTTAATTATTTCAATACTCTTGCTTTTTAATTTTATGTGTGTGTGTGTGTGTGGTTTTACGATGTTATCTGGATTAATACATTTTGTTTACTGCTGCTGTTTTTCAATGTTATAATTGCCTCTGTTTATATACAATGTTTAGAGTTAGATTTTGAAGATTTTGTATATTATACTTAGAAGATATGTGCATCTTTGACTCTTATATTTGTAAAACACATCTAGAGACATACTTTGTATAGAAAAGTATAATGAAATATCAATCTCATTTATACAGAATACAGGTTAAAAAGTTGTATAAATGTATTTAAAATATATACATAGTTGAATAATATTTGCATTAAACATAAAATTTTAACTGTTTATTCTTATGACATATATTTTATTTTTCTTGTATTTCTTCATATTTTTGAACCCTACAAAATTATATAACCTATGCCAGTGATGGCGAACCTATGGCACGCGTGCCACAAGTGGCACGCGTGCCACAAGTGGCACGCGGAGCCATATCTGCCGGCACGCGAGTCGTTGCCCTAGCTCAACTCCAGCATGCATGTGTGTGCCGGCCAGCTGATTTTTGGCTTGTGTGGAGGCTCTGTGAGGGCATTTTAGGTTTCCAGAGGGCCTCCGGGGGGTGTTATTGCCCTCCCCAGGCTCCAGGGAAGCCTCTGGAGCCTGGGGAGGGCGAAAAACGGGCCTACCAGGCCCACCGGAAGTCAGGAAATGGGCCATTTCCGGCCTCCAGAGGGCCTCTGCGGGGGTGGGAGAGGCCGTTTTCATCCTCCCCAGGTATTGAATTACGGGTGTGGGCACTCACACGTGCGTGACAGCGCGCGCACAAGCGCTTTCGGCACCCGAGGGAAAAAAGGTTCGCCACCACTGACCTATGCAGTAAAATAAAAACGTGATTTTAATTTAATTTAATTAATTTAATTAAAAGTTCTTATAGGCCGCCCAATCCCGTAGGACTCAGGGCGGCGTACAATAGGAATAAGAACAATACAATAAAAACATGACAATTTAAAAACATGACATCATTTTAAAAAACCATTCATTCAGGGGGAATGAATGGTTTCTATTTTCACAGAGATAGACAGGAAATACCACAGAATTTCTATAAAACCAGATTATAGTTCCTGACTTTACATGTAGTATAGGACTGGATTGTGATCAATAATCTAGAAAAGTCATTTTTAAAGGTATGAGTCAGAACAGAATCATGTATAGCCCCACTGCTCAAATGAGGAAAAGAAAGTCCTTCACAACATGAAGTACCAGAAAGTATCAGAAAAAAATATATGACAAGGCTGCAATTATATATTTTACCATAAGGGACAATATACATTGTGTGACATTATGTGAAATGAGAAGTCCTTCCCCAAGTCTCCTGTTCAGAGGTGGGTTCCTCCAGGTTCAGACTGGTTCGCCCGAACCAGTAGCGACCCATTGGTAACATCACAAAACCGGTTCGGTCGGTGCTAGTGCGTGGGCGCCGCCATCTTTTTTTAGATTTTTTTTTGAATTTTTTCCGGGTTTTTTTTCTTTCTGCACATGCACAGAAGCCAAGTTTCCGACACTGTGCATGCGGTCGCCATCTTCTTTTCAGCTTTTTTTGGGGGGGGATTTTTTTGTGGTTTTTTTTCTTCTGCACATGCGCAGAAGCTGAGTTTCTGGCACTGTGCATGCGGTCGCCATCTTGTTTTTGGCTTTTGGGGGGGTTGGATTTTTTTGGCACTGTGCATGCGTGCATGTGCAAAGCGCGTGTGAGCCCATGAGGCGCAGCCACGTGGCGTGAGAGGAAGCAAACCGGAAGCGAGGTAAGTTAGAACCCACCCTTGCTCCTATTCTATAGGCTATCACATAGAAAAGTTCTGATGGTCAGACTGTATATATATATATATATATATATATATATATATATATATATATATATATATATATATATATATATATATATATATATATATATATATATATATATATATATACATACATATATATACATATACATATATATACATATACATACATATATATATATATATATATATATATATATATATATATATATATATATATATATATATATATATATATATATATATATATATATATATATATATATATATATATATCTGTAAACATTATTGGATTGTTTGGAAGAATGTGCTAATCCAAAAAGACTATACATAAATCCACTGACCAGCATTCTATTAATATTCACTTACCATTGGACCAATTGATTGTTTTTTTAAATGCAGCTTCTATCACTTTTTTCCTTTGGATATATTGCTATTCAATATCTAATTGTGGCTCAGTTTTAAAAAAAGAATAGTTTACTCTGTCGTATAAGGTAAATCAGATTCTATGGTTTTAATAAAATAGATGTGAAAACATCACTTTTTCAAATTGTTGTTCTTACCTGGCCGTGAGACCTTTGAGCTGTTGAAAACTGCTTCCTGCAGGCTGCTAGAAAGAGGCTGGGAGTTTGAGTTACCATGGAGATCTTTACATTCAACAGTGGAGAAATCTGGAAAGATACAATGAAATATTTTGCCAGGTGAACCTTAGAATGAAGAGAAAAAAAAACCATACTCTATGGCCATCTTCTCCAATTTATTTGCCACAACCAGCAAAAAAAACCCTTACTCTGTAATCAAATGAAAACATTAATTTGGACAGTTAAATGCTCATTAAAAAAATCCAAATAGATAAGTACTGAAGCGTAGTCCCAAATTCAGCATCTAGAACCGCCAATAAAGCACTAAAAGCCCTTAATGAAATCCAGTAGATCTGTTTACCAACTAGTCATTTGGTTTACACATCACACTAAGTGCATAACATCATTGGTTCTGAGCCTTAGTTTATGGCTCAGCATAAAAGCCTTTTCAGAAACATAGTTGAAACAAGACATAGCTTAATGCAGTACAGGTTGCCCTTGCTTAACAACTGTCTTGTTTAGTAACCGTTTGAAGTTTATGACTGAGTTGAAAAAGTAAATATAACTGGACCTTGCGCTTACAACTGTCATAGCATTCCTATGGTCATATGTTTAAGATTCGGGTTGCTTCACATCACAATTGATTTAAGTTTATGGTGACCATAGCATCCCATGGTCACGTGATCACAACTTGCACGCCTCACAGTCGGCTTCCAACAAGCAATATCAATGGAGTAGCTGGCAGTAAAATTGCAACTTGCGGTTCACATGAAGTCTCACTTAACAGTAACATGGAAATGAAGAAGTAACCCTTTCAAGTATGTGATATTTTCCTTAATAACCACACCATTTAGCCACAGACTTGCTGGTCCCAATGGTGATTGTTAAACTAGGACTACCAGTATACAAAATCAACTGGATGATATGTGGCTATATGGATTAAGATTTGATTTGGTGCTAAATAGCGAATGCATTACTGGGTTTCTATGAAGCTGCTTGGAAGTGAAGATTCTCAGTGTAAGGTAATTTTATTCCCTTAATAACACTTGGATTCCAAGTGACTCCATGCACTCCATATAGATTTCTTGAAACAGTATGGAAATAGTTTGGCACTGCCTCCTGGGACAGTTTGTCCAACCTCCCAATCTAGCCCTTGGTTGTTCAACCAAATACTAACCAGGACCAAGCCTGCTTAGCTTTGTCAGGATCCGCTAAGGTCAACAAGGTGCTGCCACTTGCAATGATTTTCATTATAGAAACACTCTAATAAGAAGACAAATGGTGTGCTCTTTCATGCAGTATAAGATGGTGAAATGTGCTTACATTATGCCACACCTGAACTGAGACACTAGAATGCAAAGGGAGAACTCAATCTGTGGTACTCCTCCACATCATTTTGATAACAAAAATTAAAGTAGCAGTGGGATGGACAGAAAGATCTGCCACTGTGACTCAGGGCTGTTGCTTTTTTATTTTTTACAATGCAGTAAGAAACAAGTCATACTATTGGGTTTCATTTGAGAAAGGCTGTATCATAAGAATACAAAAGATGCTTTCTGTGTAAAAGTTCAATTCTCAAATTCTGCAACTCAAAAAACTTCATGAATCAGAGCCCAGAAAAGCACAAATAACAAATACCTATTTGTTATAACAAATATGTCATGTCTCTGGAGAGACATGACATTGTTGTCCGATTTCAAATAGAAGAGGGATATGGAAATAAGGAGGACAGGGCTAGAAAACAAACCTTAAAAAGCTACCTTCCAGACTGATTCAGACCCCACATGGGGTAGAGTCAATCTATCAGTCAGTCAATCAATCAATCAGAATAGAGCTGGAAGGGACCTCTGAGGTCTTCTAGTCCAACCCCTGCCCAAGCAGGAGACCCTACCATTTCAGAAAAGTGGCTGACCAGTTGTCAGGGTTCCAAGTAATAATCCCATATCAAGCAAAACTCCAAGGCTCTTCTTAAAAACCTCCAGTGATGAAGCCCCTACAACTTCTGACAACAGTTAACAATGGTTAATTGTTCTCACCATTAGGAAGTTTCTCCTTAATTCCAGGTTGCTTCTCTCTTTGATTAGTTTCCATCCATTGTTTCTTGTCCTGCCCTCTGGTGCTTTGGAAAATAAGTTGACCCCCTCCTCTTTGTGGCAACCTCTCAAATATTGGGATACTGTTATCATATTTCCCCTAGTCCTTCTTTTCTCTAGACTAGCCAAACCCAAATCCTGCAACCGTTCATATGTTTTCATCTCCACGCCTTTAATCATCTTAGTTGCTCTTCTTTGCACTTTTTCCAAAGTCTCAACATCTTTTTTGTAATGTGGTGACCAAAACTGGATGCAGTTTTCCAGGTGTGGCCTTACTAAGGCTTTATAAAGCAGTGCTAATATTTCACGTGATTTTGATTCTATGCCTCTGTTTATACAACCAAGGTTTGTATTAGGTTTTTTGGCTGCTGCTGCACACTGCTGACTCATTTTTAACTGATCGTCCACTAGGACTCCAAGGTCCCTCTCACAGTTACTGTTTTTGAGCCAAAAACAGAAACTGTGCTTCTGCCAAATAGCTCTTTTGCTCTCAAGGAGGCTGGCTGAAAAAAGTCTGTTCCAAAACCCATACTTAGATTTCTGCTTGAATTTCTGGACAGACATTTTTCAGGCGGTCCCCAGGAATCAACTAGAAAGCAGTGGCTTACAACCTTCCCTGCTGGCTTCTCCACTGACTTTCTGGGGAAGCCAGCAGGAAAGATTGCAAATAACAATCACATGATAGCAGGGCACTTGGCAACCCTTCTGCAACCCTTTTTAATGTGTTCAGGTTGCCAAGTGTCCAGATTACCATCATGGGGATACTGCAATGGCTGTAACATTGGGCAGAGATAATAAGTCCCTTCGTTCAGTACTGTCATAATTTTCAATGGTTGCTAAAAGAATATTCTTTTAGTGTGAGGACTACTTGTATATAAAAGCTTTGGTGGATTGTTTAGCTTCTATGAGAATTAGAATATTCATTTATTATCATGGCAGCAAATTATATATTTTACTTCTTAGGTCACCTTATGCAGTGTTAATTGCAAATCACAAATTACTCTGATTTGGCAGACTAAAGTGCAGAAATAGAAACAAATGTACATATATAAGCTACTCCTTTTTAAAAGAGGCAGTTAAAAGATATTTTACAATAAATTTAAAGCATATTAAAAATACTCAATAAGTTATTATTATAAGAGCTGTAAAAATTTGTGACAGTAACCCATGATTTATCCAAAGGATGAAATTTTAAAAGCTATTTTGCCATACTTTCGAAGAAGAATTAGCCAGGCTTGGCAGTATTTTTACCATAGCAGGGAAAGGGAAATAGAGGCAAGATTCACATCACTGGAAGTGCTTCAGAAGTTTTTACAATTGCAAAAAGTTTAAATGTTTCCCCTTAAGAAGTATGTGGTAATAAAAACCATTAACTGAAAAAAAATAGCAGCCAAAGGATATGGAGAAAACTAGCAAGTCAACCATTGGAAGTTAAAGAATTGTTAGTCCTGCTAGAGTTTTCAAGGATGTTAACTGTGCAAAACATGTCAATCTTTCTTCATATACATCTCTTCCAAGTATAACAAAGAAGATGTGAGAATGAGACAAAATATGTTAATTGAAAATTCAGGAGACATACTCTCAATTTATCTTGAAGGCAAAAGCTACACTAAACAAACTTCAATGTTTGTCTGTCTTATTTGGTGATAGTTAAATTACAACTCTAAATCCTAGAGCAGTGGTTCCCAACCTGTGGTACGTGTACCACTAGTGGTACGCGAGGGCCTTCCAGGTGGTACGCGAACACTTTCGGGGTCATGAACGATTTTTTGGTAGTTATTTTTTACTTCACAAAAATGTTTACTGCCTAACACAACTGTTGCCACACGCCACCCACCTGGTCCCAGCGGCCCGAGAATCCAGTTGCTGGATGCGCGGGGCCAAAAAAGGAACGGTACAATTATGGAAATAAAGTGATATCTGATCGAATTTAGTTTCTCTGGAACCAGGTGGTACGCGGCGACTGTACGGGACCTCCAAGTGGTACTTGATCACAAAAAGGTTGGGAACCACTGTCCTAGAGGATTCTGAATGTCATACAATGATCTAGTTATTTTTAATCATTGTTTGCTGAGTAACATTGTGGGCTATTCACAAATGATATTAAATCACAATGCTGAGTGTAAATAATGATAACAAAAGAGTTATCATTCTATCCTTGTGAGCCACCTGGAGTTACTGAGTATGAGTTGCGCAGCCATATAAATCATCTTCTTCATCTTCATCTTAATCATCATCATCAAAAAGCAAAGTCAGATAATGTAAGAAAGGCAGCAATTAAATAATCATGCAAATTATTCTCTAAGTGTCATCTGGGAATTTGACAATGGCTGGATCCTATAGCACTCTCCTGTTCTTAATCTGAATTTAGAATGATCAAATCATATTCTTCTTTAGATATATAGATATATACCTGATAGCAGAAAAAGATTTGTAGAGATAACAAATCAAGTTAAAGCACAATTATCTTTAACTGCCGAAATAGCAGACAAATCATGCAGACCAATAGTTGCTGATTCAGGAAAGGATTGGAAGTTAAATTAAAATGTCTTTTTTACTATTTATTGCTCTTTTCCATTTCACGTCAGGTTCCTAGGAATCCATCCAGTGTAAGCCAGAAAAGATAATGAGTTTCTGAACACAAACTCTAATGGGACATGTTGCATGAAAGCTTTCAGCATTTGCTTGGATTCTGCTTCCCAGCAGTACTAAACAACTTAAATATAATTAGCTGAAAGCTCCACAGGCTACATTTCTTCACTAGAATACCTCTTACACTAATCCATTTATCTGGCTGACAGATGACTGAATCATCGGTAATATGAGGTCTATTCCATTAATACTGTTGTGGTCAAAATCCCAAGTATCCTTTAATAGCTTTTTGGCAATTGCATCATTTATAACAAGTAAGCAAAACGAAAAGACACATACAGATTTTTTTTCTCCTCTTGATTTTATGTCTGTCCCAAAATATAATCATTTTAGAAATGTGGAGTAGGAAAGAATTTTGTTTGAAGCATGCTAACTCTGTTTAGTGAAAGAAATCACTTTATGATTACTTTTGTTGTATTGATATTTTAACAACAATCTTCACAAATACCTTTTTAGGAATTAATTGCCTGTTTAAATTACTCAGTTAACAAATATGTTTTCATTTCATTCAAATTCCTTACCCTATTTATAATCTCTACTTGCCTCAGAATAGGATATGGGGATTAGACTCTTGCAAGTGCCAAGAAAACTTATTTAAGGAAAATGCATACATATTATACATCTCAGAAGACTTGTGATAAATGCTTTGGATTTTATATGGGCACAGTGTTTCTCTGCTCATTTAAGTAACCAGAAACCACCCCCCTTTAAAAAAAAAGATTTCTGCATGAGTCTGAAAAAAGATGTCACTGCCTGAAGAATAGCATTAGCCTTAATAAATAGTTTCCTTACAGCAGTGCCACCTTAAATTCACACAAAACTTGTGAAGAATGTGGCTACTTTAATGAATAGCAAAAGTGTTGATTCAAAACAATTCTTTCCAATTATAACTGAAGCCTGAATAATTTAATCTGTAATTACAATTATAGTCATAATTATGCATAATTTTCCAAGCAAGACATTTTTCATAAATAAAAACTTCATTTAGATTTTCACTAGGCAATATCAACAAATGAAAATGTCACCAGTATAGAAAGAAAGCAGAACTAGGAATACACGTCTGTTTATGGAAACATTGCAAGATACTGTTAGTAATTTTCTAGAAATTTGAGAACGAGGAAAGCTGCGGTAGTTCTTAGAGTTCATTAATAGCAGCCATTGCTCCAAATATGTTTGAGCTACAACTGTTATCATCAACTTCAGACATTACCAAAAATGTTTGGAATATAATGGGAGTTTATATTTTATAATATACCATAACCTAGGAAAGGCATTTCAATTTTCCTAAAAGTACAATTTATCAGAGTTTAAGAATTTATCCTTGGTTCATTGTCCAAGCCCTTACTGCTGCCCAGAGGGGGAAGTAGGAACTATTATCCAAAGTGGCCTGTTCAATTATAGCAACGAACATAAACATGATATATTTAGATTTATGTGGTAAAATTTCTGCAAATACAAGTTTGCAAGCTTTATACTAATCTTCCAGACGAAAATCATTGCAATTTTTATTCACTTGACATGTGACTCCAAGATTGTCACTTAGTATGAACTATGTTCAAGCACAGGACAAGTTCTACCAACTGTTTATTAAAAGAGCTAAGCCCATTTTGCGAGATTAACAAATTAAAAATTTGCTTTAAACGATGATTCCTGATTTTATTTAATTAGTCTATCTATAGCCATCACCTTTCTTATTGGTTCTATGATTAGCATATAACAAACCCAGAAATCAGGGAAAGTGAATCTAGCAGGAATATTCATTGGACACAATATGTAAAGATGGTAAAGCTGTAGAAAGTTTAAGCCCTCCAGATCAAACTGTATGTTTCAATGAGTGCCTATTTTATTTATAGATCAGGGGTGTCAAACTCGATTTCATTCATTCATCAGGGTTGTGTTTGACTTCAGGGGGTCACGCAGTGCCGAAAATTCGCAAAAAATTCAAAAAAAGAGAGCCAAAAACAAGATGTTGGTGCATGCGCAATGCTGGAAACTTGGCTTCTGCGCATGCGCAGAAGAAAAAAATCAGCAAAAAATTCCAATTTTTTTTTACAAAAAAAAAATCCCCCAAAAAGATGGCCGCATCCACGGACCGGCACTGACAGAACTGGCTCCGTGACGTCACCAGCGGTTCGCTACCGGTTCTATAGAACTAGTGCGAACCGGGAGGAACCCACCTCTGGCCCACACCCAGTTAGCGAAGGGGGGGAAAGTCCCGATACATCACGTGACACCGCCTGATGATGTGAGTTTGACAGCCCTGTTGTAGAAAATCAGAAATATTTAACACCAAATTAACATTCAAAGTAGATTTCTTATAATTCAGAACTATAGGATAGACCAATCTATCTCTAATTGAAGAGATTCTGAAAATTATTAAAATATGCGGCCTACTATAAGTTTATATAACAGCGGGATCCCCACCCCCCCAGTCTGTGGACTAGCATCAGACCAGAGCATACCAAATACTGGGCCACACAAACAAGCAAAGCCCCATCTGCAGGACACCCAATCATGCCCCCTCCGGTCCGCAGAAATACCTCTCTCCATGGAACTGGTCCCTGGCGCCCAAAAGGTTGGGGGCCACTAATCTAACAGAAAAAATTTCAAGGCAATTGTAGCTATTATGCTCCCAGAGTGGGCTTTTATTGTGCAATTACCTATCTTCAATCATAGAATTTACAGAAGATTGTGAACTATTTGCAACTAGCCTGTATTTTCTCCACTATTACCTCAACCTTATTTCCAACCACCAATAAATAAAATCTGTTAAGGAAAGAAGGAGGACAGCAGTGAATTTTTTTCAGCAAGCTAAGGTATACTGTTTCAGGAAAGTTGATTAAAAATTCTTAATTACAGCCATGTACTTATTTCCAACAGAATTACATTGAGTTATTGATTATGTGCCATAAAGTTGGTATCAACTTTAATAACTACATATAAAGTTTTTCTCCAGGAAAACATCCTAACCTACCCTTCAGGTATTCCAAAGGTGCACCCACTGCCACTGTAATTGAGTCTAAACACCTTGCTGTTGCTGGTTGTTATCATCCTCTCCTTTTTCCACTTTTCCTATCATTTTAAACTTCTTCAGAGAATTAGATCTTTACAAAATATGTCTGAAGCATGTCCACATGTGTCTAATTTATGAATATAATATTCATAATGTGTCCAAAGTGGCAGAAAAACCTTTATACAAAAAGAGCTAAGACAGAGGTTCAGCCATGTTGGATAGATCTCATTAGAGGAGCTGGACAAATAATGCCTCTCCCATAATGCACCAATATGGTTGGGCATAATTTCCATAAACCCATTTTGAATCAGTCTTTGCCCAGCTCAACAAGGAGTTCCTAAGTGTTGGAGTTTCTGGACATCAAGTGACAAATGGACTACAGAACTCAGCACTTTTTTAATCCATCACAAACATGTGAAGACTGAAAACAAAGAAATAATGGCCTGTTATTAAATAAAGCAAGGATAGTACCAACGAATAATAGGCACCTTGTGCACAATCTCAAAACTTCTGGAGTTTTTTTGAACACCACTTTGAACACTTAAACACCATTGGCATTGACCATCAATCAATTGCAAATGTCAGTTTTACTTGGAA
This sequence comes from Diadophis punctatus similis, assembly GCA_023053685.1. NCBI lineage: Eukaryota > Metazoa > Chordata > Lepidosauria > Squamata > Dipsadidae > Diadophis > Diadophis punctatus. The sequence continues at coordinate 20,998,684 of JALIGW010000010.1, forward strand.
CAGTTTATAGGATACTTTTAACACCATCAAACAAAAACAAACTGAGAAGCACTTGATAAGTGGATAAAATGAGCGTTGACTTACCTGATACGCTCTTTCTCATCAGGAGGAGCCAGCAGTCAGGATGGGTTGTCTCCGCCTACCAGCAGTCGAGGACCGAGTCACTTTTTTTTCTTAAATCCCCTGGATCCGCCCCTTTGAGGCCCAGTTATGACGAATCCGAAGGGAAGACTCGATGTGGCGAAAACCGGAGATCCGATGGATGTCTCATCCCAACTGGTTGTAGACTGGTTCGTGGAGTGTTGGAGTCAAAGGTAAGCCAAGGTTACCCCGAAGATGGTTGCTTTTTTTTTTTTTTTTTTCCGTTGAAAACAGTGCAAGCTGAAACTGGAGAAACTGGAAGAAACTGACGTTCCGGAATCAACGTCCTCCCCGGTCGAAACAGAGACCTCTCCTTAGTGATGCAACTTAAACAACGTGCCATGAACAGGGAGGGAGCTGACTGCTGGCTCCTCCTGATGAGAAAGAGCGTATCAGGTAAGTCAACGCTCATTCTCCATCCTGTGAGGAGCCAGCAGTCAGGATGGGACATACCAAAGTAGTATTACCCATGGGAGGGACAGGAAGATGAAGCGTTGTTGAGGAGAACTCTTTGCAGCACCCTTCGCCCGAAGGCCGCATCAGCCGATGCGTATTTGTCAATCCTGTAGTGTCTTATGAATGGAGTAGGCGACGCCCAGGTTGCCGCCCTGCATAAGTCCTCCAATGGGCATTGAGTTGCCCAGGCAGCTGAGGTCGCCGCACTTCTCGTAGAATGCGCTGTGATGCCCGCGGGTCGCTGAAGTGCGGCCATGTCGTAGGCCTTAGCAATCGCCCCTCTGATCCAGCGCCCGATCGTCGCCGACGAAGCTTTGAGGCCCATTGACTGGGGCAAGAATGTCACGAGCAGTGCTTCCGTCCGGCGGAATGGGCGAGTGCGGCTGATGTAGATGCGCAGAGCCCGGCGGACGTCCAAGGTGTGCCAAACCCGCTCGGAAGGATGGGACGGGGCAGGACAGAAAGATGGTAGAATGAGCTCCTGCGCGCGGTGAAAGGGGGAGTTGACCTTCGGAAGGAAGGTAGGATCCAAACGGAGGACGACTCTGTCCGAGTGGAAGATACAGAGATCGTCCCGGACCGAAAGAGCCGCAAGCTCAGAAATCCTGCGAGCCGAGGTGATGGCGAGAAGGAACGCGACCTTGAGGGAGAGATGCCGGAGAGAAGCTTCTCGTAACGGTTCGTACGGGACCCCCGTCAAAGATTGTAGAACCCGCGGAAGATCCCAGGATGGGTACCTGTGAATCGCGGGAGGATGACAGTTGGTGACCCCCTTCAGAAATCGTTGAACGGTCGGGATATGGGACAGGGAGTCCCAATGACCGCACGACAAGACTGAGGACAAGGCTGCGAGCTGACGGCGTAGTGTGTTAGGAGAAAGGCCCTTATCCAAGCCCTGTTTGAGGAAGCGCAGGACCATTGGAAGGGGCACGTCGATGGGAGAGAGATGCTGAGATGCACACCAGGAGCAGAAGGCCTGCCAGGTCGCAGAATAAATCCGGTTAGTAGACGGGCGGCGAGATGCCTGGATGTAAAAGATAACATCTGGGTCGTAAGATTGTCGCCTCAAGCCGCTCCGCTCAAGCGCCAGGCGGTCAGTTGGCACCACCTGGGGTCCGGGTGGAAGACGGGTCACTGACTGAGAAGGTTCGGGAGGGGGGGCAAGGTCCAGTGGTCCCTCACCGAGAGAGCCACGAGTTCGGCAAACCATGGTTGCCGCGGCCAGAACGGAGCAATTAAGATTATCTCCGCTTCCTCCTGCATCAGTTTCCTGAGGACCAACGGAAGGATGGGGAGAGGAGGAAAGGCGTAGAGAAGTCCCTCGGGCCAGCGACAGAGGAGGGCGTTGGTCCCCTCCGACCCCTGCGTGTGATATCTGGTGAAGAAGCGGTGTAATTGGGAATTCTCTGGTGTCGCGAAAAGATCCACTAGTGGCCTGCCGAACCTGTTCACGATGGACTGGAATACTGATGGATCCAGGCGCCACTCGGCTTGGTCCACCGTTGACCGGCTCAGCCAGTCCACTTGGACATTGGCTACCCCCGAAATGTGCTCCGACGTCAAGGACGAGAGGTGCCGTTCCGCCCAAAGACCGACCTTCCTCGCCTCGTCCATTAGGGTCCGGGACCGGGTGCCCCCCTGGCGGTTGACATGCGCCTTGGTGGTGACGTTGTCCGTTAGCGGAAGCACATGAGACCCTGCTAGCACGCGACGGAAATGCTTCAACGCAAGGAAGGCGGCGTGCAGCTCGAGCCAGTTGATGGAGCACCTGGCTTGCGCTTCTGACCACAGACCTTGTGCTGTGGCGCCCTCGCAATGGGCGCCCCATCCTGATAGACTTGCGTCTGTTGTAACTGTAATTTGGTCTTGAGGAAAAAACAGGGTACCTTTTGCAAGAGCGGGAGAGCGCCACCAGGTGAGGGAGCGACGAACCGGAAGAGGCAGGCAGACCTTGCGAAGGGATGATCCGAGGTGCGCCTTCTGAAAGGGAAGAAGGAACCACTGCAATTCCCGGGCATGCAACCTAGCCCAGGGGACAATGGAGATGCATGATACCATTTTGCCTAGTAGAGAGGATAAGGTAAGAAGGGGGGAAGAACCCGCTCTTTGAACCTGAGAGGACAGAACCTGAAGACTAACCTGTCTCTCCGGGGATAAGAACACCCTACCTTGTGAGGAGTCAATAATAGAGCCCAAATGAAGGATAGACGTCGATGGGGACAACTGACTTTTAGTGAGGTTGATGGAAAATCCATGGATAGAGAGAACCTGTGTGACGGTGTGAAGATGCTGTCGTGCCACTGCCTCGGAGGAAGCATGCACCAGAATGTCGTCCAGATAACATTGGACCCTAATAGGTAGGGCCCGAAGGTGGCCCGCCAAGACGGAGAGGACCTTCGTGAAAACTCTGGGAGCAGAGGAGAGACCAAAGGGGAGGGCTCTATATTGGAAATGTTGATTGGCATAGCAGAATCTAAGGTACCTACGGTGATGATGAGCTATGGGAATATGTAAGTAGGCCTCCGTCAAGTCCAAGGAGGCCATGAAGTCCCCCGGCCGGATGCAAGCCAAGATGGATTTTAAAGAATGCATCCGGAATTTTTTGTAGACTATATGACGGTTTAGCCGTTTGAGATCTAAAATTGCCCTCCATCCCCCCGAAAGCCTTGGGTACCACAAAGAGGATGGAATAAAATCCCTGAAAGTATTCGTCTGGGGGCACCTGCTGAATTGCCCTAATATCTAGCAGGTGTTGCACCGCCTCGGCCATGAGAGCCCGTTTGGCGGGGTTCCTAGCCATGGGACACCGGATGAAGGCTCCCGGGGGAAGGGAAAGGAATTCCAAAGACAGGCCGTGTCGAATCGTGTTGAGGACCCAAGCATCATCTGTTGTTGACTCCCAACAATCAGCAAAATATTTCAGCCGCCCCCCAATGGGAGCGGTCATGGGGGAGAAACTACTATTTCCCTCTCTTAGCGGGGCGCCCTCCGGCGCCGCCGCGGAAGTTCTTTCTGAATTGCCTTCCCCTCCCGGCCCTGTCCTGACGGGAACGGAACCTACCCGAGTACTGATCTGGGGACCGGGGAAAGCTGGATCCCTGGTCAGTGTGGCGAAAGGGCCGCCTGAAGTAGGGGGTCTGGCGAGGAATACCTCTGCGGGAGAGCGACGGTAGAATCTTCCTCTTGTCTTTAGATTCAATGAGAAAAGGATCCAGGGAATCCCCGAAGAGCTGTTTGCCTTTAAGAGGCTTAGACGCTAGACGCCACTTGTGGCGAGTCTCCACTGGCCACTGTTTTAACCAATGCATGCGTCTGGCCACGAGTGTGGAAGCCATCACTTTTGATGCGAATTTGGACGTATATAGTGTGGAGTCTGCAAGAAACTGGCAGGTAGCGAAGACTTTGTTCAGGTCCTGATGTGCTCTTATGTTGGATTCAGGAATAAGGTCTTGTAATTGTTTCACCCAAAGGAGAGCCACCCTGGCGAAGAAGGAGGAAGTGGACGCTGCCTTGATGGCCCAGGCTGCCGCCTGGTGTGCGCGCACCAGGGCCTGTTCCACCTTCCGATCTTCAGGCTTGAGGTTCTCTTCAGATTCGCTGGGGAGTGTGGTTTGGGCATGGAGTGCTAAGACAGGGGGATCTACTGTGGGAACCTCAAGAATGTCCCCCAATTCAGAAGCTACGCTGAAGAACTGACGTTCCAGAGATGTGGGATTAGGCCCAGTTGCCGGAGCGGCCCACTGGTTTCTTACTGTATCTATGAATAGTGAAGGTGCCGGCACAGAATCCGGTTCCGGAGTGACCGAAGAGAAGATAGGCCCCAATGGTGTAGTTAGCGAGGGTGCTGGAGCGGCTGGGGCCGCTAGGCCGGCAGCCGCCCTGGCCTTGCTTAACAAAGACTTGTACAAACCCGGCGGAAAAAGAGCTGCCGACGGTGGTTGAGAGGGGTCTGCTACTTCATCCTCAGAGAGATCTCCCATGGTATCCATCTGGGTCACCGGAAAGTCATCAAGATTCTCATCCTCAGAAATGTTGGATAACTGATCCGCTGCCAGGAAATCAGCGCTGGTTCCTGGTTGAAGATCCAGCTGAGGGGAGGAAGTGCCAGAGCCTAATGCAGGCAGAGAAGCTGCCAGGTTTTGGAGGTTAGCAGTAATACTGGTCTGGACCGCTGAGGCAATCCATTGCTGGATTATAGAAGGGTCAAAGGGGAGAGCCGGCGGGCCCTGAGCTGGAGCTGGAGGGAGGGGGGGCTCAATCCCCTGGGCCACAGATGAAGGTGGGGGGGGGCTGGGCCCCCTCCTGACCAGGAGGCAGAGAAGGTTGGGTGCTCTGAGTGGTCTCCTGAGCTGTGGCTGGTTGTGAGGTGGGAGATGCAACCCCCAAACCCCCTGGGCCCCATAGATTGGGGGAAATCTGGGGAACTGTGGTGTCTAGGCCCAGGACCTGTTCAGGTCTGGAGGCAGAGGCTTGGGATGCACTTTCATTAGCTGCCCTGTTGTGAATCTTCTGCAGGGCGCGGTCCCTGCGCTGTTCTGCCCTTGTAGATGTGGCCTTGCAGGACTGAGAAGAGGAGGCTGCAGCCTCATCGTCATTTGGTCAGTTGGTTTTGTGCTTCCTTTTCCCCCCAGGCTTAGAGGGGGCTGGGGCCATTCCTTTTGCCATTTAAATCCTGAGAAGGATCCCTGGGGATTAAACCCACTGCCCGGATTGCAGGGCTGCCTCTCCCCCCCCCTTATTCAGCCAAGAGCCCTTGGCGATCCCTGCCTTCTTCTACGAGGGAGAATAAAGAGAGAGGCCCCCAGGGAGTGCTGATCGGCTATGGAAATGCAGCTAGAACGGAGCTGAAGATAAGTGCAGGCAGCCGGCTATGAGCAACTGAAACCTCGTGGCGTCTTCTACTTTCGGTTTCCCCCCAGAGCCAGGAAGTACAGGGCGATCCTAGAGAGTCCCCGGAAGCGCTGCCGATCTTCGGAGGCCTGAGAATGGTGCCAAATTTAAAGCGGAGGCCGACCGCGAGCGAGTCTCCGGCAGTCGGCTTCCCAGCGTTGCGGCCGGCTCGATGAAATGCCTCCTGCGCGCTCTCCGATCAATTTCGGCAAATCGCTCCTTTTGTTTTTGCAAGAACTGAGCGAGGGGGCGGCCACGGGATGAGCCCTTTACAACCAGAGCTGGAGCGAGCCCAAACGGCTTGAAAACCTGGTTGCAGCCGCGGAGCGATCGATCCCGGCTGAGGGGATGAGGGGGTTTCAGGGGGGGGGTTAGGCTTGAGGCCCAAAGCCCCACGTGGCAGTCTAGGCTAAAAGCCACAGCGTGCTTGCCACATTCCCCTCACTCACCAATACTTCAGTTAAAGCAATCCAAATAAGTTAAGTTAATTAAATCCAGTACAACCTGATCTTCTTTAGTTGTCTGTGAATGTTGGAACCAGCAGTTGGGATGAGCTGTTTTCGCCACGTCCTACTCTGCTGAGGACGAGTCATAACTGGGCCTCAAAGGGGCGGATCCAGGGGATTTAAGAAAAAAAAGTGACTCGGTCCTCGACTGCTGGTAGGCGGAGACAACCCATCCTGACTGCTGGCTCCTCACAGGATGGAGAAATGCCAAATTCAGTCGAAACAAGTGGCTGACTATGTGACCAGCCATAATAATAACAATATTAACAACAACATTTCAAGAAATGGCTTACAATAAGAACATTAAAAAAAGGAAACTGAAGTTTCTTTTGAAAACTTGGTTTTGGTTGCATAAGATCAAGCTATTTGAACTAATGCAATCAAGGCCAGAATTGAAAAACCATCAAATGTTTCAACAAGTACCAGTAAGTTGTGCAAAGAAGCAGAAGAAACAGACCATATTGTCAGCTTGTGCAAGAAAATAACACAAACTGATTATAAATAACAACATAAGACACTTAGAAAATTCAGCACAGTGACAAAATTTCTGTCAATTACAAAAAGCCACACTGCTTGAATTCGCACATATACTATGCTGATACATTACAACATCCTCGGTTCTTGGGAGGAACTTGATGTGGATGAAGGCCAATATTAGCTGAAGTACTGGCAGCTGTGATTTCACATATCTATTACAGCAGAGGTCTTCAAACTTGGCAACTTTAAGACTTGTGGACTTTAACTTTCAGAATTCTCCAGCCAGCTATGCTGGCTGGAGAATTCTAGGAGTTAAAGTCCATAAGTCTTAAAGTTGCCAAGTTTCGGGATCCCTGTATTACAATAACACCATCAACTACTACTACACTAGAATAAAGGGATTCTTAAATTGTAGAAGAGGAGCCTGTTTATTTATATACCTATTTTAAAAAGAGTTGGTGGTTGAAAGTAATACATAGCTTTCAATGAATAGGTTTTTCATAGTCCAATGCTTCAAATGCTTGAGATGGGGTAGGAAAAAAAGGATTTAACAAGATTTTACAATTCTGTTGGGAGCTTGTGTGGGCTGATTGATGGTTGGTGCTGTCTCTGGTTGGCTGTGGATTCTGAGGGGTTCATAGGCTGGTTGTAGGTCAATGTGTCCGTTGATGAAATTGCTTGTGGAGTGCAAGGCTTTGAACCCGTGTGCATGATAGGTGGTAGCATGGCTGATCATTTTTCTGTTGCTTCAATTGAACTGGTGCTGTTTGGTGTCAGTATGGATAGAGATTAAGGATTTGGGATCATGGCGTTTGACTGCCAACCAGTGTTTATGGATCCTAGTTTTTAATTAATGTGATGTTTGTCCCATCCCAAAGAAACAATGTAGTCTACAAAATCAACTGTAACAATTGCAACTAATTCTACATGGGACAAACATCACATCAATTGAAAACCAGGGTCCACAAACATGATCCAAGCTGCCAAATTTGAGTCGAGTATCAAAACCAAAGAGAATTCAAGGTTCTATTTTACCAAGCTCTATTTCTGTATCACATCTTCCTTCATTTCAGTAGCATTATTTCTCAGTTGGGCTTACATAAGATTAAATACATTCCACCATATAAGATAAATATTATTTCTTCCTAAAATGTTTCATCACTCTATCACATTTATACTGACATTTTTATTCTTAATGCTCTCCACTAGAAATGGAAATATAATATGGGCTACATTCCAACAAGACAAGCAGCTTTGGACAAGACAAAAGATAGATTTGAACTGATTTAAATTTATTTAAAATTAAAATAAGTAGAATCAATATTATTATTACCCATTATTTGGTAATTTCACACTTCAGTCTCAGTAAAAAGTAACAATTGATTGGCAACTTTGGGAAAGACCAAGAGCACACCTAATATTGGGAAATTATGACTTCAGGTCTACAACTCTTTAGTCAAAGGTTACATGTGTCAGAACTATTTTTAACCATGACGTTACTACCTACATAACTGGTCAAGACTCTTTAAAAAGTCATATCCTTGAATAGTAGAAATGACAGCATTCATCTAAATAAAAAATTACTAATGTTTTACTCAATACTGTTCTGATATACATATGGATTCTGGGCTGAATTCAGTAAGAATTTAATAATTGTGTATCTTAGATGTATGGACAGTTTTGAAATGTTATCAATCAAATTAGAAGCTCGTATTTATCCAGCCTCTCTTTATACAGGTAATCCCCGAGTTACAAGCGTTCCCTTAGCAAATGTTTGAAGTTATGCGATCAGTGCCCCCTAGCATTTCCGAATGAGGCCCAAAACTACAAATCTTGTAGCACAACTACGAATCTTGCAGCGCCTTTGTGGGCCTCCCCCAGCCCGTTGAGGCCAAAATGGAACCTCCGGGGGCCGAATCCAGCTCTCCGAGGTTCTGTTCGGCCCTCCGTAAACCTTCCCCGGTCTGTTGCAGGCTGAAATGGAGCTCAGACCGGCCCCCGGAGTCTCCATTTTGGCCTGCAACAGGCCAGGGGAGGCCATTGGAGGGCCGAATGGAGCACCAGCGTGGCACACAAGGCTGGTGGAGACTACTTGCTAGATCTTCACAAGATAAGTGACCTGGCATGGCAGGTTGGGGGGAGGAAAGCAATTTGGGGAGCATGAGGTATTTCAGTGGGTCTGGGAGGCTTTGGGTAGTCTTAGGCAGGTGCCTGTTCCATCAGTAGGCTCCTATGGCCTTCACCACCCTGAAATACGTCGTGTGAACTTAACGAGCCTCGCATTTGATTAGCGAATGCGTGGGCGAAAGGAGGGAGTGATCTCGTTCAAGATTCGAGATTCACTCCCATGAATCCTTGGGTTAAGAATGAAATGGGCAGGCTCCATTCCATTCGTAACTCAAGGACTACCTGTACTTTCAAAGAGAACACAAATTGTTTACTCTTTCCGCTCAACCATTTCTGGATAAGATCTTTTTTAAAAAGGATTTAGAGGGAATAGAAAGAGGGAATAGACATGTGGAGTTCTCTTTTTAGGGCAATACATTTTTCTTGATTTCTTTACTTTTATGCATATGATTACAGCCTTAACCTCACTTTATTGCACTCTCAAACAACATTTAAATGGCCATTAACTAAATAACCCCTATCAAATTCTCCTTCTATGTGGAAAGGTAAGTACATCATACCTGAGAATATACATTTGTGCATGCATATTTGAATTACTTCTGACCTCTATTCTGCTGATTTGCTGAAAGCACATTACATTCTGGCTCTCTAAGGAACTCTTAGTTTCATTCATCAGATGAATAAGCACTTTCTATTGCATTATTTGTTTCTATGTATCCAAGCTCTAAGTTCTGAGAGAGCCTCTCAGTATGCAATCACTTAGATTACTTAGTTGTAAGATTTTGTAGGCAATGAATGAGTACAAATATTTATGCTATACTTCAAAGAATGGAACATTAAAAAGAAGAAAAAAATGAAGTTACAAAAATTTCGTTGGTGAATGGGATTCTTTTAAAAAAAGATTAAAAAGTCATTGAAATTGACTGATTATAGAGTTCAAAATTGGCCACAGATATCTTATTTTCACTGGTAGGTGAATTTATCCTTTGTAATACTAAAATGCCATAAAAGTTCTAAAGAGAGAAACGTGCATGAAGCAGAATTTACTAGATGTCAAACTGACATAAAATAGAGCCACTTGTACTGATTAAGATCTTTGTGTTCCAAGAAGAAGAAAGATATTTTCTGCTAATTCTGGTAAAGATATACATATTTTGAACCAATTTTGTTTAAGATTATTTGGTATTTTTGAATGAATACTCAACTATCAATTAACAGCAACAAGCAACCAAATAAACAAAAAGACAATCAGGAATGGAATGTACTGTAGTATGAACAAATTATACTAGTCATGAAACAGACTATTTATAAATGAGTTGCCCTTGTGATAAACAATGGAAAGTTTCTTGGCTAAAGCTCCTGTTATGAAGGAATCCTAGTTTTGCTCTATCTTTGAAACATTAATAGGATTTCCAAATTTTATGAAACTGGGGCAGAACTGCATTTTCACATTAATGTTGTGATCTGGGAGCAAGCCTTATTTTCACATGATGGACATAATGGGATCACATGATGCTGTCTAAAATGGGAAACATTAACTATATTTCTTTTCAGTTCTGGCCTTAAGAGAGTGTGATAATTTTGCTAGTTGTGAGCACTGAAATACATTTAAGTATTTGATTCATTAGCCTTTTCTGCTGAAGTAAATTGTTTTTATTTTCAAGAAAGCTGCCACAATGGACATGTGCCCTTAATTATGTTACAGCATTTCATCCATTACTGATTTCTACAAGAGATGAGCTAAATACTATAGACATTGTTGGGACATCCACATTTAGAATAATCATTTGGAGATTTTCAAATGTTATACCCAGAATATTTTATGTTCTCATATGTAACCACTACCAAAGACGGAGGAAATTCTAAAGCCCAAGATTAAATACTACATTACAAGATAGCAATAGCAATAGCACTTAGACTTATATACCGCTTTACAGTGCTTTACAGCCCTCCCTAAGCAGTTTACAGAGTCAGCATATTGCCCCCAACAATTTGGGTCCTCGTTTTACCCACCTCAGAAGGATGGAAGGCTGAGTCAACCTTGAGACTGGTGAGATCTGAACTGCCAAATTGCAGGAAGCTGGCAGTCAGCAGAAGTAGCCAGCAGTACTGCACTCTAACCACTGTGCCACCCTGGCTCTCTTGAAAATAATATTCTCACTAATATGCCTGAAAAGAGCTGCCAATGTCATACGATTTGTCAAATTTACAAAAGAAAAATATGACCCTTTATGAAATTTTAACAAGAAATTACTCTATCCAAGTTCTTGAAGATTAAAGTTGTCTGTGTGTCTGTGTGTCTGTGTGTGTGATAGAGACAGACAGACAAAGGGAGAAAGAGATAGAGAAAAAACGAATAAAGTAGATCAATGCAAAAATAAAATATCTATAATTCTTAATTTGGAATTGAAGCACACTAACTGAAAGTGTAAGAGATTTTTTTATTCTTTACTACACTGTTTACATTTCAAGTTTTTTTAAAAGAACCATAAAATTATAGACCACAGAGGGAATATTTAAGCATCAAGTCCAATCACTTGCTTATTTAAGACTCCAAACTAAAGCATCCTACAAGTACAGCTATCTAGGTTCCACCTATGCAATCTACCATCTCTCTGTTCTACTGGTAATCCTTGATTTACGACCATTTATTTAATAACATGGTCACAATTCGTGCACTTGGCAACCAGCTTGATTTACAACTAGTTGCAGTGTCCTGAGGTACTCTGATTGTGAGTGTTGCTGATTTGTGGCAAAAACAGTTATCTGTGGAAGAGCAGACTGTTGATTAACAATTGCAGGTACCTGTGCTGCCTGCCCCTTCTCCTATTTAAACTTTCTATCCAGCACATGCATGGCACAATTGCTTATAAAAAGCTGTAATCTTGAAATAGGTGTGGGAGGAGATATGCATGTTCTAGAACACAGGTGTCAAACTCAATCACGTCACATGACTTATAGTGATGGTTTTTGCCTTTGCGGAGCTGGGGTGGGTGTGGCCTGCATGTGACGCATCCGGCCTGTGAGCCACCAGTTTGACAGGCCTGTTCTAGAAGCTCTGCAGCAGCAACAAAGAAAACAGCCAAATAGAGTTTTTTCTTCACAGAGACTGAAATGTCTGAAGGAAAAAGGAAAACCAAAGGAAAGCCAAGACAAGCACAATGTTTGAAGGTGCCATTGCTTTACATGTTGCCCATTACTAAAAAAGAAAAAAAGCAATACAAGAAATCCTAGAGAAAAAGAGAGGATTTAAAGACAGACTGGAAGAGTAAAATACTGTTGTATGCTAGTAGTATACCAATAGTAGTATAGTATCAATACTAATAGTATGCTAGTAACAAAATATAGTATAGATGTAATAGTATCAAGTGTAGTATAATAAAAGTTGTAAAATATACAGAGCATTGTGTAGTATCAATAGTAGTAGAAATATAGCATAAGATAATAGATATAGAAAGAATTTGCACATATATGTTTGTAAATTTCATTTTTGTGTCTTGGATATTTTTTCAACATTAAAAAAAATGGACCAATCACACACACACTCAGCCCAACACTCCTCACCGGTTAATTGTTGTGAAGAAAATAGGAGGAAGGAATATTAGGTATGTTCACCACCTTGAGTTATGTATAATATAATAACAGTGTGATAAAAATCTAATAAAACTAATCTCCCCAACCCTTATTGGGAGATAAAAAGAATTAATTGCCTAGGGTCCTGTGCTTTTGATGGATCTGTTGAACTTGAGTCTATCAAACTGAATATAGTTTAAAAGGAACTCCAACACAGTATGCCTTCAGGTATTAGAAATAAGTTCCAGATCACATGAAATAATCATTCTATATTATTCTGCTTCGGTCAGATACTCCTTCAAGTATCTTCTTTGTTCAATTTTGGGTACCATAATTTAAGAAAGATCCAGAAAACTTAGAACAGGTTCACAGAAGGGCAACAAGGATGGTTAGGAAATTTCTGTTGATAAAGAAAGTCTTTTAATCTTTAAAAAAAAAACAGATGGTACTTATGGTACTATGCATTTCTATTTCAACAACTGCATTTTCCTATTTTTTGCAGCCACTTCACACTACTGACTCTTATTCAGTTTGCAGTGAGTTATTATATTTTTGCAAGTACTATAAATGAAGTAACCACAATCCTATACTGTATCTGAAAATTTGATTTTTGTTTCCTGAGGAACTTTATACTTAGACTTTTGCATCCTGTACACTTAATAAGTTTCACATTTTAACTTACAACAAACCTTGTTCTTGTGTGTCTTTTACATAATCAGCCAATGCATGTTTCTCTTCTTTGACTGTTTGACCTGAAATAAACCTCTGCCTCCATTTCTGCAGGGCAGGTATAATCTATCAAAATCACTATGGGGATGTAATGCATGGTGCATAGTCATCAGTTTTCTTGTTTTTCAGTCCAAACTGTCTAGTTCAGCTTATGTCCAGTTGATAAATCCAGCAGTATATAGTATCACATTGGCATTTCAATTCCATTACTCTTTGTGATTTTTGTCCCACTTTATTGCTACTATACGATGTTTCTCTTTGTCAAATTCCATTACAGGTAGTCCTCGACCTATGATCACAATGGAGTAAAAAAATTGTGTTGCTAAAAGAGACAGATATTGAATGAATTTTGCCTCATTTGATGACCTTTCTTGCCATAATGATTAATTATGTCAAATAAATCACTGCAGTTACGTTAGTAACATCATTGTTAAGTGAATCTGGTGTCCCCATTGACTTTGCTTGTCAGAAGGTGGCAAAAGGTGATCGGATGACCCTGGGACACTGCAACAGTCATAATTATGAGTCAGTTGCCAAGTATCTAAATTTTAATCACATGACCATGGGGATGCTGAAATGGTTGCGTGAAAAACAGTCTTAAGTCACTTTTTTCAGTGCCACTGTAACTTCGAACAGTCACTAAACAAACTATTGTAAGTCAAGGACTACCTGTACTATATCTATGCTAAAAATTCTTACAGTGTTTGTCAATTATTCAATTTCCTGATTTTCCCTAAAGCTTCAGAACATACATATAATGTATATATGAGATTATACTAGATTTTTGTTGTTGTTTGGTAGCCAAGATTTTTCTTCAAAATCACTGAAAGCAGTTATCATGGCAATGAAAATAATATGATGAGTCACCCTGGAAGATGCCTCTCCTAATGTTGATATGCCCATAGTTTTCATTTCCAACCACCAATTCTGTCTTCTGCTGCTTATTTTTTCAACAAACGTTCTAATATTACCCATTTTTCCAAAAATTTGATGATCCAATCATGTGGTAATGAGTCAAATCTTAAAATCAATCCAGACTATACATAAATTGATTTCTTTGGCTTTTGCAGTTCTTCTGAAGCTTTTCATCAATCATAAATTGACTTTTTATAACTTTGTTCTTCCTCTTCTTTCCTTTCTAGTCCATTGTTCTCCCTTTTCCTTCTAAATAATCTTGGCTGTTGTCTGCTATTATTATTATATACATAACGTGAAATCAAAGCTTCTAGTTTTTCAGCGGATGGTGACCTTCATTCACATTGAGTTCTTCCCAAAACCTCAGAAGTCATAATGTATTGGCACAGTATGTCTGCCAATTCAAGCAGTGTAGCTTTTTGTAACTGACAGATGAAATTTTGACAATGATCTGTTTTTCTAAGAGTTGTCCAATATGTTGGTAGGGCACCCAGTGGGTCAATGACCAGTGGGACCACCATGTTTGGTTTATGCCATAATTTTATTATGTATAATATTTTAAAATTAGAAACAAGACTCAAGGCATTGGACATAAGAAAGTGGACAGAGAAGTCAATGTGTCACAGGATTAGAAAATGTTAAAAATAAAGTTATCATTGAAGGAATTCTTATCTTTTCAGTTGCTTATGCAAACATAAACACAGAGAGTGCCTAGTTTTATTCTTGTCTTATTATAAAACAACATGCCTTTGTGAACAATTAAAAATACAAACATGTGCTACTTTATTAAAACCATCTTCTCAGCCTTGTGACCTCAAAGTCTGCTGGATTTAAAATTCTACAATCTCGCATGTTTAATAAACATCCTGGTCCTTGGAATGTGGGGGAAATGCATGCAGAGGATTGGCCATGCAGTATATAAATTACAGATAAGACATGCAATTCAGAATAATACTTCCGATACTATTTTTGAAAAAGTTTCAGGTTGCTTCCTTGTTTAAATCAGATTTACAAGTTTGGCTGGAACCACTGTTTTGATGAACAAACGTCAGTCATGCAGAAACAGATAGATTTTTTTAAAAAAATGATCTTTCATTAAGCATTTAGAGAGACTCAACTGGCCAGGAAACAATTTCTCATCATCATTTTTTCTTGCTGTGTCAGCTCTGGAAACAACAAGGCAACCATTTTTCCCTCTTACACTGTTATGCTCAGCAAACCAGATTGATGTGACTGATAAGGGGGCTGTTCTGTTCCACGCCTGCAACAACTGGAGCGGGACAGCAACCAAGCAATTGAAAACAGGTAGCAACTATCTCAATTTTCTACTTTCCCTGATGTGACTCACACAAGTCAGCAACAGACAGGGATGAGGAAACAGGAAGAAAAAGATTATAAGATTATAGCACTTATGTGTCTCAATGTGCGTACAGATATGCAAGGATTGCTTATTTTTTAGTACATAAATTTTAGAAAATTTAAATTCACGCAAGGAATGGAAGCTAATTTAAAGTCCCTAATGGGTGCTGTAATCACACAATCACAAAGCTCACAATTACAACTACTTTTTTTTCGTGTCAACAGTGTAACAGGGAAGTTACTTAAAAAAATCCAAGAATATATTTTTCAGATTTCCAGATGGAAACAGTATTGTCTAAATAAATCCTCCTTTAGTGTATATTAATATGCAGAATAACCTCTTTCTATATTGTATACGTAATATAGTCCTCCTCCAGTACTGTGACATAATTATCCCTTTCCTTATGAGGATTAATTATGCAGTGGGTGGAAAATGACCTTTCCTGATGCAGAAAAGCTGTTATCATGTATGTGACAAGAGGGCTGAGTATGTGCATACTGAGGTCAGATAAATTACATGAGGCTATGATGAAGAAGTGAATAGGGTTACAGCAAATTCAATTCAGTTCAAAAATATAATTCAAAACATAAATGTGATTACTTCTCATTTGGTTAAGAATCTTCCTCTCCTATCACATTAAAAATTGCAAGTTGTGAGTCAATATGAGGAGCAGCTCTGGTGCAACTCAAGGGCTTCAAGTTATGCATCCCTGCATTACTGGAAAGAGTTAGGATTAGTACAATCCCATCTTGAATTACATATTCTAAAACAATAAATTACATTATCAAACACTTGACATACAATTAATTTTTATAGTAATGTTCTTAAACATTACAAATAAACATAAAAGCTAATACAATAAGAAAAATAAAAGAAAAAATGGAATGTGTAGTAAATAAAAAATAGAGAAATAGGAAAGAAAAAATATAATAAAAAGAAAAAAATTAACCATGAGTATAACAGTCTGAGTTAAGAACATACAACTTAAAATGATCCCTTGTTACAAATGTACTGCTATATTAAAAATGGTAGATGCCTGTCTCTTTCCTCAAGCTAAAGCTGCACAATGTTTTCATGAACCACTGAAAACTAGCTATATTAAAAATATGCAACTTCAGCTGTTCATGAAAACACTGCATGACTTCAGCGATTCACTGGCTTGAAGGACAGCATGATCTGCCATTTTTAATAATAGACAGCCTGTACACAAGTATGAGTTCCATCTTACATACACATTAAATATAGGAACAGAACATGTTCTTAACCTGTGCACTGCAATCATAAACAATTTTAGAAACTTTATCATCTTCTCTTAAAATATAAGAAATGATTTCTTTTTCCAATAACCCATCTCTTATCTATAAACAAATCCTTGTAGTTCAATTGTAGTCAACAGAAGTCCATTAAGGTTTATCAGAAACAACATATATATTTTAACCTTGATCAAATAAAACAACCTTATATTCCTTCCTTTTACTTTTAAAAATCTTGCTCTTTAATTCTGTCAAATTATGTCCTAAAACTTTTTTATTTTTTTCCCTTTATCCCTTCCCACATAATTCTTCAAAACTTTAACAAGTTTATTTTGTATATCCAATATAGGAAAATTATCCAGATCACTCTTTTGCTGAATTATTAGCATATCCCTATTAAGATGCCATTATTTGGTTTCATTGTATACCCAATGTAGCATCTTTTCTTTATTACTCTTGTAGCCTGTCATTTTTAAATCCACTTTCAAATCTTGTCTTATAAACAAAATTTGTTCCTCTTCCATAACACTTTTTAAATATAGTGTGTCTATAATGGCAGATACTTTTAAAATTAACTTCTGAGCCCACTGTTCACAGATATCCATCAATATGTTCAAAATTAAATTGCAGGTAATCCTCAAAGTATGACAGATCATGTAATGACTGTTCGAAGTTACAACATACCCCCCAAAAGCTATATACAACCCTATTTCAAAGGGTCATATCAGGAACATAGTAGCGCAAGAAAACTGTTTTCTACACAAGTACCGATCTAAAAGTTAGGCCTTTACAAATGAAAAGTGGTTAACTGCTATATGTGATGTTATGGGCTTGGCTTGAATGAGGTTTCTTGATATACTGAAATTTCATGTAGTATTTTGGATAGGCTACTGCTTGCTGCATCATCTGTCAAACTACAGCAAATTAGAACAAAGAACTGGCTGCTAAAAGAAAAGGAGACTTAAATGAAAGTCAAGCAAAAACTAGCAAGGCGTGAGACATCAGAGGTTTTATTTAATTTATTTTTAAAAAGTCACAAACCTACAAACCTCAAAGATTCTTAGTTGTGCTCCAGTTATACACCTATTAAATTAAGGAAACAGAACAGTCAGGGGACCTTTTGGATGCCAAATATGAAATACTTGATAAATTTGCATGCAGTTGTAAAAAATAATATCATGGGCTAATAATTCTTTTAACCGTCCTTCACTAAAGCACATTTCAAAAAACTATTGGGCTTAAATAGTTTAAAGATTAAATAATGATCACTTAAATACTGCAGTCACAGCAAGAGAGATAACATATTTGTGATTTAAGGCAGGAATCATGGGCTTTTCTTTCTATTTATTAGAAATATAATATGTTTGGCAAACTGGGCTGCCCAAGATGATAAATGCTGCATCAAACAATTTTCTGGCTCTTTAGAGAAATGGTCAATTCAATTATGTTACATAGAAGCTCTCCTCTCCCTCTTTGCAAAATGTCTGTGCTGTATCCTGCTACAAACAACCCATTTATATTCCAGCACTGTAGGACACTTGTTTTATTGACGCACATCTCTGCTTATGTACTGTCAACAGTATAATATTCACTCAGTGTTCCTTTCTACCTGCACGTTTTGATTCTCCCTCTCTGAATATTGAGGTTATGAATATTTCTCATCCTTAAATGTATATACTTAAGTGTCTGAAACCCAGCAGCTGTCAAATGAGACAACAAAATACACTGGCACACCGTACTGTGGGGTGATTCTTTT
Source organism: Diadophis punctatus similis (assembly GCA_023053685.1). Classification (NCBI taxonomy): domain Eukaryota; kingdom Metazoa; phylum Chordata; class Lepidosauria; order Squamata; family Dipsadidae; genus Diadophis; species Diadophis punctatus. The sequence goes on from JALIGW010000010.1 coordinate 21,016,867, forward strand.
TTTCTTTTGGCAGCAATGGATTCTAATTCAGAGATTTTAACCTTTGCAATAATATTGGAACCTGTGAAACCTGGAGCCAAATATTTTCTCCTGATAGTACTGTTTTGTTTCTTGTGCTGTCAGTTACTAAAGACCCCTAATTTTGCTAGAAACAAGCAAGTAGAGACATTTTTCAAATATGAAATGAATACATTTGGCCTGGGCTCATTGAGTCAAAAGTCCTTTATGTGCTTCTAAATAGGATGCACTTTAATACAATATGCTTCATCTCAAGTTCTTTTCTAGTATTTAGTCAAGGAACAGAGGGGAAAAATGTACCTGCTCTTCAAAACAAGGATTTTATATTTACAGCTTTTATTGGAGTCAAGCAAGATTCCCAGATATACAGGACCATTTTTCACAGGCGTAGGGTAGCATTGTCAAAAAGAATTTGAACATCAACATCAAAATGAGTTTTTAAAAGAGATGGTTCGGCAGTGCTCACTATCAATTAGTGTAGTTACAAGTTTGTTAAGAAGTAGTGTTCATTTATTTAAATAAATGTTCCAACTCTAATGATTCAGTCAAAAATAATGCTTTAAGGCAAACCAAGGTTTTCTGGATTTAGTATTTTAATCAGCTAAAGTTTAAAATTTGTTAATTTATTTGTGATATCTGTCCATCTGTTTATGTCACTCCTGTAAATTAAAGACCAAGTTGCTTGCTTATTCTAGAACATAAATCTATATCACTGAAGTTAATGTACGCAACTTGATTACATATAAGACAATTAATTTAAGTTAATTAAAATATTTACAAATAGGTTTTCTCTGTAGTAATGTTATGTTTATTCCATGCACAGAAGCTATTGAAATCAGCAATGGAAAGCCTATCTGGAAAAAATTCAGAATGCATATGTAAATAATCTATCCACACTTCCATCAAGAGCACCATGTCCTTTTTCCTGTATCCTGTATCCCAACAAACTCTAAAGGAATATAAGTCTCAGTAGAAACAAAATATATTGAAATATATTAAAATATATTTTAATATATTTTAAATCTTAAATTACTAAAACATATGACAACATAAGGTAGCCATTTAATTCTTAGAAAACCATAACTAAATATTGTTCCTACTACAGAGTAATTCCCCAAAATTGGGATAATATGCTTTGTTTATAAGATAGAATCAGCTTTCAGGATATACTGCAACATTTCCCCAATCTAGGTCTTCCTCAGAGATGGCTATGTTTAGGCCCTAGGTGATGGGAAGGTATGGTCCAATCTGTAAAACCATAATTTAGGAGTATTGTATATATTATAGGAATCTTGTAATTTTATTATAGTCAAGTAAAGTTGGTAAACAGAACAATAATTATTGTTAACAAAAATAACAACTGGGTTATTTTTTGTTAACGAATTAACAATACTGAACGATTATCTTGATACACTATGAAGTGAATAACATTTGTATTTCAGTTAATAATCATACATATATTAAAAGGAAAGATATTCATTAAGCTATAGGTTTTCATATAGAGTTTGCAGTGATAGATTAGAAGATTGTGCAAACCAGTTTTCCACCGAGATTAAACAAATACAAGATTTATATTTTAGCTTTATAATTAGTTACGGTCAATAAACACCATTTCATGCGATAAAAATAATGAAACGTTTAATTTATATTGACTGGTTCCTAATATAATTTGATTGCTTATTTGTACCCGGACTATCATTAAGTGTTGTACCTTATGATTCTTGACGAATGTATCTTTTCTTTTATGTACACTGAAAGCATATGCACCAAGACAAATTCCTTGTGTGTCCAATTACACTTGGCCAATAAAAATTCTATTCTATTCTATTCTATTCTATTCTATTCTATTCTATTCTATTCTATTCTATTCTATTCTATTCTATTCTATTCTATTCTATTCTATTCTATCCTATCCTATCCTATCCTATCATTCTATTCTATTCTATTCTATTCTATTCTATTCTATTCTATTCTATTCTATTCTATTTCATTAAATCTCGTATTCACTCTGTATCTCCCAAAGTGTAAGTAAATCTACTTTAGTATACTCGCACATGAAAACAATGTGTCTTTTTAAACTGTTTTAAACTCCACAGGCTTCAACCACAATGCTTGTGAAATTATGCAATAGATATATCACGCCAGTAATTCATTTACTGTAAAAGAAGAGATAGTGCCAATTCTTAGCTTTCCCTAATTCAAGTTCAAGACTTTTCTATTTTTAGATCCATTGGCCAACATATAAAAATAGGAATGGGTTTATATAAACCATTCAGGGGACTTTAAAGATCATCTGAATAAAATTAACTTTATACTCTCCAAGAATATAATCAAGAAGAGGCGTTGGTTCTTACATGATACGCCCTTTTTCCAAGGATCGAAGGAAGAGTCCAGGATGGGTTACTCTAGCCCCATAGTTCTATGGACTGGGTTGAATTTTCTGAGGATCCACCTCCCTGATGACGTTACCTCAGTCGACAACAAGTCCAAAACGAATGGCGCAAGCTTCCAGTAGAATCCACGAACCGTGGCCAGACAAACCCTGAGAAGCCTGCAGAAAACACAAAACACCAAATCCCCCCCGCCGGCCGGCCAAAACCAGACCTAAGGGTGGGTCTGGACTCTTCCTTCGATCCTCGGAAAAAGGGTGTATCAGGTAAGAACCAACGCCCCTTTCCCCTCACATCGAAGGAAGAGTCCAGGATGGGACATGCCAAAGGTAAGGAGTCCAGTCGGGCTGGCAAATACTTATTCATGGATCCTCATGCACCTGCTGCAGCACTTGCCGACTGAACGCCGCATCAGCAGAGGCAAACGAGTCTATGTGGTAGTGATGGATGAAGGGAGAAACCGACATCCATGTCGCCACCCGGCAAATCTCAACTGTAGCCTGTGTAGTCCAGGCAGCTATGGTAGCCGCACTCCTGGTCGAGTGCGCTGTCACACCTTGAGGCACGGAAAGAGATTGTGATTGATATGCTTGAGCGATGCAGGACCGAAGCCATCTACCGACCATGGAAGGTGAAATTTTGAGGCCAAGCAACGAAGGCGAAAAGACACAAACAAGGCCTCCGTCTTCCTGAGAGGGGCGGTTCTGCGGATGTAGATGTGAAGAGCCCTCTGCACGTCCAAGGTATGCCACCAGACCTCCAACTTGTGGTGCGGGTCCGGACAGAAGTTGGGTAAAATCAACTCCTGGGCACGATGGAATATGGAGTTGACCTTGGGCAGGAACACAGGATCCAGCCATAGAACCACCCTGTCTGCATGGAAGACGCAAAGGTCCTTGCGCGTCGACAATGCCGTCAGTTCCGAGATTCGTCTTGCAGATGTGATGGCCACCAAGAATGCCACCTTCCATGATAAAAATTGGAGGCAAGCCTCCAGCAAGGGTTCAAATGGAGGCTTGGTCAGAGCCTCAACACTAGTGTCAAATACAAGGTGGGATAGCGGTGAATGGGCGGAGGCCTAAGATTAGAGTCTCCCTGCAAAAAAAGGAGGACCCTGGGATGATGGGCCAGGGAAGGCCAATCCCCAGAGCCCCAAACAGAGGCCAAGGCAATGACCTGCCACCTCAACGTGCTGGGAGAAAGACCCTTAGCGAGACCACCTTGCAGAAAGTCTAGGACATGCTCAATCGCCACCCCCAGAGGATCCAATTGGTGCTCACCGCACCAGACACAAAAGGTCCTCCAGGTTGCCTCATAAATTCGCGTGGTGGAAGGCCGCCTGCATCGTCCAGATGACATCAGTGGAAAACTGCTCCCGGACTAGAAGACTCCGCTCAACCTCCAGACGGCTAGCTGAAACCACTGGGGGTCCAGATGGTGAACAGGACCTTGGCTGAGGGAGACTCAATCTGGAGGGAATCTTCCAGGGCGGGGAAATTGACAGGCTGACCAGGTTGGCAAACCACGGGCACCTGGGCCAATGGGGAGCCACCAACAGCAACTACACTCGTTCCTGAAGCAACTTCCAGACAACAGCCGGAATAAGGGGCAGGGGCCCTTAAAGGAGACCCCTGGGCCAGGGACACCAAAGGGCATCCGCTCCCTCTGCCCCTGGAGAAGGGAACCAGCAAAAATAATGGGGAAGGTGGGCGTTGTCCGGGGGAGACAAACAGGTCCACTAGAGGGCGGCCGAACCTCCGGAACAGATCCTCGAACAGTCGGGGCGCCAGCCTCCACTCAGATTGGTCCACTTGTGCTCGACTCAGCCAGTCCACGGTGATGTTGGAGGATCCCGCGATGTATTCCGCTCTCAGCGATAACAGATGGTCCTCCGCCCACTGGCACAAGGTGTCCAACTTCTGCATGAGTGGCCGTGAGTGAGTCCCCCCCCGACGATTGACATGGGCTTTCATGGCCACGTTGTCCATCATAAGGAGGACATGATGACCCTGCAACCCCCCTTGGAAGGACTTGAGGGCCAACTGGGCCACCTGAGCTCCAGCCAGATGATGTTGTGCTGGAGCTCTGATGGGGACCACCGGCCCTGAGCGACCCTGGAGGCCAGGATTGTAGAGGCCAGATCTCTTTCCGCGAACTGCCTGGAGGAAGCTTGGATGAGCAGGGCATCCAAGTAACACTGGATCCTGATAGGGATCGACCGAAGCGAAGCTGTTAATGTTGCCATGACCTTGGTAAAGGTTCTAGGGGCCAAGGCCAGCTTAAAGGGGAGCATCACGTACTGGTAATGGCGTTCAGCATAGCAGAACCTCAAGTAACATTGGTGACTTGGATGAATAGGGACATGGAGGTAGGCCTCCGTGAGGTCTACAGAAGTCAAGAAGTCCCCCTCCCGGATCCCGGCTAAGATGGAATGGAGGGAGTGCTTCTTAAACCTCCTGTAAACCAGATATTGGTTCAGTCCCTTTAGATTGAGAATTGCCCTGCACCCCACCCACCCCCGAGGATTTGGGCACAAGAAACAAAATTGAATAGAAGCCCTGACCCCGCTGCTCCGGTGGTACCAGCTGGATGGCCTGAATGTCCAGCAAATGCCAGATCGCTGATTCCATGAGTCCCTGGCGTACTGGGTCACCAGAAATGGGGTAGTGGAGAAAAAATCTCGGGGGAGGGGAGAGAAATTCCAGGGAGAGCCCAGATCTAATGGTCTCCCTGACCCAGGCATCCGAGGTTGTCTCTTCCCAGCGAGCTGTGAAAAGACCTAGCTGCCCTCCAATGGGGGAATCAGGTCTGAGGCTATTTCTGCCGGCAGAAAGGCCTGGAGCCGCCACCTCATCCCTGGCGCTGAACTGTTGCTGCAGCCTACCTCTGCCGCTAAAGACAAGTCGGTGGGACTCAAAGTCGGACCTGGGCTGGAAGGGCCTAAACTGGCGGGAGAAGCTTGGCCCAGCTCCCCCTGTCTGGAGGAGGGCCACCTAAAATAGGGGGAGGCCCTGAAAGAAGGACGCCTGCTGTGGGAGGGGAGGATCTTCCTCTTGTCCCTGGTGTCTATGAGGAAGGATTCCAAAGCACGGCCAAAAAGATTTCCTCCACCAAAGGGGCCAGGGGCCAGCTTCCAGCAGTTCTGGGCGTCCATTCGCCAATGGTGTAGCCAGAGCAACCGCTACGCCATGACAGAAGATGCGATGGATCGAGCCGAGAATTTGGCTGCAGCCAAGGAGGCGTCCGCCGTAAACTCAGCTGCTGCAATAATTTTGGATAGGTCCTGGTAACTCTGGAGGTCCTCCAATGGAGCCCTGTCCTGCAGCTGGTGGAGCCACCTCAACGACACCCTAGTGAAAAAGGATGCCATGGTAGCAGCCCGAATGGCCCAGGAATCTGCCTGATGAACCCTGCGCAAGGCCATCTCCTCCCGTCACTCATCAGCTTTCAAGGCATCGTCCGCGTCTGGAGGCAGGATGGAATTTGTAGTCAAAGAAACCACGGGCGCATGGCAACTGGATCAACTGGAGCAGGTTGGGCTCCACAGCAAAACAGGTGTTTTCCGAACCACTGGGCCGCTGAGCGCTGGTAGGAGTTCCACTGGCGTCTAATAACATCCAAGAACATGTTGGGAATTGGGATGGAGTCAGTTGCCACTTCCTGTTTGGAAAAAAGAAAGTCATCCTGCTCCCCAGAGCCCTGGGGCTACAGAAGGTCATTAGAAGCAGATCCAAGGTGGGCAGTAGCCCGAGTCTTGGCAAGGAGCTGCTTAAACAGGGCCGAATCAAACAAGCCCTTAAAGGATTGTTTGGTGGATGGTTCCGGATCCAGGTCAGAATAATCCTCCTCCCCCTGCAGCTCTCCTTCCGAAAGGAAACCTTGCTGGCATCCGAATGATCAGCAGCATAGGTCCCCTGATAATCATAATACCCATCTGCCTGCTCCAATGGGCCCTGATACACCCCTGGCAGGGCTGTAGCAGCAATGGAAGATGGTCTCTGATGCAGCTCAGCAGCAATACTCTCCTTGATGGCTGCAGCAAGCCAAGCCTTAACAGAAGAAGGGATGTCCTTCTCCAACATCCCTTCCTGGCGGAGGCCTGCTGCAGTAGGGGTAAAAGTGGCAGAGGGTGAAGCATGGCGACTACCGCCAGACGCCGACACGTCCTGGCGAGGCACCAAATCCTGAACCTCCAGCAGATCAGTCGCTGGCAGCGCCCTCTGGGAAACTGTGCTCTCATCCATCATCTGCCCGGACTGCGAGGCGGGACACTCCTGATGGAGGACCGGACAGGACTCAGTAGAAGCAGGTCGCTCAGCAGACTCCTCAGGCACCCTTCAATGGCCCTCTGAGGAGCACCTCTCTGAAGCCTCCTCTGCCCTTGCAAACTCTTTTTCCAACGCCCTTTGGCGCTTAAGAGCCACCTTCAGATCCGCCTTAGAAGCCTTCCGAGAGCCCTAAGCCGTCGTTGTAAGCTTCTCCGTAGCCACCAGACTGGTGGGCCTGGCCAGAGCCATAGTTCTGGTTGCCCTACCAGAAGCGGGGGGGGGACCAAGACCCCCTACGATGGGAAGACAACACAACGTCTCTGTCCATCCTGAATAGCAAGAAATGAAAAATAAATTAATAGATAACAAATGACTAGCGTGGCTGATGCTGAGGCAGGCCAAAAGGGTCCCTTGCGGAATGGACCAGTAAACGCCGGCCCAGCCAAGCAATAATCCAACAGGCCTGTGTTAAATGCTGGGGAGAACACCCAGATAAGGCAGGCTTACTCAAAAGCCACTGCTCCTGCGCTGATAGAGGAAGGAGTATGGCAGCAGCCAGGGACCCCCCTCTCGCAGTGATGGCACAATAGCCCAGGGCCGTGACTGTTGAATAGTGCGGATCAAGACCAGCTGAAGCAGCTGAGGGCCGCAAAGAATTGTGGCCCACCAGCAGCCCGCGCAGCTGGTAGCAGATCCCACCAGAGAAGAGGCTGATGTGGTGATACGCCAGCGGCCTGTCGGACAGTGAGGAGGCTGGTGAGGAGGCTGGTGAGGACTCGGTGCCAGAGGCAGAGATTCAGCCAGGGCCTTCAGAACCTCCAGAACCTTCCATCAGTGATGAGGAAGAAGAGGAGGAGCCTATTCTTAATGCACGGGCACGCAGAGCTGCCAAAAGGCAGGAGTGGTTCCTCAGGAGGAGGTCTCCTTGGGAGTAGGCTTGGGGCTAATTGGCCATTCCCCTAGCCTATTTAAGGGATGACAATGCAGGCAGCAATTTGAAGGAAACAAAGTTCGTTCATATGCCTTCGTGTCTTGAATTCAGAAACGTCTGCTCGGCTCTTGTTCTCTCGCTTGGCATTCTTCCTGCAAATTGCTTCTAAGCATTTTGCCAACCATTTTAAGCTTCCTGATATCTCCAAGACTGTTTGCTCAGACTTGATTTATTATTTCATGGACTTGTGCTGGCTGTTAATGAAGTTGAATTAACAGCCGGTGTTCAATAAAGACTGCTTTAAAATTGTATTTTTGTTTGATGACTACTAAGAAAGCTCATTAGTAGTCTTTAATTTAGTAAACAAAGATTTGGATAGAATTTGTGGGTGCTGCATTCTTTGTGGGGCGTAGGTGTGCAGAACAATGATCACTGCGAGGCGACTGAGGGTGAGACTCGAAACCAGCATCCAGGCCCGGCATCACAAAGCTAAGCTGGCTACCAGGTGAGGAGAGGACCCCGCCCAGTCGATGGCTAAGAGGTCGGCAAAAAAACCAAAGAGGGGCTAATAAATGTGCACCTCCAAAGCTGCCTCGATCCCCTGATGCAGCAGATTGCCATGCTGAAGAGACGAAAATTGGTGGCCACGAGCTAGAAAACAAGCCGAAAGGCCGTTATTCTCAAAATGGCAGTCGTGCCAAAAACAAAATGGCGCCCACGAGCCAGAAAGGCGAGCCGAAAAGCCGTTGGTCTGCAAAATGGCGTTCACGCCAAAACCAAGCCAGAAAGGGAGCCGAAGAGCCATTGGTCTTTAAAATGGTGTTCGATGTGAGGGAAAAGAATAGATACTTTAATTTTTTTTTCTAAATTCAAAGTTTCACATTTCTGCATATTGTTTTCCTGTTGAAGTAGGCAACAAGCATATCAGGGAACATAGCACAAGTATAAAGCAAAACTCCTTTTTGGTAATGTGAGAATGTACATGCAATGAGAAGGAATTTTATCTTTGATTTTCCATTCCATATATAGAAATATAAAACCTACATAGTTTCCAAAACACTTGTTTAATCTGTATTCATGAATCTGAGAGGATAAAGAATGGAAAGATGGATGCCACACTATTTTTTTTCTCATAAACATTTATGACATCTGAACATAGCCCATTGATTCTTTTATTATTTAAAAGTGTAATATAAAAGGAGCATTGACCTTAGATACAGTTTCTGTTCTTATAATATTACAAGGATGCAGATACATTGTAGACTTTTAAAAATCCTTCTTGGTGCAAAACAGATTTAATAATCTGCTAGACAGACTAAAGAAACTACTTAGTTTTTGAGCCTTGAGACACTTTATATAAGCTCTAGGGAGCTACACTTTTCAGCCATTATTCCAGCCTGGCTCCCGAATTAGAAGGCCACATGAGTAAAGAGTCATAATGCTTAGAAATTCTAGAAGTCTACAGTAATCCCAACATAGGTGGGGAGCACTAGTCAGAAAAGCTTATGTTATATGTACAGAAGCTATTGACATATTGTGCTTTTATGGTTTTATTGCTCATCTTATTCATAGTAGATTGTGCTTTTCCAATGGCTTCTACATTAATAATCTTTTTGTCACGAGATATATAGATATCAAGCATAGTTTTGCACATAATCACATGGGTAGATGCAGATTCAATATTATTTGAAAAAGAAAGTCAGAAGTCATCACTGAACTATTTTAGTGATGCCTTCTCTTGACAAGAATAGGAAACAACTGCTTCTTATAAAAATTGTTACTATTTATATTAGAAAAATGTGTTCCTGCCAATTTATACACAGGTAGTCCTTGGTTAATTATGTGAATTGTGACCAAAATTTCAATCACTAAAAGATGCAGTTGCAAAGTCCAACATCACATGACCCCAATGCTAAGCAACAGCAATCTGAGGACTCTCCATTACTGTCATTAAGCAAGGCTTGTGGATGGTTAAACAAGTACCAAGTGGCTCACAAGTAAAACATGTACGGTAAGGTAGGATGTGAGCATGGTAAAACCAGGGCTGGTTGCTGCTTGGTAGGAGACAGAGTCCAGGTAGCCTATTTGAAGAGGCTGGAAAGAGTACCAGCAATTTATCAGAGTGACTTAAAACTTTCCCTGGTTTCCTCTTTGACTTAACTTGTGGGAAGTGGCAGGGAGTGTCACAAATAGCAATCACATGACCATGGAAAGCTGCAAATGTTGTTAAGTGTGAGCCAAGCACTCAGACTGCAATCATGTGACCATCGGGGTGTTAAGACAGCCTTAACTTCATGGATCAGTCATAAGTACCACTTGTTCAATGCTATAATAATTTCAATCACTAACTGAGTGGGCATTAAGCAAGGAGTACTTTTGTTAATAAACTGTCCAAGTTAAAATTGAAGTGCAAGTAATAGACTCAGCAGTGGTTGCTAGCATACACCTAATCCACACTAGTTTTAATAATAAAGCAAGGTTCATGGCTTCAAATGAACAACAGTGACATTTGTGTTGGCTATTGATCACCACAACAGTAGTATGGTTCCCTTTAAACAGTAAGTTCAGTTTCTACTATTGTGCACCTGTAAGCTTGTATGTCTTTAAATAATTTAAAAAATATTTTTATTTAAATTATTACTTTAAATTTAAAAATCAATTTCTGAGTCATTGTCACCAATCTAGACTCATTAACATATTCTGAAACTCTCTAGTCAATTACTTCAGATGTTTACTTGTGATGACCCAGGGCTAGGCACGGAAACAACACAGCCAGAAAGAAGGCTTAACTTCCCTTTATTGTTCCAACTTTCCCCCAAAATACCCACCGTTCCCTGCAAGTCCAGGAGCCAACCTCTAGACACGAACCTCCAATAGGTCCTGGCTGCTATTAGTCCAGAGGAACAGCACAGTTCTGAGAGCAGCCACAGTTCAAGGAGTTTGGTTTCAGAGAGTCCTTGTCACAGGAAGAGTTTCCTGGGACTGCAGCACCACCTGGAGTATAACTGTGTCACTGCGACCTTGCACGTAGCCAGGCCAGCATAGCAAACAAGGCAAACAAGACAAAACACATCAAAGTATCCAGACGTCGGTAACAGCACGTGAGGTTGGACAAAGCAATGCTTGTTCCCGACAAATGCCCCTCCCAACAGGGTCTCTTTAAATCTCATTCCCCAGGTGAGCCTTGTGAAGAGGGGCGGGGCGCCCTCCTCCTGAGTCGTTGGGTTGCCCTGCGCTGATTCCGCCTTCTCTCCATTTTTGTGCTCAGGGATAGGGGGGGAGGTTATTGCTCATCGCCGGAGCTCCGTTGCTTCTCTTGCTCCACTGCCTGCCCTGTCCTCCCCCCTCACCTGGTCCTCCTATGCCCCCTCTCCCTTGCTGGTGACCCTTCCCAGGCCCAAGGGACCCGGGACTGCCTTGTCCTGCTCCTTCGGTCATTCTTCTGTTGGCCCTAGCTCTGTCTCCTTCTTCTCAGACTCAGGCTCCGATGGTGCCATGACATTACTATAAAAACATATTGCAGCTAGAATGTGATTTATATCCATGTGTTTAAATATTTGTATTTTCTAATTGTATTTTAAATTGAAAATAAACTATATCACACTACAAACTACTTTCTGCCCTTATTCCATCTCACTAAATTAAATACTTTAGTTAAGTAATGCTTATTTAATATATTCCAAACCAGAGTAGAAGGCATTGTGATAAAATTTATTTTCCACCTCTGCAAGAAATAGACTGATGAAAATTACATCCAGCAAAACCAAAGCTATTTTCACTTTACACTACCAGACTTCTGGTGAATTGATTTTTCTCATTTAATTATAGTGTTCTGCAATAGCCCTCAACAGCACATTTGGTGAAGCTGGATTCACAACTTCAAGGCTTGTGCTTTCTGCCTTGAGTTTTACTAATTTTTCTGGCCAGGCATGTTCAAGCATAGAATATATTTCCTGAAGCATATTTTCAAATTTGCAAATTAGAGCTTTTACGTTTTGCCTGCCTTGTGTGCCATGCATGTTTGTCAGAACTCAATTCTCTATATTCTTAGGCAGCCTGTTCTTTAGCTATGCTGATTGAGTAGTTTAAAAATTCCAGTCTCAACACATCTGAACATGCCAAGGAAAGCAAGGCTGCTTAGTTTAACATCAACAGTACAACAGTACTGCATTTTGAACAAAATCCATAACGTAATTTACTTCAATGGCATATCCATTCACCTTCACTGTTTCATAAACAGTCAACAGCTCATTTTTCCAAAAGCAGCATTTTGATAAGAAGATATCATCTGAAGTGCAAATGTCCATCCTGCTCTGAGCACATCGCATTCAAAGCTAAATAATTTTCAAGTATTTAAGACAAATTTACACCTCTAGTTTATTTGATAGCCTGCTATTTTATTCTATGATCATAAGATACTTCTGTTGTTTCTAGAAGCAGCAAATGATCAATGATAGCTGCTGAAGTTGCAAATACTCCAGGAATTAGAAATTGAAATAAACGCTGACACTTCTATAACCAAAATGACCCTCAAGGACAGGTAACAGCTGGGAAAGGATCTTGATCTCCTGAGATATTTAGAACTGAATGTCAAACTCTACATTCATAATACATTAGAAATTTATTACATTATATAACAAAACTGTTGAACCAAGGAACACATAATAGCTGAAGAATCAAAAGATAGCCCGAATTGAAGTTAGTTCCCCATTCTTAAATATTTGTTGGCCTAATTTGGATCACCACACCCAATGAGTTGTGAAGATGGAAAGAAGGGTGCCTTGAACTATCTTGGCAGGTACACACTTGCAGTTTAATTGGTTTGGCATGAGAAGTAGCATATCTTTCTTTCTTTGCCAAACTCTGTTAACATAATTCTATTCACATCAGCCTCTTCATAAAAAGTATAACTTGGCAAAGTTGAATATTTTGAATACTACCACGTATGCTTTATGTTTTATATAGCTTTATATAAAGATTCCATGAAAATATTTTAAAATTTGAGTTTTCATGAACAAAATACAACTAACAGTTGTGGCAAGGAAGAACCTTATGTAACCCTATCCCACCACCACCAAAAATAATGGAGCCTCATTGTTCGTTCAGATCTGAATTTCAAGTATACATAAAGGGAAGAAGATAGTTTACCAGTAGTAGTTGATCTTTAAGAATTTGCTTGAGTTCCATGCCTGGGCAACCCTGGTATGGAACTTGCTCTATGGCAGGGGTGTCAAACTCGATTTCATTGAGGACCACATCATGGTTGTGTTTGACCTCCAGGGGCCAGGGTGGACATGGCCAGCTCAATGTCACTCATGTCGGGGGCGCCTGTGGTGGCCTGAGTGCTCTGCCAGTGAAAACGGGCTCCCGAGTTCCGTTTTTGGCTGCCACGGGCTCCTGCAACCCTCTGCCAGCAAAAACAGAGCTCAGGGGCCCATTTTTGCTGGCAGAAGCATGGTGGGCCGGGCCCGCAGGCCAGATCTAAGTACCCCACAGGCCAGATCCAGCCCAGGGCCTTGAGTTTTACACCCCTGCTCTATGGCTTTCAGTCCCAGGGGAAACAGTGCCAGTCATTTCCCAGGAGTTTTCTGATGAATTTTAATTCTAGAGCACGGCAGGGCCACAAATTCTTCCTGAAGTATAACAATTTGTCTCAGTATCATTTTATAATGATTGCAGACTATTTTCACTGATTACCTACATTAAAAACGTCTACAATTAGACAGCTGTATTTTCTTATTTCTGGACTCCAGGGGGTCACAAATTGAAATATTAGCTAGTCACATACATAGATCAAAGGAATCTTAACTACAAATTGTACTCATATGTATGATTTCCTTATTATACCTTAATGAATTGAAATGAGTATTGTGTTTTTAACAAATGTATTGCTTTTTTGTTATTTATGTTTCATTATATTTGTATGCTTAGATTTGTACAATTTAGGGGCCATTAAAATAAACATTTATCATTTGAATAAGATATAGGCTTCCATTTGTATATTTTTCATTTTATGAAATATGGAAGCTATAAATAGAGTAGCATCAGAGGGAAAAATCCAAAGAGTAATATAGCTATCAACGGTTCACCTAAGTTTATAAAACCTGTCTCCAATATTCACATAAACGAAAACATCTATGGTAGTCCACTATGAATAAGCATTTTAGTTATGGTACTCTTCTAGACTGCGAGTCCCTTTGATCGCCTTGGACTGCAAGGCGATCAAACCGGTCAGTCCTAGAGGAGATCAACCCTGACTGCTCTTTAGAAGGCCAGATCCTGAAGATGAAACTCGAATACTTTGGCCACCTAATAAGAAGGAAGGACTCACTGGAGAAGAGCCTAATGCTGGGAAAGATTGAGGGCAAAAGAAGAACCGGACAACAGAGAATGAGGTGGCTGGATGGAGTCACTGAAGCAGTCGGCTTGAGCTTAAATGGACTCCGGGGGATGGTAGAGGACAGGAAGGCCTGGAGGAACATTGTCCATGGGGTTGCGATGGGTTGGACACAACTTCGCAACTAACAACAACAACAACTCTTCTAGACAACTTGGTTCAGCCCAACTCACCTCACAGAATTGTTATTGTGGAGAAAATAAGAGGAGGAATGAGTATTAGATATCTTTACCATTTTGAGTTAATTATAAAAATAATAAAGGCGGGATAAAAAATCTAAAATAAATTTTAAGAAATAAATATTTTGATTCCTAAAACAAAAAGAGCACAGTATAAAATATCTCTGTAAACACAAATCTCATAAGTACTTTCAGAGACACCATGTGAGGGGAGCACTATTAGAGGACTGGGTGGAGATTAAGAAAAAATACTATATCAAAACTCCAAAATGGATATCTCCTATGGAAGCAACAATCTACCCAAACATTTTAGACTTGGACAAGAAAGTGACCTATAAAGATCTATTGGATGAACAAAATAATCTTAAATCAAAAGAAGATTTGGCTTTGGTTGGAATAAAAATAGATTGGTGGCCTTACCTGCAAATTCAATCTAGGTATAAAAAAGATATGTCACAATTTGGATTTCAACAAGAATATCAAGAACTGGATAAAATTTTAACAAGAACTGAAGATAAAATGATAACAAAAACTTACAATTGTCTAATAAATGTTAAAAAGGAGGAGGAAACAGAAAATTTTGGTTACACAATTGAATTGGAGTACTGGGAGAAAATCTGGGATCAAAATTATAAACTCACAATGGCAGCATCATTCATTGAATTATGGGTGTGGGCGCGCATGTGCGATCGCACGCATGCGCGCACTTTCGGCACCCAAGGGAAAAAAGGCTTGCCATCACTGGTATATGGTGTTATGTTATGTTATGTTATGTTGTGTTGTGTTGTTTTTGTGGTTGTATTTAATGTTGTTTTTAAAACTGTTTAATAAAAACTATTTTTAAAAAAATATCTCTGTACCCCAGGAATTAAACTATGTAACTGTGTGTACTATGTGGCAACCATAAAAGAAGGAGCCGCAGTAGCTCACGTGGTTAGGATCCTGAGTCTATTGAGAAATCGACAGCTTGGCAGTTCGAAACCTGTGAGTGAGCTGCATGACGGAATAGTCCCATCAATTTGTCCCAGCTCCTGCCAACTTAGCAGTTTGAAAGCATACAAATGCAAGTAGATAAATAGGTATCACTTTGGTGGGAAAATAACAGGGACATGAAAGAAGCCTCCTTGGATGTCTCCGCGGCAACAGTGATGTCACCAGCTAATCCTTTCCTTCTGACACAAATGTAGTAGCAAAATAAAGAAAATAGTCAAACAAAAATTATACTGAAATGCATTCATACATTACATATACTGTACACACGAAGGTAGTTCTTGCTTAATAATGATAAATGGGAGCAGAATTTCCCTCACTAAGCAATTTGCAGTCATAAAGTGCAGTGTCACATGATCACACTAAATGAATGGTTGAACGTCAAAGACTACCTGTACCACTTTTTCAGTGCTATTGTAACTTCAAACAGTCACTGAATAACTGTATGTGTTTGTCTATGTTCTATCAGGAAGTAACCCTTAATCTAGGTTCCCTGTTGAACATGGTTTCTGGATTAGCAAGCATTCTCAATCAAATCTGCATACTAAAACTCACCTCATGTTGAACTATGTGAGCAGCCATGTTTACATTTCTCTTTTTCCAACACAGGAAACAAATCTATAATTAAAATTAGACAGAAATGCTCCTGTGTGAACTGATGTTCTTGGCTTTTTCTAATGCCTAATGCACTTATGCCAGAAAAAGAAGTGACAAGGATGTAATGTTTCAAAGACTGCTTTAAGCACAGAAAAATGGACTGTGTAAACAAGCAACAAAATGATCATATATTCAGGCATGTCAAATAACATAAAGAGGAAGAAATGAAGAAAGATAGATTTTTGTAGTTACCATTCACTATTGTTGAATTCTGGTGTCTGGTTTATAATTGTAAAACATTTTACAGTGTTTTTTTAAATTAAATTATGAAAAAATGCAATTCTGCTAATATCTTCAAACCGTTCTATAAAATTATTGCAATTTGAAAAGTTTAATTCTCAAAAAACTGCTTGAATGAACTCTTTAAAAATTACAGTTGATTAAGCAATGATATAATTATTACAGCTTTCAGAGGAACTTCTCATGTCTTGCCAAAGAACATGTGCCCATATACACAGATCAGAATATTTTTAACTACAAATCAGGGCGATGTTTTCACTTGCCTTATTAAGAGCATGGCATTCCATTTCAGGTTCTTTTCATTTTATGGGAAAATGTATGTGATGCGATAACATCAGGGCAGCGATACTACAGAAAAATTTTCATGTATTCTATCTATTATTTTAACACTGGTAGGAATCAATCCCTGTGATTATTACGACATGATGACATCAGCTAAGAAAACAACACTGTATTTCCAATACTCAATAAATACTGTAGTCGAATAGAAAATGTATAGATTATATCTTCTTTTTCAGAACATACTTATCAGCAAAGAATGGATAATAATTGTAACATCATAGAAAAAAGGCTTTTTAAAAAGCATATCTTATTTTATCATCAGCAGGAATGGTTTCCTTTCTTATATCTGTGAAGAACGTCTAGCTAGCCAGCTGATAAGCAAATCAGTGATCTAATGTCCAAGATCATAGCAAAAATACACTTTATATTTAAGTACTTCCCAGTGATAATATACAAAATTATTCAATTTAGCACTAAAAATCTTTGTCAAGGATCATAACATTTGCATAGTAAGTGAAAACTTCCTGATGTGTCATATCATTTCTGCAGCAACTTATACTTAACAAACCCTAAACTATTTTTCCTATTCTTTTATTATTTATTGCACATGATATGGTCTAGGGCAGCAATGGCGAACCTTTTTGTCGTCGCGTGCCAAAAGTGTGTGAGTGCGCCCGCGACAAAGCGAGCGCGTGCCGGCACCCATAATGCAATGCCACCCACCTGCGCATGCGCTCCCCATACTCACCCCCCTGCATGTGCCCTGTACAACGCAAGCGCGGCCCCCCTTGCCCTATTTTGGGCACGAAGCCGGTGCGCCTGTTACCACTTCCCGGCCAGCGCGTCTCTTACCACGACTGCTTCCCAGCTGGCGGGTCTCCATGAGTGAGGAGCTGCGCTCTCCTCCGGTTCTCCTGGGACAGCTCGCCTCCATGCCGGCGGCTTCTCCGGCAGGGAGGGAGGGAAGCCCTGGCCCACTGTTCCTGCCACTGCCGGGGAAGCAACAGTGCAAGAACCGCCATCGTCGGGGACAAGGGGGTGGCAGCGGCAAGGATGGGTGGGCAACACCCCCATATCACCCCCAAAGGCAGGGGTGTCTCCCCTGGCTTGGAAAAAGCCCCAGAGGTGGACCCCCCTCCCTCCGCCCCCCAGCACACCCGAAGTCTAGAAAGGTTTCTGGCTGGGGCGATGGGGCCAGAGCTGCGCATGCTCCTCTACTCACCAGCTCTCCAGCAGAACGCGACGAAGCCAAAGCACCAGCGGCTAAGGCAAATAGGAAACTCTGCTAGCAGAAAAATGGGGCATGCGGGGGTGCAGCGCTCCTCCTCCACGGCCCGTTTTTAGTTCCAGGAGGCTTCAGGAAACTCTGCTAGCAGAAAAACGGGGCGTGCGGGGGTGCAGCGCTCCCCCTCCACGGCCCGTTTTTAGTTCCAGGAGGCTTCAGGAAACTCTGGGGCCATGCAAGAAGCCTGCTTGGAGGAGGACCCCCTCCTCTTTTAAAGAAGAAACTTCCTTCCCAGTCCGACCGATCGTGAAGCAAGTTCTGCCCGACTCCCCTTCAAACACCACCCCCTTCCCGGTCGAAGTGAGGGGCTAGAGCTTGTCTCCTCTTCCCCCCCCGACCCTTTTGGACCGGAACACCCCAATGCCAGCGCCCTCCCCCTTGGCAAGGGGGCAGGATGCTGCACCCAGCAGGATGGCTTCCAGGTGGGCAAGGAGAAAGGAGGCATCCTGACCGTTGCCCCTCTCATCCCTAAAGCTCCCCAGCTCCAGAGACAGCCCCAAAGCAAAGCCAAAGCGCCAGTGGCCAAGGCAGATCCACACCAGCCTCCGGCAGGGAGGAAAAGAAGCTTCTTCTTTAAAACAGGAAGAGGTCCACTTCCAAGCAGCCTTGCCTCCCCCTTGTCCCCCTCCTCTTTTAAAGGACAACGCACCACCAAGAGCAACTTTCCAAGGGGTGGGAGGAGATGATTTCCAAGGCAGGGGCGACACCCCTGCCTTGAGGTGTGTGATGTGGGGGGAATCCCTGGTTTAATGTGGGGCATTTTTGCTACTTCACTAAATACTCCCCCTCCTCTTCTCTGCCAACTCCGTGCGTGATGAAGAGCTCTGGAAGACTCCAAAGCTTCCCATTCCTTTGTGATCCAACTCCCCTTCAAACACCACCCCCTTCCCATCGAAGTGAGGGGCCAGAGCTTGTCTCCTCTCACCCCTTTTAAAGGACCGCGTGCCACTAAGAGCAACTTTCCAAGCCAGGGGAGACACCCCTGCTTGGGGTGTGTGTGATGTGAGTGTGTGTGTTGCCCCTGGCTTGGAAAAGCATCTCCCCTGCTTGGAAAGTTGCTCTTGGTGGTGCGTTATCCTTTAAAAGAGGAGGGGGACATGGGAAGGTGAGGCTGCTTGGAGGAGGACCTCCTTTCTCCTTGCCCACCTGGAAGCCATCCTGCTGGGTGCAGCGTCCTGGCCCCTTGCCAAGGGGGAGGGCGCTGGCATTGGGGTGTTCCGGTCCAAAAGGGTCAGGGGGGGAGAGGAGACAAGCTCTGGCCTCTCACTTCGACCGGGAAGGGGGTGGTGTTTGAAGGGGAGTCGGGCAGAACTTGCTTCACGATCGGTCGGACTGGGAAGGAAGTTTCTTCTTTAAAAGAGGAGGGGGTCCTCCTCCGAGCAGGCTTCTTGCATGGCCCCAGAGTTTCCTGAAGCCTCCTGGAACTAAAAACGGGCCGTGGAGGGGGAGCGCTGCACCCCCGCACGCCCCGTTTTTCTGCTAGCAGAGTTTCCTGAAGCCTCCTGGAACTAAAAACGGGCCGTGGAGGAGGAGCGCTGCACTCCCGCACGCCCCGTTTTTCTGCTAGCAGAGTTTCCTGAAGCCTCCTGGAACTAAAAACAGGCTGTGTGCATCTCTGGCCGAAACCCGAAAATCAGCTGGCCAGCGGGAGGCACGTGTGCACTGTAGACCTGACCTGGACGCCGGCTCGCATGCCCAGAGAGATGGCCCCGCGTGCCACCTGTGGCACGCGTGCCATAGGTTAGCCATCACGGGTCTAGGGCCTAGGCAGTCATACAAAATAAGTGATTATCCTTTACCAAACAAGAGACACTCACATGAAGCTTCTCACAGATATTTTGCTTCTACTTTTACAGGAAGTGCAAAAAGGGCTTTAAGCTTTTATGCTTCTCCCAAAAGACCATTATGAAATAAAAGTTGTTATTTCTCAAAAATGTTCCCACCAATTTAACTTTTCCTAGCAACTTCACCATATGAAAATAATCAGAAAAAGTTCAAATGTGTTCAAAACTCTCTATAACAGATTTATACAAAAGTTAATTCTGAGACTTCTCAGACACTCATATCATAGCAAAACTAGGAGCTTACTGTTGATGAAACTTTATATTAGATTCTACAACAACATATTCACCAATCAGGCATTAATATTTTGGCAGCAATAATTTTAAAAGCCACATAAACACAAAGAAGCCTGAATCACACACACATTTTTTCTTTAATTCTAGTTACTAAAGATATTCATGAAAGATATTAATGAAATAATATTTTTACATTGGATCACCTCATATAATACAATCATTCATTTCATCATCATATACTAATCAGTGAAAAACAAGTTTAAAAAAATTATTAATGAAACTTGAATAACATATTAGCATATTGATTTTTTTCACCCTGGAGAACAATATCTCAGGTACTCAAGAGGCTTGGAGAGGATTCTTTTGACTGTATAGTGGTACCTCAATACTCATTGTTAACTAGTGTCAGAGGCACGAGTACTAAAAATGACATATACTAAACAAACCATGTGACTTACCACATGATCCTTTGTTTCAGCCAGGAACCACCAGGAACCACTTCCTGTCTATCCCCTTTTCTCTGTCAGCGACATTCCCAGCATTTATTTATTTATTTATTTATAGTTAAATTTATATACCGCCCTTCTCCGGGGACTCAGGGCAGTGAACAGCCAGGTAAAAATACAATATAAACATTAACATATATATACATTTAAAAGAAAATATACATTTAAAGCATGGCTGACTTCCTATCCACCTTCTTCAGCCATCCCCTACTTTCTTTTGCAGCAACCTTCCTGTCATATCTTCCTGTCCATTCTCTGTGGCTGTCCTCTCTTCCTATCGCAGCGCATAGAGTACCAAACGAAAAACCTGTATTTTCGCATCAAAATGCATTGAATACCAAATCCAATGAAGCAGTTGAGTACTGAGGTACCACTATATTTGAAAACCATGTAAAAGTTTTATTTCACCTGGACAAAATGTACTTTTTATATTAGATATAAATAAATATCTGTTGTTTTAGAAAAGTCAAATTCAGTAACATGAAAGAAGTTTTAGCAAACAGTGCCAAAATTCTTTAGTACAAATGCTGGGCTGGCAGACCCTCAAATTAATCAGAGAGACTGAAAGGAGAATTCAGAGTTGGAAGTAATGGCTGGCAATTAAAGCTGACCTAGACGGTTCTGGGTATTGAAGAGTTATGGATATATATGAACCAGGGGTGGGTTCTACTTACCTTCCCCATCGGTTCGCATTGCGACGTTTTGCATCTCACATTTAAAACAAGTAAGCAAACAAAAATGTGTTTATTGAATTCCAAGTCCTTACGAACTATTGTATGACTAATCAAAGTTGTGTGTATGGTTAACTACATAGAACACTTTATTTTGGGTTGTATTATTAACTAATATATGTATATTTGGGAGCTATATCACTACTATACAGTATTCACACATTTTAATAATTAAGTACCCTCCTTTTAATCCATAATTAGAGGCAAAAGTTAAACTAAAAAAATGAAATGCACTAGCTTTTGACTGGAGATGAAGCAGAATCAGTGCAAAACTCTGCACAGTTTTAAATTTCATCAAGGTAAAAGAAAGATCTTTAACTCTTCCTGATTGAAAATCTTTCTTTAAGCTTTAGTATGAGCATATGCCACTCTGCAAAGGGTGATATTGAAAATCAAGAAGGGGGAAATGCTTGCAGAAATGATTCGGTGTGTTGGATTACTGGATTTTTGATGATAAGGCTCTCCTCAAATTAGAGAGACCCTTGCAACCAGATTATTGTTACATACCCATTTCAGCATTTAGGATATGTGCTAAAATTGTACAGTGAAAGGCATGGAGTAAAATGGGTGTTTGCTTTTGCTTAATCATACTACAGAAGCAGGGAGAATGTTGGCCTTCCTTTCTTCTTCTACACAACAAACCTATTTGCTTCTCTTTAAGTGGAAGGAGCTTGGGGAAAAAAATCAAGCTGTGCTTATCTGTAGAGGTTTCCTTTTATACTGGGTGACTGGTAGGAATGAGATATCAGGTACTGATTTAGCCCAGATGATTTTATTAGTTAGGCAACTGAAAAAAGAAATAATTCTCCTCTCCCTGACACCCCTATACAAGCTTACAGAGTTATATGTGTATGTGTGTGTATGTTTATATGCATATATTAACAGTAGAGTTTCAGTTTTCTGATCATACTCCTAAACAGACAACTGCCAGGCTGATTCAAGATGGTACAGTTAGAAGAAAATTCTGGCTTCAAATCTAGCCTTGCCTTCCATAGAACATACAGGGCAAGTTACTTGGAGAAGAGGCAGAATTTATTTTGACAGCATGTGCACGAAAAACTAAAGGCAGGCTACAGAGTTACAGCTGTTAAGTGATTACCTTTATACCTTTTCCTTTGTTCCTCCTAGAAACAGAGCCCGCCACTAGGAATTATTGGAACTGTAAATACTTAGATGGCCACAAGGGGTGCTTAAGCACTCCACTGAACAATGAGTCTTTTCCCACTCATTTACAATATCAATCAGCTTCCTGTGGTTGGAGCTTTGGTGCTATCAGAAGTCAGGAAGGGATCTTTGTCAATGTGTCAATATGGGCATAAAAGCTTAAGTGGTTCTTTGTTTTGTGACCTGGGGTTTACTGAGATCAGGCATGGCCAAGGCTACTAGGTGATGTGCATGGCAAGAGTGACAGAAAATATGTCATGAATAATATGGAAGTCACTTTTTCCCCATAGTACCTAGTCTACTTCTGGAGTTGAGGAATCTGCCACTGAAGCAGTCAATCCTTTTGAGAACCTCTAAAAACATATACCTAGAACTGGATCTTCCTTCTTTTATTCATATTTTAAATTAATAATGACTTTCATCTTATAGCACTAAGGATCTGCAGTAGACAATTATCTCATTACATTTCTATTGTTTAAAACTTCTGAAAGCCAGGGATGAACAAATTGGTGTTCAGAGATACATCAGCAGGTTTTCTGTTTTCACCTGACTTACATGCCTACTTTTAGTTCTTTATTTCCAAATTCTGTAAATAGTGAGTACGTAGTGAAATCTGAACTTAATACTATTATTTGAGACTATGATCATACATTATAGTATAGTTTTGAAAATATTTAACAGTTTAACTGCAAAAGATATTAAAATACGAATTATAACAAGTCTACAATCTGAAAATTCAATGTGGGGGGGTCATGTGACTGAGTGGGCGTGGCCAACTTGACATCACTCACACCCTCCCAGTCACATGACCCCCACCATGCCACACCCACATAACCCGGTAGGGAAAAAAATTGAACTTACAGCTATTGCAGCCTTTCTTTCTATTTATTTTCTGCCCAGGCCAGGCCTAATCTGTCAAAGGCCTCCTCTTGCATGCCGCCCGCTCTCCCTTCGCCAGTTGCACACGTCACCCCATTTCCCCTCCTTCACAGGCCCCAGCCCTAGCCCCACTTCCTCCCCCACGGGCACCTCTTTCTTCAGGTGGCTGGTCCAGAAGGCAAGCTCTTTTTTTCAGTGTGACTGCGAGAAGCCTCCCAGCTGCTGACTTGCCAGCTGCTTCCCGGCAGCGGTGGCTGGAGACTACCGAAAAGTACCGGAGGTATCGAACACACTGAAAAAGCCACTGCCGTGCCATTGCCGCCCTGTTCTTCACACCGGCTGCGCACGCGCACCCCATTGCCTGCTGTGCCAGTCCGGAGCAGCAGCTTTTTCAGTGCATTTGAGACGTCTGGTAGTTTTTGGCGGCCTCCAGCCAGCTGCCACTGGGAAGCGGCTGGCAAAGAGGTGGTGGCTGGGAGGCTTCTCGCAGTTGCACCAAAAATAGAGCTTGCCTTCCCCTCTGCACCCAGCTGCCGCGGGAAGAAGGTAAGCCTGAAGAAAGAGGCAGTCTTGGGGGAGGAAGTGGGGCTAGGTCTGGGGCCTGTGAAGGAGGGGAAACAAGGTGATGCATGTGACTGGTGAAGGGAGCGGGTGGTGGCTCCGGGGCAAGGCCGGAGCCAGGGAATGGCATGTTCCCCGACCCGGCTGAGGTGGGTGGTGGCTCCAGGGCCTCAGGGAATGGCGCGTCCCTGGGGCCCTGGCCCCCAACCCAAGGCAAAGGGCGAGCGGGCGGCATGCATTGCTTACCTTTGATGAGCTGAGCTGAGGTCGGTGAGGTGAGGCGACTGGCGAGGCGATTAGCTGGGCCACGTGACGAAGGCATCATATATAGGGTGGGGTGGGCAGGGTGAGCGCCAAGCAGCCGGAAGGGGCGAGTGTTGAGAGGGTGGGCAGGGCGAGTGCCGAGTGGCCGGAAGGGGTGAGCGTCGAGCAGGCGAGCAGGGTGAACGGGTGGGTGGGGCAAGCGGTGACCGGGGCCAGCCAGAAGTCGTTACCGGTTCGGCGAACCAGGTCAAATTTCCCTGGCAGGGGAAGGAGGAATCCAGGAGGAAACTAGCGTGCACTGGGGAAAGAAATTGGGGAGATTGGAGAAGGCAGGGGAGGGAGGAATCCATTAGGGTTAGGGGGCAGCGCGCACGCACATGCTGTCGCGCGCCTGTGCGCTTTTTTGGCACCTGAGGAAAAAAAGGTTAGTCATCACTGATCTAAGTAATTTAGAAGAGCAAATAATTCAGTTACTTTCTTTTTCCTGATATAGAGAAATGATAAATAGAAAGACTTCCTCTCTTGGTCTCAGATTTATCTGGATGTGAACCAAATAAGCTCCATAATCTTTCCTGCACAGATTCTTTCTTTTTGTCACACACTGTAAAGTGAAAAGAAAGGAACTTAATTGATAAGGAACAGGTTCATGGCGTAAAACCTGAAAGAAAACTAGTTCAAGCTTGTTTTCTCTTCGCATCTCTAATGGTTGGACAGAAAATAAATGGTCATGATTTTCAGATGACTCCCATGGGTTCAAGTAACATAAGTTCATTACCAAGGCTTAAACCAAAACTTTTTACCAACTAATGTTCTCAAATCAGCTTCATATACATTTCTCCTAAACCAAAATAAGGGGTGGGGGAAAGATGAAAATTGAAAGAAAAAAAAAACCTGAAAATGGCAGGGAGGGATTTTGCCTGAAAACTAGAAAAAATAATATTTTCATTTTAAATATTGCATACATTGGTTAAATATGGAAATAAAGTGAACTAGAGTTGGAATATCACAAATGAAATGGTAAGTTAAAATGTAAAACAACAACAATCCGGCTATCAAATATGATTCCTAATTTTCATTGTTTCAAATTTTCCGAAATTTTATATTTCCTACTCCTATGATTATGTATTCCTGCACAAACTCAATATATTATTTTTACTCTTTTTAGTGTTTTGGCTATAGATTCAAAATTAAAGTTTAATATTTTTGCTGATTTAAACATTAAGCTCCATTCAGAAAATAATCACTATTCTTCACCCAGACTACACATGTAATTATTTAGCTTACTACAAAGTTAAGAATTTAATTAGTCTTATTTTCTTTTTCGTTAATTTATCCAATTTAGTTTTTTTTAAAACTGCAATTAAATGATACCAATGCTGTCATGTGCCCATCTTGTCAGATAAGAATTACTCTCATCAGAGGCGAAATAGATCTTTCCCTGGAACTCTGACATTATAAAAAGAAACCGCAGTTTAAAATACTAAAGTAGAAAATATTTATTTCGGTACAAAAACAATAAATTCTCAATAATCACATCTTTGCTATAAAAAACAGGTCTTGCTCCTTACAGAAGCTGAAGAAGAAGGAAGGATCAAAGAAAAGGAATGTACACATGCGTACTAGGAACATATTAATCATGTGCTCAGGAATAAACC
Organism: Diadophis punctatus similis; assembly: GCA_023053685.1. Taxonomy (NCBI): domain Eukaryota; kingdom Metazoa; phylum Chordata; class Lepidosauria; order Squamata; family Dipsadidae; genus Diadophis; species Diadophis punctatus. Next base: position 21,042,342 of record JALIGW010000010.1, read on the forward strand.
ATTATATTTGATAGGGATGCATCTCCCCTGCATATACATGTAACAGGCAATATAAAATCACTGCCTGACACATCTTTAAAATTGTTTTGTATAAAACACAAACTTGCACTCTCAAATAAAAGTCTATGAAAAATGTATTTTTCACTCTAAAAATAAAAATAATTATTGCTTAAAGAAATTATCTGACTGAAGAGCACATACTTTATAATTTATTTTATTAAAATATACTCAATTGTAACATTATTCTTCCCATTAAAAAAGAATAAATAATTCAGCAAAATTGCAGCGTAAGAAAAATGTACCATTGGACAGACTTGGAACCATTATTGCCCTGACTTCTGAATAATAACTTAATTATAGCCTAATATTATCTCAAAGTATCCAAAGTAACATCACATAAATAACATCTTTGTTATTCTGGAAAGTTTGTGTGGATTTTAGAATACTTATAAACCTAAAATACATAAATGAAACCTATTAAGGTTTTTTTCCAGTCAATAAAAACTAATTGGATTACACAATAACAGTGAACCAGACTAACGTATGCTCTTGGATAGCAAAGATCACAATAGAGTATTCCAACGTACTGTATGTTAAATGATGCAGTTTTATTCACCAGGCTTACTTTAGAGTTTCTCTAAAGACAGATGATAGCAGCCTCCTATCTATTGCTAGCATCTATAGTTTCGCTCTCTACTGAAATGGAACTTGGGGGGGGGGGACTTTATTTACATGTGGCAACAAGACTGTGCTTCTCTGCTGCTTCCCTTTTGGAGATGTTCCCTACAAGGTTTTTTGTGTGGTCTCAATCGTGAGTTTACATGAAGATATAACCATAGTTATCCAAGAAACACTTGTAATTTTCAGAAGTGCTGCTCCATAGATATCTGCTTGTGTAGGCCTGTTAGTGAAGTCGGGCTGTATGAATCAGAAGGGATCGTGCTGATGTACCGTTCTTTTATGGTACACATCAATTGCTCTACTTGAGTTGCTCCAAACTGTGGGAAGGTTAGCAGTGGAATTCCCCAGTCGTATGGTGATGATTTATTAAACTTGTATGCCATTCAATTATGCTGCTGTTCCTTGATGCAAACTCAGAGACAGTTTAGAAGTTTAACCATGGTCCTGACTCTGGTCATCTATAGCCTAACTCACAATTGGAGCCAGAGACTCATGTGTTAGACATGAGTAAGAGGACTCAGATAAAACCTACAGGAGTCAATGCTATTTTAGATACATGTTAGAGACGATCACATTCACTCAAAGTCGGACTCTGGCTGGATAGGTCCTATGGAGGTGGTTGAAACATAATAATGTCCAAATATCTTGGAAGAGTTTGAACTTCTTAGTTCTGACAAAGTGAATAGTAAGTTGAAGTGGAAATCTTTAAGCTATGATCTTGGATGCTTATATTTCTGATCAATGTCCTTCCTGGTAGTAAAGAACTCTTTGAAGATGTGGCTGGCTGGCTGGCTCCATGCTGTGACTAATGCTTCTTTGAAGGAGGGGATAGTGCCAACTTCTTTAAAAGAGGTGGATATCTGCCTTCTCCTCAAGAGGCTATTGATTGACCCAACAGAATTGACAGCTTTTTCCCAGTTTCCATCTTTAATCAGAATACAGCTGGAAGGGATCTTGGAAGTCTTTGGCTTGAAGATCCAGAAGGCCCCGAAGGAAGCAACTATCTTTTTCAGTCAGGATCCCAGACCTTGTTATAACACTGTGATGGCACTGATCTTGTTGATGACTTTTAACAAGTACTGGATGGTGGTATATAGCAATCCTGGCCTCCATTATCTTCTAGAAACTTTCCATACCATTAATCATGGAATTATGGATCAGCCCCATGAGTCTTTTTCTGCCTGTTTTGCTAGTATTGGTATGAAGTGATCAAGTTCAAGCCCATCTTTGTCGGGTTTCTCAGGATCCACACTTCCTGCTCCTATTTAATGCCCACAGGCTGCTGTGTGTGTTGGGGGTGGGTGGGTAATCCATCAAATCAGAATACAGTATCATCAATATACTGATCATGCCCAATTAAATGTCTGTCCTAGGCCACCCAATTGATGCCATCAAGGTTCTTTCCCTGGACTTAGAAACTGCAGAAGGCTGTATGTGAAAAGCAGATTTCAGCATAATCCAATGTATGTGGATGTTGAGATATTGGATTACTATAATGTCTTCTAAGAGCCAAGGTGGCGCAGCGGTTAGAGTGTAGTACTGCAGGCCACTTTAGCTGACTGTGATCCGCAGGTCAGTGGTTCAAATCTCACCGGCTCAAGATTGACTCAGCCTTCCATCCTTCCGAGGTAGGTAAAATGAGGACCCAGATTGTTGGGGGCAATATAAATATACATTGCTTACTGGTGTAAACCGCTTAGAGTGCTTGCACTGTGAGGCGGTATATAAATCTCACAAATGAATAAATAAATAAATAAATAAATGAATAAATAAATAAAAGCATTTGAAAACTGCAGCTTACAGTGCAGCAACATGACCAATTTTGGATATTCCATGATCTGATTAAAGAAAAACACTGCTCAATGAGTTAGTTGCACTGGCTTTCAGTGGATTTAAACCATACATGGCACGGAATAAGGTTATTTGCAGGACCACCTGTCTCTAATTATCTCTGTTTGCTGCACCAGAGTAAACAGAGTTGGCATGCTTTGAGGCCCCTCTACTAGGCAGTGTGATCTTGTGGGATTGAGGAGTGAAGCCTTCCCAGTTACAGTTCTTACCCTGTGGAATAGCCTTACCTCCTAGAAATCCAGATGGTTCTGACCCTGCTGACCTTTTGTTATGGTATTGAGGACATGGATGCTCTTTCAGGAATTTGGGAC